>JAWNLY010000086.1:0-1200000 GCA_035042045.1 Drosophila melanosoma | reverse complement strand
AGCTACTCTGCATTTGCATTTCAGTGCCACAAATCGCAACACTGTGCTACACATTTTGGTTGCTCTACATTAAGAATACTCGTCCAAATTAAAGTTTGTTCTATCAAATATCAATTCCATAAAAATAAACAATTTGTGCAAAAGTAGCTAATCGGCAGAAGAAAGAGTCTAAAAAAATTAGAGTCTTCAAATTTGGAATATTAGTTATCATTTACCCTGCAAAGATTTGGTATATGTGATTTTATTGCGTTTACTTAACGTTTATCGATGTAAATCGATATGACAAATTTTTTTTATCAACTTTACAAATTTCATAACAATTGGATAAGAAACTCGCCAGATATAGTTCAAAACATATTCTCATATAAACATTTTTTTACTATTTCTGTTTTTGATAATAAGAAAGAATATTTTCCTACTGCTTTCACAAATTTCTTTTATATTCCTTTAACAAAACCATATTTCATACATTTTAAGAACTATTACAACTAACTAATTCAATGTACCCAAAGTTGAATTTTTACACCTTTTTCAAAATTAATTAGCAATTTGCATACTTGATGCCTAGTTTATGTCTATCCTGTCTACGGCAGCAGGACATGATTCAGGAGATTCTCATAGTCTCCAACGTCCGCGAATAATGGCACTGATTTAAACACAATATACACAATATAGCCAATTTGACGAAGTGCCAGGAGCTGACGCTAATTCCCATTTCTACGGTTTGTGCAGCATAAATTTGGTGGCGCTAATTGAATTAGCAACTCTCTCCTGTGGCTGTGGTCGTGATTTGATGATTGCATTCACCGCACAATAGGTGTAACGTCAAATTTTTGGAGCCGGAGCTGCAAACCACCAGTAGCCAAAACAGAATGTCTGTTGACGGATTGTTTGACAGCAATTGGTGATATATTGCTGTGATTTGAGTGCGGTTTATGCTATCCGAATGACACATTGAGTTGTGTTGGGTGTAGTCTTTGGTTGTAATTAAATTCCAGCTTGTTGCAGCAACAGAGGCAAAATAACTGCAAGTTAGATAATTGAGCCAAAGCTCCATGAAATTAGTCCTCAAATGATTTACTGGGTTGCAGTTGCTGTTGCAGTTGCAAGCCCAAGTCAAAGGCTGAATTTAGTCGATGTCTGTTTGGCTTGGCTGTTTTGGGTAATGGCCCTAAGAGTCGAGTAGATGTTGATCAAAGCAGATTATAGCGATTGCACATAGCTCATAATGTGCATAATCTGATAAGACTCCAGTTGATTTACATAACACTTGCACATCAATCAATGTCAAGAAAATGTAAAATAGCTGCAACTCCAGCTTAAACGGAAATTTTAAGTTAATAAACTCGAAATTCGCAATACGCAAATGACAAATGCAAATGAAAACTGAGCCAAGCAAAAGTTTATCGAAATTCCATTGTAAGAATGAAACTTTCAATTCGCAACTTGAATGCTCTCTAAGGAAATATTGGGAACTAGTTTCTCAATACATAATTCATTTTCAACTGGACCATATTTATTTTTTATTAAATAAGTCAACTTAAATCTAAGTAATATATATGTTAAAAATTTCATATATATGTAGAGTTTGCTATTTAAACTTGAGTGTTCTTTGATTGAATTATTATAATTATTATAATAGCATTTTACATTATTACAAATATTGTAAAAGCTACTTCTTAGTCAGAGAACTGTGTTATACAACTCACAAATCAAAGTAAATGAAAATCTTTTGAGTTGAATTCCCGTTTGGGACTGGCAGCTTAATTATTTTCTTATAATTAATTTCAATGTTATTTTTCAACCCGTCTACCCGCCCCATTTCGTTTATATGTTGCTGAAGGAACTGTTTGCCTGGAGACAGCTTTTTTGCTGTGCTGTGCCGGAAGAAGGTTGAAGGTTGCCGGAATAATCAACGCACTCATTGAAAAATGCATCCCCACATTTCTGTCGCTGTGAAACGGGAGCGAATATTTGGATTCGGATTCGGATTGGGATTGGGATTTGGATGTGTGGGCGCCCCTTTCTGGTAACGCCATGCTCTGGCGGCAACGCCCACTTTCCCCGTCCTGTCATTCGGTGTTGCTGCTTTGTGCATTGGGCCTTGCAACGTGCTGTGTTGTATTCTGTTCTGTTCTGTTGTGTTGTGTTGTGTTGTGTTGTGTTGTGCCATGTGCGTGATTTATGTCACGCCGAATGGAAGAACATGAGTAAGCATGCAAAACATTTCATATGTTGAGGTATATTCATATATACATATATATATATATATATATAGATATAAATATTTGAAGTTGGGCGACTGTCTGCAGACGCTGCTTTTTGCTGAGATACGGCTCTATTACAAAGTCCAAAGTTTTCATGTTCTCTAAATAAACCGCATACTCAAATGAGAGAATGTCGACTCTCGGAAAGTATGTGGGGGAGGGGCGGCCAGGGTTACTTTGACAACATGCAGCGAGAGTTTATGATGAAGGGAAAATTACTTTTTAAATTTTAAATAAATATGTTTGTGAATAATATGAAAGCGGGCTTCACAGCATGCCATGCAAAGCTATCATGTAACATTTGACATTATGGCCAGCATACTTTGAAGTGAATAAAAAAAAAGTTTTTAAACAAGTTAGTTGAGATTACCAGCATTTTTACAAATATATTACAAATTATTGCAACATTTTAATGCAGTTTTACCATGTTTTTACAACTTGTTCTGCACTATTAATTATGCTCAGCTTAAGAGTAATTAAATAATTCAACTTCATACTTATTTTCATTTAAATACAGTAATTTATTTTCTGGCAAACAGTTATTCAATCACATTGACACGTTTTATTATCCGATTTTAATCGATTGCCTTTGTCGCAAATTTGACGAATAGCATTTTAAGCAGTTTGCGAAATTTGCATATGTAAATATTAAATTGATAAATATAATGGTAATGAATGTAATTCTTATATATTAATATAGCCATAAAGTGATAAAGCGAGTGAAACCAAATAATTTGAATAATTAAATTGGTTCGTTTTTGTGAAGTTTGTTAACTCTGATGTAATTTTTGCATTTGCGGTCTCAATAAAAAGATAACCGACTTAAATTGGTATTTGATATAAATTACAATGACTGAATGAATATCTACAAGCTGTAAATTGCTAGCTTAATAGATTAGTTTCGTTATTATTTTAATGAATCAAAGATTTGCGTTTAAACGCCAATTATTAGCAACAAATTTTAAGTAATTATAATTGTATAGTATGTCAAGCTTTAAGTAATATTATGTATCATTATTTTATTCATGATACCAGCTGCTGCAGCTCATTAAATTAATTGCAGTTGATTAGTATTTGTGTTTAATGGAGAAACCGAGTAAAATAGTTACGGGCTTAGGGACAGACAGCAGCCACAAATAGCTGTAACTAAATAGTTAATCACATTGCATATATATACTAAGTGTATGGACACATACATACATACACATATGCATACATATATTATATAAATACATGTGTGCCACAGTTGCAGGCCGTTAAATGAAAGTCAAATATTTGCATTCGATTTGCGTGAAGTGACCAAATGACTCTCTGCCTGACTGACTCTGACTGATGCACTGACTAACTGGTTGATTGATTGATTGATTGAACGTTAAGTTTGTAGCCAATATTCTGCTGCTGCACAGCTTACTTGCAACCAAATTAGATTTTTCCAAAATGTAGTTGGAAGTTATATTTTTTTGTATTTACTTTTCAATGACTTTTTCTTCCTATGCCTGTGTTCGTGTGTTTGCTTGTGTGTGTCTACGTGTGTATGTGTTTGTCGTGTGTCGGCACTTTTCTAAATACTGATAACAATCAGCAATGCGCTACCTCTTTAGCTATCTGTGCATGGGAGGGGGGGGCAGAACGCAAAGAGCGAAGGCGAAACACACGAAAGACAAACACTGGGAAACTAAAAAAAAAAAGAAAAAAGAAAATAATAAAAACGCTGAGGTGGCCCAAGCGCACAAAGTAAACGGCGTGTAAAACGTCGGCACAGATATAGTCAGATATATGTATATGTATGTAAGTATAATGCTTACACACGTTGATTTTGTTGTTGTTGCCTTGTGGTGATGGTGATGGTAGAAGAAATGCAGCATAAAGCAAATCGTGTCAATGACATTTGGTGACATACGCTAAAGCACAAACACACGCAAACACACACACACACACACACACATGCCAACTCATACGCATGTATAGCAAGAAAAAAACGCAGACGGAGTGTGGGGAGAGGTAAGAAAAAGATGCACGAGTTGACTGCTTGGGCTAGAAATGAAAAATTCAATACAGATACGAGAAAAAACTTCTACGAAACAAGCTACACAAGTAAAAGAAGAAGAGCAACAACAACAAGAACGAGTTCTTCTTTAACGAAACTCATAAGTGGGCGTCAACCGTCGCAAAGAGGGAAGGGGACGAAGGAAGGGACAATTTACTGCTATGCTTAGCAGGCGCCGATATTAATAGAAACGCTTTTTGGGGTCATTATGTTAGCTGCTGCGATGGTATCGGTCCCCAATTTGATTGAGGTGACCCAATGCAGGCAGCTAAGTAGCTAAGATGTGTATATCGATGGGGAAAATGCCTTCTTTTTTTATACTTTTATGTGATGATTGACATGGACATGGTTAATCTTTAAAAGATTGCTGTGAACTATCTTCGATATTGGTGTCTAGTGAAAGTGAATTGAGTATACAGTCATTGGCAGTATTATAGGTTCAGTTTAAAATAATTAATTGATTTCTATGTAGGTCAAACTAGTAGCTATTGTGGTTATGTGGGCACACTGAAGATAAAATGTACTTTCTCTACTGTACTGACAACACCTTAATTTAATTATAAATTGCTTATCAGCTTTATTATACTGATATCAAAGATTTCTCTTCTCATTCTTACACGCTTTCCCATATTTATATAGTACAACTACGGGTTGGGTTTCGCTCCTAAATCGCAATTGGAAACTAAATTCTATTTATTTTAAGAAACCGATGTATTATTTATATAAATTGTGTTAAACTGCAAACTTTAACTTTCATAAGTAATTAATTTGATTCAAGATATTGCATTCACAACTATGTGTTTGCATTATTGTATGATATTTTAAGTGACTTGCATATAAAATATTTAACTAGCTAACAATAACTGACAACTAGCTGTGTATCGGCCTTAATTCACATGAATAATATATTTATTTATGTAAATAATTAACGATAATTGTTTAAGTGTTCTCGCATTCCTAATTTGTCCTTGTAATTGATTGATTTTATTGTAATTCACCCTGGATGTATTTCGCAATTGTGTGTCGAAATATTTATTTATTTGCATTCAAATCTGCATAATATAATTTGCGCAGTTTTTCAGTTTTTTATGTTGTAGTCATTTAGCTGATCGCAGCAATTTACACAACAAAAGTACGTAAATGTGTATAAAATATTTCATTTAATGTGAAATTCCATTAAAAAATAATCGACGGACAAACCAAAAATTCAATTGATCAAATGAAAAATGTGGCTTTTCGCCAGCTACGTAAATTTAAAACTTTGGGACACTTTATTTCTTTGAAAATGTATGCGGCACTTTACGCTGTTGATTTTTATTATTATTTTTTTTTTTGAGCTCTTTACGTTGACATGTGTATTTAATTTTTTTAAAAAGTATATTTTTAGTATTGTCAGTGACACAAAAAGTGCATAGAAGCGAACGCTGAGTGCATTCAAAATGCATGAAATTTAAATAAACAAAGTGCTAATCGGCGAAACAACAAAATTAACATATGCAAAATATAGAAAAGTCAGTCCATATATATCGTCTATATATATACTCTTTTATTTGCTCTAAAATGTTTGTTTGCATATTAAAAAGAAATTTATACAATTTTAGAATGCAATATCAAAAGCTAGAAAAGTTTGAAATGGGTGATGATATACATTAAATAATTGTATATATTAAATAATCGTATTTATCGTTTGATATACATTTAGCGTATATTCAACAATCAATTCAGTTAACTCATAACAATGCTACAAGCAATAAATGTCTTTCAATTGTCAGCCAAATGGCAGTTAATGGCTTATTTAATAATTATTTGGACATTTCTGCAGTCAGCAGATAACAAACAACAGTCACATGACGTATATGAAACATTTGACTTTATATTACATTCATATGTGAAATACTGTTAACAACAATTACCAATGTCATTTGTCACACATGTGAGATGAGCATTGCAGCATTGCAGAAACCAGATTCTCAAAGCACAAGTTTTTGCGTTGTTGACGAAGTCCAGATGAGTTGTGAATGGGAAAGTAGTTCAAAAGTTTGCGTATTAAGCAAGTTTGCTTTGGGTCAACTTTTACAAACTTATTCTTACTTAGAGCTGACTCTGGAAATTAGTTGCCAGATAACAAAAACTGCAAACAATGATAAAAAAAAGTACGCATAGTTTTAAGTTTATACAAGTTGAAAGAGTTGCATGAAAAGCAGTAACTTGAAATTGGATAATCTAATTTGGGTTAATTGGAAAGTAATATAAATAGGCAAAAGTTAGACTAGTAGAAACACATTGTTAAACAATTTAGTCCCAAATATAATTTAATTTTTGGTTACAAGACTTTTAAATAATATAACAAACTGTTACCTAAAACTATGAATACTACGATAATTGTGAATTTTTTAAGTAATCTCAATTTTGGGTAACTGCAACTTGACAATAAAACACATTATTTATTTGCATATTGTCCCTGGCTGTTTATCGCTTTATGACACAGCACATAACTGCAGTCTGTTGTCTCACATTATTTGCAATATTTTACATTTGCATATTCCACACACACACACACACACACACACTCACACACCGACAAGAAAATAGCAAAAGGACCACAGACGAAATACCAGTTGCAAGATGGCAAAATGGGTGGCAGGGCGAGAAGGAGTGCTTAAATTAAGTTGCATAAATTAAAGCAGTCTTACGTTTGTTTCCATAAACAAATCGCATTTAACTGCAAATACATAAGTAAGAACGAAAGCTTGGCTGGATAAAGTTGCATTTATTGCAAAGAAGTTCGAGTTTTGCATAATAATTGTTTGCTGCTGCTGCGAGTCTGGTTTAAATAGCTTCAAAAAGTTTATCAGCTCAAAGTTTGGGTCTTAAAGCCACTTCTAGAAATTGTTGCTGTGCAGATATTTGCTTCGATTAAATGAATATATTCAGTAAAACATTAATTTAGCTGAATATTGTAAATTAATGCATTTTTTCAACATTCTTTTCATAGTAATTCTAATTTAATTACACATACGGCGCGTGGGCAAAATTCAGCGTATCAAGTTGCATATTGTAGCTGCAAGCATGAATGCATCAAACACTGTCATTATAATACATCATCAACTAACTGACATAACAACTCGCATTTGGCCTGGTTGACATAAACCCAAACGCAACAACCACAACAACAACAACAACAACAATGTGTAGCACAATGGGCCTCGAACTTTATGTGGCACATGCATAATTAATTGGCATACACATGCATAATTATAATTACGGGCAGCAACTAACGACTTGTTAGCTGGCCCCCTGGAAAACCAATGGCAACGACAAACAACAACAACAGCAATGACAACAACAACAATAGGAAGAACAACAACCAAAAATGGTCTCAAAAAAGTTCATCAAAATTCAAAAGAATTGGCAATTTGGGCGCGTTGCCAACCAATGCGGGAATTTGTATTTCATGTGTCATGCCTCCGCGTGTTGCGGCACTACATATATATTTCCATTGGCTGCAACAATGACAAATACAAAAGCAAATACAAATTAGTTTGTTAATTAGCTGTGCGACGCAGCCAGTGGAAAATTTTGCTAGCATTTCAAAAACAGGACGCAAAAGAAGCAATCAAAATTGCTCGACTCGACTCGCAGAGCCCAATCCAACCCAACCACTTCTGCACTCCTCGTGTCACCCACTCATTCGCTTGTTGTGGCAACCAGATTAGTGAATAATTGAGTGCTACGTATAATGAAATTCGTATTCAAAATTCTCCGTCATTCAACATGAGTGCCAGTTCCACTCCACCCAACTCAGCCACGCCCACAATCAGCCCAGCCATTTTCAACCAACTTCAGACGCCTTTCCTTTCCCCCCTCCCCCCTCCTGCTCGACTATATGTTTGCTTCTCGTGATTTGCGTTGGATCCCATCATCGGAAATGGGCAATGTTCTTGTTTTATACTGGGCTCTGTTAAGCTCTCTATAAGTGTGTTTTGGTGTGTGTGCGTGTGTGTGTGTGTTTGTGTGTGTGATTGTGTATGTGAGTGTGTGTCTGTATTTGCTTTTGCGTAGCTGACTTGCATACATAATGCGCCGTGTGGCAAGCCTGAGGCAACTGCCTTCACTGGTGGGTCAACACAACATCATTCAACGCTTTTTATAGCCATTCAACTTGACGCATCCGTTTTGGCCAACATTTTGGCTTACGAAGTCTGCCCATAGACTAGAGTGGTTGTTGAAATTGTTGTGCTAGCAATCATTAGGGAACTGCTTGACAAAAACAATTTGATATCATTTAAATTGCACAATTCTTAGAATCAAGTTGAGTTTGGCGTTTCGATATTGAAAGAATTTCAAAGGGTTTTTTTTTTTTTAAAGAATTTTAATATAATTCGAAATATATATAAAAATATAATAAATAAAACTGAATTTAAATTCCATTATTCATTATTCAATTCAAATACTAACGAAATTTTATACTTTGAGAGAAGAATGTTAAGAGAATTTTTTAGGGTTCTATAAAAATTATAAATTTATAAATAAATGTAATATTTATCTGAAAAGCAAAAGACAAATCTTTATTTAAATTCTGTTATTAATTTATTTCATACTTTGATCAAGCTATGACACAAATAAATATATTATTAATTTGTTAATCAATTATTAAATTATAATTATACATCTCATCTTGGACATTATTTACAGATTATTTACTGCAACAACTAATCTCACACTTGGCTTGAAGGCTATACGGAATGGGGTAAGGATAGGCAAGGTTGTGTGGCAACCTATTTTGCAACAACTTTAGTAGCAGTAGCCTCACGTTGCTTCATTACTTGTATGTGTGCATGTATTATGTGGCATCAGCGTATTACCAAGTTTATGTCACATTTTCCTGCTCCAAATTTGTGCTTTTTTGTTGTTGTTGTTAATAATGGTTTTGTTGTTGTTGTTGTTGCTTTTATTACTGTTGTTATTGTTGTTGTTGTTGGTGTGTCGTTATGCTTGGTTCATATAAATTGTTTTGGGATTTTGTCCACACAATTTTTGTCCCACCTCCAGTTGCTGCTCATCCTTGGGCTCCAGCTGCGCGTCCTGCACCAATGCGTCGGCTGGCTTTCCAACGTGCAGCTGCCGGGGGCTCATTATTGTTGTCGGTTCGTTACAGTTCTTTGTTTAATGACATCATTTCGTATGAAAAATCGTAGCTACACACAGACTCAAATATTGGGACATTGTGTGTGTGTGTGTGTATGAGTTATAAAACCATGCCGAAATTATAAAGTTGAGCGACAAGCTAAAGAAATGATTAATGTCAGTGCGTTGCATTATCATCATGCACGTATTATCATCGCATATATATTGTTACCCATTATCCTTGTCTTTGTCATATCAAATTTGACATAATGAAAACGGAAATGTGAAAAGACGAGGAATACGAATAAGAAAAATGAACCTGATAAAGTTTATAATTTACTTTCGCTCTACGAAAGAGCCGCTTCGGTCACGTGCTCGTGGAGCGAAAAGAAAGTGAATGAAAATGAAGATGAAAAGTAGATGGCAGGAAATGAGTCTAAAAGATTTGCAAATATAGTTTAAAAACTTTTAAAGTCAAAAGTGAAGCGAAGCAGGAAGTTTGAGAAACTTCTGGCATACCAGAAATGTGGGGAATAAAAAATATAAATAACTATTAATTAAGTAAAATGGTTTTTATATAAGAACCTTTTATAAGTATTTCTCGTTATCACAGGATCTGTATTTCATTTAGTAAACCCATCTATTTGTTTATCATACAATGTCTTATACTTGGCTGCAAAAATTGAGTTACTGCTCATCTCTAATACATTAAAGATTGTAAGAAATAACTTTTCCATCTTTTAAATACTTTTATTATTTTCAAAATTCAATAGAACCAATAAACAAGATAGAACGCTCATCTACATCATTAACCGGAGTTAATCTTCTGACGTGTTTATTATGAAAATAATGTTTTCGAACATAACAATTTCAATTTATTTTTAAACAGGTATTTAAAACGTATTAAAAATATGTCACTATATCAGTTTTTATCTGCCTTTAATAACTCATTAAAATACACGTATAAATAATTTTATATCATATATGAAATGAAATTTGTGTGAAGATCTTTAAATATATTCTATACCTTTGCATAATAAAAACACACAAGTGGCACAGGGATATGAGGTAAACTCATATTTCCCTCCCAGTTGTGCAATTTCAAAAATGCCAAAAACACAATTTTCTCACACTCTCAATTAGCATCTCGTTTTGAGTTGCCGTCAAGTTATGAAATTTGTATGCCCAACAATATTTCAGGGACATGCGAGAGAGTTTGTGTTGTCGCAGAGCAAACATTTGCCAGCTCCTCAAGTGGCAGGAGACAGAGATAGAGAGGGAGATAGAGAGAGATGGAGAGAGAGAGAGAGAGATAGAGAGTGTGTGCGTGTGTGGCCTCAAAGCCAAAATTAAACAGCATGTGAATTAAATTAATTGGCAAAGTTGAATTCTTTATGGGCATGCGGTGACAAAAGGCGTCTGGACGATGTTTGACGCATAAAAGGAAGCGTAATTAAATTTTTGAGGCACGAAATCTTTGTACAATCTCGGACAAAAGTTTGCCAACTCTGTGTGGGTGTGTGTGTGTGTTTTGTGTGTCTTTCTGTGGCTCATGCAGAGTATAAATGAAATGTTCGCAGCTAAAGCTTTTCCGCTTGTTCTCAAATGTGGCGGCGCCTGTCGAGCAAAACCACACAAAACCACAAAACCGCAACCAGTTAACAGTTAAATACAAATGTCAAATGCTTGACAGCCATATTAGTGTCTATGTGTTTGTGTGTGAGTTGGTGAGTGTGTGCCTACGTGTATGTGTTTGAGTTTGTATCTAATTATCCTGCAAACGACGCTGGCAATAATAATTTCAAATGCGCAATTTGAATGGGGTGCCAAACACACAATAATTGTCATTCCCGCAAAGGACCGAGGGTGGATCCACGTCTAGCCTTCGATTATCCTTGCAGCTGAACGAGCCCGTGGTGTGCAATTAAAAATGATGTTTATGTTTGGAAAATGTAAATTTAAATTATATGCGCTTTATTTTGCAAAGTGAGCGTGTTGAATGTAAATTAAAAATGGCCGCCATAGCGGCTTCACTGTGCCACGTGCTGTTGACAGTGTTGTACAGTTCAATGTTTATACCCATGTTAAAGCCAGGCGAGGAAAACACCTAACACTATATACAAAATACATCAAATGTGTTCTTCATTATATAATGCGTAATAATAAAAAATAATTAAGTGTTATTTACGACAACACAACTGCGTTGTGTCAGAGTTTCTAGAATGTTGTACAACACTGCTTAAGCCAAATGCCCCGTTAAGATTTATTCAACAATAAAACTGGTTAGAATACTGTAATCGAATGAACTCAAATACCTAGTTATTAAATATATTCTTATTTTATTGCCAAATTTCCCTTTAACAACTTTTGCACCCAATTGTGAACAGTCTTAGTTATTTCTTATAGCAAGCACCGGCACTAAAGAGTAAAACAATCGAATATAGCGCATACTTTTTATTCCCAATGCCGAACTGAACCCTAATTGGCTACATCTGCATACATACATACGTACACGCAATTGCAGTTAACGGGATTCTGCAGAATACACATAAAATCATATTAACGCTTGCATCATTTATCATTCCATCTCTTTCTTACGCATTATCTGGCACATTTATGCATACAAAATATGATTGCGGCTGCTGGTAGAAATGGGATCAATATGAGAACATATTTTTGATCATAATTTGGGTATATCTTATTCGATCTTCATGATATTTGGGTAGTTCATTTATAATATGCATAAGTATAATCTGTATTATTGTATTTTAAATTGTGGCATTTATTGATATCGGAAATCGTAATATATCGATTATTGTAAAGCTGATAAAGTTATCGATAGAGTAAAGCAAACTTGTTCTGCGCCGGATATACGAGAACCAATACAGACAAATGGACGGACGGGCAGAGGGGTCTTGACTATATCAACTCGGCTGTTTATCCTGATCAGAGATGCTTTTTTCTGTCTCTTACACACACATTTAAACAAAATCATTATCTTCCATTTAACATTTTTTAATGGCTTCAGCGGCTTGCCAAAATCTTGCCTTGTTGATCTAGTAATATGGTAATTACTTTGCGTACATTTATTTTGCAAGTTCGGTTAGTAAAATTAAAATATAAACATTAAGCATTCAATTTTAATTGTATTGTGCTCGATGAAGCAGTGAAATTTTGCATTCGCTCACAATTTCAACATTTAAATTTCCTAACAACTTCTTGCCAAATTTCAATGCCCTTTCTTAAACACCCGATGGCAAATTTGGGCTTCATATTTCTCGTTTTAATCTTTTTAAATGGTTCAAAATTATATAGTGACTTTTCCTTGACATTCTTTAAGCATTTTTTTAGAATTAAGTTTCACTTTAAGTCTTTCGCATTAAGTAGGTCTCCCTTCGTATGCTTACAACTTTGAAAGGCAGGCCCTCTTCGAGCACAGAAGCACCAGTAATCCTTGGACTGCCAAGCCCAACACTTCAGCTGCCCTGCACCTCGACTTCCGTGGCTAACCACAAATTATTGAATTTTTCGCCAAATTTACTGCGTTTATATATATATTTCATTTCTTGTATATATATATATATATATATATATATATACTATATATTCGGGTGTGTGTGTGTGTGCTATGTGCTTTGGGTGTTGTATTCATAAGCGAGCATTTTGTGCGCTTAACCACATTGCGTATACGTAATTTATAAATGCCAACTCACAAACAGACACACATATGAAAGAGCTGGGCAAGTCTTGGCACTACCCATAAACAACAACTGAAGTGGATGTATGCCTTGGCTCAAGGATATTCAAACTAGGACTATCCCATTGGTCTTATGTTGTTCTTGCTGTTTTTATGTCCTGTTTTCGCGGCTAAAATTCAATTTGGAGTGCTAAAGCAAGAACCTTTCACTGGATGCCCTTTAATACTCAACCAGCAATCCATGTGTTTGACTTTTAATAAAGCAACTTTCGACACGCTTAGAATCAAAAGCAAACTTTTCAAATATGATGCGGTTTTGCATGGTAAACATTTATTAAGTGCCTGTGAACATGGTCACCGGCATGATGCCGCCAACAATTCTCATTCCCATGACCGGCATAAGCCATGAACTCACTCCTCACATCCCCCCCCCCCCCCCCCCCTCAACAAGTTGGGCCCACAATAAAAAACTTGTTTTACAGCATATCTTTCTTTTTTTTTCAGATCACTCGATATATGGGCAACGAGACGAAAAGTTGAATCGCCAGCAAAACATGAAATTAAAAACAGTTTTAAACGTAATAAATATGCGATTACCTTAAAAATGAAAAACATAATATTAATATTTAATATGGTTAATCATTAATATAATATAAATAAAAAAACTTAAATTTGTGCTCATTATATTTTTTATATTAATTAATATCTATATTATAATAATAATAATTAATATTTAGCTTTCTGATAAATAAAATGAATTTTAAAACTTTTACAAAATTTAAAGAGGACACTGAGAAAGGGAGCAAATTAGTTCTGAGTTCCGCTGGCAAAATGCTTAAAATTCTTAAAGTTTCTCTTTTGGGTTTTCATTTCAGATTTTGGTATTCAGTTTCAGATTGAACTTGTTAAAGTTGCCACGCCTTCGTGTTCGCATGTATTAAATGCTCAGTCACAGGGCAAATATAACGTGGCATGAACAGTCAACATACAACGTACGGTTGCAATAACTTTTGCTTATTTTTTCCCATGTTGGCATTCGCGATATTTGGGAGAATTATTATTAAAATAAAAAAATAAACACAACATGCGTGCAGAAATACAGAAATAAATGAGTTCTCGTCCTGCTGAAGTATCCTTTAAAATATTATATGGCAAATGCATTTTCGGTTTTAACAGATTTACATCGAATTTATTGAATTGTTCACGTACGAGTAAATAAAGCTCTTAACGATTTCATTAAGTGTATACCTTGCTGAAAATACACTTAACACAGCAGTTGAATCTTGTTGAAAAAAATGGTAAAATATTGCACATGTTATGTAAATTGTTGAATTTTATCTATTGATTTATATTTCAATAAATTCAGGCTAATTTGAAGCTCTATATAACTCACATAATTAGGATTAAGAGCTCAAACAAAAACAAAATATATAAATTAACTTGTATCTATCATTAGGATTAATCAGAAAAACACCACAAAACTGTCGCTCAACAACAGCAATTCAGTTGAATGGCTTGAATAGGTTAGCTTGGCCAATATATGTGGTGAATGTGCTTGGGCAGAAAGCAAAAACAAAGCAAATAACCACAGAGGACGATGTGAAGTTTCTTATGAGCCATAAACGCATTGGAGCATGAACCTAAATTGGCCAGCTATTATGGCCCTTTGAAAATGACCCGACCACAATAACAAGACCAAATTACACAATTAATAAGTTCAGCAGCAACAACAAAAACTCGGCACATAATAACCATTGGCTACGCTTAAGGCCAAACTATGCAATTAGGGCTCTAACCGAATATGGGCAGCAGAAGCTCGCGCGTGAGAAATCATCTCAGAGAGGCAAAATTTATCAGGCGAATTTACTGCAAGCTGCGATGAGGTAGCGATAAAAAGCCATAAAAAAAAATAAAACTTAAATTGGTAATTATGCCACGCACACATACATACATACATACATACACAAGAACATGTATGTACAAGTACGCATAAGAAAATGCCAGTCGTCGCACAAGTGACCTGGAATAGTTAAGGCAATAACAAGGACCCCAAAAAAGGATATCTCATTGAGCCTCACTTGACTGGTAATCGCAAAAAGATGGAGCGCCAATGGCCATGGTCAAGACAAAATAAATGGACCACAAAAGAACATGAAATCAAATGAGAAAGTTAAAGTCGGGCATAGTCGACTGCAATATACTCTGTTCCCAGCTGATAACATGTCGTCAATGGGTGCTTCAACGCCGAAATTATACGACATATGCGGATTTATCGATTTAAGGTTATCAATTTTATTGATTTTATAGCTTCTAGTTGACTCTAATTTTAACTATTTGTCATGTCGCGGGCACAAAACAGTATGTTTCTATGACAAACATTGCACAAGCAAAATATATTTTTGTGGCTTCGATATTTAAGTAAAATAAAATAGAATTTTTTATACCAATTAAACTAAATTAAAATTTTACAAAATTTAAATGTTGAATCAGCAGGTAATATTGTATATTGAATACTACTTACTTTATTTAGTTCTAAATTTATCTAAAATCGCATAAATATCTCAACACTATCATCAATAATAAATAAGAATATTCAAACTTGTAAAATAATTTTTGTCTTTTTGCAGCACTTAGATCTTTTAATATTTATCGATAAAAACTGCTTAACTTGATAAGAACTTCAATGATGTGTAAAAACCTTGGTATTCGTTCTTAAGTTAAGAAAGTATTACAATTTTTTTTTATAGCTAAATTCTACAAAAAACCGCAATGCTTTGTTTAACAGCGCATCTTTTTACTCACTACAGCGAATATATAATATATATTGTTATGGTTGTGAAATGAAAACACACGATGATTCAGCAAGCTATTAGCATTACGAAAACAGACACTACTTGGTAATTTTATTCTCTTTTGGCAACGATGTCTTTTCGAGGCACAACAAGAGGCAACAGAGGCCAAAGGACAGCAGCAAGCAGCACATTCAGTGAAAGGTGAAAGTTGTAAGGCAGGCTACAACTGCCACACTTAGTGGCCGTGGCTTGAAACGAAAAAAAAAAACACATGTGCAAGTGTGGGTGTGTGTGTGTGTGGGTGTGTCTGTGTGTGTGTGGGTATGTGTCCGTGTGTGGGTGTGTGTGTGTGTGTATGTGTGTGGGTGTGTGTGTGTGTGTGTGTGGATGTGTGTGTGTGTGGGTGTGTGTGTGTGTTCGTGTGTGTGTGTGGTTGTGTGGGTGTGTGTGTTTGTGTGTGGGTGTGTATGTGTGTGTGTGTGGGCGTGTGTGTGTGTGGGTGTGTCTGTGTGGGTGTGTGTGTGTGTGGGTATGTGTGTGTGGGTGTGTCTGTGTGGGTGTGTGTGTGTGTGTGTAAAGCAGCGTTAGGGGATAAGAAACGGACTCTACTTCGCCAATGAAACAATACGCAATGAGCCAAGTTAGCTGGTTGACTTGGGCTCTGGCCTAAAGTTGGTCTGGAAGCCATCGAGGTGGTGCTATGGCAAAGTACTCGAGTTTCTTATCAGGCCAGCGGGAGTAGATGTGGCAAAGGGGGCGGTGCTGCTGGCATTTCAAATGTGTTAGAGATACTCGTATTTCTGAGGTTGCTTTTCGTTTAGTATTCTACATTTTTATTTTTACTTTTTCCAATACACTGTAAACATTAAAAGTGAACAGTAAGGATTGAATAGATGGTTAGCAAACTTAATAAATCAGCAAATTGATTAGAGTAAAGTTTTTATTTGTAAATGATTAAGTTTTAAAAGTACAAAAGCCATGCCCCGATTAATATCGATATTAAAATTGTTCTTTATTTGATAACTAATTTCTTGTGTAGGGGAAAATTGATCAAGAATTTCTAACTTTAAGCCAACTTTACTTTTAGTGCAAAATATCGAATTTACCGGGTTAGATGAGTTCATATCTATGTGTAGGATAGGTTCATTAATATTTTAAGCCAGCTTACAAAATAGTTGCTAGTCAGTTCAGCCTCGATTTGAGCTCTTCACAAGTTTCAATATAAAGTTCTAACACGCCGTGTAAACTTTAACTTTAGTGAGACGAAGTGCTCATTAGATTTATGCAAATATTTACGCTGCATCGACTGGCGTAATTTGTTGCCAAAACCTTAAAAGCCAGAAAAACCCCCTCTTTCACACCACCACCTTCTGTATCTGTGCACCGCTAATGACGTCCAAAAAATGAAAAGAAGATAACAAAAAAGTGAAGGAAAAAATGTAATTTCATTGCTTGCGCAATATTTCATTTCGAGTTCAGCGCTCAAATAAATAAGAAATGATTTTTTACGAGTTTTGCTGGGGTTTATATATTTTGCGCTATTGACTCTTCGGTTTGTTTTTATGGCGGGGGCGTGGTGGCTGTGCGGAGGCGGCGCAGCCTCTGAGTACAGGTCATGTTAAAGCAAATAAATCGCTCAAGTTGGCAAAAAAAAAAAAATACTTCTGCTTTTTCTGAGCGAGGAGAAGGAAATGAAGGCTGGAGAGGCACGGAAGTACTCAAATATGTTTGCCATTAGGTGGAATGGACTTAGAAGTGGAAGAAGCTGTCCACGATATTGATACGGGCGGAGAGGAGCAGAGGTAGTGGGAGTACGGACCATGGACTAGTAGCAGTAGCTAGTTCAATAGTTCGATAGCGGAACGGTAACAAGTTCCACTGTATAAGTCAAACAGCAATGGTTAAATAAATCAATTTCGAAATAAGAAGAAATCCCATAACAAATGTTTAACTGGCAGTGGAATGAAATATGGAATCATAGAAATGTTTAAATAGTCAACCAATGCTTTAAAGTTGCATGCACTTAAAAAAAAACAAACTGCGCTTACCTTCAAACTTTATCCATCAAATTTATTATTAAAGTTGGCTTCATTCACAAAAATTTCAATACCAGCAAACGATTGTTTTGCATTTTTGTTAGTTTAGCAAAACGAATAAATTCGATACAAACTTCAATAACCAACTTTAAGCTGTGTGCTCACCGCAATTCCTCAGGCTATGCAATGTATCCTGCCACTAAATGCCACACAAAAATACACACGCACACCAACACACACTCGCACATACAAATAACCAAACAACTGACATTTGGCATTTGCCATGGGCAAGCAGCTGGCCTATTGCAGCACCATGCCACCTGCACCGCATGTCAGGTAATCAAATATTAAACATGCAACCAGCATGTCTTTCTACCTTTCCCCTATCCTCCCTCTGCTACCTGTCACAGCAATTTCTCGTATAACTGTCCAAAAAGTTTGAAACGGAAAAATAGTATCGATAAAAAAAAAAAACGATTTCAAACAATTCCCGCTTATTTTTATTTCCTATTCACCTCAAAAACTTTTATTATAATTGTGTTTAAATTTTATTTAAAACTTGAATTGAATTGCAATGCAATGTAACCAAATATTTATAAGAGGCAAGTTCGATCGCATAGGGAGTGACTCGGTTGCAGCATGTTGCCAAAGTTGTTGTTCTTGATGTTGCCGGCAACCTCAACGGCGAAGGCCAAAAGTTCGGCAACGAAAATAGTTTGCCAGGCAACTACAGGTAAGGGGAGGAGGGGTTGGTCGACTCTAATGATATACAGCAATGTCGTTTAATATGTATGTGTGTGTGTGTGTGTGCCACAGTCAAACTTTACCGAATATCGGGTTTGCAACTGGCGGAAATTGGGGGTGGACCAAACTCGAGGTCAAAATCAACTTGTGCTGGGAATAAAACTTCTAAGATTACAGTTAAGTTAAGCCTAGAATATTGATAGGTAATATTGTTGATGGCCTTAAAGTTGATTAGAAATGAAAGCATCGATAATGAGTAATTGATATAATATTTAATTATAAACTATGCGCCTAAAAGAACAGAACACAAAAAGTTTATTTAACCATAAACATCATTTAACTTGTCGTGTAATTAAAATGTAATTTGCAGATCCTTCCTACAATTTAATTAGGAAATTACAAAATCTCAACATAAAGCGACGCACCAATGAATCACTTTAAAGGAATTTCACGCCCAACCCTCAGACGGGAAACAAATTGCCGTTTAAATTGCAACAATTATGTCTAATTAAATGTAAATTTGGTAGCCCAGCTCGACAACTCCGCTGCCTTTGGCCGTCTGCCCGTCTGCCTCAACTCATTGACCTTGCCCAGGCCAAAGTCAAACCAGCCACGCCCACAACACACAATTGTAGGCGATGGCGTTGCATTATGAGACACAGGCAACGAATGCCTGTGGCGTCTCACCACAAGCACACACACACACATACATTAACAGACGACAGCTGTAATCCTGCTGTTACTTCCACATTCTGTGCCTGCCCCACACCTAACTGCCCCACCCCTCTCTCGCTCCTTCTCGCAGAGCTGAACAATAATTTACAAAATAAGCTGCAGACAACCAACAACAATGAAAATAGGTATATAATGTGAAGAAGGAAATTAAAGTTAATTCTACTTGGTTATTTAACTGCGGCGATTGTCTCACAATTCCAGGAATACTATGCAATTCTAGGGTTAACTCATAGGTTCAATTTTATATCAGTTACTTAGTTGTATATTTAATTATAAATATATTTATCTAGCAGCATTAAAAAAAAACACATATCGATTACATCACATTTGTAATATATATTTTTATTAGAATTTATATTTCATATTATCGATATAAATCAATTTCCGATAGTAATAAAAGACAGAATTGTAAAGATATAGCCTGCAATTTATTACTATTATTTTTCATTATTGTTGTTAATGAATGTTATTATTATTATTGAATATTAAACACCCAAGAAAATATTGATAAAAATGCGTAAAGTTTTTCGGATAAGATCGAAAAATAATCGTAGAACTTGCCAAGCAAAATAGTATTTTCTGATTGCATAAGCTATTAACAATTAATTAGGATATTTCCAAGTTGAGTTCTCCCAATCAGAGCATTCAAACTTGTTTAAAAATGCATAGACAAGTCAGTCGAGCCCTTTCCTCGCCATTGCTGGGTATAATTGAGTAAAAAAAAAGACAATTAGCAAGCGATGCTATCGCTTTGACGGCTGGCACGTTTTGGCCGCACCTGGCGCTGTTAGCCACTTGTGGCATGCCCCGCAAATTGGGCCCAGACAATTCATTCGGGTGCATCTTTTTGCAGGCACGAATCTTGAGAATTGTTGCGATTTTGCTAAAGTACCACTCGTCTATTAACTTACCTCTTTGACACGCGCGCCAATTAAAATACAATCGCAATTTGAGTTGTTGTTGTTGTTGTTGTTGTTTCTGTTGCAGTTGTGCTGAATCGCATTGCTGTTTGCTGTAAGATACAAAAGCCTGTCATGAGTCATCAAATAAATTCGCATTAACGCCTCGCGTTAACGCCCCGCGTTAACACATCGTAAAAAAACCACAAAATATTTAAAAAAAAATATATATAAAATATGCACATAAATTTGGGAATGAAAATATAATAAAAATTAAAATTATGAACGATTATTCTAAATATATCTTAAAGATACTTCGAGGTGATTAAATGCCGGGCAATTGGTGTTTTATGCAAATTTGTGGAAGGAGCACTTAAAAATTATTTTTTTACACTTAATTTCGGCTCAGTTTATAAATTTAATATTCGAAGTGACGGCAGTTGCCACGCCCCACAGACAAATGATGATTCATAAAAATACGTTTCTAGAATTTGTATCTTTTTGCATAAAATTTTTACGGCCTGAAGTCAATGTTGATTCAACTCAATTTTATCTCGATGTATAAAAGAATATTTGTTTATATTCACATCAAGCTTTTTTCAGTCTGTTGTCTGCCATCTCTGTTGCTCGCACGTGTTTAGGTGTCTGCTGCCAAATTTTTATTTTTATTTGCACGTCTTCAATTTGGCTGAGATGGGTTTTAAGCCATGAAATATGACAACTTTTGTTTTAGATGAGAACTGGTCGCACAGATAGATAAACAATTGACTAAACGACACTTGAAAACAGATCAAATGTCATAAAATAAAATCGGATCTACTTACTATAAATAATCACAAAAGATAATTACAAAATTTCTGTCAGTTTGTTGCTTTTGTGTCAGCTGGCTGACAGCATCGATTTATTTAACATACGTATTAAGTGCTTATTGGATATGTATCGAAATTGAACAATAGCCTTCGATTGGCCTGAGACTTACTTAGATAAGTTGTTGTTTTATTGATTTAGTGACCTTGCCACATGGAATTGACTCTTCAGTACAACAACTCTCGTGCTGAACGATATAAACTTTTATTTGTAAATCCTGATACATTTCAAGTCTTGTTAAGGCAGCAAAGCACAAATGCTTGACATAAACACAATTGAATGTCCTGGCGAGCAAAAGCCACAAGTTTACCAAATAAATTCGTTCACTTAATGCTATCAAATATAAGATTTATTTATTTTATTTTATATCAAGCAGCAAGAGCAAGCAAAGAGCAGCACTTTGAACCTGTCGAGCAGAAGCCACAAGTTTAACAAATAATTACGTACACTCGCCGAAAAACATTCATTAAATGTTAATTATAATATTATTGATATTATTAGAGGCAAACAATTTTTATTTTTATATTGCTTAAACATTTTTATCTTACTAATTTATTAAGCTAAATGTACATTTTTTGATATTTGATATTTTCTTCATAACGAAACTTTATTTTTTTCTGTGTACTTGTGTTTTAATTCACAAACATGCAAAACAATGTAATATACAGAGAAGGGAAGAAAGAGAATTTTTCTTTTAATTAATAAACATATTTTTGCACATTTGTTTCAGAGTAATAATAAAATAAAATATTTATGCTCTTTGAACATAGCTTAACCTTTTTTTGTATCATTGCCTTTGAGTGCATTTTTGGTTTTTGCTTAATTAAATTCCTTAAAATTAAAGAATGTCAGATTTAGGTGCAGTCTTAGGCCTATTAAACTCATCATGCTGACAAAATCTGTGGCAGTGATTGAAAATATAAACTATTAGGCAGCAGGAGACTGGCAGAGGAGGCTGTGGCAGAAGCTGCCATGTGTGATGCCATCGTGTGCAAATTAACATTTTTGCACACATGCATAAATTATGCAAAACTCTGTGGCATTGTAGACTTCCAAATATATATATATATATATATATATATATATATTTCAAATATTTCACTGGCAAAAGTGTTGAATATTTGCCAAGCCAGTCGATTTAAATGTATGAATGTGTGTGTGTGAGTGTATGTGTGATCCAAAGGATGAGCATACAGAATATTATACGACAAAGTTTATGCTTGTTTTAACTCTTAACTAACACTGGCTAAATGCACTGTTGGGCAAATATTTTTCTAATTATATTTTGTTGCACATTAAGTCGGGTTCTTAGATGTATCAGCTTTTTAGGCATATATATATAAACTTTGAATGTGGTCAGAAGAAAAATTTTTTAGCCAGTTAATGAAAAGTGACAACGACAAAACTTAACTTCTACAGTTTTCGCAAATTTAGTAAAAGTATAAATTATGATAAAAGCAAAAACGTGTAATTAAGAATTTTCAGCTAACAGCGAGCAACAGTTGAAACTGAAAGATGGAAAATACCTTTTACTTGAGCAATAAATTGAGCAATGTAAAAAAACGTTTAAATAGAAGAAAAAATATTTTAAATAGCTTCAACTTCGACATTCGAAATTAAATCTTTATATTTTTTATCTAAACTCGGAAAAACAACCATATGAAAATTAACTGAGAACTATATTTGCTAATATATTATAAATAATATATTATATATTATTATAACAATCACTTGATAAGAATCATTTATAAATACGAATACAAATTAAGTTTGCAATGTAAACTGAATCTTTTCCAAGCAATATATTAGTCAACTACTTTAATTATATTCACTTACTGATAACCCCTACTGATGGAAATTACTTACATGCTATATAAGTTTAATTTATTATTTTTAATTATATATTTTGATTACAACTTTATCGTATGTGCTGCATTGATACAACTTTTAAAAACTTCCACTCAAAGACATTAAACAACTTTGTGTTTCAAAGGAAATTTAGTGTATGGCAGATAACAAACTAAATTTCAATTAGGGAGTTAATAAAAAAAAATAAGTTCATCTAAAAGCTTCCCATTTTCACAGACCTCGATTTGAACTTTGGGCCTAAGCTCGACTCGATTCGCCTGGGTTGAAAGTTGACAATTAAAAAGTTTGCTACTCTGATTTGGATGCTGTTGTTGTTTTTCTGTGAAGCTGTTTCTCTTTTTGCTGCCTGTTTTCCTATATTTTTGTGTATGTCAACTGAAGGAGCTGGAAAACAAAGTTGAAACAACTGCAAAGCTTTGCAAATTAGTTTTGTTTTTAATTTAGAATGTATTAAGTTTTCTCATGCTTTTGCCTTTAAAAAAGTGCAGACAAAACTAGCCCCCTCCCCCCTGCTTCTTCTTCTGCTGCTGCTGCTGCTGCTGCTGCTGATGATGATGCAGCTGTTACGTGTATTTGACTAGTTTGGCAAATTAAAATTCTTTTAACAAGTTTTCGTCATATTGAAGCGAAAAAGAGTGTGAAATATAACCTGGCCAAGAGGGACGGGAGAGCGCTAGCTTTTAGAGATCCTTCTTTAAGCAAATTAAAGTTACATTTTGAAAACTGAAGCCAGTTTAATACAAAACGAAACGAAGGCAACGGCGACGGCGACGGCGACGGCGACGACAACAGCGATAGCATGAAGGCGTGTGGGCGACAAAGGCGACGACGACTGTTTGCCGCAGACAGACAGAAAACCAACAGCTAACAGACACACACATGCATGCACACATGTACACTTACCTCACAGAGCGATGCGACTGCGCTGCTTGCAGCGTTGTCAAAAACTGGTTTTTTCCTTGGCTTTGCTGCTGCTGCTTCGTTTAGCTTATTGCTTTTGCTGCTGCTGTCTCACCGCTTGCTCCTATGTTGTTTGTAAGAATGTGTGTGTGTGTGTGTTTGTGTTGTACTCGGAGTGAGAAGTGAGCACTTTTTTCCAATACCTTTTTCGTCGTTGCGAAATACACTCGAAGCACTCCTTTGTATGTTCTCTCTTATTGTTTTTGTGCGCTGCTTGCAATTAATTAAGCCCTACAATTGGTCAGCAAACAAACAAACAAACAAAAGAAATAAATCAACGCGACACACGGCAAACACGATACACTAATGCAAATACACGCACGAACAGGCAGAGGCACACGCACACGACCGCTGATATGTATGTAAGTGTGTGTAGAATAACCTGTGTGCTTCACTTGTCGCGAGCGCCTTCTGGCTTGGGAGGCGTAGGCGGTTGCGGGAAGAGCACGTTGGGGTCAAGCAAAAAACGCGCGACAAATGAACGAATGAATGCGAATGCGAGAGGAAAAGTGATGCGCTCACATCCGCACAGCACAACATTTATAAACAAACTGAAACTGGTGACGGTGACGGCGACGTTGACGTCGTCATTGCCGGCAGCCAACGCCAACCAGGTTGCGTTTGAACTTTGGACGAGAACTTGTTTGCAGCTCTGCCTCTGTCTCTGTCTCTGTCTGTGGTTGTGTATGTGTGCATACTTGTATACTTGTGTGAGTGGGTGGCATGAAGAGCGGCTTTGGCACGACGAGCGTCGTCACAGTGGGCCAAAAGCTTAACAGAGTTGTAGACTCATTGAAATTCAAACTTATTGGATTGAATAAATAAATATGCTCTTATAAATAATGTTGAAAAACTTACACTCAAAACATGTGTTCAATTTAAACACATTTAGTTGATTTTAGTAGTAGTTTCATTTTTACTGTATATATTGTTTTACAAAACCAAAGTCAACAGGAAGTAATTTAAATAACAAAATTAAATAAGTTTATAATAAATATTATTTGAAAATATTTTTATTTATGTAAAACGTGATTCCTTATAACTTTAATGTCAACTCTCGCTTGCAACATGTTCAAGTTGGACGCAATGCATTAACATGGATACATTTGGACGCAGCGAACAGCAACTTCAACAACAGCTCTACGCAATTTCAAAGCACATACTAAATGGGAGTATTGAGCTTTATTAAGCTATGCGACAAAGAATTCTGTATTTTAGACGAGTAACAAGCAATAAGATTTTGTGAAAGGGTATCGCTCAGTCAGTTTACTTGCATATCTCATTTTTCTGGCGACAGCGCTGTTGACGTTTTTACTTAAGTATTTTTGTTGTTTCCGCTTTTTATTTTTTGTATGTATTTTGATTTTGTGTTAATTTCTTGTGCTGCCGGCGTCGGCTTCGCCGTCTCTGCCAAGCTAAGTCAATTTTAAGGTTTATTTGAATTTCTTTATTTTTTTTTTAGTTTTTCCACAGCTTTAGTTTGTTTTACTTTATTTTCTTTCGTTTTTTTGGTTATTTTATTTTTGTGTCATTTATTTTCTCGCCTTGTTGCCGCTGCTGCTGCTGCTGCTGCTGCTGCTGCTGCTGATGCTGTTGCCTGGCAATATGTATTTATGTTATTTTTAGTGTTGTATGTAAATTTTGTGTGGCATCCACAACGCGACGTCGCTTCGTCTCTATGCTAATGAGGCTGCTTTTATGCCTGGCCATAACTGCGAGCGGCACTGTACTCAACTCAACTCGACTCGACTCGACTCGACTCAACTAAATTCAATTCATTCACAATTGCCCAGTTTGCCAACTTGGGCCGTTTGCCCATTTTGCCTGTTGCGCAAACTAATAACAATTTAATTTCCAATCGAATTATGCAGGCTTTGATGGTTCCAAACACAACATTATATGCACCTACACACAAACAAAAACACACACATACACAGGACACATGACTCATATTCTGGGCGTAATGAATTGAATTAGCATTAGGCGATTTTCCGCAGGGCCAAACATGAGCTATTACCACAAACATACACACATACACACATACTCACACATAAACATAAATACTTATGCATATACTTTTTCCTTGTTTGATGTTGCGTATACGCAGCGTTGTCTGCCATTAAAGGCAGATTTTTACTAGCTGTTTAATATTGCAACACAGTGCAACAGCATTTCGTGTTCAGGTCAGAAAGTATGCTTTTAACAAATTGTTTTTAATGTTTTTGGTGCATTTTAAATCGAGACAACTGAGTTTATGCATAAAAGAACTTTTCAAGATATATATATAAAAAAAAACAAAAAAACAAAACTGTTAAATAACTTTAAAAATATATATTAAGAAGAGTGCAAACATTAAAAAATGAGTATTTTTTATTTTATATTTTAAATATTTATTTTTTTAATAACTATAACAGAACTGGTTTCTAAAGCCATCCAGAAAACTCAGCTTCAGTTTACCGACAGTGAAACAAATTTTTATTTATTTATTCAACTTATATCAGTCGTTTCAAAACACATAGAAAAAATTCATTTTAAATTATACATCAAATAATATGTAAAGTTACATATAAAAATTAATATGAGAAGTATTCATCTGGGTGTATTTAAACGCAAAATGGTTCAAAATTATTAATGTCTAACAGATATGAAATGAAACAACCGTGCATACTAAAAAGTTATTCACAAGAAAGCTAATTTAATATTAAACTCGCAGTTACATAAATTGAAGACTTTGAATTAATGACATGATATAATCTGTTGTACTCATTACAGATTACTCGAAACGATTCATGGAAGGAATAATTAATGGTACAACGATTAAGAGAAAGTGAGAATAAATAATGAGAGGATTTAGAGGGAGCAGAAAATGTATTTGGCTCGTCAATGGAACTGAATCGATATCGCCATTTAGTAATTTAACTACAAACTTAACATTTGGTAAAATACAACAATTATTTAAGAAGGAAAGGTTGATAAGAAGCAGTCTATTGGTGTATGGATGCAGTGCACCCCAGTCGAAACAACGAAGAGCAAAAAGTATGAAACTCTTCTGCACAGATTTTAATCTACTTTTTGAATTTTAATTGTGGTCTTTACAAAAAATCCATATTCCAGAATCGGACGTGAAAATGATCTTGGTCGTCAAATGCCTTTGACCAACGTTTAATAAAACCATGTTCTAATAAATCGACATGCGAATCGTTATAATCTGTTAAATCTATATCTATGTTTAAGTTATTAAAATAATTTCCTTTTATTATTCGTAAATTTTTTCATTTAATGTTAAATAACTTTTGAATAGGTTGATTAATTTTGAAAGTATAAAAAAAAAATCGTTGATTTTATGAAGTATGTGGCAAAGTCAATGATTTTGTTAAACAGTGTAGTTATGTGGGGGAATTATATAGAGGCACATGCCATGGAATTTAGAGAGCTTTGGGTTTTTTTTTAAATGCCAATAGTGCAGTCAGTTAGAATCTTTTGCAGTTGGCACAATTAAAGCCAAACCCACACGCAATCAACAAAGATAACAACCGCTGTATTTTATCAAAAGGATGCAGAATCGACGCCGTTAATGATGCAGCGAATGTTGCACGTGCCAACCAAAAAGTGTGTGCGAGTGTGTGTGTGTTTGTGTGTGTGTGTGTGTGTGTGTGTGTGTGTGTGTGTGTGTGTGTGTGTGATGTGTGCGTGTGACCAGAGATAGCTTAAATCTGGTGAAGGTGCATCAGGGGCAATTGCATGCACTCATGCAGCTTGATTGCCCACAGACAGTTTGCGAATGACAGCAGAAAGGGCAAAAAGTTTTAATCACAACTACATGTTGGTGCTGCCCCAACTGGGCTGGGGCACTGCTGCCACCAAGGGCAATGAAGAGTTGCTTCAAGCCGAGAATACCGTATGTTTTGTGCAGTCTTAGCCAGCCTGCATGCGAACACTATTTGTTATTGGTTTTGGTGCCGCTTGAGCCGTGCTCAAATTGGCCCGTATAACACACACAGAGCCCATTGAGTCCTTAGCTATTGGATTTATGTTGCACCACCTGGTTGCAGCTTCTGGTTAAATGCTTGGCTAGCCAGCTTAGTTATATCATAGCCGCCTTGCAGTCGTAGGAAATATCTTAAATTAAACTGTTAGTTTTGTTATCTAAGAGAGACAACTTAAATAATAGTTTGCAAACTTAATTCAAATTTAAAGAGTTGAAGAGCTTCATAATAATGAAATTTTGAAATAATATTTTCTTTTTTAATTTTCGACAACAATATCTACTGTTCCTTTTAAATTTAATATTTAACTGTCAATTGCAATAAAGTAGAATTTCGCTAAAGCAATAAATCTCCATATTTGCATATTTTTTATAGGAAACATTTTTGAAAGGTTGTTGAAAAGATGACAAATATTAAAGAGAGTTTTCAACTCTACTTTACTGGCAGGTTTTCAATGTGCCTCTTAACTCTGACAAAAAAAAAAAAAAAAACCAGTCTTAGTAACTCAATAAGTTTATGGTAGTGTAAAGAAATATTTCAGTCTCTCAAACAGCTTAGACAAAGTGTTCTTTCACTCAGTGCCAAACTGCGTGCTAACTTTAAGGAACACCTTGCAACATTCTGTGTTTATTGTGCGGTAAATAAAGTAAGCAACTTAAACCAACTATTTTTAGAGAGCTGGTTTGTGCTAACAGACATATAGCACTTTAAATAAAACCAACTTTTGCTAAATACTCACTGTTAAAGTGCCTGCTTCACTTAGAAGAAACTATAAAAAAAATAGTTCTAATTTTAAGTGAGTAAAGCAACAAACATCATGGCTAAGACAATGGTTATAATATTCTGACTTGAGTCCTTATATAATTCAAAATATTAAAGAAAAACGCACTGATTACTAATATAACATTCTCAACCCTTGTGGCTTGAAGATTAAGATTTACGAATCTTATTTTAAATTATTCAGAATTCTTTTTTTTTTTTTTAATCTTGCCATAATTACTTTATTAGTCAAATTTAAACAAATTTTGATTTATAGCTAAACGAATTGATTAGCCATAAAGTCGTAGGCCTTTTAATTTTACTAAAAATTGCATAAAATTAACATAATATATAAAATTTCAGTGTTTATTTTTACGCATAAATGAACACAATCCTAATTTCCAAAAGAGCTATTTTGATTATACTAAAACAAACAGAACGCACAATTATTACAAAAGAATTTCTCTGAATCTATATATAAAACCATATTTATAGTATTATATATATATATACTAAAACTATAGATTATTTTTTTTCTATGCAGCATAATATTATCTGCTCAGTCGCATATTTGGGAGCTGTTTTTTTTTTTCATTCATACGCACGGCTGGCCTTAACTGAACTGCAATATGTTGGCATTAAATTGTTGTTATTGTTGCTGCCATTTGTTGTGGTCTAATTAGTTCGTTTAGTCGGTGCCGATAAAGTCAGCCACGTTTTCGGCGCCGGTTCGTGTCCAGTATATTGAAGTGATTTATGAACCCAGTGCAGATATATACATTAAATCCGCAGACGATAGCTATAGCGAAATATTCGCTCTGCTAATGAGTTGCCTCCGTTTAGAATATTTAAAAGCGTCGTAAATTCATGAAAACCGCTTAACCAAAAGTCACGGCTGCTGCATATGTGTGTGTGTGTGTGTGAGTGTGTGTGTTATTTTGTGTGTGCATCCTAATGAGCCAAACTGATTTCGCCCCGTTGCCCATTTCATATTTTTTTCAATCATAAATTTAAATAAGCCCTTTGAAAAAAGGGCAGGCTTTCTACAAATTCATTCGTTCGTCGCATTTTTTCACCCTGTCTAATGCGACGACATAAAATTTAATTTTGCATAATTAATGTCGGACTACAGTCTGAATAGGGGCCAAAAGAATATTCATTAATATGATTTAGGCTAC
Source organism: Drosophila melanosoma (assembly GCA_035042045.1). NCBI lineage: Eukaryota > Metazoa > Arthropoda > Insecta > Diptera > Drosophilidae > Drosophila > Drosophila melanosoma. Next base: position 1,170,037 of record JAWNLY010000086.1, on the reverse strand, counting down.
TGCAGGCAACAAAATAACGAAAAAAGCAGCCATACGAAAGGGCCGGAAGCTATTTAAAGTGTATTTGTTTGGGTCGCGACGCCCCACGCATGACTGACTTTGCCCCCCACGGCCAAAAGGGTACAAATCGGTGCGAGAAAAACAAAAACACAGCCTGTTTTGTCACATGGCCTAAAAGCCTGCGAAAAAATACCAAATATTACAGCAAGTTCAAATACACTTTGCTGAAAAATAAGCAAATAGAACATACTATTGAAAGACCAGATAAGTGTAGATAAATCAAATTTAATATTATACAGGAATTTTTGCCAGTCAGATCTAAACATAAATAATTTTGCATCCGTGTAACTTTAGTCAATACATTATTGCAAGTCAATATCCAATCATTTATATTTCATAGTTTATGTAAGTTAAGGCTTGCCTTGAACATGAAGGTCCTTCCATGAGTGTATCTATTCAACTGCCAATGCTCGGCTAAACTGCCTACAAATTCAACACGTACGCTGCTCGGACATTTAAAAAGAGTTTAATCAGCACGTGTCAGCCACAACGCTGTGGCTTTTAATGGTATGCCTTATGGGTGTGTGTGTGTGTGTGTGTGTGTGTGTGTGCTTAGTGTTTTTGTGTGTTAGGTTATGTGTGTATGTATGCAGTTGCTGTGGTTATCTGCCCATTCAACTATCGCCGCTTTAGACCTTACTCCCTACAGCTGCCATTCAGGCCTGCCTCGTCCTCGTCCTTATTTATTTGTATTGGCTGTGGAGATGGATTTATGGGCGCAAATCGTTCAACATGCACTTTCAAGCTACACATTAGGGTTGTATTGAACTGTTCGGAACTAGTTCAGTTGAACCACTCACTAAATGCTCATTTTTCGTGCTATTATTCAATTTATTCTGTTTGATTGTAGTTATCACCATCAATTTAATCAGAATCGAAATAACATAAATGTGATTTTTGAGCAGCTAGTAAGACTATAATAGACACTGCACCCAGCTGTTAAGTATATTCTTTTTTATTGGCCAATTTCTCTTTTTTTAAGTTTTGCACCAAAATGTGAGCTGCCTTAAATTGGAGTCATTTCTTATAGCAAGCACAGGCATTGCAGGGTTAATAAAAAATCTAATGCAGTGATTATATTTATTCACAAGTATTAACTCATCTCTAATTGGCTGGATAGAATATATATACATATATAAATGCATACATACATACGTACGTCCATACACAGAAGCATAGGTAACGGGGCTTTGCAGAATACACAGAAAAATACATTAACGCTCGCTTCGATTATCGTGCCGTCTCTTTCTCACACATGCGCTTGCATATTTATGCATACAGAAAATGCTTGCGGCTGCTGATTGAAATTTGATCAATATGAGAATATATTTTTGGACATAACTGACGTGTTTCGTAACCGATCTTTGGGTATTTAATTCTTAATATGCTTATGAATATTCTGTTTTAATAAGAAGATTAAAATTTTAGCATTTACTGCTATAGGGAATCGAAATGTATTGAAAATCGAGAAACGGATGCAATTATCGATAAAAAAGAAAGTAAACTTGATCTGCGCCGGATATACGAGAAAGTATATTTCAAATTTAAAGTCAGGCAAAGTCAGACAAAGGGACATGTCCTATATAGACTCAGCTATTGTTCTTGATCAATAATATACATAGCTTATGGGGTCGGAGATGCTTCCTTTTGCTTGTTACTTACATTTGCCCAAAATGATACGTGTTTTTTTTCCGTTTTTAACGGGTCCAGGGTGAAAAAAACGAATGATTCACTGCCGCAGTTTGGGCTTTGGGAAAAAAAATATGATTACTAAACTGGAACCTTCAATGGAACAACGATGCACAACTCTACTATAGATGTGTGTTTTTGTATGTGTATTTTGGGCAGGCACACAAATATGCCAAAGGCACGTGCTTTTACCACTTACACACACAAACACACGCACACACACACACACACAACGCACACATATGTCACCTGGCTTTTGTGACATTTAAGCTTTTGGCTGCCACGTGGCGTATACGCAATTTTTGAGCCCTGCTTCGACGATTTACTTTCCTTTACTTTTGACCCCAGTGACTGGCCGATAATTTTTTATAATTTTTTTTGTTTTTTTTTTTTGGAAATTTGCGCTGGTCATTGTTGCTTGTTGTTTGTTGCTTGTTGTTGTTATTCTATTTTTGGCAATATTGCAGAAAACTTTTTCATTGCTTGTCGAAGCAGAAATCTTTGCCATTACTTTTGGCCGCTATTTTTGTTGGTGTCATTTTTCATAACTTGACCTTTTGTGGCCAACGATTGTGTCGTAAACAATGTTTGTTGTTATTGCAACATTTTTATAGCCAAAAATAAAAAATACAAAATACAAAATACAAAGACAGCAGCAGAAAACAGAAATGGGAAACAATAACAACAAACGAAAATTTCTTCAAATGCATTCTATAACCAATATAAATGTCATTTATGTTCGGGACATTTGGCCATGGCCAAAAGCCATGGCAAAGGGTTTAACGGGCAAATTCTGTCATGGTCAGCGATACAAACTAAACAAACAAAATACAAAACAAACAAAAAAAAAACGTGAAAATAAAAATAAAAATTCGAGAGAAACGGTAAAAACTAGCTTGTAACTGTTTCAGACACTTGTGCACTTGACACAGCCAAACAGAAATAGAATGACAAAGTGCTAGACGGGGAGAGGTGGAGAGCTGGAGAGTGGAAGAGCGGATCCGAGCAGAGTATCATGCAGGAGCTGGAGCGCTGTTTGAGGCAGAGTGCGATAAGCACCACACAAATGAAAGCTATAGCACCACTTAGTGGCACTTGAGGATATGCAAAAGCGTCAAGCACTTCCGGTTTATCATGCTGTGTTTGTTTATCCGCTTACTGTCTATATGTGTGTGTGTGTGTGTGTTTGACTGTGTGTGTGTGTGTCTGTGTGTATGTGTCTGCGTGTGTGTGTTTGCTAGTTGCAAGCATAGCTAAGGGAAAAGCGTTTCTAAAAATGTGACTGATTGAGAGTTATTTAAAGTGAAATAGCTTTAAATGACAGTTAAAATTGCGTTGAAAAACTGCTTAAATTGACAATCAAAATATACAATTAATGTAAATGCTTTGCGGAAATTAAGAATTTTTTAAGCATTTTTTTTAGTAAGAGAATTTTTATTTTCTTTTTTTCATATATTTGATTATTCAAATAATTGAGAATATGTCATAAATCAAGAGCTAAGCTTCAAATTTTATTAAAGCATTTATGGCTTTTATGTTGTTTTTTATTGAACATAAACCAATTAACATAAATTTTACCAATTGTAAATAAGGAATGTCAAAGCGGTACTCTACTCATACTTTAAGCTATTCGATTTTCATATTGTACTGTAAAAATTAGTTGAAACCCAGAGTAATCCTCTTTTTCAGCATTGGAGATAATCTCTATGCAGTTTTCAGATGTTTAGCTCTAATGCTTTATTGGACCCCATTTTAATTTTTTGACATAAATGCGCGTATTTATGATAAATATACAGTTGCAATATTCAAAAAAAATTAATAATTTTGAAAACTGTTTAAATTTAAATATAAAAAAATTCTCTAAATTATTTAGGTGTATTACGCTGCTTCTAAAATTGCCACGATTGTAATCGCCGTCGGCGTTAAACGACATTATAATACTTCAATAATAAAACGGCTTTAACGCCAACTTCGACTTCAAACGTGACATGAGACAATGGGTACTATTTGACTAGACAGCGCCTGATTATAGCCAAAAAATTATGCAATCATATTATTAAAGCTCAGAACTTGAAGATCCTGAAGTCAAAGGGATCCTGATGAATATCACCTGTTTGACGAGTAATAATAATAATTTGTAGGTTTTTACTCGATGGAATTATGAAATATTTTACTCACGTCGATGCTTACATATCCGTGTAGAATGGAGTCAACCTGCCTTTTATTTCAAATTTTGGTGCAGAGTTACCGAATTTGTTGGACGAAAGCATCGAATTCGACAGGAAAATGCCAATCGAAGGACAGACTGGTAATCATGGATGCGGTTATCCAATTGCCTCTGTTCCTTTCCCTCCTTAGTATTGCAACTACAAGCGATGCCCTTTAAGGACATTTACAATTACCCAAAATTTATCATTTTCAATGCCAGTTTTTACCTTAGCATTAAAATCGCTGGGTTTTTATTTTGTCATTTTCGAAGTGTTAAGTTTTGCACCAATAAAAATATCCGCGTAAACTTGCAAATTGAGAGCATTATTTGCTGATTAGTTGAACTATTTTATAACGAATGAGTTTCTAATATTTTGCTGACACATTTGAAAGCTATTTTGGGAAGCAATTTGCATGACTTTACAAGATTTTCTTGGCTATTATCGAATCTGTCTTACCTCATCTTCTGTTAGAGCCGGAGAAGTTTTCAAGTAAAACATCGATTAAAAATTGATATTGCCACCGATGTTTTTCCAGCTCTCTTTTTGTGTGATACATTAAAAACAGGTTGATTCAATTTGCACATGGTAAATTCATTAAAATTTTAACTTTTCATAAAATGAATGTTTTTGACAGTTTAGTCTTTTATCAACTCTGGCAATAAATTGTGTCAATTTTGGCTGCGGCTGAGATTAAAAAATATATTGAATTGCATTAAATATTGCATGTCAGTTTGGATGACACTAAAAATAAACATTTTCGCACAAACATGCATAAAAAATATGAAACTGAAAATTTGACAGCGCAAAATAAAAGCAAAATATAAATGAGTCAAGCAATTTATTATTTTTATTTATAGTTAGATTTCAATGCTCGCAACGTGCCCACAAGTCTGCAAAATATAAGAAACACATGTGTATACAAAAATAATAAAGAAACCCGAAGAATCTTCAATATTTATGAGGCATTAAATGCAAAAAGGAAGACAACAGATCCCACACAGCAAACCCACCCATTCAACCGCCAGCTCAAAAGGGTTAAAATATTGTTCATCCTTCTGCGACAGAACACGACATGCATAATAATAAATGTGAGTGGATACACAAAAACAATTCATATAATAATAATAATAATAATAAAAATATGACAAGCAAACCAGTTGGCAGAAACAACAAATAACAACATGTCGTGTGCCTTAAGACTGAGCTTCGCTCGGAAATTTTACTCCCAGCCCCATTTCCTCCCAGAACCACCCAACCAGATTCCGATTTATGAGTCAACCAAGTCAGCTAATAAAATAACAGGAACAACAGTGGTGCCCCTTGTGTGGCCTACATTTAAAGTATTCTATAGAAAGTCAAAGCTTTCGTAAAGTTTAACAATTTTGAAATCACAAAGAATATATAAAATCGTAGAAGTATTTAAGATTTTAACATATAGAAGTTGACAGCAGCAGAGAGAGAGAGAGAGAGAGATGTTGATTGAAATATAAATTGATTCTTATCCAACAAATACTTAAATTGACAAATTTTCGATTCATGAATTTTCTTTATATCTGATGCAATTTAAATTTTTAATTTGTATTTTTTTTATCAAATTGTTTAACGAAATTGCAGCCGACGTATTCGAGCTCATATACTATATATATATTCATAATCAACATCGAAATGGTTTTAATCGTTGTTTCACTTGACAACATCAAAAACACCGTTAATTTTGTATAATAAATAATTTGCAGTAAAACCAACCACAATAAATGCAACTGCAACAGGGCCAATCTGCAGACAGTTAGCCTGCAAAATTGCAGACATTTGTGGCTCATTTGTGGCTCATTTGTGGCTCAATGTCATCTTCAGGATTTTGTAGTCGCTTAATCCGACTGAGAAGGATCTGAGGCACCTTAGGCAACTCAAAAGAGCAACAGGAAGCATAAGCGAACCGAGAAGTATCAGTCAATGCAGCAACAGTCCTGCGCAGGATTCTGATTCACCGCACGTTGAATCCTTGAAGCGGCCATTGAAAACTTTTCAAAAACATTCCGCTGCGCCTTTGTCTCAGATGTTGCAATTTTAAGGCGTTTAATTTGCATCTATACTTGCTGTGATTGATCCTCCTGCCAATATTATTGGATTACAGACAATCGCCAAATTAAAAGTAAAAAAAAAAAAAGTAAACGAAAAATGAAATAATGCTTGGGCCGCAACTCAGTTGTCAAGGCATCCATATTGTCTGCTCGAAATTAACTGGTGTTGGGTCTGCAAAAAGAATGTCACGCATTGCACCGAGTATCCACCGGAGACTGAATCAGGCAGCTGCAGCGAGGAGGTGCCCATCAATGCCAAGAAGGCCAAAATGGTTGTCATTGAGGCGCATCGCAACTGCATCTGTGCGATAGATTTGTGGATGTTTTTCGCCTCATTCTCCATTTCCGAGGAGATGCTCTGTCAGGGCCACTGCGAATGCCTTCCAAATTCTAGTGACTAAGAACTCAGCTGCAGCTGCAACTTGCAGTATTAAAGGCAAGATTAATTGTTGACTAGTTAAAGAATATAAGCTTAAAAATTATACAAAATTCATATAAAAAGATAGTAAACTGTAAAATATAATAAAAGAAATTTCCTTGATTGTTTGAGCTTAGTTTATTAATTATTTGCAATGCATTTAATCATTTGAGTTTTACTAATCTGCTGGCAACTGTTAAAAGTTCTTAAAAAGAAAGTTTGATTTGAAATATATATTAACTCAACAGTGGCTGCAAAACTGTACGCTCCACGGCATCTTAGCAAAGCACAATGAACATAAAAGTGTTGCGCATGTTTGAGCTTTAAGGCAGCCACATTTATTGTATATGTTTTATGAGCAGATAATATAGATGATATATAATTATAAGACCAACCTATTTAATAAAAGTAAAACGATAAAAAAAAAACATTGTTATTAAATGATTTTCATAATTGACATTAATTTTTAATTTGAGCTTACATCTAAATGAAATCTTTTGAAGATAATGATGCGACACCATTTTCCTAATATGCAAATCTTAATAGCAGCCGCATACATAACCCAAAACTCCTGCCCAACGAATACACACACACCCACCACCATTTCCCATTGCTCGGGACTGCAACAGTTGTTACGTCTTTTGGCGCCAAAAATAGCAACGAACATAAACAAAATGCGACCTTGTGTCGTAAAGAGTGAGCACAACGACACAATCGAAGCTCCCTCTCCCAGTCTCTCTCTCTCTCACTCCTGTGGCTCTCTTTGAGTGCTTTACAAAAGTTTTACAAAATGTGGGTCACACGCTGCGTTTGAGCAACATTCTTGTAACAGGCAAGCTGGCGTTTCTCAGTTGTGCACGAGACGTCAGCGACGTAACTTCGTCGTCGTCCTGACTTTGACTTAGCCGTCGCCTGGTCTGTAAACTCGGCGCGCTTTTTTTTTAGTGGAAATTCCGGCTCGTTAGTCTCGAATCAATAGCGCAGTTAGAAAAAAACCAAAATAAAACCAAAAAAAAAATTCCAAAAATAAAACAAGGATAAGTGTCGCTAACAATTGTGCGACACGGCTATTGTTGTATAATTTTAGGCCGCGGCTTTGTTACTTGCACTTGACCGCCTTTTGTTCTTCAAGTGCCAGCAGTGGCAGTGACAGTCACAGCAGCAGCAGCGCCTACTAAACTGTAAGTGATATTTGCAAGTCAACATTAAAAATGCAGCAATCCTAAGTGGACGGCTTTTTGGTTATTTCTTCACCTGCTGCTGCCCAGCGGGAAAAAGTGACTATTGTGAATATTACGCATACGCAACGCTGTCAGCAACTGCACACAGCATAAAAACAAACTGTCAGGCAGAGCGACAGACAGACAGACAGACAGACCGCCAGGCATTAAGTGTGACAGACATTTATGACAGCCTTAAGGATTCCACAAACACAAAACTTTATGTTGTGTCTGCCTTTTGCACTTGACCCCAAGCATAATTTAAGTGTAACCACATTTTTGTAGTCGCAACAGCAGCAGCACAAGGGCAGGGGGCGTGGCATTTATTGGCATTAATATTAAAACCGAATACGTATCCATGTTTGGTCATGATAAATGCGAATGTCATTGCCCCGTTGAACCCAAATGACAACAAATTGGCTTTTGTATCCATATATAGAATATTTATAATTCTTATTGCTGAATAAACTTGTACACCTTTTGTGGTTTCAGTTAAAATCATAGTTAATTAAGTAAACACAAAACAACTAGAATAAAGTTTATAGGTGCATTAAAACGAGTTATTAAATATTAATTACTCGGCTTTCTTTTACTAGTAAAATGGTCTCAGAGTGTATTTTGTGGTCGTTCATTTTTGCACATGCAACTTCCTAATTGTGTCCCTTAACAACTTCCGTGCGTGCCTCCTTGGATTATTTTGTGGACTTTTCTTTGTTTGGTACTTTATATCACTTGTGCCGGCTTTGTACTGTCTCATCCCCCCGCAAATCCACCCTGTCCGATTGTGGCCATTTTATTGGACTACCACAAGTAAAACTTATGTATAATTCACAAGAGAAAAAAACAAATTTTTCGTGTGTTTTTCTCTCGGCTTTTCACTTGCTGCTGGTATTCGGCAGTCGGCTAAGTGTGGCGATAATAATGAATATTAATATCGTCCCTAACTCACCGCCCACACAATGCACACCCCCTTCTTGGAGTTATATATATGTATATGAATATAGTCGTCTGGATGTTGGTAGCTAATTTAATAGCCCTCCAACTAACGTCCCAAATCTCATTTGCGTTTCACATTTATTTTATATGTATCCCTGTGGCCATTTTATGGAAATACCAACAGCAAACACTGAAACACTCAGCCAACTAACTATTTGCAACTAACTACACAACTGGCAAAAAAAAAAACACGAAAAGTTAGGAAAAACTGGGACTCATTTGACTTACCCACATTTCTGTGTAAAGAGTAAAAGTATTTCCCAACTAAATTTATTTAAATATTGAATGAAATGTGTGTGTGTTGCTGTGTGTGTGACACTCGACACGTGCTTCATAATGCAAATTGGATTACAGTTGCTAGGGGAAGGGACCGTTTTTGAAATGGAGTACCCAAAAGTTGTGTTCTCTGATTCAGCTAGAAACGAAACAAAGGTCAACTTTGCCCCTAAATTAAGTTGAGGCAGCTTCCGAGTTGATGACGCTATCTTGCAGGCATTTAAAATAAGGAAAATAACAGTTTACGGCGAATACTAAATACCCTTCATTTGTCGCCATAACTGAGTACTGTGAAAATCGAAACTTAATATTCCTGCAATCATTTTTAAATAGATTATATTAAAGTAATCAAATTATATTTAAATGTTTCCAATTTATTTACATCAATTCAAATCAAATTTTTCAGAATATTATATTATTATTATATATTATATAATATTATCTATAATCTCAATGAGATTTTGTCACCCTTCATGAGGAATGCATCCAATTAGGTATATATCCCAGTGTGATATACGCTTTAGAATATCATCTTCTAAAACAAGTAGTAACAAATGAAGTGTCAAAATTATAATGTCCTCTCATTTATAGTCCTGCTCTCTCTCTCTTTGCTGAGTCATCAACTATTTATGGTAGCAAATTACATTTAACAAATCCCCAGTGATTTTGACACAAATTAAGTGTTAAGTGACTTTTAAACTAAATTAGTTTTGGCTACAAAAGTGTTGCTTCAACTGGCTTTTAAATGTGAACATCGCCAGCAACTTGGGAATATTGTTGCTGCCACACACCCAATTATGTAATCAATGATTGTTATTAAAGTGCATAGCTAATGTAGATAATTAACTCAATTTACTTCCATTCATGGCATCTGTAATCAAATTCCAATTGTCGAGATCTCTCTTTACCCCCCCTTCTCCTATATAACTGATGGACAATTTCTGAATTTGCGCTTCGATTCGATTTGCTTCACTGAGAATCCATAAATCAAAGAAAACGTGATGTAAATTATTCGAGAGCAAATCCAAAACAAAAGCGATTTTCAAAATAAAACTAGAGGCTTGTTGGAGGACATCTTTACACCTTCAACTGTGTGACCTCAATTGATGTTTCTGCAACTGTTTGTGGCATGTCAGCCTGTGAAAACACTTAGTAGTTCTCAATTTGTTGCCGGATGACAATCAAAGTTTGCTTTTCAAACATGTCTGCAATTTAACGAAGCCACATTTCTAAATTCAAAGTTGAAAACCCCAAGAGCTCCAATATGCATAAGCCGCATGTGCCGCAAGCGGAACTAAAATCAAAATCATGACGAACTTAAATTAAATATTTATAAAGCAATTAAATCAAAACACATGCAACGAGCATTTCCGGTGGTTGCGTGCCACACACACACAATTATCGCCATTTAATATCAGTTTTATATAATCGTTATTTTAGCGCCCTTAAATTACTAGGCACATAGATTTATAGAAAAAAAAATAAAACATATATTTATAAATAATATAATCATTAAATAACTCCAAAGTTCCACAGATCCTATGCCACTGATAACACTTGAATAAATTCTGTCATTTGAAAAATTGCTATAAACAAGTAAATTTAATAATCAATTCTGATGTTATTATATAGTCAATAAACAGATTTAAATTTGCATTATACCCATTGCTCTTTTGTATATGTATTTATTGATTGATTAACATATCTGAATTAATTTGGAGCAACGCTTTTCGCTTGGGTTTTAGTGAGATTTCATTTTGTGATTTCATTTTTTTACGGGGCATTAAACATGTTGCAAAGTAAATGGCTGGCAAATTTAACATTCCACGGGAGCGGCATTTGATGGAATATTTTTTAGTAATTTGCCTGCAGAAGCAGCAGCAGCATGCGGCAGCAATGTGTGTCCTTCAACAAGGTATGCCTGCCAGCTTTTTTTTTACCTACCTTGTTGCCTCTCCAACAGCAGACAATGTGCAGCAGCAAAGAAAAGGTGTCTGTGTGTGTGTGTGTCTGTGTGTCTGTGTGTGCGGGTGGGTGTGCGAGTGTGTGCTGATGTTGAAGGTCAACATTAAAGTTATGCTCGCGTAGTTGTAGTTTGTTTGCTTTTGATTTGCTCTTTTTTATTTTCTTCTGCCACTGTTCACCGTTCAATCTGTTGGCGCCATTAAACATTGATATGCCACAATTATTCCTCATACGTCATGTGCAACGCACACATTTGTTATTTATGACATGCGCTTCTGTGCTTCTTCTTACTTAGTCCGCTTGCAGCTTAGCGCGGTCAGATGCCTTAACAAAAAAAAAAAACGCTCCCAATTACACAAAAAAAAAGAGAACATCCTGCGACAGATGCTATCAATTGCCACAGGACGTGCAAACAGCTACAATTAGCATTTAATGCTTGACGCGGGAATTGCTTGTTTAATTAGCTGCCACTTACACCATGCAGCAAATTATAAAGTAGCTCTGCTAATTTGTGTACAAATATTAGACACCTGAACAATGTAATTAAGTTTTGCCATTGGCAGATCGAAAAACGTTAATAGTTATAATCTGTTTAATTAACAAAAGCATAAATATATATATATATAATTTTTTTTTAACTGAATAAATATTTTTGTTCTGTAAAATTAAACAAAAAAATATCACGAATATATGTAAATAGAATTTGAATTAGGATGTAGTCTGAATCACTGCTCAACCGCTTTAATACAAACACTGTCTTATGTTGACTCATGTTGCAGCTTAGGTTGCCTCAATAATGCTGCCCCTTGGCGCCAAAGGCACAATCAGCAAAGCAGACCGCATTGCCCGGCTGCTGTGCAAAGCTTTTGCTCAAACGCGCAAAGCTTTCACTCAAAGCAGAAATAAAATGATTCTGATTGCTGCCGCTCAGAATTTCAATTCAGTTTTCGATACGTCGTCGACGATGCAAAGGCGTCAAGCGGATTGTGTGTAAATTAAAAAAAAAAACAAAATTTAAAAAGCATAAATAAACATAACAACAACAATATAAAATTTTATTAAGTTTATAAAACTGTATTTGGGTGCGTAAGATATATAGTATTTTAATTGCTGTTAGTTTTCCTTGATGTGGAATCAAAATCCGGTTTTCGAAACAGATTCAACAATTGGAATTTGTTTACTATTTGCTGCTTGTGTGAAGAGTGAACGAAAAATATAAATTGATAAAAATACACAAATTGTGTTCCATATTGGCAAATTATTGTATTTTGAGATACTCACACACATTGGCTGAGAAGTGTGTGTGTGTGTGAGTAAATAATTTGTGTGTATTTCAATTTATAGACAATTTAATGTTTGCTCATTTATGAAATCTTCAGATTTGCGTATTGAAAAACATAATTTCTAAGATATTAAAACTTTTATATTTAAATGAAAATTTATTAATCATATAAAAACGAACAATGTGGAGAAAAGTAGAATTCTAAATTGTTGCTTGGCTCATTTACACAGAATCCGTATATCTTTTGCAATTTAATTTGTCGTTAAAAACAACATTTTATTTCGTTATTATATTTATTTTCTTATAAATCTCACATTTGATATGCAAATTTTGTGCAATTTCTTTATTGCGCTAACCCCTAATTTAAAATTTCGGGTTGATATCAGCTTATTTTATCAGTATTTCATACACAAACATTTAAACAAATTTTTCTATCTATGCCTCTTGAGTTTTTTTTTATAGCTTTTACTTAAGTAAAATGAATTTTATTGTATATTATAATTTATAACATTTTTAAAATTATATTGATAAATTAATAGCTATATTTAATTTAATATATTTATTGTTATCTCCTAATATTCATATTACATCCTCTAATACACAAATCTTATTTAATAATTGAAAAGAATTTCACTTATATTTATTTCTTTCAATTTTAATTTTTTAGCTCACACACAAATCGCACACAATCAAATTGCCACATTGAAAAGGAGAACAAATATTTGCAACCACAACAATGTTAAGGTGACACATCAATTAAATTTGTTCTAACATTACAATTTAATCATTTTATCCACAAAAATTCACCCAAAATATTTCAACAAAAAACATTTCCAGCAGTGTGTCAGCTTTATAATGTTTATCAAATATGCATAACAAACCATAACAAGAATGCCAATGAGACGACGACGTCATTCTGTCAAACCGCAGAGCCAATTAGAAAAAGAAAGAGAGAGAGAGAGAAAAGAAGAGAGAGAGAGGGCAGATGGGCAGATGGGCGAGAAGAAGCAGCTAAACTTATAACAAATTCGTATGCGAAAAGTCGTTAAGCGAGTTCAAGTTCTTGGCAATGGGATGCCAATTGGACAGCTTTTTGCAGGCACGCAGACAGTGTAAAAGTTATGTCAGCTGCCTCTCCCGTTCTCACTCTGTGTCTCTTCCTCTCTCTCGTTCTCTTTGCGGCTCTTCTTTAATATTTTTCTGTTTGTTTGTTTGTTTGTTTTCATTGCCTGGCTTGGCTGGCAAGCAACAGGTGCCAAGAGACCAAAGTAAATTGCCACATTTCCCATTGCCCCCAAATGACAAATGTCGCAGCACTTGAATCACTTGAGCAAGATGTGGAGCAGCTCTATATATATATATATATATATATATATAATCGAGCTTTGTAACACGAAGCTTTGACGACGCCTAGTTATCGTTACAAGTAATCCAAGGGTTTTTAAAGAAACAATGTAACAAACCAAAACTCATCGTTAAAACAAAAGTTTATTTCAAAATCAGCAAAAAGAATGTGATGCAAAAAATAATTTTTCAAAATTTAAGGCAATACATAAAATTGTAACTAACAATGGCTGTGGGCAATGGCAGTTGTAAAATGTAAATGAATAACATAAGTAAAACAACATATTTTTTGAAAAAAAATTCAACATGAAACCGAATCGAATTTTCGTAAATGTACCCAAGAGATTTAAATTATGGATGCGTCCCTTAAAAGGCAAATTACTTTCACCCTCTTCAATTATTCTGGCTTTTAGCTTGGCTTGGAACCAAACACTTTATACAAATTCGGGCAGCTTAATGTTTTTTCACTGTACCAGTTTATTTTGAACTGTTTCTTTTTTAGACATGCTCGAGAAATTATTTATCTATGAATATTATGGAAAATATTACCAAATTAACAGTTTAGTGTTAAATTGTCTTTACTTAAATAAAACAAAGAATAGTTTAGATCTAAATTTGCACTTGCACGTCAACTGGCAATAAGCTCAACAGTTGGTTGGTTCTTGTTGTTGTTGTGGGGCACTTGCCTCTTGCGAGTTGAAAGCGCCACAAAAGTGTGTCAATTTGTTTGGCCCACGCGACGGATGAGTAATACGCAACAATATAATAGACATTAACAGTCAGGTAAACATAAATTGGAATGCACAAAAAAAGAAAATAAAGTCGGCAAAAGTTTTACTCTATTCTCCATAAGGCTGGGCGGCATCTTAATATGACATCATCGCCAGCCGAGCAATGCTGGCAATGCTAATGAATCAGCTTGCCTTCAAAATATTATCCAAATATTATCGACAACAACAAAAATTTCTATTGTTGTTGTAATAATTTGTTTTTGTGGTTATTTTCATGTTGTTTCTAGCGATAAGAACGAGGCTGCGCCGAGTGTGCCGCTGGCAGATTTCGTTGTGCCGCCGGATCAGCACGAGAAGGAGGAGGAGCCAATTGTGAAGCTGGCCGAGTCACCCAAAATGAGTGAATCACCAGCGAATAGCCCTGAAACAACAACAACAACAACAACTTCATCACCAATTGTAAATGGCAATGCCACAAATCAAGTTGTGGTCAATCCGCGCAGCAGCGATGAGGATAGCATCTTCTCGGTGCTGTATGCGCTGGTCAAGAAGGTGGCCATTGTTGGCTCCATATATCTAATGGGCTACATGGGCTGGTCTGCGGGATGGCTGCTGGCGCCAGTTATTTTCTCTGTAACCCGTGATCAGCTGGGCAAAGCGTCGGGAAAGAAGCGCGACATTGCCAAGGCATCGGCTCTGGCCTCCGAGAAGGATGTGATTATGGCACGCATCGATGAGCTGCCCGCCTGGGTATATTTTCCAGATGTGGAGCGCGCCGAGTGGCTAAATAAAGTAAGCCAATTGTGTTTTAATCACTGACAAATAACTTAACAATCCAGTTTTCCTCGAATTAGATACTCAAGCAGGTGTGGCCCAATGCGAATCATTTTGCCCGCACCATCGTCAAGGAGGTGGTTGAGCCAAATGTGGCACAGGCACTCTCGCAGTATAAGATGAATGGCTTTCGATTCGATCGGATCATCTTGGGCACGATTCCGCCGCGCATTGGTGGCGTGAAGGTCTACGACAAGAACGTGGACCGTAATGAGATTATAATGGATCTGGATTTGTTCTATGCCAGCGACTGTGACATTAACTTCTATTTGGGTGGCATGAAGGGTGGCATCAAGGATTTCCAGATACACGGCTGGGTGCGCGTTGTGATGAAGCCACTGATACGCTCCATGCCGCTGGTTGGCGGACTGCAGATATTTTTCCTAAACAATCCGAATATCGATTTCAATCTGGTTGGTGTGATTGACTTTATGGATATGCCCGGTCTATCGGATCTGCTGCGTCGCATCATTGTCGAGCAGATTGGCAATGTGATGGTGCTGCCCAACAAACTACCAATTTCTCTCAGTGATCAAATCTCTGCTGTGTCGCTCAAAATGCCCGAACCCGAGGTGAGTTTTGCAAAAATTGATGTAGTGCCTCATCCATTAAGCAGTTTGCCGCATGGTCGTCCAAGATCTTTTTAAAAAAAAATAATGAATTTTTTTTTAAACTTACATTTTCATATTAAAAAAGTTTTTAAGGCGACAAACTAAATGTGCATTTTTATATTAATAGGGACTGTTGCGCATACACGTCGTGGAGGCAAAGAATCTAATGAAGAAGGACATCAGTGTGCTGGGCAAGGGTAAATCCGATCCGTATGCCATTATCAATGTGGGCTCTCAAGAGTTCCGGACGCAGATTATTGATAACAATGTGAATCCCAAGTGGGATTATTGGTGTGAGGTGAGTATGTAACTGCAGACAGACACAGCCGCCTTGCTTTCTGTAGTCTGTTTTTGCTGTTCGCCATTCGATTGTTGCATGCCACAAAACACAAAACACAAAACACAAGCACACACAAAAACATACAAACACACACAATGTCAATTCAATTAATTGTTCAATTTTTGCTCAAGCCGTAGAGTTTGTATTTGAATTTCTCCATTTATCATTTACGATTTTTGATTTCCATGCATTATTCTTGACATTTTGTTCTCGTAATTTGCTGTGCCTGCCTTGCAACAGGCGCCAGTTTTTATTGAAATGGGTCAGTGGGCTGAATTCCATTTAATGGACTCGGATGATTCGAAGAAAGACGAGAACCTTGGCAGGTAAGTTATCCTTTTAAATATATATATATATATATATATATAGAAATATATACAACTGGTTCGGGATCAAATAATGCTGCTACCCCCTCCGCATTCCTTAATACCCAAAAAAAAAAAAAAAAAAAAAAAAAAACACCATCCGTCGTATGTGAGTAATTAATTTTAATATCATCTTTGTTCATGTTGCATATTGTATGTTTGCTTGTTGCATGATTTGCTTTACCTACGATTTGACTTATATGTTCCAAGATTAGCCATTGTTTCTCTACTTCCATCTGTATTTGTATCTCTATTTCTATCTCTCTCTCTATCTCTCTCAATTTCTCTCTCCGATACACATATTTCTAGGCGCCTATTTTTACCACCATCAACCATTTGGTTGGTTTTTCTTTGTGGGACTCTGACCAAAATATGGCAGGCGTTTATTCCGACGATTTATTGGGCAGGTTGTATTGCGGCATGACAATGCATTTTTATTGTAACTAACTCCTTGTATTGCGTTTAGTTTTGAGTTCCAGTTATGTTTGGTCTTGCTCCTGAGTTATGCCTTTTATTATTAAACTAAGTATTTATTAGTATTCACTAACAACCCGAAAAAAAAAAATTGACTTTGATTTGAAATATACAAACTGACATAGAGCTGATCATAATTGAAATTAATCACATTTACATATTAAATAAATGTGTTGAAATTATAATGAGAACTTACAATGATCTTCTGCAATTTCGAAGCTAATAAAAGTATTGACTTTAGGCATTATCCACTTAATCTTCATTTTATTGCCAAGTAAATGTAAAATTCAAAATGCAAAACTTTCCAATACTTTGAAGCTAAGAAAATTACTTACAGCAATTTTGATTTTAGGAATAATCTACTAAGTCTTCATTTTAAGGCTTCACAAATGCAAAATTTTCTCAGACAAATTTTTTATAATTATGATAAACATTTACAATGCTCTTCCAAAGCTATTGAAATGATTGAACTATTCCCTCAATCATTATTATTATTGCTTCGCCAATGCAAAATTCTCTCAAAGACAAAAAAATATCACAACTTTTTTTTATTGTATCAGTGAAAAACATTTTATGTTTTTGTTGTAAAAATTTAGATTTCAACAAAAATGAAGTGCAAATAGTTGTTCCTATAAAGTGAGTGGCCTCACTGAGAATCCAGACTATTTATGTTTTTCATTAATTTTCAGTAATGACTACAAATTCAAAAAAAAAACCCCAAACAGTGCTTCAAAACTATTGCGACACTTGCAATCGCTTTCAAGATAGTAGCTCTTAATCCAAAAACCAACTGACTAATTAAACACAGCTGCAAAATACTAACAAAATTATAACAAATAATATTAAGTATATTAACTTTGCATGTGCAAAAAAAAAAAAAAAAACAAAAAAAAAACACTTACACTCACAAACAGTTGGAGCACCTTGTACTGAACACTTTGCATGCCCAGTAGTCAATTTTACTGTAGATTGATTGAGTTGATAGAGTTGTAAAGCCCGTGAAATACTAACAGTATTAATTCAATGTCTTCCATATTTACGTATTACTGTTGACCGAACGGATTAGGTTGTGGTTGAGGTCTCGCAACGATCCATTCTCGTGCTTAGGCTCTTTGATTGGGATCGAACCAGTGATGACGAGTCGCTCGGCAGGTCAGGCAATCGTTTACACATCAATTTCAATCAGAATACGACAGAATACAACAACAACAACAACAAATATAAAAAAAAAAACACACACACACAATTCCACACAATAACAATTTATGAACTAAATTCAAATTGTTCACACAGTTCTTACAGTACTCAATTCCCGAAAACACAGTGCTCCACTTGTGGCCTGAGTCCCGCTTAAAACAATTAACAAAAAATTAATGTTGTCTAATTTTAATTGTTTTCTTTATATTAATTATGCATTTTCTTATTGCCATTATCTGCAGAGCATCCATCGACATAGCCAGCGTGATCAAGAAGGGAGTTTTGGATACTGTAAGTTTGAAAAAAACTAACAACTGGCTATATATTTACATATATATATATATATATATTTACACATAAATAAATTGATAAATTGGTAATCTAATCTAAACTTAATAAAATTTGAACCCTTACCTTGAAATATCTCATAGTTTATCATAGATCCTAAAGTGGGATTGTAATAAAACTTAAGCAATTAGAGAAAGAGGTGAATTGAAATAATGATATCCATGCTTCCACAGTGGCTGACCCTCGAGGATGCCGATCATGGCGATCTGCATGTGCGTCTGCAATGGTATAAACTATCCCCCGATCCCAATGATCTGCAGCAGATAATGCTGGAGACGAAACTGCTGCGTGTGACCACGATGAGCTCAGCGGTTCTTAGCGTTTTCATTGACTCGGCTAAGCATCTGAAGGTACACAGTACACAGCCCCTCAATGGTTGAGCCCAACTCTTACACTCAAAACTTCTTCTCGCACAGCAAGCACGTGCCAACTCCAATCCCGATCCGTATCTGGTGTGCAGCGTTAATAAGCAAAAGAAACAGACCGCGATGATATTCCGCGATGATTCACCCGTTTGGGAGCAGGGCTTCACTTTCTTGGTGAGCAATCCGGAGAACGAGTGCTTGAGCATTAAGATCTATGACCAGAAGACTGGCAACGATATCGGCCAATATACGTACACACTCAGCACCCTGGTGAAACAGTTCAACATGGAGATCATTCAGCAGCCCTTCCAGTTGCAAATGTCTGGACCCGAATCGAAGCTATATATGTCACTATCTTTGCGCATTTTGAAGGCCGGTGAGATTGACAATGAATCCGAAGCCTTGGAACAGGTGGCAGCACTCCAGCGCAGCACTTCCGTAAAGACACCCGTTGGCCCAGTAGTTATGCGATGTGCTGAGTCCCCAAGGGTGAGCAACTAATGAATGATAAATGTTATAAAATAGACTAAATATTAAGAAAAAAGATTGAACAGTTGCTGATTTCGTCGTATTCGAATCAAACTTTAAAATATTTTCTACTAAATAAATACTACACAAAAAATTAATCTATACTTCTTAAAACTATATAATTACAAAGCATTTTTCGAGTTGAAGATTTCTGACTTACATTTAAAAATTTACTCATATAATCAGAACATTTAATTTAAATGTTTCCAGTTTAGTTAAAATTAAAAAAAAAAAATGTCTACAATCAATAGTAATTTTTACCTACATTATTCCTTCAAAAACCTCCTGCTAACAGTCTTATCCAATATTATCTGTTCTCTGCTACGGCAGGAAGACGATCATTTCAGAGCCCCAAGTATTAGAAGGCAGGAGATCGTCCCGTGCGAAAATGAAATTAGCGAAGTTGTCAGCCCGACGCTGACGCATCGAACGATCGAACATGATCGGGGACGTATACAGCTGTCGATAACGTATTCGGCACAGCGACAGAAGCTGGATGTGACCGTACATAAGATAATGAATATACCGTTGCGCGATCCAAGCAACATACCAGATCCATATGTGAAACTGTATTTGCTGCCCGCACGCAGCAAGGAGTCCAAGCGCAAGACGAGCGTCATCAAGGACAACTGCAGTCCCGTATATGAAGCATCCTTTGAGTACCTCATCTCGATTTTGGAGCTCAGGCACACCGAACTTGAGGTTACCGTTTGCACCCAGAAGGGTTTTCTGTCCCATGGCAGTCCCATCATTGGCATGGTAAGTAGCAGGCAATGAACATTGATTTTATGGTTGCATCTGAGTAACTGGCAAAAAAAACCAACCCCAGTCAGCAACTCAATTGCAATTGGTCAACAACCATTCGCTTGTAATTCCCAACTCGTTGTTTGCCACGTTCAGCATATAAATAGCAAATTTGCAGATGTAGTTTTCGTTCTTGCTTCGGCAGAACATATACTAAAATTGGAACGATACAGAGAAGATTAGCATGGCCCCTGCGCAAGGATGACACGCAAAATCGTGAAGCGTTCCACATTTTTTTGCACAAATATATAATTTATTTTGTTTCTTCTTTTTTTCGCAGGTGAAAATAAAGTTGGATGACGGCCAGATTTCAACACCCGTTGGACTTAAATCTTGGTTCGATCTGGAGCCAGAGTCGAAGCACGACTAAAATAGCATCTGGACGTGGAGAGAGGGTGATATTGTCACAGAATCTCAGACAAGCACAATCAACTGAATACTGTAAAACCTTTTTTTGTAATTGTAATGTGTATAAACGAGTGTATTTTTAATTTCCATAAATTAACACTGGTTGGCCTTTCAACACTGGACTTTGAACTCTATTAGACGTGCCTCTAAATATTTATTTTTCAATGTAGTCAAATAAAGAGCACAACTTGTGTTTTCAACTAAAATAAATGCATTTTTCAAATTCAACAACAATGAATATTGTTTTTTTTTTATATATGTAGAAAGCGAATATTGTTTATTATCAGAAATGCCTTGTTCTCATTTGAAATACCAAATACCCTGATAATGTCTTGGGGTTAATTTTACATATTATACATATATACACATATATTATTAAATATGTATACTAATCTGGCAAAGAAAAGCTCGACTCTAAAATACCCTGTACTGAATCAGTAAGCACACTGTTATTATTATTGTACTAGGTAAAAAGTTGAAATATTTCGAACAAATTTGATATGTTGTTCTTCAGATAAATGAATTGATTCTTAATTATCAACGCAGAGCCTATAAAACTTATAAACTTGTGTGTGAATTATCTGAGCCTTGCTTTATATTGAGAGTTGTCATCTATTTTTAAATAAAATAAAGGGTTGTTCGTTAGCGCAGACAGCTCAATACTAACAATCCTGCTGAGATCTACACAATCTGTATCCTAATCAGATACAATATGCTATATTTTTGGTTGGCATAATAATGATTTATTTTAAGTTTTCAAGTATATTTTTTTAGTTTTATAAATTCGCAATTTATTATTTATGTTTACAAAAAATTAAGAACAAAAATTAAATACACAAATTCAGAATAGTTAAAAAAAAAAAAAAAAAATAGTTAAAAAGAGCGAAAAAATAGCATCCGATTAATTTTAATGCCATCAAAAATATAATACAAAATTCGACATATCGATACTTTTTTAAATATCGTTTCGCGCTTAGCCATTGCATAAACAAAGGAAAACGAACAACAGATGGCGCTTTCTACATTTGTACGCGGCTGCTTCTAATTCCCAACAGTTTATTTCCCGGCAGCTACATTTATATAGTGAAAATTTTGGTCTACATTCGTTCTTGCTTCGGCAGAACATATACTAAAATTGGAACGATACAGAGAAGATTAGCATGGCCCCTGCGCAAGGATGACACGCAAAATCGTGAAGCGTTCCACATTTTTTTGCTTGTACCCACAGAGAGCCACATGCATATTAATTAATCAATTCGACTTTCACAGTTTGTTTTGTTGCTGTCGCCATTTATTTTCATATTGAAATTTGGTATGTACTTTTTATATATAGACATCTTGTTTTCTTGGTAGACATGCATAAATGTTGTATGTGTGTGTATGTTTTTGTGTGTACTTAAGATTGTATCCTTAATTATTTATATTTTTCGCTGTTCCGTTTATTTTATACATAATAATTATGTTTTGATTCCCCGTGGGGCATGCACAATTTGTAATTTTCAACACAGAGTTGGCAAAACTTTTTTTTGTTTGTATATAGGTATATATATATTCATAATTGTTTATCAATTTGTTGGACACCACAATAATTGTTTTCTTATCTGATATCCTTTAAGACTGCAAGGACTCCAAGATGCTCAGTGCTTCGAATATTATCGTAGATTTATAATTTGTTAGATTCTTTGTTTTCCATATCTAATGCCTAATGAATTTCAAAAAATGTATTGTATGCTTTAAATGGACATGTGAATATGAATCAGGCTCTTGTTGTATACAATTTTATATATATATATATATTTGTATATTATTAGTTCCCAGCAATTTCTTGGTTAATTCTATATAATTTTTTGACCATTCTTACGACATCTATGTATGTAAGTATGTATTTTGGTGTGTATATCAATTTTCTCCTTATTATGTACCAAATATGAAACTTGTTTTCAACTTTGAGGTAGTTAATCCATTGTTTAGTTTTTTTTTTCGATAACGATTACGTTATTGTTATCGACATATATATAAAAAATAAGGTAAATATGAAGCACATTTAATTAAAGCACATATTTACGATACATAATCATAACATTTATGTTTTTATGTATTTATCTTTGTTTTGTATTCATATTCGTTCTCGTTACAATATAATTAATAATTATACAGTACAGTATATATATACATATATATAGTATTTGTATATTTAATATTTAGTATGCTCTTTACACATATTAAACACTGAGGAACTGTCGTGCTTACTTCAATGCCGCCTCGCACTTTATTTGCATATTTGCAATTGGACAAAGACAACCCTAAACCTAAGCAACTCTGTTCTATATATACATATATATATATATATATATATATATATGTATGTAATCTACAATATATATATATATTACAATTCAAACATTTTAGTCGCTTTGCATGCGCTTGTACTTGGTGTGTGTGTGTGTAGTTTTTTTTTTTATTATTCGTAAATGTAATAATTTTGAATTCGTATTCATATCACTTATGGATTTGAAGCTCCTAAAACATGAATTTGAAAACCCTAAACAAAACTGATGGCCAATTGTTAATTGTTCATATTTAATAAGTATATAAGTTCCATATATGGTTTACTTCTTACTTATTCTGTTTCATTCTCTTCTTTATGCCTAATCTAACAACTACAATTTGTTTGTCACGTGCTCAACTCAAGTGGGTGATACGAGTGCCTAAGTTCTAAGTTTTTAACTTGAATCACTTTGTATTTGTATTTCCGTTCTCATTAAAAGAAAAACAACAAACATAAGAAACGAAACGAATCGAATCGAAAAGTAAATAAAGCCAAGACTTGATGTCCTTAGAATGTTTTGAATGTATTCTTTCATAACATTTTCTGGTTTTTGTTTTAATCTTTTTTCTTTTATATATATATATATCAACTGAACACAATTTGTTGCGCAACAAAGAGCAGTCATAAGGCTAGATGATTAAAACCCAACTTAAAAAGTCCCCATCCCAAAAAGGGGGAAAAAAAAAAATAAGCAGAAACACGCAAAATTCTCAATACAAATATCACAAAATTAGCATCGAAGCAATAAGCAATAAGTTCTTCAAATAGAAAACAATCGAAATCGTGTGTGAACAAAATAATAATAAAACTCAAAGTGTGTTAAGTTTGTTTTTTGTTTTTTTGGTTTTTTTTGGTGTTTTTGTATTTATAACTTATTTGGTATGCACTTCAAAGAGCGACCCGCAAGTAAATTGAAGAAATGAAATGTAATTTTAGATCTGCAGTTGTATGTGTGCCTAAAGTTGATTAATTATGATTCATATTGAAGGTAATTCATATGCGAAACGTAAACGATATGGTTATTAATTATTATTATTAGTAAGAAAACTAAAAAGTAATTAGACCTTAATGGGCATTTGATCAGCCAACAGTTTCACATCAAATTAACTCAAATCAAAGTATACAAAGAAAATTAAAATTATATCACCGCTCATATATGTATATGTATCTATATATAGATTTACAAAATAAGTAATTAAAAGTATATATATATATATATATATATATTTGTAATGTAAAACATGCATAGAAATTTTCACATCCATTATGCATATCGATTTCAATTAAAAAGTAATTTTCTTTCATTTTTTTTTTTTTTGCTTTTACTTCTTAGGCGCAAACAAAAACTTAAAAACTGACAAAACCTAGGACCAAAAATTGTATGTCGTGATAAACATAATAAACATAATTGTTAAATGTTGTAAATAGGTGTGTAGGTGTGTAAATAAAATTAAAAGCTCTCAATTGTAGCGATATTAATATTTAAACAAAAACTTAGCGCTAAACATTGAACCAATTTATACATTGTTTATATATAGCATCAAAACTTAAACAAATAAATCGCAGTTGTATATCTATATATATATATATATAAGTATGTGTATATATAGGTTTATATGTATATGTTTGTTTCATTACTGTGTAGTCTAATTTAGTTTCGCAATTCAACGTTTTTAAACAAATCAAACTTATGTCGTAAGCAGGTAAAACTGGTAGCTAAATCCTAAACGCACACAAACTCAAAATCCTCATCTTCAAATCTTTAATGTTTCTCTTGTTCGTTTTCTTAGTGTTTTGTTGTTTATGTTTGCGATTGCCTCTTTCTTTACAGTTTGTTTGTCGTGTTTCTTATCAATTGTTTTGCTTGCTTCTTCAGGGAATTGTTTGTTTTTTGTTTTTTTTTTTTGTTTAGTTTTGTTTTTAGCACTGGCCAAAACATTATTTTTGTGCATATCTTTTGCATGTTGCATGCGGCATGCGGCATGCTGCATGCCTGCCAGGCTCCTAAATCACAGTTACAACTATCTTTCGCTCACTCGCTAATGCATCGTTATGTTTCTCATCTCATCATTCATCATTCACCTCAAACAGAACCTTCTTTTGTAAATTGATTGTTTTGGTTTGTTGGTTAATTGGATTGGTTATATCGTATTTTGTTGGGAGCTGGTGGGGTTTAGTTCAGATGTTCGGGTTATGGCGAGGACGCTGTGGCTACATGCTAGCTATGCTTAAAGATCTAAACTTGATGGGCGGTTTGTTGTTAGTTGTACAACATTTGGTCTACGATTTGCGCAGATCCTCGAGTCCGCCATTATGCAAACCGCCGCGCATATTTTCCAAGACTTTGTTCACAAAATCGGTGGAGCCGCCCGCAATGCGTATGCCAGCTATAAATACAAAAAAATAAAAAAGAAGATTAGTTTCTCCTAAATATCAATTAGCATTTACAACTCACATAAGGCCGCTGAATAAATGCGTTGAATCTGTTGGTCCGCCTCCTCGGTGGACTCGCCTTGACTCTTTGTGCGATGCTTCACGGCCAGCACCTGTTTCAGCTCCGAAATGCCACTGAGTAGACGCTCTACAAACAGAAATCATCCAAAATGAATACATATTGAAATGGTTGGAGGACAACTTGATGATGACTCACTGTGCTCAATTTCCAGGCCGTAGAGCTTGATTTTGTTGGCCTCGTGCTGGGCCTTCTTCTTCAGGCGACAGGCGCGCGATGCCAGCTTGTTCTTCTCCTTGCGCGACTTGGGGCGCACATGGGAGGGCAGCTCCGAGACGGGCGTCATGTCGTTAATGGTGCGGCTCAGCTTGTCCAGCTCCTTGCCAATGTTGTGCAGCTTGCGTGCATTCGGCGTCAAATCGTTTCCATCCCCCTTTCGCGCCTTGCCACTGTGCTGTAATTTTTTGTATGCAAATCATAGTTTAATTCAATTTAATATAGGTTTAGGCCATATTTGAACATACCTTGTAGACCTTAATGCCGCGCACCGAGCAGGTGGGACTGAAGACTGGATCGGAGACCTCGTTTAGGAAATGCGGATTCTCTAGCTTCGATTGGAAGACGAGCCGTTTGCCCTTGGGCCCCTTGGACTGAACATTATACTGCCAGAAGAAGCGCTCTTTGCCCTTGCTGCTGCTCAGTTGATTCGGTGTCGAAGTGCGTGTCTCATCCTCATCACCAGAGCCTAAAATGGAAAGGCCAATATTTGAGAAAAATGTAATTAATTTATTATGGATTTAATTGGACGCACCATTATCGCTGCTAAAGTCATCGTAGTTATCGCTATTTTCGCTGGACGCGTCATCCTCGTCGTCCTGGGAGAAATCGATGCCGTCGGGCGATAGAACGCTGCCGGTGGACAGCGATGAGAAACTCTCGGCCTCGGCCAGCGAGCCGGTGGATAATAAATGCTGTCGCGGCTCACGTCGCATCCATATGTGCTCCAGTCCCAAATGCGTTGGCGCCGACGATGACAGACGCGACAGCTGCGAACTGTCCAAGGCGCCAGCCTGATAGCCAAAAGGTTTACGCACACTGCTTGCGGCTCCAACTGTGGCCGTGATGACCACTTGATTGGAGCTGCCACTGCCGCTGCCGCTGCCGCTGCTGTTGCTGCTGGGATTTGTGGCACTGTTGCCGCTGGCGGCGCTGCCAAATCCGCTGCTGCTGCCGCCCGGACTGAGTGCGGCCGACTGGCTGAGCAGCGAGTGGCGTTCGGGCGGCGACGACATGACTATGCCCTTCTTGAGCAGCTCCTGCATGTTGCGCGATTTGACCAGCTGATATTGCGAGCGATTCGCATGAGGCGGCGGCGGCGGTGGAGTTAATGGTGACTGCGATGCCTGACTGCCGGGCGAGAAGCTCGAGCTGAGCTGCGATGGTGGCTTCTGTGGTGTGCTATGGAACAGCTCATATGTATCCTGTTGTTGTACTTGTTGTGACTGCTGTTGCTGCTGCTGTTGTTGTTGCTGCTGTTGTTGTTGTTGTTGTTGTTGTTGCTGTTGAGTGAGCAACGATTGCAGCTGATGTTGCTGCTGCTGCTGCTGCTGCTGCTGATGTTGGTGCTGCTGGAGCAGCTCCAGTGGCAGTGAATCCTGCGTGTTTGGCTGTGGCGATAGCAAAAAATTGACATTCTGTGCCGGCAACAGATCATCAATGGTGCCCATAACATCCAGAAAATCACCACCATTCAGATCGGCCAATTCGCCGGCTTGAATCTCAGCTTTGTCATTGGGAAAAATGTAATCATCATCGAGATTGAATGGCTCATTTTTGGTATGAACACTGGCGCAACTAATGTCACTCCACATGGCATTCGAATTGGGCGTCATATCGTAGAGCAGCCCACTGCCGTTGACCACCTCCTGCAGCAGCGATTGCTCCGACGGCACATTCAGGCTCAGGCACGAGCTCAGATCGGGCGTGAAATAGTTGTTGCTCCCGCTGACCGAATTGCTGACATTCGCATTATTCCCGCTGCTGCTGTACAGTGTCGAGCTGAGCGGCGAGGCGGCGCCCAAGCTGACATCCTGCAATAGTGTGGGCGATAGCGAAGCAGCATCTAAAGCATCCAGACCAAAATCAGACAATTCACCCAATTGCAACGCTTGTTGCTGTTGTTGTTGCTGTTGTTGCTGCTGATGTTGTTGCTGCTGCTGCTGTTGCTGCTGCTGTTGCAAGTGTTGGTGCTGTGCCATGCTGGGCAGACTGTTCAAATGATGCTGTTGGCGTGTTGGGGTTGGCGTCAATGTGGGCGTGCCGCTCAGCTGATACGGATGATGATGATGATGACTATGATGATGGCTCTGATTGGGATTGTTGCTGCGCGGTATGCTTATTGCTGATGTGCTCAGCATCACATTCGATGTGTAACTGCTCGAAATGGCACTCGAATTGTTGTTAGTGCTGCTGTTGCTGTTGCTGTTGCTATTGTTACTGTTGCTGTTATTGTAGACGCCCGTTTGTATGGTCAGTGTGGGCGTGGCCAGCGCATATAGCTCATATTTCAATGGATTGCTGCTGCTGTTTGAGCCGCTATCAAAGAACTCTGATGACATTGGATAGATCTGGTTCTCAGTCATGGCGATGTGTAAAGATGATGACAGATGATGTCAAACTATGAAACAATTTTAACTTCCCTCAGTTATTGTTATTGTTTCTACTATTATTGTTGTTGTTGTTGTTGTGTTGGTGTTGTGCGCCTGGCGCGCAGGCGCTGCGCTGCGACTGCGCAGTTGTTTTACTCTAGCTGCAATGATTGAAATATATGAAATATGTTGCTTTAGAGTGGGTTGATTTAATTAAGCATAAATAGTAGTATTTAACGGCATATTTTAATGACCTAAGACCAACTCGTCAAGGCCAGCCAGCCAGTCATCACATTTACAACAAGTTGAAATTGCAAATCTCAAATTCTTAGACTGAACTTTAAGAAACTATCTTTTCAACTGTAAATCTAATTATACATTTTATATTTATAATGCATTATGAAGCATAAAAAAGTTTTGTTTGTTTTATCGATAACGATAAGTAGTAAACAATACTATAATAATATCATTGTAAACATCGATTGCTTATAGACATCGACATACATAATATATATAAAAGAAATAATCGACAAGTTATCGATTGTTTTATAATCGATTGTCAAACTCGTTCTAAGCAATTACAGAATTTATAGTCTTTCCAAATATCGATAATTTCAGTTAAAGACGTTTTTCCATAAAAATTTAATACTCCGACTTAGAAAACTTGTTTATATTAATTAATATTAATAATAATCGGAAACAGCAATACTGGATACAAAAAGTAATCTTTTAAATGCAATGCAAATTACCGTTTTCAGTTTTACAAAAACATTTATAACGATTCCACAGTCAATGTATATGTTTTTATATATCGTAATTTTTATGCTAATTCCATTTGCAGTTGCAGTTGTTATTTAAGCCCGTGCCGGAACCAGACTGTAAAGCGATTATATATACATATATATATATGTGTATATATGTAAGTACGCTGTCAAATATGATTGATTGAGGCAGCTGAGAACTTAAAGAATGGCACCAAATTTGCGCTCCTGTACTAAATGTTTTATTGATTCTGCCAAACAAATGTGTATTTGTCATATATACTTCTTATTTATGCGTTGACTTTTTAAGAACTTTGTTTTATGAATAACAAACAAAACTTATCAAAAAAAATAAGAATCCATGTCACAGCAGAACTATAAAAGATAATCGCAAACTGGAATGGTGTAGAAATTCAAATGGTCAACCTGAACAAATAATTTGCAAACAAAAAAAACTATTTTTCTGTCTGCTGTTGAATTTTGTTATTGTTATTGTTCTCGTTGTTGTTGTTGTTGGTGTTGTTGTTTTTTTGTGCTTATCATTGTTTTCGCCAATGCTGAATGACAGCTACTTCCAAATTCATCCCCACCACACTTTTCGCAATTCTGTTTTCTGTTTTCTGTTTTCTGTTTTGCGCAAAATAAACCAAAAATAGAAAGAACACGAAATTTTGAAAAGAACAAGAACACGACAAGAAATAACAAGTCAAAAGAAATTAAGTAACAAAAATAAAGAACAAATTGTAAAAAAAAAAAAAAACTATGCAGCAATGAGTTAATGCTTGTTGTTGATTTATTCTGGTTTTTATTGTTGTAAATTTCTTGGATGAGCGCTTTTTTGCCTTCCGCTGGCCAGGTGACTCTATAATTTGGTGTTCTTGTTTTGGTTTTTTTTTTTTTTTTTGTTGCTGCAGATTATAAATATTAATTAATTTGTTTACAAAGAAAGCCCGAAATTTCTGGTTGATTTGAATGGTCATAAATTTAAATGGAGAAATGCATCTAGTATCTGGATTATATATTTCTGTGTGGCGCATTACGTTCAAGAAATGGGCAAATATATTTTCCGCATGTCGAGTACCAAAATAAATAAATATTAAAAAAAAAAAAAAAAACTTTGGCTTTACTATAATTTATCAATTAATAAAATCAAGCAGCATATTATTATTTATAATATACAAAAATTCATTTTTTTTATCCATTCCCAAAAAAATCCCCTTAAACATATTCCACGAATTAAATTGAATTAATTGATATCAATAACAAGTATAAAAATCGATAGACTTATCGATAATATGGTAATCAGCTGTTAAACATAAATAAAGAGCCGGAAGGGGAGCAGCAGCAAACTATATACACATGTAGACCTTGGAATAATGAAACACAGAAGCCCAGGGAAGCTTATCTATAAACATTTTGGGCGATAGCTCGATATTTTCACAGCTGATAGCTGAAGCGCTTACAGCACATTGTTGAATGGACGTTACTTCCCATTTGCCAAGGTTACACGAGAACAGAGCCACTCGCAAACGCACACATACACACCCACACACACACACACACTCGCACACAAGCAACATTGTGTAGCATCTAACGCGGCACTTTAGCAACAATTCTACTTTAGCTAAGTGACATGCTTGTTTCTCTGGTTTCTTTACACATTATTCCTATTCCTCAATACGTCTCTCCCTTACCCCTTAAATTGTTTAATATTCGTCAAAGGTTGCCGAACGCGTCGAAGGCCAAACAATATTTTTTTTGTTGCTATTTCAACAGCGCCCTCTATGAACAAATGTGAGAAGAAGCAAACTTAATATGTATATAAGTTAATATGTATGTACACATATATATAAATACATATAAATAGGAAACATACGGCGGGCGCTTATATACACACGCCAAGAATGGAGGAATAGAGAAACGAGAATACGAATAGAATTTATTACATATATCTGCCGTCGAAGAATATAACAAGAGCCACAAAAAAAAATACTTAAAAACTTAAGTGGAATTATACTGAAAACACTAGGCAAGCAAACGTTTTGATGCTGGAAGTAAAGGGAAGAAAGAGGACTAGAACGAGCACGAAATAAAGCTTTTAAAAAGAAGAGTATGTCTATAAAATTATCAACAAAATTATAAAAAAAAAGCAAAAGAAAAAAGTTAATGAACGCGAAATGTTTGAGATGATGAGGCGGAGAAGGGGAAAAAAAGTAAAACCACAAAAAAAAACATATGATGCAAAACATATGATAAGGAAAGGCATACGAGATAGGTATAAACAGGTTTTGTGACCAAAATAAATCATATAAATAGAGCTACAGAAAAAACAATAAAAATAACATTATGTACACAAGATTATTTGTGTGTGTGTTTGAGTATCTGGTATTAGCAAATCGGAATAGAATAAAAAACGAATGGGATTCACGTAATGAGAAGTTGAACTTTGATTAAGTTGGTTAAGGGACGGGGTCGGCACTAAGCAATAAAGTACAAAACTGGCTACAGGCGTGATTAAATCAAATATAATACAATCAGTACAATATAACCAATAGCAGCTGCTCGTGACGTCATGTTTATTTCAAGTCCAAAAATACAAAACAATAATAAATAACATTTTAAATAATAAGAAGAAAAATTATAACATATTTCGATTGAAAAATGTAAACACAGCAAATGGGCAATTTCAACACACAACGAAATAATAAGCAATAATTATAAACAAAAGCAATAGTACGTGGAAAACAGTCAGACCAGCCACGCTATCAACCAATTAAGAGAGAGCAAAAGAAAGGGCGAAGAGTGGCGTGCAGAGAGAAAAAATTGGAGAGAGAGAGAGAGAGAGAAAGAGATAGAACAAAATAGCTGTTGGAGCAGTTATTAACCAAACTCAAGGTCAAAACTGTTTATTTTTTATATTTTGTTTTGAATTTTTAATTTATCGCAGTTTTGCCTTTGTTTTACAAACACATACTGACACACATATACAAGCACAGAGACAACAAAGAGTTGTAAACAAAACTAGATGTCTGTAAAAAGCTTTCGAGAGCGTGGGCTGCTTAAGTGTTATCCCTCTCTTCTCTCTCTTGCTCGTTGATGTTGTTGCTCTGAGCAACATATGTTTTCTGACTGTTTGCTTTTGTCGCCATTTTCGTAGAAATAAATGCATGTGTGTGTCTGCTTGTGTGCGTGTGTAGTAAATAATCTAAAGCTTTTTGTCGTTTTGATGGTGCTTTTTTTTTTGTTGTGTGTAAATAAAATATAATTTACAATAACAAAAATCCAGCAGTTAGGAAGCTTTAACATTTCACCAGAACTTATACTAGACGCACGCTCATACAAATAGGGTATAGCAATATACGTATTTATTGCGTATACATACGCAATTGTGATGCCGTCGCAGATAATAACTTTCAAGTGTTGGAAGATACGAAAAAAAAATATTGAGACTAATAAATTGAAATATTTTTTTTTTGTCTTACGCGAAAAGAAACCCGCTCCATTTTGTACAAATCAAAACCCTGGCACGTTGCATAAATATAGGCAAGACGCTTTGTATTATCAGTTTTGTGTGCTGACGAGACTGAGAGAGCTTCAAAAATAAACCAAACAAAAAATAACACACACGATCTATTGCATTGTCGCTCTCTTTCTTTGCTCTAAAGTTGTGCATAATGCATTTGTACCGGATTCGAACGTTGAACGCTCTCAACTTCCGTTGTGCATTATCAATGGGTCACTGACTAGTTTTAAGTGACCACAGCACCCCGTCCAACGCTTTACATCACTTATTAAATGTCCGTTTTGATTTGTCAACACTGATCAAGCACAACAACAATAAAAACATGATCGACACTGTCGTCGTCATCGCTGTCACATGTTCCGAGTGCATGCAATTTGTTGTTTCTATCCTCATGCGCTCTCGTTTACTCTTTATATTCAATTTCTTTGTTTCGACTTTTTGCAAGTCAGCTTTGCTTAGTATTCTTGTTGCTTTTAGCTGAACTCAAATGCTTTAATTTTAGGCATACGCAAATAGACGACTCTCCCTCTCTCTCTCACACACACGCACACAGCACACACACAAAATGATATTGAGGTAGCCACAATTACAACCAAGTGCAAGTTCCCTTCCAACCTTTCCCCACCAACTTCTGACCATGCTTTAAGGCTAAATATCTATCTATTTTTAGTACCCGATTTTAGGGCGCCAACTTAATTACTAAGAATACCCCAAATATAAACAAGCGAAATGCTGGGGCGCCAATGTTTTATATCTGGTCATCATATTAATAAGCTAGTTGATGTAAATTAACTACAAAGGAGGTGTTGGGAGGGGGCTTCACGTGGCTGTCAATTAATGATATAACAGGTGTAAACATTATACACAAATCCTATCTATTATACAAAACTGATGACGCAAATTGTGTAGGGGCTATTAAATGGTCAAAACCAATGGATTATGCGGAATAAATTAAAATTGCTATCATACGTTCAGTTGAGATATATATATTGGAAATATGCTTAGTATTTTATCGATCAGAATCAGCCAACAGCCCATAAGTTATCGATTTTGCCTATCGAGTCGCACTAACAATTCTTTTGGTTTCTTTTTAATCAATGCAGATCATTAAACTGGCTATTAATGCAATAGTTTTCTAATAGCACATCCAACTAAATATTTGCATAATAGTTAGCAGCATTTCAAGTCTAAGGCTCAGAAAGTTGGTAGATATATTTTTATATATATATATTTACAGCTGCGGTCAAAATAATAGTAGTGCCCGCAAATCTTTTGAAAAATGTTAAAACAAATAATTTTAAAATGCAATTATAAAAATTATACAAATTTATTTAAAGCTTAAGCCAAGTAAACATAAAAATTCCTTAAATTTAATCATTTTTATTTGTATTTTGTTACATATCTTTATGAAATTTATATTTAAATTGACAGTAGTGAAATAATAATGAGATTTTCTCTGCGTTCCCAGCGTTTAAACAATATTTTTGAAAACTGGTTATATAGGTGGTATTATTTTCATATTTGAAGAAGTCACGATTTGACCACTATAAAATTATTCATTTTTTTATTAAATACTTTTAGAAGCATCACATCTATTATTATGACCGCAACTGTAATAAAACGACACACATATTGCTCAAACACATTTAACTTGCTTGATTCGTTTTCATACCATTCAATATATATATATATATAAATATATGTACATATAAATTGCTTGCTTGCTGTTTTGCTAATAGATAAATAATTAAAATCAATTTATATTGATTTAGCAACAATTTTGTGCACAATACACAAAAATTAGTACAAATCAGCTGAAATTTTACGCAAATACAATACAACAGAGCTGCTCAGATCCGAGAAGCGCAAGTACCGATTTCATGAAATGAAGAAGACTCTCGACTTGAAGAAATCGTGACTGGGCAAAGACTGATTTTAACTCTCACAGCAGAAACAGAAACAGCACAATGCAATTCAGTTAAAAAGTGTTTGTATATAAATTTATATAAGTTTTATGCAGTTAACATCCAATTTAAACGGATACATTGCAGCAACACGTGAGTTGCGCCCCTATCAGCAAAGAGGCGTCTGGTTTCTCAGCTGCTTCAAGCTGTCGACGACGGCGTCGTCGTCAGCGTCAGCGTCAGCGTCGGCGTCGTCGCTTATCAGCTGCTAGCCGCGTGCCAGTGATTGGTCTATTAGCTGTTGCCTGCTGATAAGCTGCCTCTACTTCACAATATTGGGTCAAGCACATTGCAAAATTTGCTGGCAATGAACGGTATTGTCATAAGCCACAAACCATAACATTAACAATAAAAAAAACAAACACAATTTCAGTTAACCTTTATACACACCTCCCCTCCTCCTTCCCTGCCTTTTACCAACCCGTTGCAAGCAAGACTGTTTGGCGCTAATTTTGTTGCATATTTTAGATAGTTGCTGATTAGCAAATAAATAAAAATATAAATTGCTATCGGGTTTTCTTTTTTTTTCCATAGCTATATATTTTGTATATTGTAGAGTTTACATATAGTGTTATCAAAGATGATAAACTAGATAAATTGTAAATATCGCACTCTTATTTACCGAAGATAGTGTTTATCTTACCTTAGTCTTATAACTAAATAGCTGGCAACTCTGATGAGCTAGCCACATCTACGCGGAAAACAATTAGTTGTAAAAACATAACAATATAATAAAAATATCGACTCAACTTTTTTTTGTCTTCCACTGTGGCAAACAAGAAAACAATGTCAGAAAATAGGGAACACATAGCAATAGCAAAATTATTTTCTAGGAATTCTTAAAAGGGTTTGATCGGAATTCGATTTCACTAGATTTTGGTAGAAGCGATAAAAACAAATAACCAAATAAATAAACAAAAGCATGATGTGAGTCAGTGGAACAATAATGATATATATATATATATTCTATATCTAAATGCTATATTTGCAACATGTTAATACTTTTTAAGAAATTTCAAAGAAAAGCAAACAAGTTTGTTTAATGGCCGCATCCGCAAAACAGAGCAAAGCAGATCAGAGCCGAGCAAAGCCCAGAGAACTTTGCGGCCATCCAGCAACAACAAAGAAAGTTGAAGGCCGGCAAAGCAATGACCGTATATAGAATATATATGTACATATATGTATATATATATATACAAATATAAGAAATATATGTACTCGAATATAAATTTGTGAATCAAATCGGTCGAACGACACTTTTTATTAAACTATGCACTCGCAAATTAAAACAAGTAATCGAGAAATGATGCAATAACTGCGAGAAATACAATCAGCATTTTGATCTGCAGCAAACGGTATTTATAAAATCAAATAAAATAAAAAAAAATAGCGAAAAGTATTTTGGGATCATTGAACATTGGACAAATGGAACTTCTTACTTTCATGACACAAATACCCAAAGATTTGACACAACGTGTCAAACATTGTCATAAAATTTTTCCCTAAATTCATTGAATATAAAAAATAAACAATTTCAAATATCTTCTCTCGACAGATATATGTTTTAGTGCATGTCTATAAACCTACATATTTATAGATATTTCTTGGCTTTTGTTATTTTTTATGCTTTTACATTTTAGAGCGTTTCAAATGCAGCACTTTTGATATGCTACAAACGATCTCAAGTTAAATTTTAATGGACAAAACAATTGAAAAAAACTAATTTTTATATATAGATTGAGTGACAAAAGAGCAATGATTCATAAGCTAAATAATATTTAATCCAATATCTTCAAGTCTTCAAGGTAATTAATGATTAGAATGTTATGAGAATTTCTTTTTAAGGAAAAAATGATTAGGCAAAGTACATAATTTATCGCTTATACAAAATGTGATAAAAGAGCAAGAATTATTTATACTAAACGATAATAATAGTTTTTATAGCCTTTCGCCCAAGTTGAAATGCAAATCAGCATTGCGAAAATTTCGTTGTTTTAAGCAGCTTGTGACATAAATTTATCAGTTGCAAAGTCAACAGCTGATTAAGTTGCTAACATTTAATTGTGGCAAGGTATTTCTGCTCTGTTTTTGGTTCTCTGCCTCATTATAGCCCTTATCGTGCGCTCAACTGTTGAGTCATTGCCTTGGAAATAGCTTCTGATACAGATATATATATATATATATATTTATATTATTTATTTATTTATGTATGTGAATAACGAGTACAATTAAGGTGATATGGCATAAACTCAGTACATGCTGACTATTGTCGTCAGCCTAAGTCAAGTCAATTAAGTCAAACAGCGGCGACTCAGCCAGCTGGCTACCCAGTCGTATAAGTAATAAAGCGGCTCCTAAACTAAACAAGGCGTACAAAGGAGAATATTATTGCTATCTGGGTTGGTGTTTAGACGTTGCTCTCTTCAAAAGACGACAAAACTCAACTTAAAACCCAAAACTGTCAGCCCATATGTATTTATCTATGCGAAAGGGGGAAGAGTTGGGCATTAGCCAAAGCAGCGAGGGGAGCTGCTTTACTATTGGTATTTGCCCAACTTATGTCCGGTTTTAGGCATTCAACTCGATTGTCTTTCGAGTGTGTGTGTGTGTGTTTAATGATAGTGTGATTTGTTTTCTATCTCTCTCTCTCTCTTTCTGTAACACACACACACACACACTCACTCTCTCTTTCTCTCTCTCTATCTCTCTCTATTGCTCTCTCTATCTGTCTTTCAGCAGTGGCGAGTCAACAGTTCTTCAGCCTTGAATTTTCATGCTCTGACACTGAACTCTTTGAACAAAACGCGTTCAAATTCGAAATTCAAATTGAAATCAATTTCAAATTTAATTTAATTTTGATTTCGTTAGTTTCGTTTTTTTTTGTTTTTTTTTTTTGTTATACCCCTTAAAATGTTATACAACAAACGATAAACAATACATTATTGTAACAAGTTACAGGGAATCTTCTAGTCTAATATATTCTTTTTTTTTTTGTGGCTTAAAAATTTCAAATTGTTTTTAGCTTTTGATTAAATGCACAAATGGGCTACAAATATATATATATATAAATATTTATCGTGATCGTAAAAACTTTTTCAGTTTTTATAGATATTTAAAATACATGTAGTATTTGAAAAATAGTATAATCGCAAGATATCAAATCATTGTTTTCTTATTTTTGCTGATTTAGCCAGTCAGTATTTATGTTATTTATATTATTTTCAATGAAGCGCTCAAATTACAGTTGGGGGAAGGGCGAAAAAGGGGTTCACGGGAAGGAGTTGGGGTACAGGAAATGCCCAAGCTATGAGTTCCATTTTATAGCCTAAACATAAACAAAGGCGGTCATATTTATGGCTTTATATGGTCCGAGCTCTGTTTTATTGCAAGGTTTCACATTACACGATTTCGATTTCAAATCTCAGCTTTGAGAACTTATTATATGTGTCTGAACATGTGTGTGTGTGTGTGTTAAGTTTCTGGGATGAGTTAACATTTTAATTGGTCTGGGTACATAAATTACTCGTTTTTGACAGCTCTTAGAATAAGAAATGAAATAAGGAACTATATTTCGAAACTGCCTATTAAAATAAGATCTATTAGCCTACTCGATTTTTAAATTTTGTTATAGCTGAAGAGAAACTTATAATTCTTCTCATTTTCTTTTAAACATTTAAAGTTTGTTGGACCTAATGACAGGCTTGAAATTCTTCTTCTTTAAAAAGCCGATCTTGTACAACTTTCTATTTCGTTTATAAAAAAAATAAATGAAATTTGTATTAAAATATAGCCTCAAATTTTTCTTTTGATGCCCCATTCTTTCACAAAGCCTATAATAAAATTTTTACTTTAGGACTGCTCGTTTTGTAACATTTGTGTATTTGGTTTTCTTTTGTATTTATACAAAATTATATATATAGATTGCTGCAATACCAACCTTTTAATTTAGCACCGTGTGTGTTGTGTTAAAATTATATATACTATATAAGTAAACGTGAGTCCAGCTGTGGGGACTTTAAGTAGTGTTGATAAACGTCTCTTTTGATTTTTGCGTTCGTTTTCACTTCCGCGATCAAATGTAATTAAAATTTGTTAAACAATTTGCTCGTAATGTTTATACAAACATCTCTCGGTCTATTATATATTTTCTTCCATTAATTGATTGATATTCGTGGGCACACGGAGGGGAGAAGGCGGCGTCTTTTTATATGTAAATTGTTGAATATTTCATTGTTGTTTTTATTGCTGTTGTTGGTCGGTCACGCTTTTTGTTGGTTGGATTTCCTTTAAACTAGGTCACACATGTGGTGATTAAAACAGAATTATTATATTATGTATATACACATATTATACACATGTATATATTTATAACACAAGAACTATGCACAATGTGATAAGTAAATTTAAAATATTTATTCACTCGCGGCAAATCTTATCAGCTTGACGCCTGAAGAAAAACATATGAATTGAAGAATTGTTATGTTTTTGAGACCGTAAGCACATTTTTACATATATATAGTTATATATATATATATATTTGTTGACGTAAGACTCGAAGTTTGACAATTGAAAGTGTAGTTTTATTTGTGGGATACTAGAAAACACTGACACTAGGATGGCACACGTTAAGTTCGAATATATCGTAAATACAGCGTTAGAATTATGGCAAAAATTTACAACAACTGAAAAGCTTTATTTACACGAGGGGTGTTTTGGGGGACACTTGTGCTGCCGTTTTGTTGTTGCTGTCAATTTTGCGGTGATTTCGACCGAGCAGCTGAGCGCGTTGCGGACAACTGATCAAAGCATGAGCCGAGAAGTAGTCGAGAGTAAGACAAAGCTCGCTCTGCATGCGCACGAGGGCCTCTATGTGTGTGAGTGTTGATATAATGGGCAGGGTGTGCGAGCGGGCAGACAGACGCCTGCCGTCGAAGTCGACAGCGTCGTAAGAATTTTTGTAGTCAAATTCCAGCACTCTTGAAATTTGACTTTTTTTTATATATATATATATTTAATGTTTGTTGCTTTGTTTATTTATGCAAATCTGCTTAGCGTTTTTGGTGCTTTTTATGATTATGTGTAGCTGCTTATTGTTGTTGTTATGTTGTTCTAGTTGCCGTCTTGAAACTAGTTCGCTCGATGCCTAAGCTAGTTTGTTCAAATAAATGCCTGGTAGCTGAGTTAATTTAAGCTTAAACTCGTATGCCAAGAGCGCGTTTTGTGGGCGATTATTTGAAAAGTCGCGCGAGATTCTGTTGACTAATTTTAATAGCACGTTAATTAAATTATAAAAATATAATTATTTTAAGACAATGTACATTTAGAATATATATTGACGTGCTATGATGTTATTTGTTGTTCATTCTATCAGCACTTATTTTATTTTCGCTATGTACGAAACGACAAATAAAAATAGTATTTTCTGTTTTATTTTGATTATCGCACTCTGCACACACATTCACTAATGGTTTTGTTGCGTTCCGCGTCTGCGTTTGTCAAATGTTCTTGACCGATTGATAAAGTTTTTGAAAAGCTCGGCGACAAAAACACGCCAAGCACAGCACAGCAAAGCGAAAGCTCGCTAACGTTCGTTGATTTTGTTTTGATTGTTCAGCTGTGTGCTAGCGAGGGAAAGAAAAATAACGAAAGAGAGAGAGTGTGTGTGTGTGTGTACTCATGTCGCTCACCCACACAATTATATAAAGCCAGCAGCAGTTGAGCGCCGTTTTCGTCTCTTTGTCTGTTGCTTCTTTCACTTCCAATTTTCCAATTCTGTTCTTAAATGCCGGTGCCGCGGGAGGGACGGCGACCCCGACAGCGCAGCTGCGATGCGGTACAGTCTGTTGCATTTGTTGTTGTTTTGGTTTCTTATTTTATTTTTTTGCTTCTCAGCTTTAGCATTTGTTGTTGCGCGCTTTGCTTTGGCTATTTATGTTTTTTTTCCCTCATTTGATTAATAAATAAATTCATTTGCAAAACTTCCGCTCACACTCTTTTTCTCTGTTTGTCTTTCACTGCGCTGACGCTGCCGTTGCCTCTGCCTCTGCCTCTTTCTCTGTCCACCCGTTTTTGACGTCACTTTTGTTGTTTACTTCGCCCTCGACCAGACGCCTTGTTTTCATTTTCTTGCGCGCATTGTTATTGCGACCGATTTTTTTTATATTTTTGAAATGCAAACTTTTGTTATGAAATTGTCTGGCGCTTTGATTTGTGTTTTGATTTGCGCAAAAATCAACTAGTTGAGCATTAAATTAATACTAAAATATTGCATTGCAAGCGATGTGGCATAAAAGCAATGTAAGCGGGAATTGCCCGCGCTTAAAGAAACGTCGGTTTTTTTTTTGCTGACGATGTGATTTCAATTCGGTATTGGTTTGTTTATGACAAAAACACAAGAATTATAATATCAACGGGAATTTTTCTTGAATAATATAATATCAGCCCAGTTTGAGTTTTATTTTCGGGTTTAGTTAGACTGCTTCGTTTTGATGGGTGATGCAATATTGCATATATAAAATGTAATTTAAAATTAAAAACTAAATAATTAATTTAGCTGCTTTTACTTATATTACCAGAATAAACAATTGCAAAAAATAACTAGGGAAACGTAAATTAAATTAAACATTAAAAAACATATTATTAACAAATACTTCAAAAATAAAAATATGCTAAATTAACTATACAAACCTCAACCAAGTCAAAATACCAAAAGATGATAATGTATATTTTTTAATTTATGATTGCAATTACATAGAACAAAATGTAATTTTATTCCTTTCTTTGCTTATCTGTAGCTAAGTAATTAAGAATGTGGCAATAAAAATAAATTAATTTAAAGTGTGGATCCACATGTCGTCGCTTAGGGTTTATTTTGATGCATGAAACCATATGCCCCAAACCTCATTATCAGTCATGATGGAAAATCGAATTGACGCACGGAAAATTTCGCAAAAGGACGCGTCACCTAAGAAAAATCACGACCATGTCCTTGAATGTGAAAATTGCGAAACAACAAGACAAATTAAAAAGAAAAACTAAATAAAAAAACAAGGTTAACACGACACTCGGCTCCTAAATGAAGTAAATATGCTCAATAAACGAGGCGTCGCTCATCAGTGTGGCATTTATTCCAGGACACACACCCACTCACACACACATACACAGACGTAGCATAAATGCCAAGGATGCCAGACCGCACACACAAATACGTAATAAACAAGAGTGCGCAACGGACACACGCCCACTACAAGTATCTAAAACGGTAAACGATTGTCAAGGACATCGGCACCGGCATCTTACGCGTATTTACTTAAAACACCAACAGCAGCAGCAGCAGGCAGACACCAACGTCGTAACATGCTCTGAGCGTGGGCTTCAACGACTACTGACAAGCACCGTTTTATTTATTTTTCCTTTTCATTCTCCCACTCAACATTCAGCCTTCCATCCAGCCATTCATCCATCCATCCATCCATCCATCCATCCATTCGCTCGTCACTTTCACTTTCCCTTCGTGGAATGTCGGCTTTGGCATCGGCATTGGGTTCACGGCAGTCCGAAGTTCGGGACCTTGAATTTTTGTGTGGGCGACGCACAGTGTTGCCACCCCCACACAAAAACAAATAACGGAAAAACGAAAAACAGAATATGTCCAAAAGCTGCGGTTGGGCGTTGCTATTGGAGCCACTTGTGTATTCTTTGTGCTGCCGCGCGCGTTCTTTTTA
Organism: Drosophila melanosoma; assembly: GCA_035042045.1. Classification (NCBI taxonomy): domain Eukaryota; kingdom Metazoa; phylum Arthropoda; class Insecta; order Diptera; family Drosophilidae; genus Drosophila; species Drosophila melanosoma. Next base: position 1,128,090 of record JAWNLY010000086.1, on the reverse strand, counting down.
ATTAAATGCAAAGCATTTGGTGAACCGCAGCATAAATATATATTAATTAACAAAGGGCCTACAAGCTTTTCAGATAATTAAATGCTTAAAAAAGCACCCGATTAAATTATTTTTATCTCATTTCTAATAGCTCATGTTAAAATTTAATAAAAAATTGTTTAAAAGTTTAAAATTTGTTATTCTTATGTCTAATATATTTATTTATTATAAACGTTTACCTAATTATGATATCCACTTAATTTCAGTGCTGAATTTAACTACTGTTCAATTTGTTTTTGTTATGAATGTGCAGAAGCACAACAAAAATGCGACTGCCAGCCACGTCAAGGACATGAAATGGTGTTTGGGACCAGGGGGGCTGTGCTGGTCATTTGGGGGTTGTGCAGAGCGAGGGCTTTATTATGCAAGAGCACGTGAGAGAGAGAGAGAAAGGGAAAGCGAGAGAGCGCATTTGGTTAAGGATGTCTAATGAAATTCTGCGTCGTCATTTTTCAACAACAACACGGCAGCCAAAATCTCAACAACAACCCCCACGCAGCAAAAACCACCCCTAACCCCCTAACACTGCTTGTAAAGGGGAGCCAGCCGGCAAATTGTGTACAGCAAAAACATTCAATGTAGGCAGATATATATAATACATATACATACATATATAAATATAGTATAGGTTGCCTCCTGGACGGGCACACGCAGACATTGTTGGCGTTGTTGTGACGCGTATCGATTTGTTTATGTTTATTAAATGAAAATTGGCAAAAAAAAAAAATAAAAAAAGAAAAGAAAAATAGGGGAGCGCTTGGGAATGAGTAACGTGAAGCGGGTGCCACACAACAATGGAAATGTTCACACTCTATTTGCAAATTTCAGAGGCAATGAAAAGTTAATATTTTAAGTACGTGCCTTGATTATTAACTTTCTAGATAACATAGTTTAGGAATATAGTTTCAATAAATATAAAATGTATAAGAAATAAGAAAAAAGATATAACTTAGACATGTCCAAATTAACATTCAATTGTTGAACTACTGACGTCTAAATTTTGATAAGGATCTGGCATTTATATTTTTCTTTAAAGTTTTAAGCCAATTTTATAAATATATTTAGCAAAGTGAGTCATATTGTTCCACACCCATTTAAATTCCACAACTTAAAACTAAGTTTGTATAGAAGAAATACTTTAACACTGAGAAAGCTATGCTAAAATACAAAAAAATTAGGACAGACTATATCGACTTGGCTAAGCGGAATAGGAATATTTATACTTTATGCTTACAAAGACTTCCTCTTCAGAACATTAAAAACTAAGTTCTATAAGAGTATTAACATAAAGGTAGAAAATTATAAAATTCTATAAAAATGATATATTAACATTAATATTTCGATTACAAAAACTATTTAAAACAAAATTATTTGTAAAACAATCTAAACAAAAATTATTTATATTTTGCGTATATAATATATTTAAATGGATTGTACAATTTTCAAAGTAACGTTGGTATATCAGAAACTATAAATTTTAGCGTTAATCTTGGAACTGGCCTTAGATTATGGTAACAAAGCAAAACAAGTTGGCATAACTAACTTTATAACTTGATTACCAGTTCTTGTGGCTTTCTAACGTGATAGTCACACATTTAACTGCTAACTTTAGTAATCTATTTTTAAATAACTTTCAAGCTAAAAAGTTGGCAGATTCTCACATGCACTTTGCATGTGATTGAACCATTCCGCAGAATTTGCTCAAATAAACGAAAAATAATGGTTAAACATACATAAATATATATATATATATGTATATTTATATATATATTCATATATATAGATATATATTTATATCTATATCTTCCTATTTTGTTTTTCTGCTTATTCGTGCGGTTAACGTTCATTGGCCCCTTTGGCAGTGCTGCACACACAAATTATATATCACGAACTCTGATAAAAAAAAATCCACACAATTCAATAATATATTGAACAACTAAGCGTTTTTCCATATAGTATAGAAAATGTAGTCATAGTGCTGAGAGCCATTGACATTTCCATAGAACTTAAGTCAAGTTCAGGGTTTTGTTGCTCATTATTATTATAATTATTAAGTTATTTTTATGATTAAGTAGAGTAAGACACGTCACTGCGATATATATATATGTATCTTCTTTTAAAAGATAAAATTCGAATCATTCAAGGCAAATTATGTGCGAGTGCTCAAAAGAACACATTCAACAGAAAATGTGGGCGTTTTTAGTGACAATTTGGCAGCAAATTGTCGCATTGCTATTTTTACATATGGAGGCACACTGCAGATTTTGCTCGTTAAATGGAAAAATGCATTAGTAACATTTAATTTGTGTGCGGGAGGTCAAGCAAAATAAATTGAATTTTATATGTAATAATTTAATACATATTAACCATCTTTATATATATAATAATAATTCCAAATTCTTATTTTTGTATGATTGTTGTCAAAATGAAATTGTGTAAATTGATGTCTAAAATAACTAGGAAAAACGGAGAGCCATACAACCATTAAAAATATTATCTATTTCATAAGAAATACTCACCTTCTGAGTGTTAGCTGCCAGAAATAACATAATTTTCATATAGTTTCCCCGAGATGAACACGTATAAATATAGTTGTTGTCTGAAAGCAAAATGTGAATACAAAGAAATAATGTTTAGCATGTGAAATGTGTGTAAAATATGAAATGAAAAATACATTTTAGAGACACTGGAAAAAAGAAATAGGAAATATTTTCAATTATACCCGACCAGAAGATGGGTAAATAATGTAAATAAAATTTTACACATATATATAATATAATATATAATATTGTAAATAGGTACGGGTAAGCAGAATGTGTATCTTAGTTATTATCATGTTTTAATTATGGATATGATATAAGTGAGATATATAAGCTAAAAACTTGTGTGGTGGCTCGGTTCATTGATTGCAGACGACTGACTTGGGCGACGACAGCAGCAGCAGTTGTCGAGTCGAGTCGAATCGAGTCGGGCTATATGTTTTTTTCTATATGTTTGACAATGCGGAAGTTGTTGAAATATAGCAAATCCCAGGCGGGACACAAAGAGAAACTGCATGTGGCATACAATATAAAATAAGATATTAAAACCGTATCTGCTGCTGCTCTTTCCGTGCATGCAGTTGCAACAAAGCGCAGACAATCGGTCTATGTCTATATATATATATATTTCATTATCTGGCAAGTAATTAATGAATGGCACTTAGACCGTTAATGCCAGTTGTGGTCCAAAATAGACAGAGACGGTGATTTACACTTTTCTACTTACCAGAAAATGTAAGAACAACAAAGAAAGGCCGACAAGTTAAAGGCGATTAAACCAAAACGAAAAAAGCGACGAAGAGGTAACAAAAATTAAAAAACAAAAATAAAGACAATTTTGGCGATTGAATAACTATCTAACGATTAAACTGGTAAAACAACAACATCAAAACACCATAATTAAGGATAATAGGACAGGAACATGATACGCGACAACCCGAAACCGGCAAAACGAATAACGAAATACGCGACGAGAACGCGAACGCGAATGGGAACGGGAACGGGAAGCGCTCCGAGGATTAAACACAACCGACCTGTCTGAATTGCACTCGATAACTGTGTCAGTCGGCGGCGTGCAGAACGAAGGAATGCCTTCCTTGTCCCTTGCCACGCGAAGCGGCAAAGAGAGCGAACGCACGAGCGAGAATCCAGAATCTCTCCAGTAGCGCTCCTGTTGGATTTGGCAGGCGGCGGGGCGGATTGGCATGCAACACAGCCATCAAACACCACCACCACCACCAGCAGCAGCAGCAGCAATCCAAGTAAGCATAGCTGAATCACCACCTAACCAAACTGGCTAAAGAGTCGTCGAGAGAAATTTATTTTTGTGTTTGCGTATCCTGGCAAAAGCAGCGGAGATAATGTCGAAAACAAGACGAAAAGTGTTCAGCGATCCCCAAGACGAATATTAAATATCCTTGCAAATATAAATAAAATTTATATATAATTTGTTGAAATATGATTAAATTTAACAGCAACGATTAATAGTTATTTATCGCTGTGGTCACACATGTATTGTATTTATTTTTTCCATTATATATTTACCAAGGTACGTTGCTCTCAATTTTTTAATAAGTAATCAGAAACAATAATAACAATTTGCTTAGAAAAAAATTAAAAATAATTTTACACTCAAAAATTAATATACTAACTGTTTCTTTGGGTTACTTAGATATATTAATGTTTTTAATATTCTTATTATTATTTTTAATATTATTATTAATAATATTATTATTATTGTTATTATTATTATTATTATAATACAATAATAATAACATTTTGCTTAGAAAAAAAATTAAAAATAATTTTTCACTCAAAAATTAATATACTAACTGTTACTTTGGATTACTTAGATATATTAATGTTTTTATTATTTTTATTATTATTTTTTAATATTATTATAATTATTGTTATTAGTATTATTATTATAATTTATTTATTTAATTGCAACTAAAGTACGACACTAAAAAAACACAAAGCAAAAATTTAATTTAATTACATTTAAAATATAGTTTAAAATTATAAATAAAATTAAAAATAAAAAATATTTTAAAAAAATGTAGGAAAACACATTTAAAAATGATAAATACATATACCAAGAATTACGTCAAGAATTAATAATAAATTACTAAAATACTAAATTAAATCAAAACAAGAAAATGTATTTTAAAGCCAGCTATAATTTGATCAAACCTCAACTTGTCATGGATATAAATTGCAATTCATAATGAACTTGATTTGACCTCATGAATACTTTTTCTATTCGGGACAAAAGACGTCACCCGTTAAAAATACCCACTTTAAGGGTATACGCAAAGTAAACCATCGAATGACGAAACTAACCCCAAAATAGCAAAAAAACTGTTGAATGCTTTTCCAAGTGTTCTTCTTTGATGGCATCGCGAAATCTTTTGCTGATTCCTTCTGTTTTGAGTCGATTTAACTAACGTGTTTGGCCAGCAAACGTGGCGGGGTGGAAAGCGCCTGAAGCACAACTCCTCCTCTCTCTCTGTGTGTGTGTGAGAGAAAGATAGAGAGAGAGAGTAATTGTTTGTGCTTAGAAACAGGACTCATTTTTTATAACTCACTTTTACTGGAGTAATAGAAGCAACTATGGGTCACAGCAAAGTACAGTAAATCTTTCTATTTCTATGATTTTTTTCTTTCTTTTTTTATGACAATTGGATATTTAAGGATATAAAGTGGTGTGAATAAATAGAGTAAATTGCTTACAAGTTCTGAAAGAATAATTAAATTAATTAGTTCAAGTTGTGTTTTACAGCAGCGACAATTCATAAAACCTATCTGAAGGACTCATTCAAAATGTCCTTGACAACTTAATTACCTTCGCATTCCGTTTATTCTGTTATTATAATCAATCGATTTCGAACACTAATTAATATAAATAATTATTTTATCAAATTGAACAAATAAATTGTTTTGATATCGATTAACCACTTAATTAAATTAATAGAATATAATTTACTAATAGCAGAATCAATTAATAATATATATAACATCACTGCTAATTAAAAATCTTATCTTTAATTAAGCAATTTTTTTTTGTTACTGCTAAACTTGTAAATTCTATAAGAAATATTTGAGCAAACGAATTTTCCTTTAACAACAACAAATAAGACTATTTACACTGCTTTAAGCACTGTTAAATATATAAATAAAAATCAATCAATATTTGAATTTTAGTGGTTACGCTATTGATTAAATATTTAATTTTCTAGAATTTGGTAAGGCATCTTCTTCCTGCTCACAAACTTCCCCTTTGGATGACTATTGAACTGTGCTTGATGGCAATTGTTCTTGTTTATTCCCACTGAGCGGAGAGCTTGTGCCGCATTCGAACAATGGAATAGGAGACAACCCGTTGCCCCAGATAGAGTCTTGAAATACCATCTTTTTGGGAACTGGGATTATTATTATTATTATTATTGTTATTGTTGTTGTTGTTGTATCTGGAACGCTTTATGCCAATTCGAAATTCCAGTTTGCTGAACAAAAGCGCGGCACATAAAAACATTAACTTTTGTCCTACTACGAACCGAACCCTAACTGAGGATCTCCCAAGCAGACGGCGAGATCGAGCCCGAGACAATGCCAAAGACAATAAAGTTACGGCAACCCTATTTCGGCTTATTTTTATGTTACTTTTACGCTTTCCCAATTTTTCACGAGCACCGATTTACGTGAAAATGTATATAGTATTTAGGTGCGCTTTTCTCTTAAGAATGGCCGATCCCCTTCTTCAATTCAGTTCATTTCAATAGAAATGTAAATAACAAATTTTAATAATAATTGAAATGGATTTGCCTAAGGGTGGATGGCAACACATCCCATTACACGATTGCATGTGGCAACCCACAGTTAACAGTTAACACAGTTCCTTAAGTCATTTTCCACGCACATCTTGAAGAGTTACTTTCGCCCGAGTGCAAATGATGTCGATGATTTATAAACTGTTTTAAATCGCAGCAATTGAATTGAGAGAGGTTTTTCTCAATCGATTTTACGCTGCATGCATAATTGAGATTAGAAAAATAAAACCGAAAGGTATGGTAAAAGTCGGCTCGAAACCCCCTATTGTGAAACCGTTTGAGTTCGCGCATAATAATCATTATTGAAAACTTCTTCTCGAAAACAAACTTTAAATTTTTACTCAACTAATTCGATAATTAAAGCAGTTTCTTAGTTTTTAAAGATAACTTCACTTATTTCGAATTTTTGATGAGTCGATTTCCAAAGTTTGATTTCTTAACTTATATTATTTTTAGGTTAAATTTTTTCAAAAAAATTTGAAAGGCTTATAAAAGGTATATTTTAAGTTTAAATTTAAGTTAATAAAGTAAGTCAATATAAAATATAGAGTTTACTAAAACAGAACTCTATAAATAATATAGTTAACTTTCTGCTGAAATTATAACAATTAATCTACAAAAAATCATTAATTAATAAAACAATTCCACAGTTAAGTTAATTAACTTAGCTAGTTAAAATTTAGTTCCTTTTGCACTTTGAACTTTAACTCAGCTTTGCAAATGATTTTCCCAACTTTTTGCAAGTCATGGCGACACCACTTGATACTTTGAACTCGATGCTTGAAACAAATCCATTGTCCTAACAAGCTTCTAATTATTTATAAGATAAATGAACCTAAAAATTTCTTAAGAATTGGAAAGTGTTTTTTTTTTTTTGACATATTGCTACCAAAAATTAACATTAATTTGCAGTGTCAGTGGCCATCGGCGTTTTGAACCTAGCACTTTTCTTTTCTATTTTTTTGGGCCTTGGGCAACCGGTTGCAGCTGGATCCTTTTGTCTATTCAGTCCATTGTCTTCGACCAGTTACATACGTAGAGATTTGCACGTGTGCACAAATTAGCAGAACTGGTTTCTCGCATTTACAAGGCATTGCCTTATGTTTTTCTTGACTTAGGGAAAGAACCACATGAAAAGTAGTTTGGCACCGGGGGCGCTTTTACACAATTTACCCATTGTTCTAGAGGGGCGAAACAGATGGGCGAGCAGGAAGAAATTAAGAAAACTCTATTGTTTTCGCCAACCTAGCAGGGAGTTTTGCATCACCGCCGGTGTGGAAAAATAATCAATGTGGGGGAATTATCAAGGCAACTTGCGCCTAGAAATCAAAGCTTATTGGAACTATTGGTAGTATTTCGTGGAATTGAATTTACAATTAAATTCCATTACGATCAACCCCATTAAAAAGCGTAACGAAATTCCCATTCAGAAAGGCATTTGAATAACTTGCTGTAAAGGAATTAAAAAACGCTTTAAAAAAAAACAAGGACGATGTGTTTACTGTTGAAAGGAAATACCACGCAGCATTTTTTCACTCATTGCCAAAGCAAATCAACCCCTCAATTTTGTGGGCACACGGGATGCCACATCATGTAAGGGGTGCACATAACACACACACACATACACACACACAGCTTGAGATTTGTGTAAATGTCTAAGCCATTACAATGTCACTGGGTCCTTGGAAGCACCCTAAAAACGCCAATTGTCAAGGCAAAAGGGAAAAGAGAAGATGAGAACAAGAAGAAGACATTGAAGTCGAGGTAGCGAAGGACAAGGGTTGAGGTTTTAGGTTAAGCTCAAGCTTCAGAGGAGGACGCAAGCACAACTTAGCGAAGCATAACATGAATGAGTAAATCCCAATTACACACACACACACACAAGCGCAATTTTTAATGCTGGGGATGATTGGACCTGCGTTGTGGAGCAGCAGCAACAGCACAGGGAGCTTTTTTTGCGATGGCTCACGTGCAACTGTCGATCACAGTTATAATAATAAAAAGTTCTACTCCAGAGAAAATGCTATGTAATTGTCTGCAAAGTATAATTTCATAGTAATAATAAATGCAAATGCAGCAGCAAAAGGTTGGTTAGAAAATATATGTGAAGCGTGAAAGCTCGCTAGTGAAATTCCAGCCCTTTGTTTAAGAGCAACAAAGAACAATTAAAGTAGCTTAGCAAAGGAAAGCTTTTTAAGCGCTTCATCCCTCTCTGTCTGCCTGTAAGTAATTTCATGCTCAAGGCAAAGTTCAAGAATATGCAAATATAAATGTTGGTGAGAATTAACCATCTCACTCACTCGCATAGAGTAGAGGGGGAGGGTCCAATACCAATGAATGAATGCTCTCAGTGCGGAAGTGTGTCACGCAGAGAGCAGTCGTTCGAGCGAGATAGCGAGATGGAGCATTCAACATGCAACTTGCACTTACATGCACACAAACACACACACACAATATGCTACTGTTGGCACACATTTTGCAGCTGGAAAACTTTTCGCGCCAATTTGCACGACCATAAAAAATGTGTAGCAAATGAAATCACAACAAAACAACAAATAACAGGTTTACAACCGACTGACTGACCGACTGGTTGCCATGGTGAAGGTTGCAATAACAGCAACAGAGCCCAACACAACAGACAACAACAACAAGAAGAGACAACAATGCAACCAGTCGCATGTGTAAAAAATGCAAGCCACCGATCACCTTTTCTTTTGGATTTCATTCGTTTCTTTTTTGTGTTATGCTTTGTTTGCATTTATGGCAAACGTTTTATGCTAATTAGCGGGGGCGGGGTTACACATACACGTACACATAGTCAAAACTGTTTCGCTTTGTTCTTTATATTTATCCTACGTGTAACGTCACAAACAAAGCATTTTCTACTTTTTCTACTTATATATATATATATATATAACATTTAATGCTTATAACACAAATGAGGTTATTAACAGCGCTTACCTAGCTGCAAATATATGGCACACTTGGCCCTAATTGCAATCTATCACGAAATACACAAGTTTTATTCTATTTGTTTAGTTTTGTTAGATTTTTTTTTGTTCTTCGTAGAGTTTTGGAACAATCACAATGCAACACGCAGGTGTAGTTGAAGACTATTTAGCTGTTTACCATTCGCTTTTGCCTTGCTATTCTACACACAGTGTTGCATTTAGCGCGCGCACACCACAGCGTTCAGTGTTGTAAAACATTATATGCTCGAGTTTTCAATAAAGTATTGTTATCGATAACACGTTGCTTCATATATTAATTTTATTATTAAATCTATTTATTAAACCTCACATAATATACATTATTATTTTTGTTTCATTATTTTTATTGCTTATTTAAAAAATATAAATGAAACTAATTAAATTTATGTTTCACCAGACGTGTTAATCTGCACATTGAGCGCGCCATTTGAAATATTTTTAATAGCACTTTTTTTTTATAAAAATACAATTTATTTTGTTTTAAATGTTAAATATAGTAATCTGTTTACATATCCTCCACGCTGTACTTGTAGGCCTCATCCTGCACCGCCCGCCGTTCGTTCTGCTTGTCGAACCAACGCTGCTCGTAGCCATTGGAACGATCAACGCCATCCCATCGATAGCCGGGACGGATGCCATACCGATTCTCCGGATAGCTGCCCTCGTAGACGGGCATCACGGGCTTGTCGGACTGCTGTTCGCGCTTCTTCCGCTTCTGTCGCATGTACTCCAGCATGGGATCGTCTGCGTGCTCCTGTTCCCGCAGATGCCGATCCAGATCCTCATCATTGGCATAGCGGGCCACGGGCTTGGAGGCCTCGTGCGCCATTTCCGCGTGACGCACCCGTTGGTCCTCCAGCTGTTTGAGTCCCTTGCCCCACCGCTCGTACAGCTCCTTCTTCTTCTCCTCGTGCGCCGCCTTCCGCTGCTGCTCCGCGGGATCCTCTTCAGCAGCCTCGCGTGCCCGTCTTCCCCGTCTGCCCGTGCTGCGCATTTGAACTTCGGCATGACGACCGCTTACCTGCAAAAATACTCATATCAATCAATCAATTCATCAGTCAGTCAATCTATCAGTGAACCTTTAATTAAAGTTCAAGCATTCAAATGGTCAGTTATTTTTATTGAGTCAATCAATCATTTTGTCAATCATTCACAAGTCGTCAGTTAATCAGTGATTCAAGCAAAAAAAGAGTAAATCAATCGGCCGCCAATCAATAATCAGTCGATTAGACAATAAATCTATCAATCAGTCCATTATTCACTCGACCGATAGATAGTGAGTCAATTGATCAGTCAATCAAAGTCAGTGTATTAATCAATCAATCAGAGAGTAAATAACCAATTAGTCGCCAATCAATCAGATAGTTACAATTCTTCCTATTAGTCAGTCAATCTATCAATCAGTCAATCAGATAGTTAGTCAAAGAGCCAGTCAGTAACTAATCATCAATCAATGAATCCGTCTTTTCACTCACCTCACTGGACATTTGCTCAAACATTCGGAGTTCGTCGCGTCGTCGTGAATCAGATTCGGTCTTCAGGGATTTGGCATCCTGGAGTCCTGCCTTTTTACCGTCCAAGGTACGCATCGATTGTGTCTTGGGCTTGTGCGTCGGCGGAGGCGATGGTGTTCGGCTTGGCGTCGTCTTCGCCCAGCGACTCTTGCGCTCACGCTGCGCCGGCGGCGATGATGAAGGGGGTCTCTCCTCCTTTTCCCTTCTCCTTCGAGGCGGCGATTGATCGTTGGTAGCATTGTGTCTCCTTGGTGGGCTTTGATCCGTAGCATATCTGCTCCGGCCCGGAGATTGGACACGTCGCCTGGGCGGACTCTGATCCGAGCTGCGTCTTCTTCGCGGCGACGTTTGGCGTCTCCTCTGAGGACTGTGATCAGAGTCCCGTCGCCTTCTGGCTGGACTCTGATCGGCGCCAGTTCGGCGCCGAGGCGGAGATTGCTCTGAAGCTGGACGTCTTCTTGGTGGACTCTGATCTGAATTTTTTCTTCTCCTGGGTGGAGATTGATCTGCAGTGGGACGTCTTCTCGGTGGACTCTGATCTGAATTTTTTGTTCTCCTGGGTGCAGATTGATCTGCAGCGGCACGTCTTCTCGGTGGACTCTGATCCGAATTGCGACGTTTCCTCATCGGACTAGCATCGGATTCCCGTCTCGTCCTGCATCTGGGCGACTGCTGCTGCTTCCATGGACTTGGCTCCCTTGAACTGCTGCGCTTTTCCTGCTTGATTTGTATAGCAAGCGGACTGCTTTTCGCTCCTGGCTCCTGCTTGACTTTAACGCCCCACATATCCGCCGGACCCTCGTCCCTGCGCTCCTCCTTGATGCAAGCGCCATTTGCCTCGATTATCTCCGTTTTGTGCTCGTCTTTTACAGCAATATTGCGCCACTTGCTGCGAATCGCGTTCGCATTCTCCTCGATGTATTCGCCCACAATTTGTGGCGCATCCTCGCCGCCCAGCAACAGATCCTCATCCATTTCCTCCGTGTTTGCGTCGTACGCATCGTCGTCAATTATTATCACCTTGGCTCCAGTGCTCCTTTTCTGCTTCTTCTCCTTCTTTTTCTTCTTCTTCTCCTTGTCGCCAGAGAGGTATTTCTTTAAATACTCCTTTTGATTGATTAATTTGGCACTTTGCATTGACATTGCAATAAATGCGCCTTTTTCTCTTTTGTTGTTTTCAGCACGACAAATTCAGTAAACAGCTTACAGCTGTTGCCTATCGATAGTTGCGCATATCGTGCGATACTCAAGTATTTTATGAGTAGCGCATTGCATTTGCACACAGTAGGCAGCGCGCACGCCGCAAACACATCAAGTTATCACTTGTTTTTTTTCACATATTTTTACGTCTGTAACACCCGGTCACACTTGCAAATATATTATTACATTTGCTGCAGCGTTTTAAATTCAGCTTTTAAAAAATAAAAATTTTTCAATACGCGAATAATTTATTGTTTTGATGCTGCGCGACTAACTTCGCCACATTTACATGACTTGTGAGGGGCAATAAAGAACGCGACTATTGTTGCAACGTCGTGTGAATTTGTACGTCGCCGCCAAGGCGGTGGCGTTGACATTTTTCCGCAAAATGTAAGTAAATTAAAGGAAAAAGAACACTTACAATATCAATATAAATACCATCAAACTGCTAAAAGCACATAGAACAAGACACACCCATAGCTGCACTCGAATTTTTGAATACGTACTTGTTCTCAAGATTTATGTTTTTTTTTACTGCATCTTTCACTGTCAGCGAAAAGGCGAACAAAGCGCGGGACGACAAAAGTTAGCAGCTAAGAATTTCAAGAACTAAGCGGACACAAACAAAAACAGAGAGTGGAAAATAACAAATTGATAGAGGGAAGAGCCTTTTAAGTAGGTCGTGTAACACCAAAAATGTATGTTATGTTATGTTAGCTGATTTGTAATTACTCCATAATTTTTAATATTTTGCAACAAGTGCAGTTTTTAAATAGGTTTTTAATAGGAATTTATGGCACAACTTATGCGCTCTCTTTCTGTCGCACAAAAATGTGCGTGCCCTCTTTTTTGCTCTCGCTACTTTACGGAGAGAACGTATGAAAATGAGAGTGAGCTAGAGAGCGAATGAGAGAGAGCGCGAGACGTGCAGCAATTGAGTTGGGATCTACTTGGATTTTCTGTTTAGTCTGTTCAGTTTGAAAACATAACGCGCCGCATGCAGTTCGTGCCGCATAAGAAAGTGTCCCAAAAAAAAAAAATCGTGCGCCTACCAAATAAATCACCTTCTCGAGTTTTTTTTGTTGCAATAGTGTGCGTTGCGTTTTTATTATTGTTATTGTTGATTTTTATTTCATCAATTTAACTTGGCGCCTGTGTGCCACAGTGTGTGTGTCTCCGTTTATTTAAAGTGGAATTGATGATTGTTGTTGCCACCGTTTTGGGGCAACGAATGTCGAGCGCTATATTGTTAAAATTGCGCTGCGGAACTTAGTAAACGTTTATATGTTTGTGATATTTGTGATTTAATTGCCAAATTTATTTATTTTATTTGGCGCACGCGATGCTGCCATAAAATCAAAAAAATGCCATTGGCTATTATTAGAATATCAGCAAAGTGTGGTTTTCTCCATCTCCCTCTCGCACTCAAGTGCGACTTCTTTTTAGTTTTCGACCTGAGCCTAAAAAAAAAGCACTTTCAATATTGCGGCCGTTGGCCTACTAACCAAAAACTTGTCCCAGCTCACACACAAACACACTAGAATAATTTTTTATTTTTTTTTTAATATATATGTCTGTTTATCTTAGCTCTCCGTTCTGCTTTTGGGTATTCTTCTTCTTCTCGGTCGTGGTCAAAACGAAAGCGCTACAGTGATCGCCAGAGAGAGAAAATAATACAATACAAAATAAATTAAAACTAAACGAAAAAAAGTCGGGCGCACGCCGTGCAGTGTTAATGTGAGTAAAAAATTGGGCTAAAGTAAAATCATAATAACTTTATGACAGCGACGATAACGCAAATAGTGAAAGAATAATAATCAAATAACAAAAGCAAACAAATCAAAAGAAATGAGTGCCAATAAGCGACGACGCTGCAACAGCAATAACAGCAGCACAGCTGATCAAATTGATAAGCAAGTACAGAGCAAAGAATGCAAAGAAATGCCAACAATTGATGTACAACGCTTGTGTCGCTGCTGTGGCAAAGGCGACATAGAATTACTCAAACTGTTCGAGGAGAGCGCTACGACTGCCAATCAGAAGACACAAACTCAAATTGCGATTGCGCAAGTTCGCCAACGCCAAACGACGACAGCAGGCGAAACAGAGGGAACAGCACAACAAGAACAAGAACAACAGCAAGAACAAAAACAGCAGCAGCAGCGCAAAAGTGATAATCCTGTGGAATATGCGCTGAGTGGAGCACACAGCAGCATGGACATTGTGTTAGAAGAGATGAACATATGGACGCTCAATGTAAGTAGCAAGACCAATAAAAATAAGCTCACTCTTCCCCTCTCTCTCTCTCTCTCGCTGTCTTAATTTACATTTAGTTGTAGTGCGTGAATGGTTTTTAAAGCTGAGCTTTTAGCAGGCGCAGGCTGCTGCTGCGCACATCAGCTACGCTAGTTCTAACTCATAAGCACTTAAACAAATAGAATGCGAACTCCACTCAAAGCTCTTGAAGCTCTCAAATCAGAACTAAACTCAAGTGCATTTGAACCTAAATTCTGAGTCCCACAGCTGGTTACGCTTATGTGCAACAACAACTTTTTGTAAGGTATTTCGTGGTGTTTGTGTTTGTTTTTGTTTTGTATGTTTTGTGCTTGCATTGCATTTTGATTCTCTGGCTGTTATTTTTATGTTGTTGTTTTTGCCTTTCGCTCCCACTCAGTGCGCCATTCTGCTCTGCTCCGCTCTGTTTAATTTTTAATGTGATTTATTTGCCGCACATTGTGAGTGACTGACGCTGCGCGAACCAAGGAACGTACTCAACATTCAAACGTCGACTGGATGAGGGGATTCAACAGACTGACTGACTGACTTGACGTGCCTTTTTCTTCTTCCTCTTCCTCTTCCTCCTTCTCTTTTTCTTACTCTTTCTCTTTCTCTGTGCTTTTGGCCGAGTGACAGCAGTCTTTGTATTTGCTGTTCGCCTCTTTGTGTTTGTGTCCGTACATTTTTTTTATTTGAAATGTGTTGGTAACTAAATTAAATTAACATGTCTTTCATTTCACTCACATATTGTAGTTCAGTCTTCAGCATGCGGCAGATAATGATGTTGACTTTGAGTCGTTAATTGAATGATATGCGATATCGCAATCGCAATGATATCATTAATATTTTTCATAAAAATACATAATAGCTACATGCATTGTAATAAGGGTTAAATCAACTCTTAATTATGTCCGTTCAAATGCAATTAAATTCAAATTTATACCAAGTTGTAGTAGCAGAGTAAAATTGGTTTCCTATTCGCAAGTGTTTATATTTTTTGAAAAAATTGTTCCAAAATGCTGACTTTTCGTTTCCGAGGTGTTTCGGCACATTTGTTGAGTGTTTTTTTTTTTCATTTGCTTCACCTGATTTCTTAGCCTATTTGTTATTCTTAACTTTAGGGCCGCATCGCGTGCCAGGCAGTCAACAGTCTGCCCCATCCAACCCCTTGTATATTCGTATGTGTGGCATAAGCACGCACAGCGCAACTTAAGCTTTTGTTGTGCCCCTTAACTGTGGCAAACTTAGAAGTGGTCAACAGCAAAGAACAAAATAAAAAAAAACGACAAGGTACTTGAGGTCAAGTCAGCTTTACTTTCCGTTCAATTAAAATGAAACTACACTGCAAAAAAAGGAGAATAAATATGATGTATTTCAACCAGTCGTTGTCTGAAGAAGTAATAAAAATTAAATTTAAAATTATATAAAAATTAAAAAAAAAATTTTTAAATATATTATTTTTTATTCTTTTTAGTTATAATTTAAATTTTTAGTCGCGGTATATCTTTTTTATCTGTGTACAACTTGCGTTTTTAGTTGGTGGCCAGTTCTTGAGGCACACCCTCAATATTATAATATATTATGGTATATGGCGTGGTATATGTATGGCGATCAAGCAGAGTTAGCGACGACAATTATTCATACTCATTACCAATAAAGCGGCGAGTGCTTTTGGTTGGCACAAAATAACCGGTTACCCTCAGAGGAAACCCCCCTCCCACCACTTCAAGCACACACACTCCTTTTGAGAGGCCCGCATTGCTGAAATGTCTGGGAACCACTTTGCGTGTGCGTGTGTTGAATGTGTGTGTGTGTATTTTTATACGGTTTGTGTGTGTTTGTGTGTTGGTCGCCACTCAAGGTGTTGCATGGAAAAGTGTTTGACCTTAAGTCGATGCCTTTGCTTCGGTTTACCATTTGGCTTGTAATTTTTTTCACCATTTATTATTAGTCACATAATGTTTATTTTATGTCTGATTGTGTTTATATATATATATATATATATATGTTTATATGTTTAATACGAAATAAGTTCAACTGAACTGAATGCGATTTGACGTAACAAATTCATTAGCTGTTCGACTTTAAACTAATGATTATGTTCAAGGTAGACCTTAAGAAGATGTCGATTTAAATGTTGGTTTTATTAATTGTTGTTGATCTTTATTTTGAACCGTGCTGCAGCATGTGGAATTTTTATTTAAATGCCGGCTTAAAGGCAGTTAAATAAAGTGGCGAAATGGCGTTAGTAAGTTATAATAAAAAAAAATATTATTAAACAAAATATAATTCTAATTATATTAGATAGAATAATATTATACATAATATATAAATAATAAATATTATTTAATGCAAAATCTAATCTAAATCTGAATAAGTATAATAAATATATAATAAAATAATATGTAAAACAAAAATCTTATTTATCCATTTTCACCATTTTGTTTCCTCTACCGGCATGTTGTAATAATTCCAATAAAAATTAGGAAATGGTTAACATGTTTTTCGCCATATTTGCTTCCGTTTTAATAACTTGAATTAAACAGCTTGTTACCGGTATTTGTTATACTCTGATCCCATTATAAATGGTAACAAGGCTATAATGACTTTGTGCAATAGTATGTAACAGGCAGAAGGAAGCATATACGGTCCCACAAAAGTATATATACTTGAAATCAAGATCAAAGGCCGAGTTGATATAGCCATGTCCATCTGTATGAACACGCTGATCTCAAAGACCAAGAGCTAAAGGCTTAAATTTAATGGAATTTATGATTACAAATACTCCGCGCAGATCAAGTTTATTTAATCTTATCGATAACTGTGTACGTTTCTTGATTATCGATATTTATCAACTGTATAAAGCATTAAAATTTTAAAGGTATAGTCTTTTAATTAATGTTATATTTATAAAAATTATTATAGTAATTACTGATCAACTGCACAAATTTTGCTGGGACAAGAAACACCCAAATTATAGTCCAAAACAAATTCTCATATTGATCTCTTTGCAGGCGCAATTATTATCAGTATTCATAAATATACGCATCTGTGTATGTATGTATTCTACAGCAATCCGATAGCTATATATACCTATGATTATATATATGTCACTTGTCAGTGATTTCAGTTCTGGCTTATAAACAAAATATATGCGTTATCATAGAAATGAGAGCATAACTTTTTAAAGAGAAATTTGGCAATAAAAACAAAAACATCAGTTCCGTTTCACTTTATAAATAGAGAGAGGGAGAGGAGCTTATTCTTATTCTAGCTTTCGCTACTCATTTGCGTTAAAAAATAATACAAAAAATGCAACGTTGCAACGCTTTTACGTGCAGCGTATACAAAATATGTATTTTGCTGCCGATTGGCTGACAAATGTCACAAACGCGTTTTAATAGCTGTGGCAATTAAATGCTGCAAACCCATTGACAAACCTAATTGCTCCCGGAATTTGACGATAACGGGTTTGTTTTTTTTTAATGGATTTTGTGAAATCTTTGTTAACCGTTAATAGTTAGTATTTAATAGTTTAGCTAATTGCAGCCATATTTCAAATAACTAGTTGTACAAACATTGCTGGACACTCAATGGAACAATCAAAAAATGTCTTATCAATTCTGCCAGCAACCAGTTTAAACAATTAAATTTCTATATAGATTAAATATATATAATTGAATATAATTTTTTGGCTAAATACAAACCCAGAGAAAGCTCGGCGTTTTGTGGGTCATTGCTACTGATATTTACCGGAAAAAGGTCAAGTAAACTTGCTGCTGTTATCAACTAGATTCTTATCGCTTAATCCAATTTAGTTGGAAAATATAAGAAAAATACAATTATTCGGTAAATATTTCGTGGTCTTGTTTATTGTTTGGCTTGTAAGTAACCAGATATGAAAATCAAGAACATTTAATTACAAACACAACAAATTCAACATTAAGCAGCGACAAAAGTTTGTTTTGCAAGATATGATATGATATGATTTTGTTTTTATAAATATTCTATCATTAATTTAAATTAACTTTTTGAATCTGCAAGCACACCTTTATCAAACTCACAAATTATCCAATAAATTATAATTTAAGTAAGTTTTTTTAATTAATATAGAAGTCCAACTATAAGACAGCTACTTAATCAAAGTAGCAATCGAACTAAACTCAAAAATTCAAATTTATCTAATCTTAAAGAAAAGAAATATTTCATTTTATGTGTGTTTCCGGTGTCTTATTTGTTTAATGCGTAATCTTTATGAAGAATTATTATACATACATAAAATGTACACATTTTTATTTTACTTACTATTTTGATTAAGAGCCGGCAGTTTTTTGTTGTCTAATCTTTCAACTAGATAAGCTTGCTTTTTAGTACCAATATCTGTTAGTTTGTTAAATTTGGGGCATTAGTTAACACTCAAAAAAAAAAAGTGTCAGTTAATTAAGAAAATCGCACTAAAAACTAGAAAAACTAGAAATAATTTGAAAATATAGGAAACGCTTTTACTTATAGGATGAGTTAATTTTGGTGATTTTATGAGATATAGGTCGGATTTTTTTTCTGAGTGTTTCAGTAATAGTAATATAATAATCAAATTATATTGTGCATTATATTGTTAATGATTAAATACACTCAGAAAAAATGCTAGAATTATTAACACTTTAGTAATTCTATTTAATATTTGCACAGTAATTAAAGTAAATAAAAACTTTTAAATGTAATTTTTTTTTTAAATACAATAAATGGAATATTTATGTTTTGAAATTGCCAACAATTATACAACTTGCTTACGACATTATTGTTTGTGCTACTTTCTAGTGAGTTATAGTTTTAAATGGCTTTTTAAACCAATGTTTGTTTTGACTTTAAAATGTGAAATCTAAACAAATATCACAATAGATAAAAGTGTGCGTAAAATGCTGACAAAGATTAGAAAATTAAAATGAAAAAAAAAACAACGTGCTAATTGCTTTTAGTGAGTAGACTCGACATTTTGTAATAAATAAAACTATTTATCAAGTATATTAAGAGAAAAACTAGTTATGAACAAAAAAAAAAAAAACAAATTTGTTAGCAAAATAAAAAATCAGTTTTGTAATCTTTAGTTCAGTTCTTTAAGACAGTATGGTATCACAAAAGTCAAGCATTATTTATATATAATCTTGATTTGGAATTCTTTCAGCGTTTCTTCTGAGAAAAATACCATTTGCTGTGTAGATTTTTGTTATTCAGTGAATACCGTTTTCTGATTTGATTTCCAAATTGAGTGCAAACAGCAGCTAGAACAAGAATGTTGTTGTTGTTATCAGATTCTATGTGAGAGTCTGTTAGCAATGCTAATCAATCAACAGCAGCAACAATATCCCCCCCCCCCCCTTCCACCCACCAACTCTTCAGTTGAATTTTACCTTTAACCAAAACATGCCGTGTCCAATTAAAGCTGTTGCCAACAATAAAATCGAACACAACAAAGCGACACGCGCCCAGGAACTGTAAAATATGTCCAGGAAACTAAACAAACAAAGACACCAAAACAAAAAAAAAAAAAAAAGGTAATGAAAACAAAAAGATATTTTAACCCACACCCTAAGGAGCAGGCAGCACTAAGTGGTGCGGGGGGTGGTGGGGTAACTTGGCCCATGAAAGCGATTTGAACGCTTTCAATTAGGTGGCACAAACAGAAGCGTAAAGCGAATCCAGGCGAGGCCAACGCATTAATACCGATCCGACCCAGCATTTGCACGCACATGAGAGCATTATCCACACACACACACACACATGGGTATATATATTATTTAGCAGGGAGGTTTGTAAACACGAACTGCGTACGTGCCGCTTGGCCCGATTTTGTTCGTGTGAGGGGGAAGCGGAGGAGATTTAGAAAACTGAGCCTGCGTTGGCCTGTCTATAACACTCTCATTCAGACACACACACACACGCACACCCACACCCACACACACACACACACACACACACAATCACACGCATTGTCATCGGATTGTTGTTATTTAATGGTCGATTTCTTTATTATAAAGTTTACGTTCCAATTTCAATTCGTTTGCTTTTGTTTACTTTTGATAACAAAATAGACGCAACGAAGCAACAACAAATGTGCTTATTTAACGCATCACTTCCCCCCCTCAACACCATTTAACCCCACTAACTATTTGCTACACGCCTTAAGGCTTTTCGCACATTATTATTATTATTATTATTTGGCAATTTTCTTTTATTTACCTGCGAATGTCATTGAGCATATTTGCAACCCATTTTCCACGCTGTTATTAGCAACACAACCGATCAACAGTCGGCAAAAGAAGTTTGTTTTTAGTATAAAACCTATAAAATGGGGGTTGCTGCTAAAGGGTATATTATGCAATTTTTTGGGGGTATTTTCTGACCTACTAAACAATCAACCAGATAGTATTCAACGAGAGATAATCCATTCTTATTGACTTAATTCAAATATGGTAACTAGGCTTAAGAACTGTCCGTTTTTGTTTGTGAATTTTAGAGGCTTAAAAATTGTGAAATTGCTATCTATATATGGATTTACATTTTAAATTCTGGCAATGCTGTAATGCTCCAAAAGAATATTTAAGTCAGTGTTGACGTTTACTACTTTTCAGCAACGAGAGCAATAAAAATATTTAACAGAAAAGTGAAATGAATACACTTTTGCTCCACTGTGCTTGGTTATTTGCAAAAGCAATAGCAGTAGCACTAGTAAAAATTGTAGATTCTGCTCTCTGTAGTTGTAGCAATAGCAAATAGTCAAACTATACAACTTGTCTTACTGCTACAATTATTGCATATTTGTTTTGCTCTTGTGTTCCGTGTTGATAATATTATTCTTTATACTACCTACTGATAACAGTTGGAAAGATACCGGTTTAAGGAACTAAGGAATTATAAATAAATAAACACTTGCTACCAACATGCAACTTTAATAAGTTATAAAAAATAAAATACCTTAATTAAATTGTAATTGAAATGTTGCCAGATTCCTTATAACATTACTACAAAGAAAGAGATTTTCTAGGATCTTGAAAGTGCAGAATGCAGGTTAAATTCTTTATAAATTGTATGAAATGTTGAAATGTTGCCTCTATTCTACATAACATACAAAAGTAGGGAGTAACTTATAGTCGAGATTCTTAATGGCTTAAATGATTTTGTAATTGATATCTTTTTTAGGCACTGCAACAAGTTATTACATTACCTTTGTTGTTGTTGTCAACTCAAGTATTTTTCGTTGATTTTAATGAATGAGTCTTTTTCTCACGTAGTTTTTGCCTGTCCGTTCATTTACGGTCTGACATTTTGTGGCCCGTTTCTCAGTCAGTTGGTAATTTGACTTTGTTAGCCCCGCATAGGCTTGAATATACCAAACGTAACTTATACACTGCACAAAAAAAAAAGAGACGACATTTGTACAATTGTCACGATTGCGATTGTTCCGCGTTTTCTTGTTGTTTTGTTTTTTTGCTCTTGTGAGTAGTGAAAATCGAATTGAAACATGAGCGTTAAGTGTAAATTTACTAAATTGCTGCCTCTGCAATATGATGCGAAGTGAAAGTTGTTTAATGCAAATAATGAATTACTTGAAAAGCATGACGCAGCTTTTGAAGTTATATTAATAGGTTTTTTTTTTCTTGCATATATTCACTTTGCAATTTTATTATCGCTGCGGTTATATTTTTCTGTTCGGCGCTGTACACAGTCTGAAATAATTGAGTCAATCAACTGGGTCAGAGTTTCGTTTCTAGACAGAAAACTGTATTTTAAGTTAAATATGCATTGAATGCATTTAACTCTTTTTTTTTGTTCTTTTTTTTTTTTTTTTGTTATTTAAAGAAATTTTGGCCTTCCCCGAATCTTATCTGTGTATGCTTTGGTAGAATATATGCAAATGTGTATAATTTATGTGTGCGTATAACTAGCCTAAGATCTATGCGTGACGACAACAGTTGGGAAACCAATTCACACACTCAACTGAGCTGTTAAGCGAGTGTGCGACTGTGTGTGTTTCTCTGTTCTCTATTTAGTATTTTTCCACTGTTTCCCAAAAGTTATATTGAAAGAGCTTATTGATTGTTGTACAATTTTCACACTTCACATTTTCACACTTAGACATATTTGCCTTCAAAATAGTAATAAAAATTCAAATGTTTTTAAAGAATAGCTAAGAATTAAACACATTTATTTTCAAATATTAATCAAATAAAGTGAACTTAATCACATCGTTTAATAGTTTATTTGACCTGGAGCCAGAAAAAACATTTAAATTATAAAAAGAAATAAGCAAACAATAAACTACTGAATTCGTAAGAATTACAATAATTTGTTAACAGCCACTTTTGTTTTTAATAGCAACGAATTTCGCTTATTATGATGATTATTATATAATAACACTTTCGTTATCATGCTGAGAACAAAGTATCTGTCTGTCATTAAGTGTGCTTCAAGTGTCTAAATTTTTTTTGTGTACATGTAAAATTGCTTCATTCTTGATTCTTTTCATTTTCAGACTCTTTGCTTCAATGTCATTCCAAAATTGTAATTTTGCTTCTCATTATTGCTGGCACGCTTTGCAAGGGCATAAAAGTTTCGGCGCACCCAAAAGATCTTCCACATTTGCCTTTTTAAGCTTTTTTTTTTCCCCCTCTAGCCGGTTTTTACAGACCTTGTTGTTTCTGTTATTGTTGTTGTTGTGGCAACATTGTGTAGTTATTTTTATTGTAATAGTTGTAGTTGTAGTTGTCGTTGCCGTTGGAGTAGTTGTTGTTGTCTATCGCCTGTCTGGCCACTTTTTGCATTTGTTGCGCTCTATTTGACTTTTACTTTTCATTTTGCCAGCGGCAACAGCAACAGCAGCAGCAGCAACAGCAGCATTTTGTTGCCTCGTTTTAGTTGCCACCACCTCCCCTTCCGTTCATAATATGCTTTGTCTATTGATTTCCGCCTCCAGATACTACATGTACATAAATCCCCACAAATCCCTATTATATGTATTATAGCAGAGAGCCTTAAATTGTTATTTGAATTTTGATTTCATTTGTAGCGCGTTGCTAAGGCGTCTAAATCAACACGAATGCAAGAAAGTCAAATTAGATTATATGACGGTCAATTGTTGTTAAATATTGTGTGTGTTCTTAGTTTTTTTTTTTTTCAATATGTGCGCAAACTTTGGGTTTATTGTATTTGCCTCGCCGTAGGAGGCCTTTCATTTTGTTTCGATTTCTCCCCACTAGCGATTACTTCTTTAAATGCCTGCCCGGCTCATCCATCCACGCAGAATAGTAATGGGAATTTATTGTTATGGGCTATTCGGTGAGCTCATTTCTCTAAAAAAAAATAAAAGACGTGAGAAATACAGAAGCGAAACGGTTGAGTAATAATTGAAGTATACCAAATTAGTCGATGGCACATTAGCTTGAGTAAACATTCAATTTAAAATCGCTTGATTGAGCTAAGGATTGTGAGAATTGCAATAAATGCTTGGCTTTTATACGCATTGAAATGCTCATTTGATGCAGCTGAATAGCCAACTGGCTGCAAGTTAACAAGTAAGAGTGCTGTAATCGAGTGATCTCGACTACGATATACCCTAAATGCAATCGTTAGAAAAAATTTGAAGTTTATTGGCAAATTTCCATTTAATATGTTTAGCACAGAAACTGGAGAGAGAGAAAAAATCCAATGCAGCGCAAATTTTTATTCGCAAGCCCAAACTGATCACTAATTGGTTGGTGAGAAACACGTGCATAAACATACTTACATACATTTATGCGTACATGTAACGGGGCACACAAAAACATATTTACACTCGCATCGATTATCATGCCATCTCTTTCACCCACATGGGCATATTTATGCATTCAGAAAATGCTTGCGGCTGCTGGCAGAAATGAGATCAATATGATAATATATATTCAACTATAATTTGCGTATTTCTTGATGAAAATTTAGCAGTTGGTTAATATTATGCATATGCATATAATGTGTAAATTAGACTGCCTTTAAAATGGTTGTCTTTTATTGTGAAATCTGCGCTGGATAACCTATATTATATCAAGTCTTTAGCTGTTATAGCCACTTAGATCAATGCGTTCATACAAACTGACGGACATGTATAGGCATTTGTGGAGTATATGGACAGTACTTAAATAGCTAACAATTAAATCTTATTTGTTAACAGTTATCAACTGAAATCTATAGTTGGGGTAATATTTCGTTATCTTTTTAATACAACTTAATGGAATTGCAGTTATAGTAGTGAAATATGTATTTATATAAATATATATATATATATATATATATATATATATATATATATATTATATATATAGTTTAATCTGAATTTATGAAAGGCGCTTTGTTGTTAGGGATTATTACCGCTTTGTTGGGCGTGGTAGTTAACGGACTTGTGTTATTTTAGACAAGTCCTACTGTGACTGTCGGCAGATCATCACAGCTGTTACTATCAGATGCAGTGAATCTTTATTTATTTGTTATGCCTACGGAACACAATTAAATGGGCCAAGGCACCCCAAGTATTTGACTGTGTTTGCGGTTGTTATTTTTATTATTATTTTTATAGTTATTGTTGTCTAAATGTCAGTCAGTCAGTCAGTGAGTCAGTGAGTCAGTCAGTCAGTCAATCAGTCAGTTAGTGAGTCAGTCAGTCAGTCAGTTTGCCAATCCCCTTGTATGAACAAGTTCAAGTCGACTTGTTAGCTGGCAGTTACAATACCCAAAAACTACACAAAAATTGCACAGAATAGCGACGGTACCATGGGCACCCGCTAAGCAGTGCTTATCCAACAATTTGAGTCGCATTTCTGACGAACGATGACGACGACAATGGCTACAATTCAAGAAGCGTGGCAAGAAAACATAACTGAAACATGATGCAATCAAATCAACTACTATTTCTCATTTTCATTCAGTTTGCCTGCTCTTTTAAGTGTTATTGTATGTTAATCAGATTTAACGCCTCCCCAACTGAATGGGGCGGAAATGCTCTCTACGAAAGCATTTCATTTCCTGCTGCTCCCCCCCCCCCCACGCACCATTTTACAATTTTAACAGCTGTTCAAATTGCAAAGTCGTCTTGATAACAGCAATAAAATTGTCTTTCCTATTTTTTTTCCTTCTCTCTTGTTTGCCTCAAGTGCAACCATATTTCTAGCACTTGAATATTGTATTAAACTTGCCACAATTATTGTGGCTTGTTGATAGCCTTTTTGAGTGCTTTTCCAACGCAGAATGTATTTCAAAAACGCAACATTATACATATCGATATATATTAAATGATATTCCTTATAAATGATTTTACAATTTAATGTACTGATAAAAGGGCAGTGGGCAAATAAGTGCTCTTAAAGTTGATATTATATATATCCTAATATATGATTGATATGATATTATATGGTGAACCAGTTTTGATGCCGCTTGTCAATGTCAAGTTTCGATCATTTTATCAATATTTTTCCATTGCTATTTTTAAGTACTTTTACATCATATGCGGAAAAGATTACTTGGTATTATCGATAACTGTCACCTCTTCACGTGTATCGACACTATTCAATGTCCAATTGTTGGGTATGTTATATATTGACATATTATTGATCAGTCATAGATACTGTTAAATATATGTTATTGTCGAATAAGGAACATTAATTTTATTAACGTTAAAGTATTTTCAAATTGTATAAATTATTATCACTTGAATTAATAGCGGGCTTCAGCTGGCTTCTAGTCAAGCAATCTCGACAAGAGATTAAAAAAATTTGTATAAAAAAATGTTATAGTCGATATAGAAAAAATGATAAATTATTGCAAAACTTGCCGATTATAAATGGAATCATAGGCGTCGCTACGTCTAATTCCTCTGTCGTTTGTCAAGTTTATTTTTATAAAACATTGTCTAAAGCAGCGATAAGTATAGCTGTCAAATTTTGAATAATGTGTTTAGAAACACACAAAAAAAAAAAACACAAAACTTTGACTGCGGTGTGACTTGGTTCTTAGGATTTAAATTCTTTTTAGCGATATCGGATCGATTGAGGTGCCATATGGTGACAATAAGGGGCAACAAATACAACAACAGCAACAATTACTAGACTTATCAAGTTTCGCACATCAAAGTCAGTTTAAGACAATTATGTGATTAGGCTGTCTGTCATGGCGAATAGGAGCAACGAGTGCTGCTCTAATTCATCGGCGATATTTATCCAAAAGTCGCGTTTCGTTGCCATTTATTTTTGTGCATTGAGCGAAACCCGCTGCCACATCAAGATCATCATCATCATCAACACGTTTGCCAAGACATATAATTTGATGGTCCTATTAGCACCGGTTGAAACTTCCTGGTGTTTTATAAGATTCGTGCAACGCTTCCATAATTTCCCTACAATTCCCCTGTACATCCCAACACTCGTCACACAACAATTTTGCAGCTTTTTCGGCTTCGACTGATGCGGCAAAGACGTGTTTAAATTTTTGTTGTTGCATCCAACCAACCTCACAACACCCAACCCCTTCTGTCTTTATGGCTTTCGCCTGAAGCGAAATTTACAGCCGACAAGATCAGCAAAGCTAAAACGATGACAAGTAAAAAAAAAAAACAAAGAAGAAAGAAGAAAAATGTGAAAAATAATACTGCGAACAACAAATATTAAAAGTCAAATACAAAATATGTTGTGTGTGCCACTTACAAAATAATATTTGTGTCGATTTCGTAGAACCCGTGAAAACAAAAGTCCAAATCAACGCGAGTCAAAATATCTTAGCACAAACAATTAAAAGATCAATAAACAAAAGCAAAAATAAAGAAGACACCAACTAAATGTACGGTTTATTGAACTCAGCCAAACTGGCTAAGCAGCAAGAAAGCCGTTGTCTGTCTCTGCTTTATGAACAGTCCGTCTCTCTTTCGCACCCAATTGCTATTTTAACGGCAAAACTTGTGAATTTAACGCATGTGAGACAATAAGAAGCAGCAGCAGCATCAGCATCAGCAGAACTTGGACACGTTCCAAAACAAAATGTTGTGTTTGTTGTTGTTGCTTTTTGTTGTATTTTTTTTCTTTTCTATTTTTTCGGACTTTTTACTCATTTCCATTATGCAAATAAAACGCGTCGTCTTCGCCTTTTTTCACACCCCGTCGGCCATCAGCTGCGTCATCATTTCGAGTGCTTTAAGGTCAATGGCGATAATTTGTGTTTTGTTTTTTCTTCTTTTTCTTTTGTTTTTTTTTGGGTCTTTTGCATTATTTGCCAAAGACTGGCAAAGAATTCTGCAAATGGATATTTGCTCGCCTCTGTTTACCAGCTGCTGTTTGCCTTTCAGCAGAATTCAGATCACCTGGCGTGTCTTTTACACACTTTCACTCTAATGGCCTGTTATACCCTGTAAACAAGCAATGTTAACATAAAGGATACACTTAAATTGTACAAACATACAAGAAGCAGATGGAATCTATGGTCAACATGAAAAGCTGTGAAGTTTCTGAGAAAGAGAAACAGAGATGTTAAAATTTATTTGACATTTGTGTGTCGTTCTCCGATTTTCTTATGAATTTATTGTATATATTAATTTATTTTGTATATATATACATTTACTTGGTATACTATTTTTTTATTGCATTTGCATTTTAAAGCATGCACTATGACCGATTAATAAACAATTTTATTTATAATGTATATACATTTATTTATTATACTTTATTTTATTACATCTGAATCTTAAAACTTGCGTAAAGAAAGATTTATAAACAAATTACGTTTTTAAAGTTATATTCTTTTTTTTTTAATTATTATTACATTAGTATTTGTTAATAATAGCAGTCTTCCACTTGTCTAGCGCATGGCTTATTGTCTAGTCTGTTTTTAGACACGGTTTTGAGTTGAAGGTTGTTTTCAGATTTTTGGCGTTAAGATCGCCGATTAATTTATAAATAGCACAGACACTGCATTTATTTGGTCTACGTCAAGTGGCATTAAATATGAAATCATATAAATAAGCCAACTTGTGCGCAAAATATTCTAGTTCATCGAACCGTTGCGTGGGCATTATTATTTATTGCCTAATTATACCCTGAACACATTAAAAATGGGTATAATAATTTAGCGCAAGCATGCAGAATGCATATATTATATTCTTGATCAGGAGCAACATCCGATTTGAAATAGCCATGAGACTATTAAATCTAGAAACTTGAAATCCTGAGCAAATTTAGTTTGCTTTATTTTTATAGATAACTGTCCCCGTTTATCGGCTATCGATGCATATAGATTTTCGATAGTCATTAATCCCGCAATTTTAAAGTCAGAAACTTTTAAATAATACAGAATATGCATAATCATCTTATGAATCAACTATCCAAAGTTCCTCATCAAGATCGGATACACCCAAGTTATAGTCAAAAATGTATTCTCATATTGATTAATATTCACCAAAAGCCCTATGTATTTTCGGTGTCTGTGAAATTAATACATATGCAGACTTGCTTACATTTGGGGGAAATACATTTTAAAGTTAAATACGAACAGAAAATATAATATATATATAAAATATATTTAACAACTGCGTTTAAAGTATATCGTAGTCAAGCTCACCCGACTACAGTCTTCTTATTGTTTTCTCAA
Source organism: Drosophila melanosoma (assembly GCA_035042045.1). Taxonomy (NCBI): domain Eukaryota; kingdom Metazoa; phylum Arthropoda; class Insecta; order Diptera; family Drosophilidae; genus Drosophila; species Drosophila melanosoma. Next base: position 1,099,045 of record JAWNLY010000086.1, on the reverse strand, counting down.
TTCCAAATTACTTTTTATAAGTTCCTTCAACCCACATCTAATTGCTTCAGCTAAAATAATTGCTAAATTTGGTAATGTGGGCTAAGCGGTCAAGTATTAATTTTTATAGGATTGCTAAAATGTAGAAAACGTTTGAGAAACAATAGAGAAAAATTGCTTCAATTTGTGGCACTTTATGTTAGTTGCTATCATATGGCTGCGTGCCCCCTTTATTAATGAAAAAAAACATTCTTTAAAAATGATTTCTAGTTGTGAGCTGAAATTTCCTACCACATCAAGTTTAAAGAAGGGGTTTTTGGTTTTTAATATTTAAAGTCTGTGCTAATATTAAATGAATGCACCACTCTCAGTACATAAAAAAAAAACTTTAGATGAGTAATTTTTTTTTCATGTTGAATATGAATATTGAATTGTCGCATTTATTGCACTTTGTTAAATTATGCACAAATCCTATGCTTTGTTTGACTTTTGCACATTCTTTGAACTTGACAGGAAAAGAAAATCCGCAATGTCAGCTGCGCAACATTTTGAGGCAACATTTGTTGTCTGTCTGGGCACCGTTAGCAATAAAATTACACAGCACATTATATCTGGCTGGCGTGTCGGCGAAATATTTAAGATTTTGCTTGCAAAACTAGATGACGAAAATAAATATAATTAATAATCTGAGACCTCGGACAATTGCAAACATAAATTACAAACTGCACTTAGCCCATGACAAACAAAAAATTATATATAAATAAATATGAAAAAACCACAATAATTAAAAATGTTTACCTATTTGAACGGCAGCCACGTAAAATTAACATAAACAATAAAAGAGCCACGAAATTTTTTTTGTGAATATTATATATAAACTCAGATTTATACCAATCAGAGTACGACCAAATGTGCAAAAAATGTGCAGTTAAATGCAAAAAATTCGCATCAAACCAATATGAAAAAGAGTTTCAATTGTTAAAAAATACTATGCGCAACATTTCTAACATTCCTTAATGTGTTTTGTTTTTTCAAATAATAAATTATATAAAAATTCAAATATGAGCCAGGCTTTAACCATAAATAAATAAAAATCGAATAAAATTAAGAAAATAAAATAAATATATAAAAGATATTACAAATTAGATTATAATTGTATTTTAAAATAAACGCGTTCCTTTCCAGAAAAATATAGTATAGCCCTACTAGTAAATGCAATAATCATCGCTAAAATCCAATTACTTGGGGCAAATTATTAACATTTGCGGCCTTTTTAACGAATATTGAATGTACAGCAAGTTTTCCCTGTTGCCAACATAATATGTATATAGTAAACCAATTTTTCAAAAAAGAAAGAATTGTTGCTTTCGGAATTAGGCAACTATTTATATGGTGTATACGGGGCACTTAGTGATATATATTTTGCTGCACGTTTCTTGAACCATTAATTACTTCCCCTCAACCGGCTGCTACTTGTGCATTATAATACACTTTCTAATAGCTAGTTGCGACCACAACAACATTTGCACACCCTTTACTTAAGTGCGTGTGTTGGCTGTGTTTTGGCTGTGTGCTTGATTCGTAAAAGCATAAACAATTCAAAAGTTATGATGTGTAACAAAAACCAAAGGGGGGGCTGCTGTCTATCTAACATTGTCTCTCTGTCTGTCTGTCTGTCTGTCTGTCTGTTATGGGTTAATCAAGTAAACAAACAAGGCCAAAAACATACCCAAAAACCAGCAGCTGGTATACAAAAACAACAATTTGCGAGGTGAAAGCAACAAGAAGCAAAACCCACTGTTCCCTCCCCCCACCCCCCCACTCATCAGCTATAGGAAAACACACCCCCAGCTGAAAGTCAGTAACACTTAACGCCTTTTGATTGTTTAATTTCTCAAATTGTTTTATGGATTTATCCCAGCTGTCGGCTCAGAGGCAACGGCGTCTGTCCGATGCCGCACGCCAATGAAAAATTAATGCCAATGCCAGCGCCAAGGGTTGCATCCGCAGGGCGAAAGGGACGAGGCGTACGGCTGCTAGCAGCCCGCAGGACAACATCAAAGCCATACAGCTTCATTTTTCACCGCTTTTGACATTTTGCAGCCACCGTTGAGTCTGAAACAATCAGCCAACCAAAGCTCCTGCAGACAGCTGACAGACGCCAACAACAAGAGCGTATCGGGGAATGAGTGAGTGTTAACTTTTAGTAGCCACTGTTGCGTGCTAAACCCCCACACGGAAAACGACCATGCCCAACAAACACCAGCCAGCCAGCATCCGGCATTCTGTCCCCTGCGCATATTCCAATCAAATTAAGTAAAAAGGTTTTGCTTCACATTGTATTGCTCTCCTATATTTTTGTTTTTGGGGCACTTTCGTCCCCCGTTCGAAAGAAATAGAAAAACTCTAATCGGTAATTAACGCCTGAAAAGAAGTCAGTTAGTTAGTCATCAGTTCAGGGGAAATCTTTATATTGTAGTTGCAAACAAAAAACACATTTGGCAAGGTCACATTAGATAAGATAAGAGACCCGTTGTCTCCCGATCTCAAAAGCGCAATGTGTTATGCAAATCTTAAACGCTAATTGCATTAAAAGGGCAGGTCGAAATTCGCATAGTAATTGAGTATTACTTGCATATTAAAGTTTACGTTCCGTTAATTTAAGTGTACAGCCAAATTATACAGTAATTTCATGTATTTAAGATGTGTACTTTTTTTTTTATTATTGTTATCTACTTTGTTTACTTGGTTCGCTAATGCCTTTTGTTTATAGACTTAGTCACTTTACTTTTGTATTCTGCTTTATGACTGTAGTTTTTAAGTGATTTTAACGAGTTTTATGCGTCGCTCTTTATTTATTTTAATTTAAATTCAAGTGGCTTTAGTTGGAGTCTACTCATTTAGTTTGTCCAATTTTAAGCTAGTTTCGGCTGAATTTGAATCCTTTTTAATGTGACTCACATTTAATTAAGTGTTGCTTCTGCACTTGACCCAATCCCATTAGATATGCTCCATGCTATTAAGTGTAGCGCATCCACACACAAACCCCCTCCTCTCTCTCACCGTTCAAATGGTCTGTTTTGTGTTATGGCGCTCCCTCTCTTCCACCCGCCCTCTTTGTCGTGGTGCCGCTTTGGCATTTATTGCTCCGCCTATTAGCACGCAAACTCCACAACTAAAGAGACGAAGTGACGCAGAGAGAGATACTGTTAATGCGTAAGAGCGAGAGAGCAGCATCCTTCATGTTGTTATCTGCTTGGCTTTTTGACCAGCTGCGCTCTCCTTCATACTCGCATTTAGCGTGCGTCCTTCCGTTTGTCCGTCCGTTTTTCCTTCCTTCCGCTGCAATTAAGTCGAAAATTGTCAAAGCCAACAAGATCCACAAGTGGATTGCCGTTTATTTGGCTTTTGTGTTTGTTTCATCTGTGAAAAGGCGTTTCAAATTCGAGCGAACCCGAAATCCGAATACGAATCCCAACTAAAATCCGATGCGCAGACGAACGCATTCTCAATACTCGGATGCCCTTTCCCCTCCCCACTCACCTCATCGTTGGCTTTGGTTGGCTGGCAAAGAGCTAACCATTCAACGTTGCCCTTCGTAAAATTGGTTTTGAGTGAGTGGTTGCTGGAAAAGGAAGGGGGGGAGACGTGTCCGAGGTGGTATGTGGTATAAAAGCTGCCTAATTTGTTGTACACCCGCACGCCTTCTTCTCCTCTTCGCGCTGCTTTCATTAGCTATGATTTATTAAATGATGATCTGTCTCTTTTCCTCGCCTTATTTTGTTTTTGGGGCGTGTGCAATTTGATTACAATTTGGTGTCTGCGATGTCTGCTGTGGCTTTTTTTTTTTTTTTTTTGTTTATGGCTACATTAGAATTTCGCCAACTTGTGCTACAAATGAATTAAAAACAAACAGGCCTCCACTCAACCAAAAAATATACACAAATATAAAAATGAACAACACTCAAACCGCCCCTTTGTACAGCTGTTAATTAGTTAAACATTTACATTGTCAACCCCCTCGCCATAATCCGACTTCTCGAGTCCCACTTCTTGAACGCTGTTGACTTATGTTGCCACTTTCATTTGCCGGATTGCTGGTGGGGTTGGAAATACCCACATCCTTGTTTTCCTTTTTGGGATTCTGGGCTCTTGCGACGGTGAATTATCATCAAAAATGTAAATTTATGTTTGCGTACAAGCGATTTATTATCTGTATACACGACGTTTATATCCGCTATATGTGCGCTACCAGCTTTATATCTTCCGTGCTACTCTAGCTTCATATTTATGGCCAATTGTCGGTGTTGCTTCCCAGTCCGAATTTCAGTTATTAATTTTTGTTCAACTTTCCGGCACCCGGATAGCCCCCGGATACTGCAGATTTTGGACAGCAAATTTGTTTTTGATTGTAGGAAGTTTCCTTTATGCTTCTTTTTCGACCGTTCGTGTTGCTGGTTCTAAAAAAAAAAACTTTTAAAAAAGCCTCATGAAAATGTAAAGAAAGCTAAGCAAATGACTCATGTTTTCTACTAATGATTAGTCTTGGGTATTAATTTTAATTACCTTGTTGATCTCAATCTGAACGTGTTATGCTAAAAACTTACAAGATCTTTTGACCTACTTTTTTTTATAAATTTAGAATAATAATAGAATTAATATGTATTAGTCACGAATTAAAAGTTACTTGATCTAGCATTTAAATAATATGATAATTATGTATTCAGTCTAATAATCTTAACTATAATTTTATCTTGTCAAAAAAATAACACTAAATTAAATGTATTAATCTTTTATATCTGTAGTCTACTTATAACCAAATTAGTTTGTGTTTAATTTCCGCTTTTAATTATAATTTCCTATTAACTTTTACCAATTATAATGCTTGTTATGACTTCGGTTTCATTAATATCCGATTCATATTTGTGTTATATTTTTAATTAAACATGATTTACGTAATGATTTGTGGGAAACTTTAAATGTGGCATATATTATGCATATTTCAAAACGATCTCATAATTTCGTTATAATGCCATTGTTTGACTTTCGGCTCATTTGCAAGTTGTTTTCGATTAATATTTTATTTCATATTTATTTCTGTCTTTATTCGTATAACAAGCAACAACTTACATTTTATAGATTAAATTTACATACCGGAGCAATCACTAGTTTTCTCTGGACTTTATCTAGCTCAATTAACAATTACTATGTGACAAATATCTATTGTCAATAATTTTGTAATTTTGTTTTCTATTTTGCAGTCTCATTTAATGATTTAACACGCTATTTACAAATTGCGGATTGCATTTGTTTTATCATTTATTATTTTCATTTATAAATGTAAAATTGCGTAAATGTTTATAAAAACCAATTTCAACTTAAGCTTGATTTTATATACACATGACCATATATTATAATCTCCAACATATCTTTTGAACTCAGATCGTTCCGTTCTTGATAAAGAATATTTGTATATAGTATATCCACAACACACTCAGATCGTGATTAAGATTATGAATTTTATGTGATGCACATTTTTTTTAGAGATGATCACGATGGATGATAGCAAATAATTTTAACATAAAAATATGTATATTATTATAGGAGATGTCAGATGTATTTCTACAATATAACCAAAACGTTAGGTTAATAAAAAAAATGTTTATCATATGTCTTATATATATTATAAAAGATGTCAAAACCATTTCCACAAAATACTTCAATTATTAGCTTGATAAAACAAAATATTTGTACTATATTTTCATGGATGTATTTAAGAAAAATAACTAAATCTAACAAGAAATCAGATTATCTCTGTTTCTGTTTGCTTAATTTGTATTCAAATTGTATTCAATTCGTTTAGTTGTTATTTTTGAGTTGGATGCTTGTCGAAGGGGGTTTCTTTGATTCGATGCATATTTAAAAGTTTTTGGTGCAAATACTTTCTGTGCAGCTATTTTTACATAGCTAAAAGCCAACATTCGCTTTTGATCGGACGTTACTTAATTTGTTTTCTATTTTTATTTTTATTTTTATTTATATTTCATTGTAATTTACACTTGACAAAGTTTCTATCACTTCCTCGGCGTCATCGTCGTCGTCATCATCATACATCTATTTTGTCTCTGTCATCGGTTTGATCTCCATCTTTGTCTGGCACTCTCGGGGACTCATTGACCATGCAGATTACATCGGTTTTTCATGCATTCGCAATGACGAGTTTCCGTCTCTTTTATTGCCCACCTCAGCATAAATTACCCGTTCACAGTTGTATTTGTATCTGTTGTTGTATGCCAATTTGGGTACTTGTAGCCAATTACCATATGGTTCCATACATATATCGGACAGCGCCAATACAATTCATATGCCCATATCTGTATACAAATCAAGTTGCTCGCATTTTCAAATCGAATCGAATGGAATCATTTTTGTTACGCGTTTTTTCTTTGGCCTCAGCGGCTGCATCTTCATTTTGCATTTTTTTTATTTGCATTTTAAGTTGAACTCCAATCAAAATTCCCGCAATCTTGGTCTTTTTTTTTGGAATGCTTTCCTTTTTACGTAGACCCTGTGGCTGCCCTCGTGGAATGACAAGTGATCATCATTCAATGGCAAGATCTTGAACCAACACGTGTTGACAGTGTCAAAGGTGGAGATCAATTCAGTTTCCTTCCCATTTATTGATTTAAAATCAATGACGTTTTTTTACCTTGTCTGTTTTTTAAACTGTTTATTTTTTTAATATCGTCCCAAAACCATTCGTAGTTATTTTGAAACTATACGTATACTAAATTTGTGACTATTTTGTTGTAATAATAATTATAATTATATTATATAAATAAAATATAATTATTATTATTATTATGCTTTTTACCCTTTTACTACTAACTAATAAAATCGTTCATTTGGATAACAAGATAACAAAGACAAATTATTTGCTCCAAATCACAGCATTAGGCGGCTGCAAGTGGCTACAACAAAGTAGTTGCCACTTGACTGGCCAGGCCAACAGCGATGGTTCGCTGCTTTTTTCACACTTGCCGTGGCTACCTCTGCTTAACGGGCCATAAAATATTTAGTTATGGTTTACAGAGACAATAGTTTTATCAATAAAAAAAAAATAGGTAATACCTTTTAAGCATTTTCAATGTCAATAAAAATACATAATACTTTTAATAGGTCAAAAGAAAGCGACAGAGAACAGTGAAAGATAATCGGCTGTATTTTGATTAACTCAATATAAATTATATTTAAATAAAAAAAAAAACCCAAAAATCGATAAAAGGCACTTAATGCAAAATAACAAAAAATAGATTAAAAAAATCGACTGCGAAAAATGAAAGATAATCGGCTGTATAATTAACTTTTAAGTAAACGTTAAATTAATTAAATTTATAACATAACATTTTTAATTATTTATTTATTTTTTTTAATTTTTTAATGCGTAATTTGATTAAAAGCAGTGATAATAAAATGAATATAATTTGCTTACATGAGACAAGAGAAAAAATAATAATAACAATTTTCGCCTTCAGATTTGTTTGTGATTTAAAAAAAATCGATTTTATCTTAATTACTGAGAATTTAAATCAATTCTTAACGAAATTCTTCATAGCTGCTTTTGATACAGTTTTGACTCAGCTAAATTTGCAGCACTAGTTAACATGCTAAGGAACTGTTAACTTTAACAGCTACACTTTAACATTTTTGCAAGCACTTAACATAAATGTGTGAAACAAGCAGCTGAAAACCTTTTTTTTTTTTTTGAAGTGTTCAAATTGTACTAATTTTTGTACATCTTTGCAGATCTCACGCGACGATGGTCTGCCTCAGGAGATTTGTCGCCAGTGCAAGGCGCAATTCATAATGGTTGCGAAATTTCGGCGGCGATGCATTCGCGTCCAGCAGCGACTACAAGACTACAACCAGGACATGACCAAGAGCAGTTCACAGAAGAAGAAGGAGCAGCGCACACAGCAGTCACAGACAAAGCCACAGGCAAATGAGGCATCCGCGGCAGATTACATGCATCTGCCACAGTCAGTAAAGGAGCGGAAACGTCGCCTAGTGCCAAACACGGAGACGTCGGCGCTGCCAAAATATGCCAAGACTGATGACACACAGCTGCTGATGACGCCCAAGCAGCGGCGGATACAGTTGGGGGTGTGCACTACGCGCTGTAACTCCTTGCCTGCCTGTAAATTTGAGACTGAAACGGAAACGAAAGTGGGAGCCGGACCGGAAGCGGGAGCGGGAGCGAGAGCCACAGAAACAACCGGCGACTATCGACTGAGTGAGACGAAGCCTCGAACGCCACAGAGATCGCCATATAGAGCCAGACTTATACACGTGCCATGGAGAACGAAAGCGGCACGCAAACAGATCACGGAAATGCGGTCCACTGACTCTGAGCAGGAGTCAGCTAAGGCTATGGCAACGACTACTTTAATGATAAAAACAGCCGATGCGAGTGCAAATTCATCGGAAGATTTGAGTGACTTGTCGGTGAGTGCATGTCAAGGCTTTGACAACGGGTGCAGCAGCTCCAACTCCTCCCCAAAGTCAACTACCAATTCGAAGCTCAGGTTTCCACCAAAACGCTGCTCGCCCATTAAAGCACGTGTTTTGCGGCGACTGGAGAGATGCAATTATGCACCGTTCAAAAGGACGAGGCGCGTTTTCAAGAAGGCAACGGCGAGAAGTGAAGCACCTAAGCAGGAGCTGAGCTGCGTAGAGATGCCAAGCACTGAAGCAACGAAGGAAACACAGACAATTGATCAAATAACAAACAACTCTGCGAATGAGGAGACGACCAGCAGCCGGAGCAGCAGCAGCAGTAGTTCGCTAGAAACCCCTGAGATGATCGATGAGGAAGCACAGAATGGGATGCCAGAAATGGAGTCAAATGTGCAGCAGCAAGAGATTAGCATAGTCGATGAGAAAGCACAGAATGGGATGCCAGAAATAGAATCAAGTGCTCAGCAGGAAGACGCACACATCGAAAATACAAAGGAAGAGCTGCAGCCCGATGAGGCAATCAAATCTGCGCCAGAAACTCAGCACATAAAGTTGATGGCACAAATGGAAAGCATATCAGAAGAAGTGATAAAGACGGATGGGGCAGTAAATGGAACAGTAGAGGCAACGCTAATGAGTCCTGTGCAGCTAGAAGAACTAAGCTCTTCCAGCACGGGTCACATGGAGGGAGAGAGACGTCAATCAGCAACGCCCGAGTTGCCAGCTGCAGAATACGAGGTGGAAGTGAGCCTAACCAATGAGGAGCAAACTTCGGACCAAATGTCAGAGCAATTGTCGGAGCAATTGTCGGATCAAATGTCGGAGCAGATGTCGGAGCAAACGTCGGAGCAAATGTCGGATCAGATGTCGAATCAGATGTCGAATCAGTTGTCGAATCAGTTGTCGGAGCAAACGTCGAATCAGACATCGGATCAGATGTCGGAGCAAACGTTGGAGCTTATAGTCAATATACCGCTAGATGCGCTTGGCCAGAAACTGCAACGTAAATTGTGCAACGAGTCGGAGACATCGACAAATGACGAGTTGGAGCAACCAGCTGGCGTGGAGCGCAAGGAGCCCGCCGAGTCGGACGATGTGAATAACAATGAGAAAAGCGAGCATTTTTACCAGAGTGCTATAGCAGATAGCTTCAATGCTGCTGTAGCACTCGCAACCAAACAAATTGAGGCAGAACCCGGAGGTGACGATGATGTTGATGTTGATGTTGATGATGATGATGATGATATGGAGTCACTGGAGAAACTACCCAATCTGCAGCACGAGCAGCAGCAGCAGCAGCAGCAACAACAGCCACGCACATCTGCCAGTTCCATGGATTTCTTGGCTGAATTCGAGAAGCATTGCGAAAAATCGATTAAGCTGCAGGCAGCTGGGCAAGAGCTGGCGGAGGCCAAGCAACAGTTGGCGGTGGAAATGAACTATGTTGCGAATACCCTGCACGGCATACTCAATGAGATGCAGGATGAGCATCTCTACACGCCCGTCTGCACGCCCATCGATGAGTTTCTCACGCCCGCCGATTATGCGCCGCCCACGCCAGCCTCGCCCAATCTCTATGAGCAGCCCGTGGAGGCACAGCAGCAGCAGCAACAACAGCAGCAGCAACAACAGCAACAACAACAGCAACATCAAAAGGAGGGAAATCTCTTTGACAGCAGCACTTTTAGTAATGAGATGATTGGCTTTCAAAATGATATGCCCTGCTTTGAGAATATAGAGTCTACGCCTGAATCGATGGCTGTGCAGCAGAGCCGGCAGCTGGAGCTGACGCAGCTCTTTAATGACCTGCAGCCAGCACAACAACAACAACAACAACAGCAGCAGCAGCAGCAGCAGGAAACTGTCAGCTATGAGACACTATATCAAACAACATCAATTCCTATCGCCAACAGCAACAACAACAAATTGCAAGTCATACAAATGACGCCACAGGAGACGCTGTGGCAGGCACCCCCAGTGCAGCAGCAACAACAGCAATTACAGCAACAGTCGCAGGCGACAACAGCAACACAATTGCAATGGTCCACTGTGGGCGGCTTGGAGGCGATCAAGACGACGCCCAGTCTGGATAATCTGGACAGCAACAACAGCAACATCAACAACAACAACAACACTACGACAACAACCACATACTACATTAGTGCCAGTGATCTCTATCAAACACAACAACAACATCAGCAGCAACAGCCTGGCGAGACTTATGCTCTGCTCGACAGCAATGATAACTTTGTGCTGGAACAGCAGCAACAGCAGCAGCAACAACCACATCAGCAACAGCAGCAGCAGCAACCAATTATGATACTCATACAGCAACCGGAGCTGCAGCAGCCAGTGGCTTCGGCCAGCAATCCGCAGCAGGCGCCGCTTCATATTAACTACAGCAGTGAGCTGCAAACTTATCAACAGCAGCAGCAGCAGCAGCAGCAGCAACATCAACATCAAAAACCATATCCACATCCACAACAACAACAAGTACAAAATACAGTATTAGGCTTACCAGGAGCAGCGGTGTCGCTGCCAACACGCGGTCGCCCGCCAATATTGAAGTGCCGCTTCTGCCAGAATGGACCGCGCTTCTCGAGCAGTCTGGAGTACAGTCGCCATATCATTGAGCTGCATCCCGCCGTGGCGCCATTCAATTGCCCGCACTGTCCGCTCGCCTTTGCCGGTCGCAGCAAACGCAATCAGCACATCCTCAGCAGCCACATGGTGCAGCAGTTCCACTGTGGCCAGTGCTCCCAAATGTTGCCCTCGCAGCGTGCGCTCGATTTGCATTTGCAGCGATTTCACATGCCACTCGCCACGGAGCCAGCATCGCCGTCCGGCGTCACAGCAGCAGCAGCAGCAGCAGCTGGTGTGCGTCTAGAGGAGGTTCAATTGCGCATTGCCACCACCAATGATCTGCAGCAGCAACAGCAGCAGCAACAACAGCAGCAACAACAGCAGCAACAGCAGCGGCAACCACTTCAGCAGCAATCAGTTGCACAAATGCGAAGTAAGTAGTCAAATTGAACTAAGCAGTTGCAAATAATTAAATTGTTGCTTAAAAATTACATTTGCTATTTTTTTTTTTATTTGGTTCTATTCTGCTAAAAACTTCCAAAAAAGTTAAACTGATTTAAACAAGTTCATAAAACATTGCAACAAATTTGAACTCGATTTTTTTTTGGGTATTTTCAAATTTTATTATTGCCATAATTAATATTTATTGTGCAGTACTTTTTTTTTTTAAAAGAATATGTCTATTATCAAATACCAATTAATTTGAAAAATATTCATAATTAAACTGTTAAACTTGTTTCTTTTCAACCATATTTAGTTCTTTAAAATTTTATACAAAATAAACTAATTAAATTAATTTTCTAACCTACATTTTTCCACACCATTTTTCGATCTAAGAAACTATAGTTTTCTAATATTCCTATTATGATTTTGTTTACTTTTGATAAAGCAAAATTTAACCTAAAAATAAATGTGAAATTTGGTATTTATTTTATGTAGATTCGTAACTTACCTAAAAAATATGAATATTAAAAACTCTTAAGTTATATTTGAATTACCAGAAGAAAACATTAATATATAGAAAATTAAGTAAATAATTTAGATTTAGAATATTTCTTATTGATATTTGGAATTAATTTAACTTACTGGCTCAATTACTTTCTATAGTTTCCACCAATAGTTTATTCCATTATTAATTAGTAATTATTAATAGCATAATTACTAATTAAATTCGCAATTGTAACTCTTTTATCTGCGCATGCGTAGCCTTGGAATTGCAGGCAAACTCAACCCGACCACGTAGGACGCGCATACTGTGCTGCCCGGACTGCGAGGACTGTAAGTTGCATCTTCCAAAACACTCACTCTCTCCCTCTCCCTCTCACTCTCTTTCTATCATATAAAATTACTAAAATGAACATCTTTGCTTGGCAGGCACTTCGGTCAGTGGACACAATCAATGCGGCGGGCAGCCGTACGAGGAGCTGAACACGTTGCAACCACCGCCCACGGTGCTGACACCGCCGTCGACAATTGCATCGCTGCCATCACCGCAGCCGGCGGCGCATATAACGTTGCCGTCACCGGAGCAATCCGAGCCAGACTCGACGACGGCCACGTTGCGGCAATTTCGCAAACGTTGCACGACAACATTAGCAGCCGCAGTAGCAACAACAACATCAACAACCACAACCACAACAATGCTAACAGCGGCTGCCTCACCATCGCCGTCATCATCGCCATCATCGTCAACGATGGAGTCAGCAAGCGCCACGCTGCAACTGGGCAAGCTGCGTGGCAGTCATCAGTGCGTCATCTGCGAGAAGCGTTTCACCAACATTATTGCGCTGCGCAAGCATCAGCAACTGGCCCACGATTCACAGACGACGATGCCGTGGGTCTGTTCGATCTGCAAGCGAGGATATCGGAAACGCACCGACATGGATAACCATATGAAATCGCACGAGCCAAAGGGACGACCCTATGAGTGCAACGAGTGCTGGGTGCGCTTTCCAGAGTTCAAGCAGCTGGCGATGCACAAGTTCACCGTGCACGAACTGATCAAGCCGCACACCTGCGATGAGTGTGGTAAACAATTTGGTACGGAGAGCGCCTTGAAGACGCACATTAAGTTTCACGGTGGTAAGTTTTTGGGTGATCGCACGCATGCGGATGCGGTGGCTAACCGGGTGCCGGTTGGATGCTAGCTAAGCTTTAGTATCTTTAGTACAAATATACCAAATACACAAATATACAAATATACAAACATACAAATATACAAACATACAAACATGCAAATATACAAACATACAAATATTTAAAACATAGATATATATTATTATTATTATTCGTGTAGTTTGTAATTTTTTGTACTAATCCTAACCCCAAATCAATTAATCTCTGTTGTTGTTGTTGTTGTTGTGCTAACAGTTTACTCCACTGTGATTGTTTGGCCCAAAGGTAACTTGGAATAGAACTATAAAAACTTTAAAGTACAGTTTTATTCTCATGAGAGCGATTGCATTTTGAATTCCTCTTTGCGTCTTATTCGTAAGCGTTTTGCTGGCTTCGCCGTTGGGGTTTTCGAAACATTTGTTATACATTTTTATTTTATTGTTATGTTGAACAGCAGTCGAAATAATTAGTTTATTAAAAGAAAAATTTTCTAAACAATTTATTTATTTATTTACAAGACAAGAATTGGTAATTTAAATAATATTTTCAAGCAATTCACGCAGAGCACAAAGCTTGACAGAAATTTGCTTAAACTAACCCAAACAGCTGCTTTAATTATACACAAATATTTTAGTTTATAATTTAATTAATATCTTGCACAACTTGAATTGTTAATTACAAGATAAGTGAAGTTTAATTAACAATAAATTAAGTTATGATCAATCAAGTAATACCAAGTAATAAGTATTGTATTTAGTTGCACATTTGATAATTGCTAGTGGGTTATGATTTAATATAAAAACAAGAGAAATAAATATTAATATTACATATATAACTAGATACGAAACATAATATTTTGTGTAGTATTTAACAAATTTATGGGTACTATAGTTGTGTGTGGTAAAAATGTAAGATTCCCAGATTGTAACTGGCTGAGTTCTCCATGTTGTATCCCTGCTCCTGTTTAGATCGCAGAGTAAACTAAATCTAAAATATTCAATATACAAATGAAATTCCTGTTTTTAAAACGAAATCCAATTGATTTTGCGGCATTCAATGTTAAATCGCTTTGAAAGCAATGTTTGTGCTTTGTTGGTGGTAAGAAAAGTGTTTCAAATGTGTGTGTTTTTTTTTACGTTCCTTACCTTTGACACTATCTCAATCCCAACTATTTGTCACACTATTCAGCTATGCTGCTGACAATACCCATGTCAAAAAATTATAAAAAGAATAAACAGAAACTACAAAGCTACAAGCGATCATCAAATTATCTTCTTGCAGTGCGAGGCTTCGAGTGCGATGAATGCGATGAGGCATTCGCCTACATCAAAGATTTGCGGAAACACCGCCGAACCCACAACAGCGAACTATTTTACAAATGCGATTATTGTCCGCGCACGTTTCTGCATTTTACGAGCTATCGTGGTAAAGTTCTAGCCAAAAACTAGTAAAAAACAAGGTCTTACACAGCACTAAAACGAGTAGTTGCTAGTTTTAATTAGTTTAAGTGGTATAAATTATTGGCATGTTTGAACGGAATGCCTTAAGATATGCATAACACTTGCACCCAGCTTTCGATTTTAAGTAGATTTCCATACATTTCAAAATTTGCTTAAAACTCAATTAATTTCATTTGCTTTTACGTGCAGCACATATGAATACCCACCTGCCGCTGGGTGTATTCCTTAACGACCAGATGCCCAGCAGCGTCTGCAGCAAATCGGAGAATCCATCAAACGCTGAAGAATCGCTGCTGCCATTGACGCCACTGAGCAACTGCAATGGAAACAGTGGCAACAACAGTGGATTAGAGGACTGTCCCGGCTCTGTGGAGATGGTGGTGGAGAGCAGCATGGTGGCGCCATCGCTGGACATGATTGTGGATACGCCATAACAATTGGCGCAGCTTTATTATTTTATTTACCAACAACCTGGAACGGCACCTTCCTATTACTATTGCTATACGTAGCAATGGCTTCCATATTCACACACAGAGAGAGAAAACCCAGCACAACATGAAAACTGTTGCAGACTGCATTCAATGCACAAATCTAGATCTAAGACACACACACACACACACACACACGACGAACCCAACCCCAAACGCAAACTATGTTAAAACACCTAACACTTAAAAAAAACAAACTAGTAAAATTAAGTATAGTCTTAGGGGGTTATTGTTATAGTACTACGATAAAGTACAACAGGACAATGCAAAGAACAATAACATGAATAGCCAGCTCAAAATTTGAAGTTACATTTAAGACAAATCTTGGAATACTACACAAATCAAATATTTGACCCAAAATTCATTGGGAAACGTCCATCATGGGTAAAAACGATTATTTTTGATGAACATTGATTTCCCTTAGTTTTTTGGGTGAATGTTTGGGCGACTCGATTAGCGCTTTTCGAACAAACCTCAAAAAAAAAAAAAATACATTAATTAATATAATTTTTTGAATTTAGTTAAGGCTGAGCTAAACTTAATTTGTTAAACAACAATGTTTTAATTTGTTTTTATTTTTTATATAAATTATTTAATAAACAAATGTTATAGATTGCGATAACAAAAACATTCATGAGTGTTTCACATTCACATTTTCTTACATGAAACAATTTACTTAGCTTAATCATAGTACCAGTCCAGAAAAAGCAATGAGAATGACATCACCAGCAAGAAGAACAAGGACCACACACGTAAGCCCGCGTTGCGCTGCGTTGCCTGACGTATCTGCTCGTTGGCATCCTTGACATTCTCCGTTGTTCCAACGACAGCGCTCACAATGCGATCGATATTATGTTGTTGCAGTGCCACCTGGAGAGGCAAACAAATTAGTTAAATGAATCTAAAATTCTCAATTTGATGTACCTTCTCTGTGAATATGTCCTGCAGTTGTGCAATGTCCACGACGTTCTTTTCGATTTGTTCGACCTCCTCGGAGACGCCCTGTAGCAGATTGTAAATGTGCACATTTTCTGCCTCGAACAACTGAACATCCTCGGCACTTAAGGCATCCTCATCGTTTTCCAGCTGATGCGCCGTCTGTTGTATATCCTCGTCGAGCGCCACTTTTGCCGAGGAGTTTGTGCTGCTTACGCTGACCTTTAGTTGACTGCGCTTCCGCGTGCGCGGCTTGTGCTGTTTGGTTGTCGTTGAGTTGCTGTCGACTTCCTGCTGATCCTCAGCCTCTTGCTCATTGTCCCAATCGGCCCAGTTGTCGTTGTTCCAATCGTTGGCCTCCTCCTCTTCTGGCACAGGTCTCAACTCGTCGTTGCCATTAGTGCTGTCATCGCTGAGCTGACGCTTGGCCAGCTTGCCGCTGCTGGCACCCGCTGGACGTACTGGTATCTTCTTCTTGTCTGCCGCTAGCTTAAGCAGTTTATAGGTCTCCAGTTCATGTTGTACGCGATACTTCTTTTGGTCCAGATAGATTTGCTCGACACTGTGCAGATAGCTGACCAGCAAATCCAGCACTCCTGCGATGTGCTGACGCTCTTGTGGCTTTCGCTTGGCTGTCTTCCAGTCGCTGCGCATCTTCGCCAGATGTTGTGTGTAGAATGTGACGAATTTTTCTGATTCACGATCAATCAGATCGCGTTGCGCATCCGTCATATGTGTGGCGCTCTTCAGATGCTGTCCAATGCGCATGTACGCCGTACGATTTTCAATCAACACATTCCGCAGCGTCGTTATCTTGCTACACACATTCTTTGCGTCCTTGGCAAAATCGTTGTTGACAGCGGTTGATTTTGTGGATGCTGTGGAACGTTGCTGTTTGTTCTGCTGTGAATTGCTTTTTGTTGCCGCCGCCAGTTCCGTTTTGCGTTGCAGCCGCACTGTCATAACGCTTGCCTTAAAGACCTGCGTAATATCCATTATTTCAAATTTTAGAATAACTGAAGCAACAATTTAATTTGTAAATTCCACATCATCATTTTACGATTTTCAACACTCGCCCAGTGAGACTTATTAATTTGAGCTAGTTCGATTATTTATACATTGATCAACACTATTCAATTTAACAGAGTTCCAGCTCTGCTTGCTCATGCCTGTTCTGCCTTATCCAATTTGAGTAGACAAATAATTTTTTTGGTGGTTTTTGTCGCAGCAATAATAATATTTGGAAATATCATATAATCAACTTATGAAAGACAGCAATCACCAGATGATTATAGAATTATAAATAGTTCTTGTTCATCAGCACATTGTGAATCTCTGTTCTAATAATTTTGAGTTAACAGCTGTTTTATTCGCGCCAATTTATGTTGTGGCTTTTGAAATAATTTGTTTTTAACAAAATGCAAGCGTTTTTTAAATCTGGAAAAGCTATTGCTGGCAACAGCAATATAGACAAGCAGACAATCAATACGGCCGCTGAACGACGCAAACCGCCAGCTCCCTGGGTGGAAAAATAGTAAACAACACTAAAAGCTTATTCACGTTTGATCTAATTAAAAAAATATATTTTTCATTTAGCCGCCCGCGAAGCGTCGATGATGTTGTGGAACAATCGGAGGTGGTGGCCGTGCTGCGTAAGTGCGTTGAGGGTGCCGATTTGCCGAATATGCTGCTCTATGGTCCACCAGGTACCGGCAAAACTAGCACCATTTTAGCGGCGGCACGTCAAATCTTTGGCGATATGTACCGCGAGCGTATTCTTGAACTGAATGCATCCGACGAGCGCGGCATCAATGTGGTGCGCACCAAGATCAAGAACTTCGCCCAGCTAACGGCCAGCAGCGTTCGTCCCGATGGTCGGCCGTGTCCGCCATTCAAGATTATTGTGCTGGATGAGGCGGACTCGATGACGCATGCGGCACAAGCGGCACTGCGTCGCACCATGGAGAAGGAGAGCCGCAGCACGCGTTTCTGTCTCATCTGCAATTATGTGTCGCGCATTATTGTGCCTATCACATCGCGTTGCTCCAAGTTTCGCTTCAAGGCGCTGGGCGAGACCCAGATCATTTCTCGACTGCAGCACATTTGCGATTTGGAGAGCGTGTCCATCGAGCCCGATGCCTACCAGGCGATTGTGAAGATCTCTGGCGGCGATATGAGACGTGCCATAACCACATTGCAATCATGCTATCGCCTCAATGGCGCGGAACACACCATTAACACAGACGACCTACTTGAGATGTCGGGCATTATACCAGAGCACTATCTTGATGACTATCTTGAGGTGTGTCGCTCTGGTAACTATGAGCGCCTCGAGCAATTTGTTCGCGAGATTGGTTACTCAGCTTACAGCGTTGGACAAATGATGGAACAATTTGTGGAACACATTGTTCGTTGCGGTTCCCTAACAGACAAACAGAAGGCCATCATTTGCGACAAGCTGGGCGTAAGTCTTCAGAATATCTTCTAATTACAATAAACACGTGCTAACCTTCCATTCATTTTAGGAGTGTTGCTTTCGACTGCAGGATGGCGGCTCTGAATATTTGCAAATAATGGATCTGGGCTGCACGATTATTTTGGCGCTCAAGTGAAGCTCCTCCCACTCATTTAAACATTCTCAAATGCAAAAGATATTTTACGTAATACCGGAGAAATCGTTGATTTAGATTTTACACATCAAAATTATTGTACAATAAACTCCTTAATCTCTACTCACTAAAAAAAAAACATTTTGTTTTTATACCGTTGTGAATCAACTAAAAATAAACTAAAAATTTTATTACACATTTGTAGTCGCATCAGAGAAATGTTTGAAAATACAAAAGTTAAAAGTTTGCCAAAATGTAAAATCGCAGGGTTACAAATATTTATATTAATTCTAATTCGCTGTAAACTCAAATTCCTCCTCTTCTCGTTCACGCTTCACAGCCACGCCAGAGCCGGCAATGCTGCCCACGGCAGCCGCATCGCTGTCCACCTCCATTTTCATGCCGCTGGTGCCCGGCTCGTTCTTAACTTCCATGGTGGAGACAGCTTTCGTTGTGGTTGTGAATTTGATGACGGGTTTCGGTATGGTGACCACCGATTGCTTGGACACTATTGAGTGCGCGCGTTTCAGCCCATTGGAGCTGGATACTGGCTTTACAACCGTTTTCACTGCGCGCCCTTCCAGGGCCGATTTGGTCATCTTTTTAGGCTGATTGGTAGCCCGCAGTTTGTAGTTGACACCGGTCAGGCAGTAGCGATCGGGCGGCAAACGCAGACCGCAATGTGGCTTAATGGCAGGCAGTGGCATCGCATTGCGCAGATCGGCCATCTTGGCCAAAACATGTCGAGACGGTGGCCCAGTGAAACTCTTATCCATCGTCACTTCGGTGGCCAGGCGAACATCTTCCAGGTCGATGGTTTTCTTGCGCGCATGATTTGCGTATACCTTGGCGTCTTCCAGTATGCAGGTCACATATCCTGTGAAAGCAACAAATATGATTAAAAATTGTATTGTTGCATTCACTGTTGCACTTACGGTATGTAAACTCGAGCATTTGATTGACGACGCGTGGCTCGTACTCCTGGATGTTGAGCTCCTTTAGTATGGACATGATAACCTGGGCATCTTTTGGAACATGTTTGACTTGTGTGCTGACTTTGGCTTTTTCAGCCTTTTCGCCGCTCATTGTTTATAACTTTTCAGCGCTATATGGTAATTGCCAGTGTGGCTGCAAATGTCAAAAAAGAAAATACCAAAAAAACACACACACACTCACACAAAATACTAAATCTTCAAATTTCGTTGTATATTAAAATGACTAAATACTTAATTTGAATGTCTTGTTTTATTGAGTTTTATTTTTAGGCGTTACTTAAGCTTAAGATTAGCTTAAGAGCCATATCTTGATTAATCCCACGCGCAATAATTAAAGGAGATAGTAAAACAGATAAGAAAAGACAAAAATTCTCGTTTTGAAGCTTTTAATTTGTTTTTGTTTCTATTGTATTATTATTTGGCTTTTTTAAATTTAATTAAGCGAGAAGTCCGTCTGCGAACTAAGAACAAGATTCTAACCGATATCTGGAGTGGCCACAGAACAGTGCATACAAAATTTTTTACCCAGACTCATTCAAGTGAAAACTAAAAATAAAGAAAACCTCTTAAGACGAAATATTATTCATTGCGGTGAGTAATTTGCCATATGTAACTGATTAAATAGTTTATTTATGCAATATCAATAGCCGCAAAAAAAATATTTTTCAGTTACGTGTAATAACAATATAATATATATGTACTAACATATATATGTTTTGGGTATAGGTTTATATAAAAAATGAAAATCTACGATGCCGTTTGTCGCTTGATCAGCTTTTCATCAATTGATTATTTTACTTACAATTAATTTTTCAGCTCTAGTTTTATCTTATTAGTTTTATCTTATTAAACTTAAATTAATTATATTATGGGCATTTCTTTTTGAAGCGGAATATTATTGACTAAGGTTGAATTTATTCCGACTATACAAACTTGCACGCATGATTAAATTTAAATTTTAAATTTTTTTCAATAATATTAAAAACCGCAATCATAAAGAATTCAAGATTACTAACATCGTACATCTTAATGACTTGCACGCGTGATTCCGAATACAGTATATATATATATATATTTATATATACAATTCTGAATCTAAATTTCACATATTAAATGTTTGAAATTGAAAGAAATAAATAAGAAAATTATATCTTAACTAATTTAATTTAATTTTAATAAAATATCAGTACTGCCAAATAAATCCCCAAATATATGGACATGGGTAAGTAGCGAAACATCGATGTCTCTGAACATAATTGGCAGTTGGACTGCAGCAGCCCAAGAAAATTCCGAAATTACAAATTATGTTAATTTCCCCAAGTTAGCGACTAAAAGAACCCACTCAACAAACACGCAATCCAAACGATTATTTGAATGATTCGTTAAATACTTACACAATTCATTTTAATGACTAGTTTTTCTTGATAATATATATAATACACAGTATATTTTAGCGGAAATATTTATATATGTTTATCCATTTAAATTCAAACAATCATTTACTTATATTTTGTTTTGATTTTTACATAAAAAATGCACTTTGGTCGCAAACAAAAATTGTTTTCACACAACTAAAACTTAAAACAATAGCTTAAAGTTTTATTTTCTGTGACTCTATCGAATCGAATGCTCGCAAACAGTCAATTACCTAGTTTCATAATACAAAAACAATATTTAAACACTAAGCATATGACTTAATTAGAGAAAGTGGCACTTAGAAATCTTCTTTTCCGGTTTCTTCTCCACCGCACGCACCGCCTCCTCGAACACCAGCTGTAAATTGAACTTCTTCTTGGCGGAACACTCGACCAAATTATGCGCTTGTATCTCCTTGCGTAATTTGCGACCCTCCTGTGTGGTGACAAATTTCTCGGAATTTTCTATGCGCAAATCCTGCTTGGTGCCCACCAGCACCACAGGCGCATTATTTTTAAATTGACGTATCTCCGGCCACCATTTACACTTGATATTCTCAAACGAGGTGCGACTGCTAATGGAATAGCACACAATGAAGCAGTTCGTCTGTGCCGAGGGAAGGGAAAAACAAGCGATTAGATAAGCAAAAAAAAACCATAAAATTTTACAAAGGAATCTTCTAAATTTGTAGTTTTACTCACATTTGGATAGCTCAATGGTCGCAGTCTTTCGTAATCCTCCTGACCGGCCGTGTCCCACAATGTCAGATTGTATTCACTATTATCGACGGTTATGTTGCAGGCGTGATTATCAAAGACTGTCGGTATATACTCCTCGGGAAATTCGTTTTGTGTGTAGGTTATCAGAAGGCAGGTTTTCCCCACCATGCCATCGCCAACGATGGTTATTTTAAGAGGGCGCAAACTTTTCGACATTGTGCAAACCAACTGCAATCATAAATGAAGAAAACCAAAATCAAGGCGTGAATAATGATATGCTTTTGTAGGGGTGTTTGCGAGTGACAGTTTAGTTCATTGGATTGCACCATTTGGTGGCATATGTTGAAGCGACATGCGTTGTTTATCTGGCCACACCCACATCCCATTGCAACCGGAAATCTGCTCTGTGTACGAGTGTGTGTGTGTACTAGTGTGTGTGTATGGGTAGGATCATTTTCCTCACATTCGCAAACATAAGCAATAACGGTTATATCTGCAGCAGCTGTTATCAAAACTAGCCACTTGAACTTCAAAACTTTTAATCTAATCAACAGTCTAAAAAAGGCTGACAAAATGATTAACATTTTTTATTTTCAAGCGAAATTTCAAGGCAGACAGGCACATTTTAAAGCGAGACAGCCACATCAGCCATTAACAAATCAATTAAAAGATGTATAAAAGCGCCACCAAATAATATATATATTTATTTATAATGCTACAATTGATTCTGTGAAGCTCATTAGGCATTTGTTGAGCTATTTGTAGTGTTGTTTCTGCCTTATATAACCGATGCAACATTTGAAAAGCTAATGGACTTTCACCACTACCAGACTATGTTTATTAAATGTTTCTTTTTTAATTAAAACTGGTTTTCTGTTAACAGCGCGACAACCAAACGAGTTGTTAACCCAAAACTTGAACTAGATTTCCCTACAGCATCTTAAAAAAAATACGACAAATAAAAAAAAGAAGTTTTTTAGCTTTTAATTTGCATCAAGTTGTTGCGGTTAGCGGTTAACAGTAAGCAGTCTGCAAATCATTCATGCCTTAAATACGCAGAAAAATCATTCGAATTCTGGGAAACGGAAATCTCCATGTATGACTCATATGATTGCCAGTCAATTGGCTGGGCAAACTCTTGTTATAATCATAAACAATCTGTGTGTATTGTGGTGCACAGCGAATTCTTATTGAGCGTGTGCCTAGATTACGGCTTTGATGACGACAATCTGACTCATCCAATGGCAGTAAGCAGGTCAGCCCACATAATGTTAATAATAATGTTAATAATAATAACAATCATATTGCAAGTATCACAGCAAATGGTAACGGGTTGCAGTTACAAGGGGAAAACCGGTTATATTGACATTTTCAGATGCACATACTTTGGTCATCGTTCAACGTTCACTTAAAGCACGCCCCGTTGAACTTACAACTTTAAGACACACCAAAAAAAAAAAAATATATATATATATATATATATATATATTCTGTTGCATGCCACACGCGCTGTTAAAGTCCCTGAACTTTAAGTGTCAGCGCACGTTTGATGTGCATTCTTGGCGCCAAGAGCTGATCTTTAAGTTTGCTCCCATTGTAGATTCCCCCACCCTAGAACGCCCCACACAATTAAGGCTAATTGCTGTATAGGGTGCCCTAACAAGGGTTAAGTGCTCCCCCTATCTCTTTGTAGATCCGCTTTATGTCAACAAATTGCTCTGACAACGGATAAAATTCACCTTTGATCATTTCCCTTGTAAAAATCTTTTTATTTTTATTAAATTTTGCGGAACTTCTACAACTAGTTAAATAACAAAAAGCTAATTAACTTGAATCATTTTGAAAATAAACATAATCTATTATTTATGCAGTCCATAAAAAATATAAACTAAAATTGAATATATGTTTTTTTTCCTTTTTCAAAATTGTTCATTTAGTTATTTTTAGTTTTTTAATAATTTGACTAATTTAAGCATTGAAATTGCATTGTGAATCATTAAATGATATTTAAAGAGAATTTTCTCCGCTATATTATGAATCTTAAGAGTACATTTAATTAAACAAAATCCACTAAAACTATTTTGACACTCATATTAAATGTGCTTAATTGTTCATATAGTTTAAATTGCCCTTTACTTTGCGAACAATTTAAGTACATTTTTAAGAAATGACGCTGATTCATTTGAAAATCTTTCGATTAGAATTATTTGCACTCAAGTGCAAAACATTAAAAACTTTTGTAAAGGCTGCTTAATCAGCTGCTCTTAAAAATAGCAGCACACTTTGTTTAATTTATATGTAGAATGGCAATACAAAATAAATTATTTGCACAGTAGTCACTAAAATAGCGCCCACAATTGTTTTGTTTACAATAATTTAAAAAGCGTCGAATAAGAAACAAGAGAGAAAAATCAACTAAGAGGAAAACAAAAGTAAATATTGTTTATTTTGTTGTTGCTCTGTTTTAGAAGTGGTTGTTGTTGTGGGTGTTGCAACTACTTAATGGTCCACTGATCCAGAATTTGAATTTAGAATTTAGTAAAAAAAAACATTTTTGCTACTTCGGTGCGAATGATCAGACACCAGGTAGCCTTAGTTTTGCACACCGGAAAAATCAAAATCGGACCCCGACCAACCCTATTCTATCTTTTACAGTTGAGAGCAGCAATATATAGATATGAATATGTTATAAGATTAACGGAAACAGCCTATCAAGAGCAGACATTAAGATTGCTAGCATTGTAATTAATACACATAATAAATTACTTAAACATAATTGCGCTTTCATAAAATATGAAAAATGTGTACTTAAAATGTTCTTATTTTGTTATCGATGCCGGCAGCAAGTGGAGCTGTGACTGGAGCTGAGTCTGCAACTGGGGGTCGGTGGTTTGTGGTTGAGGTTGGGGGTTGGGGGTTGGGGACTGCTACTACGACTTCGACTGTGTTGGCCTCTCGTAAACTTTACATATCAAGTTACGCCTTTGTTGTTGCTGCTGCTACTGTTGTTGTCGCTATATTCTTGGAACACTTGCCACACATTCACACTCTTTGCCAATGCCTTAGTTGCACTCATGCTTTCACTCTCTCTCTCTCTAATTCTCTCGAACTCACTCGCTCTCTTTCTAACTCAGCGCAGCACTCGAAAATTGCTTCATATGAATTTATGAATATTTCCTTGCACTCTATTGTACATGTATTACACCTAACATATATATATATATATATATATATATATATATATATATTTATATAAATAATATATATATTCTTTAAGCGAGACATTCTGGAGCGTCTGCTGCCCACTCCTTTGTGCCTTTATCAGCGCTTTGTAATCATTCTACAAAAACACTTATATGCGTTGATGCTTTGGATGCTGTCATAATAAAAATTGTATGTATATTTCTTTATAAACCTTATTAAACGCATTAAAGTCGCTTCTTGAATATACATTATATTGATTTATTTTATAATTAGAGTCAACGCTAAATTATGAGCTGGAGCATTTGCATTTGTTTGACTTCGCTTTTGGTTCCCAACAAATTCAAAACAAACCACCAAGTAAAAGTTATGAATTTGTAGTAAATTAAGAATATTTATCTAATTTTAATTTTTATAACCATAATGGATCAATAGAAATTATTTATTGCTTGTACAGCGAACCAAGACTTTGATCGATTGCCCTGTTGAAAAGTAATGCACTATACTATATTTTATGCAAATTGAATCTTTAGGATCGAAATAATCATATCAATGGTACTTAACATGTCTAGAACTAAATCTTTGTCAGATTTCAGACGATACAGAAGCAGAGATCCAATTGTTCTTATATAACGCGTATGGCAACCGAAACGAAAGTCTTTTTATTATTCAGTGTTTTTTTTTTATTTTTTTATTACCCCTTTTTGCTAAGCGAATGTAGTGTGTACAATTTATTTTGTTTTTATAATTTCTCGCATGTGTTTTCGTATTTAATAAACAGATTAGATAAGGTACATGTATCAGTATGCGTAGGTGTGCGCGATTACTCCAATGTGCCATGCAAAGAAATCAACTTGAAAGCGCGATAAGTGCACCTATGAAGCTGCTCAACAGCCAGACTATATATATATATATATATATATATATTTAGGAATATTTATATATATAGTTATTTGTTGCGATTCGGTTACGGATTTTCGTACGCCACACTCTGTCAATTAGTTGAATTAATTGAGGTCGTTTTTATGGCATAGGTCGCACTAAATTGATTTGCAGTTAATTGCGATGGATGTTTGTTGGGGTGGACTGATCACAGAAGTCTTGTGCTGTGCTGTCACGTTCTAGAAGGTTTCCTGTGATAGCACACACACCTCACACATACAGCTTGTTCCCTTCTAGCCAGGCCTGATGGCCTTTAATGGTTATGCAGCAATATAATTGTTGTTAACTAAAATAGGTAACGGGCCTAAAAAAAATCAGAGAGTCTGACTCCGAGATAAAGAGAGATAGACTGACAGATATATAAGTGTACATAGACGGAGACAGAGTGAGAGACAGAAAAAATGAGAGTAAGAGAGGGGCGCAGTTATAATCAAAAAGCTGGTTGGCATTACAGAGCCATTGGGCGGGCATTTGTGTGAGTGTGCGTGTGACGTGAGCGCCATACATAAGTGACTCAGGTGATAAAGAGGTGATCACGTAAACTCGACACAAAAAATTCAAAATAACATCAAATTCGTACGAGAACAGCAGTGGCAATAGCAACTAACACAGAATGCAGTGGACAAGTTGCCAAGATGCTTTTCACTGATTATGCTAATGATGTTTACACAAAAGATCAACACACCCACACACACACACACAAACACACATACACACAGGCAAACACACTTTTAGATACGTAGTTGCACAAGGTCACCACAGTATATAAAATACGTATTATATTATGTATATAGAATATTCGATTGAGGTTTTTTTTTGGAGCTTTTGCGCAACTTAAAGTTGCGTAGAATTATTGCATTTGAAGAGTGCAGCCAGCACGTACTTATAGCTTCACCTCTCACCGCTCACTGCAACTTATGTTCTCACTTTTTGTTGCTGCTGCTGTTGTTGTATTAAATTTTTGTTGTTTTTTGCAACAAATCAATCGAACGACACGTCCGTCTCTGGCGATGACGTCTGTTGATCAATACGAACGCAATATTTGGAAGCACGAAGATACACGAATACAGACAACTCAATAGAGCTGGAACAACCGATCGCTCGGGCAGTCGTAACGCAACTGAAAACGAGTCTCTGTCAGACAGCCCGAGTGGCCAACATCCAACAGAGCACGGAGAGCCGCAAGAGCGCTCGTGCTGCACACGAAGAAATTAATTTATCCAAACCTAATTAAGACCAAACTTGCTCTTTAATTTTAATAACAGAATTCTTCGATGGTTGAAAAATGTAATAAATCATTTTTAAAAAAATAAATAGGTATGAATCAACAATAAAGTTAATGAGAAAAAGAATGTGTTAGTTTCCATACTTAAAATTTTGTGGAAGAGAGTGTAAGAGAGAAATACTTTAAGAATAATTTGCTGAGTATTTTCTTGCGCCCTATCCTAATGGTGCAAAGAGAGTTCTTCTCTTCTTACGACGCCGCCTGATTGTCTCTTGAATAACGCTACAGTAACTGATAAGGCCAATAACAATCCACTTCGCAGTTTTTCCGTTTATATGTGTATATTTATTTGTGACTAACAATGTACATCGTAATGCATGGAAAACGTACGCTTGTTTTAGCGCGAAATAATAGTGGATGCGGTTAAAATTTTTCCCGTCTGTTCTCTAGCTTCGAATTTATATTTCGCATTAATAATTACAACAAGTTACAACATATTTGGTAATAATAATGTCATTGCATTATTATGATCAAAATTGACGGTAAGTATCTTTTTATATTTTTGTAAAATTTAGAATTTTATTTTGTATATCTTTGAAAAATCATGAGATATATCAAAATTTACGAAGAATACTAAAATAAAATAAATCATATCTTTTAAATGGTTATATGTACAAAAGTTCAAATGTAGTAAAAAATATGATACAGACTAAATTATGCTACAGACTAAATTAAATAAAATGCTTTACATTTAATTAAGACTAACATTACCATTAACAGTATGAAACGCCTTAAATACCTAGTTGCGTAATCCAGTAAAGAGTGAGCCGTCAATGTGGCTGTCATGACCAATTAATCAACGTGTGCGTGTGTGCTGGGTTGTTCTAACTGTAACTAAAGCTCACCCCCATTTATGGCAAATGGAACCACAACAGCCGCAAACACAATTCGTGTTTGTGAGCATATTAGGCATTAATTATATTTATCATTGCACAAAACGTTGCCTTAACGGGCAGCAAACTCTTTTTGTTAAATGCGGGGAGGCAAAAGGTTAATTTACACAAAGAGAAGAATTAAAATACACTGCAGCTTCAATTAGGTACAGCTACTTATGCGAAACACATGAGCAACATGTGTGTGTGTTTGCTTGTAAATGCTTCAGATAGAGTGAGTGAGAGAGAGATGAGATTGGGTTGGCAGGTGCAGGTCGGTGTCTCTTCAAAAGATGAATGCAAATCAACGCTTGAGTGTTGTTCAAGGTCAACTGCAAGTATAACACTCCTTGACACCCCCCTTATCATAGCTCAGTACTTTCGTTTTCCAGCAGACGCAATCTACTATTTCAACATAAGGGCCCAGAAGCGGGCGACAAGATAATATTGCATGCATTTCCCGTTTCCGGTCGGGTTTTAGTTGTTGTATCAACGTCTCGTGTGTGAGTGTGTGCTTGTGTGTGGATTGAAAGGGTGGTGCTGTGCGATGCGTGTTTGCTATTTCTGTACGGCACTTATATTTTATATCTTATCTAGTGTACGCTCCTTGCCAGCTGTGGCCGACATAAGGGTGCGAGTAGCTGTAAAAGCGTGACAGCGACAATGTGACAAAAACAAATATTATGTACTCATGTTGCAAAGCACAGGGAAAACTAAAATATTTCCACAAATTTTTAAAATAAAAAATTCAGCTGTTGACAGCGTTTTTTTATAAATCCAGTTTTAAATGTGGCACTTTGACTGCGCCCTACAGCACTCAAGCATTTGCATTTACATAATTTACTCCTCACTTAACATAGATGGCACACAGCCTGCCGTTACTAACAGTTGGTGTTATTAAAAACATGACATGTACGCGTACAGAGTTGCCATATCTCTGAACTTTACCAATTGAGAGAAAATTCTTGTTTGTGCCGCACATTTGTATAAAAACACCGATAAAAAAATGCCCGAAAGCGATGTTAACAAAATGAAGGTGAGTGAGAAACTGAATCATATTAATCAGTTTTAAGAAAACAACCCACGTTATACCTAATCCAGGTGGCGGATTTAAAGCGCGAACTGAAGCTGCGTGGGTTGCCATTGAACGGCAATAAAAATGAATTACAGGATCGTCTGCAAACGGCGCTGCTCGAGGGCGATATTTCGCTGGAGGAAAGCGCCATTGCCGATGCCATTGACGACGATGTCTCGCTGACCGACGAGGATGAGCATAAACTGTTGGGTGACGATCACGAAGATTTGTTGCTAAAAAGTCCCGTTGGCACGCCGATAGCAACCACACCACCAGATCTAATAACAACACCAACAGTAGGAGTAAGAGCGGATTTAAAACTGGAGACAAATGCTGCATCGCAGTCGGCTAAAAAGATCGTGCTGAAACGCAACAATTCGCAGTCATTGGCTACGACGATGATGGCAGCCACGACGACGACATCGAAAGAAAATGCCGCACCAGATGCTGCTGCTGGTGCTGCCACTAAAGACGCCTCGGAGGACAATGTGCATATAACAAAATCGAAACACAAACCAATCGTTGTTGGCGGTGCTGCCGTCGAGGAAAAAGCTGCTGGTGCGGACAAACAGTTGGGTAAGATGAGTATCCAAGAACGACTGGATTTGCGTGCCAAAAAGTTTGGTATTGCGAAAGAGGCTGCTTCCGTTACGCCGGCAGCTGCTTCGCCAGCGGTTAACCGGTCGTCGAGCGCTTCGATCAAGGCCAACAAGGGCAACAAGGAAACGGATGAGCAACAGAGGGAGGCACTAAAGAGGCGGGCCGAACGCTTCGGTTGTGTGGTACCCGAGAAGAGTCCCAAGGCAATGATTGATGAGCGCTTGCAAAAGCGCAAGGAGCGATTTGGCACAGCGAGCGAAGCATCTCCAGCAACAGCGGCAACCGATAGCAAGAGCCACGGCGCCTACGCCGAAAAGGCGCGCGCACGTCTTGAGCGCTTCAAACCAACGACGGCAGCTGTCGCTGCGGATGCCACTGAAAATGAAATTAACAAACAAATCTAGTTTAGCCTCAACCCGCACCCACGCACTTGATCATGATGCCCTCGGACACTTTTGTATTTAAGCGCCACATCTATATTCGTCTAGCCGTTAAGCAACAGTTACTACTATAATCAACCAATTTTATATCGAAGAATATTAATTTTGTGCGTTTCATCATCATTGGATTGAGCCTACCACTAGCTCTTATTTTGATTAGTACATAAAACTTAAATATTTTGTATTATTATGAGAAAATATATAAGTGTACGTTCAAAAAACTTCAATATTTCATTTTAAATACTAAATGTGTTTTTTTTTTTGTATTTTTTATTGGCTTTAATCACTTATAAATTACATGAATTGCGTCTTCTGGATTTTGGAAAGTCAATTCTATATGATACTTCTTTATGTGTGTATATTTATATGTTTGTGATAAAATTATAAACTAAAACCGTTATACGACAGCCTATCTGATCCATAGCTTTACTGCCTGTGCCATGTGATAAGGTAAGCTGTTATTCGTCTGTCGTTATAAATCGGTCCAATCGGTTAAATCAAAATTCTTAAAATCAAAATTCTTAAAAATAGGTTACTTTAATGGTGCGACCATCCAAACGCGAACCATCCATAAGAGCTGAAAAGGAGTTACAAAATGATATGATTTTTGCTTATTATCATTATTTACAAAATCTTACCAATGGCCAGCTCCGCGTCGCGCTCCTTGAAGAAGCGCACCACACCCAGATCGTTGCCACGTATCTCCGCAAACTTTACATCGCCGACATCACGGAATTTGTCACGCAGCGTCTGCCATGTGCAGCTCAGTGGCACATTCTTAATGATGATCGTGTCCGATTTACGTGTGCCACCCACATTGCCAGCACCACCACCGCCGCCACCAACGTTGCCACCGCCGACACCTACATTGCCGCCGCCAAACATGTCCAATTGATTGCCCGAATTGCCATAGTCATTGCCATCAAGCTGATTGTTGCCAGCATTCGAAACGCCTCCGGCGCTGCTGTTGTACGAATTGTAGCCGACATTGCCACCGGAGCCGCCACCTCCACCACTGCCAGCGCTACCACCTCCACTGTTGTAGTTGTTGCCAGCACCGCCATAGCCGCCGCCGCTGCTGTAGTTGTTGGACAGACCAACATTGCTGGCCGACACGAGGCCATCGTCGTTGCCGCCCGAGTTGCCCAGATTAAGACCCAACGTATTCAGCGATGAGGTAAGCAGTGGATTTGAAAGCGCTGCGCCCAGGTTTCCCAAATTGCCGACAACAGCAGCCAAATTGCTGGGATTTAAGTTGTTCAGATTGATACCGCCACCTCCGCCACCGGCGTTATTGCCCATACTTGGCTTTTGAACCGGCGCCACTGGTGACGGCTGCACGGATGAATTATTGCCAAACATGACGCCACTAAGTCCGCTTAGCAGATTGCCGGCATTGGCGCCAACACCGCCGACAACCTGACCACCCGTCACTGCAGATAACTGCTGAGCGCTCTGCACATTACCGAGCAATTGTGAGGCAGCATTCTGATTGCCGCCATTGGGCAGATTGTGGGCCACATCCTTAAGCGGCTCACCGTTGGGGCCCAGCCCAATGCCAACGCCGCCGAGACCTTCGGGTAACTTGAGGCCCTCACCCTTGTCTGGAATGCGATCAAGGCGCACCGTCATGCGACGATCATAGAGCATTTGGCGATCCAACATGGAGATTGCTTGAACTGCCTCCACGGGATGGTCGTATTCGACTACAGCGAAACCACGACTGTTGCCTTCCTTGTCCAGTGATAGATCGACGCTCTGCACCTTGCCGGCCAGCTTGAACACCTGCTTGAGCTTTTTACCGTCCACCTTGTAGTCCAGCTGTTAAGATAAAAGGCAATGGAAAGTTTTAGTAATTTAAATCGAGAGTTTGGCTCCACGCCTCACAGATGATTGGGTTCGTTCGAGCGTTGTCCACTCAGCTGTCGACTATTACTCCGGGCGCCAACTTTACCACTAGGAGCAAACGAAGTCTGAAGAAACCTTTGAATCACACCGGGACCCAGTTGGCTAATCCAAAAGCGAAGCAGACTGTTTCATATTTATAACCCAGCTGCAGGAGTCTGATCCTCTTGGAGCATACTCGTTTCTTGTCGACAAACAAAATCAGAAAACAGCCAACTGCACTTTTATTTTCATCGCATTACCATTCACAACACTATGCAGCATCAACAGTTATTTATATAGAAGGGTCGTTCGATTATTAGGAAGTAAATCGAGATTTCGTCACATTTATTTACAAGATAATTGAAATTTTCTCCCAAATTAAAAATTACTATTTCATCGCGACGTTTACCTTCGAGACAGACGACAAATTTATCAAAAAAAATTTAGATTAAATCACGAATTTCGCTATTTCCATTATTTTTCCTTCTAGAAAATATCGGACAGGAAATACAACAATTCTATAAATATATATTTTTTTTTAAGAAGACCTAATAATACAACAACAGATGCGACGTAATATATATATAAAAAAAAATTGATTAATATCCCATAAATATTTTCATAATATGTATCCATTGTAGTATTGAATAGATCTTCAGTATCAACTTCGAGACATATTTGCGAAAAATCCTCAAATATAATAAAAGTCAGGATAAGTTATTTAGTCGCAGCATCTAATAAATCAATAGACTAAGCTGCTGTTGTTTCTAAAGTTGGGTTATAAATACGAAACAGAGCCCATGTCGAAATCAAAGGATGTGTAGACTAAAACAACTTACGACGTTAAGACACAATTTTTGGGCGAAGAACACAGGCTGGCTACAGAACATATATCTATTATCTAGAATATATGCTTGTGTATAGTAATGGTTTGGTTTGGTATCGGTATTGGTAATGGTATTGGAATTGTTTTGGTTGTTTGGTTCAATACAGTAGTTAGAATAGAGATATTGGAATTTTTATATATACATATACTCACATTAGCAACAAAAACCTTATTATGCAAAGGTCCACTTATGCCAAGACTCTCCAAAAACGAAGCAGAAAGCCCATACAAATTGTAATTCGACGAATTAAAATCATTCGACATCATGTTAAAATTATTACGCCCAGATCTAGAAAAAGAATCCAAAAGATCCAGAGAGAAAAAATAACAAAAGCAAGAGATAAAGCACAAGAAATACTCCGCATCCCAAGAGCGCACGCATCATTAAATTCAGCTACAAATGGATTGAATCCCAGAACGCCGTGACTATTCGATAAATTAAGATTAACACCTATGCTTTATTAAAAACTGTGTATACTACATTAGAGCAAATAATTAACAAGCTACCTCCTTACGACTTAAGAATTGTATAAATAGTTGAATCGTAAATGACACTTAGTTAGCAGATAACTTTAGGAAATCATTTTCATTTTGATCAAATAGTCTCCTAGTTTAACCAATCTTTGAAACGAGTTTATATCCTTCTGACACTCACTAACCTATGATACGTGCGATACACTGTAAGTCATTGCATCAAATTAACCAACACAAAAGATTACGATATTAAGTATCAAACCAATTTTGAAAGCAATAGATATTAGATTTAGCTACATTTGCAGTTCGGAAGAACCAGTCCTAATTAAGGACTAAGACCTCTCACATAAATATACTATAATTTTACTAAGCGTCCAAGTTTTCTTGCATATTAAAAAAAAAATTCGATAAAACGTTGCCATTTGAATTCTTCACGTATTTTTCATTAGTTGTAGTCTTCTTCTCATCGAAACAAAACACAGACCGTTGATCGAACGCGTCAAATAAACGACCAGACTTTTTTTTTCTTCATCTTTTTTTTCCGAAGTAAAGTTATGTCAGCACATTGTAAAGTTCAAGGTGGGAAGATCAGAGTGCCCCGTGATACATAGTTTGTTTTCTACAGACACTTATATCGGGAGATGAGAAGCAAAGAATTGTTAACCCCTAATATATTTGTTCAAGATGCGCGAATACTCTCAAATTTTTTTTTTTTTTCGATAATCCTAACAAAGAATCGGCTGCTACTGGTGCTGCGATCACAACATAAATAATTTTCCATTGCGATATGCTGAAGTGCTTAGAGTATTGGAAAATATTGATATATTTGATATTTATATATGTAGATGCTTTACTCACATTCTGTCATCGTCACGTCGCGAAAAGCCACGATCCCGATCGTCCATGTGATCTCGGCCGCCATTGTTGCCGCCACCACCTCCGCCGCCGCCTCCGCCACCACCACCACCTCCGCCGCCACCGCCGCCACCTGCACCATCGCGTACAATGCGGCCATATTGGTCACGCTGCTCGCCATGATCCTCCTTAACAACCAGTTCCCGGCCGTTTAGCTCATAGCGATTCATTTTTTCCATTGCCTTTTGCACATTTTCAGGGTCTTTGAACTCGACAATGCCACAGCCGCGCGCCTTGCCGCTCTCATCGTGGAACAGCTGCACATACTCAATGGAGCCCACGATGCGCCTGAACAGATCCTTCAAATCCTGCCAGCGATAATCGTACGGAATATTTGAGATATACACACGACAATTTCGTCTTTCACGGCTCCTGTCTCGTGCGGCATTTCCACCGATACCGCCTCCACCACCACCTCCTCCACCGCCGACGGCGTTGCCATTGCTACCATCGGCATCAGAGAAACGTGAGCCGCGTGCACCACGTCCACGGCGATCACGTTCCTTTTCCCGGTTCTCAACAGTATTGGCGTCCATGTTCATGTCTATGTCTTCTGAGAAATAAAATTAAATCGTATAGAATACAGCTCAGCCCTAATGCGAAAAAAAAATGGCGACTTTCGGCGTCGCCCGCGCCTTCTGCGCAATATTGCAGTATTTTACTGTACGTTAAATGTCTTGCGTTGCACTCACCTTAAAAGTTATCTATACTGTGAGAGTGATATTATCTTATTTCTTATGCAATGAAATTAAAGTTAAAACTACACAATGTTAATAATCAATACTGGCAAATGCCGACCGTCCCGAGAAAAATTTAGAGATGAGTAAAATTTAGTTCTATAAAAACGATGCGACAAGTTCAATCGGCGAACAGCTACATATAATTCCACATCTGAATACAAGCAATGGTTCAGCTCGCGAGCTAGCAGTTCAAAAGACCCATGATTCCGGTTTGCATTTTCGGTACAAGCAGTAATAATCGATTACCGACTCTGTTTATTTATCGGCGTACTAAATTCAGCTTATAAAGCAAATTGAATACGTTAAAAAAAAATTTTCTGCACCATATAATTAAGTTAATTAAGGCTGTCTGGTTTTAAACGTTTGCAATTTCTGTTATGTAAAAGAACTTTATTATTTAATAAAACCTTTTTTTAAAATGGTCTACCCAATGAAAAGACGCCGAATTGTTAAGCCCTTATAATTTAGAAAATAAGCGAGACTGTTGGCCATTGGCCATGAAATTTCGACAATATCTGTTCTCATATTTTCTATGTTCTACATATTCCCAAGTTCAGATAAGATTGATTCTCTTCCAGCAGCCGATTGTAGATAATTTTTTCAACTCATTGGCTTAAATTAAGAACAGTCATCGCAAAACCAGTATCTGCAGAGAACATATTAAGTGGCTTTGTCAGCTCGCTACAACGATTTTATTGTTGTTTTGTTATGTATGCATTTACCATGCATAGAAATATTCAAGTCATCAATATATTTCAGGTATGCTATTTTAGTGTACTGTACCTTGAAAAAAAATGTCGGCTAAGCACATTTCAGCTTTTATTTTGCGCAAGCTTAAAAGTCGCAAAATCTATGAGTAGATAACGCAGCGAACCCGTTAAATACAACCGCCTCACAATGCTCTCATTATTTTGTTGCCAACTTTGCCGTGATGAGCATCAAACTCACTGTGAATGGATTTCCGTACGAGGTGCAGTCATCAGTAATCAGGTGGCCTGTGCCTGTGCACTGGTTGCTCACAAATTGAATCGACCGGCCCGTTTCGTACAAACTATCGAGTCAATGATGGAATGCAATGGAAAGCGGTATGCTTGTCGCTCTGACTATGAGTTCCAGGCCAAGGCCAATGGCTCCATACGAATGCTAAGCAATAACTTCTATCAGGATGCGGGTTGCACGCTCAACGAAAATGTTGTTGACTTTCTCACTACGCCAGCACTAAAAAATGTTTACAATCTGACCAGCTTGAACTTTAAAGCAAAGGGCACGACCGTGAGAACCGATGTACCCAGTTCCACATTTTGTCGGGCGCTGGGAACTGCAGAGGGTAAGTCAAATGACAAATATAATCAAACTTCCAAGCTAATTTCAATCTCTTACTCCACACAGCCGTTGC
Source organism: Drosophila melanosoma (assembly GCA_035042045.1). Lineage (NCBI taxonomy): Eukaryota > Metazoa > Arthropoda > Insecta > Diptera > Drosophilidae > Drosophila > Drosophila melanosoma. The sequence goes on along the minus strand of JAWNLY010000086.1, from coordinate 1,062,515 downwards.
CATGACGGAGACGGCATTGGAGCACATTGCTTTTACTTGCCGACTGGATCCTGCGGATGCGCGTCTCGTCAACTTGCGTCCCGGCACTAAAATGGTACAGCTCTTGCCCCGGTTTCTGGCTACCACGGAGTACCGCAAGCGACGGAAAGAGATCAACTTGTTCAATTCCCAGAACCGTTGGCACAAACGTGGCTTGGGCCTGGCCCTAATGGAGTCAGGTAGAAGGTGCCTTTGTCATGGGCTTGGGCTACTATCTAACCGAGCAGCTGCTTTACGACCGCCAGACGGGTCGCCTACTCACGAATCGCACTTGGAACTATCACCCACCGGGTGCCAAGGATATACCCATTGATTTTTACGTCGAACTACTGCAAAAAAGTCCCAATCCCGTTGGTTTTCCCCGCTCTAAGGCCACCGGTGAGCCCGCCCTCTGTCTTGCTGTGGGCGTCCTCTTTGCTATGCAACATGCCATACAATCCGCCAGGTTGGATGCCGGGCTTCCCAGAGAGTGGGTACGTTTGGGTGCACCCACCACACCAGAGACCATAGTGCTAGCCGCTGAAAACGTCGTTGAACAGTTTACATTGTAACAAATAGAATATAATTACTTATGTACTTACCATAGTCATTAAAATTATCATTGAGGTTTCGCTTTGAATGTTATCCTTTATTTTGTAATAACCATAAACAATTTTATAATTTTTTTAAATTTTGGACTTAGATATAAAGTTATTACAAACACATGTAAATTTTTATGTCTTTAAAAAATAGGACGTTTGTTAAAAAAAATTATATTTATTTGAGCAGTTTATCGAGTCAGTATAAATGCAATACATTTATAATTTTTTTAAAAGTTTTGGCCTGTCTTTTCAGCCCCTGAAGACAATGTAGCCAATTCCCTAACCTAATTTCGATCTATGGTTCATGCGAATGATAGAATTTTTCTCTTAACAAGTTCAACGTGGATTTCAGAACAAGAGATTTAAATTTACATTTCCATGTTATTTCTTGAATACCAAGTGCATATGAAGAAAATTGTATATAGTCGACAACCGTTCCTGTTTCGCAAATATCGATACACATATTTGATAGCAATAATAGCTTTAATTTTTGGCACAGACCCTTCCATTTAATAAATAATATAAATTGACTTTCTTTTGATTAACTGCACTAATTCACTATTGCCAATATTAAAATCTATTAATCGACATGTGGCTAAATATAATTAACCGTATGTATGTTTATGAATTATGCACCAATATGCGGATTTTAAGGGTCAGCATTCTTACTTCTAAGCAAAACTGGAAATATTATTCTTAAGACTATAGTAATTAAGACAAATATATTAAAATTATTAAAGTGAAAACTGTTCAACGACGTTTTCAGCGGCTAGCACTATGGTCTCTGGTGTGGTGGGTGCACCCAAACGTACCCACTCTCTGGGAAGCCCGGCATCCAACCTGGCGGATTGTATGGCATGTTGCATAGCAAAGAGGACGCCCACAGCAAGACAGAGGGCGGGCTCACCGGTGGCCTTAGAGCGGAGAAAACCAACGGGATTGGGACTTTTTTGCAGTAGTTCGATGCGAAAATCAATGGGTATATCCTTGGCACCCGGTGGGTGATAGTTCCAAGTGCGATTCGTGAGTAGGCGACCCGTCTGGCGGTCGTACAGCAGCTGCTCGGTTAGATAGTAGCCCAAGCCCATGACAAAGGCACCCTCTACCTGACCGACGTCAATGCTGGGACTGAGACTCTCGCCCGCATCTTCAAGAATGTCCACGCGGCGTATCGAGTGATTACCAGTCAGTATGTCCACCTCCAGTTCGCTCAGACTCAAACCATAGATACTATAGTTGCTCTGATCGCCCTTCTTGTACGTATCCGTTGCTATCAAACTTATTGATTGTGTGAAAGCCATTTCCACCACTTGCTGCCAACTGGCCTGAGCCCCCATGCTGCGTTTAACGGGGTCCAGACGCTTATTGAGCGTGACGCAGGCTTTGCGAACAGCAATGCCAGTCAGTTCACTGGCCATGGAGTTGGCCGACACAAAGGAATTGGCTCCGTTGACCGTATTGCTGCTCTCCACTCGCACTTTATCTAATGGCACGCCCAGCACAAAGGCAGTCACCTGGGCCAACTTTGTGTTCAGGCCCTGGCCCATCTCAATGCCACCATGCGAGATGACCACAGATCCATCAGAATGATAAATGGCTACGGTTGCAGGGTAGCAGAGTGCAAAACTTACATTCAAGGGAAACTCCATTAGGGCCAGGCCCAAGCCACGTTTGCGCCAACGGTTCTGGGAATTGAACAAATTGATCTCTTCCCGTCGCTTGCGGTACTCCGTGGTAGCCAGGAACCGGGGCAAGAGCTGTACCATTTTAGTGCCGGGACGCAAGTTGACGAGACGCGCATCCGCAGGATCCAGTCGGCAAGTAAAAGCAATGTGCTCCAATGCCGTCTCCGTCATGGCAACGGCTGTGTGGAGTAAGAGATTGAAATTAGCTTGGGAGTTTGATTATATTTGTCATTTGACTTACCCTCTGCAGTTCCCGGCGCCCGACAAAATGTGGAACTGGGTGCATCGGTTCTCACGGTCGTGCCCTTTGCTTTAAAGTTCAAGCTGGTCAGATTGTAAACATTTTTTAGTGCTGGCGTAGTGAGAAAGTCAACAACATTTTCGTTGAGCGTGCAACCCGCATCCTGATAGAAGTTATTGCTTAGCATTCGTATGGAGCCATTGGCCTTCGCCTGGAACTCATAGTCAGAGCGACAAGCATACCGCTTTCCATTGCATTCCATCATTGACTCGATAGTTTGTACGAAACGGGCCGGTCGATTCAATTTGTGAGCAACCAGTGCACAGGCACAGGCCACCTGATTACCACGTGATCCCTTAGCTCCATATCCACCGCCAATCCGTCGAACTTGCAGCTGTACTGCATTTGCCTCTACCTTTAGCATACGGGCAATACTGGCTTGGGTGACGTCCATCCACTGGGTGGCACACCAAACTTGGAGTCCTTCCTCAACAGGAACAACCACAGTGGTTTGTGGCTCTAAGGTGAAGTGGTACTGAGGCCCTAACTCAATAATACCACGCCCGAGAACATCGCCTGGCGCCAGATGAGGATGGCCGACTTCCTTACAATTTATAGTAGATGACACAAGGCGATCTTTCTCTATCTCCTTTTCAGCCAGTACGGCGGCAATGCTTGTATAAATCTTCACCTGATCATTGGCATAGGTCACCTGCACTAGAGTCGCCGCATAGACAGCTACATCGTGAGTCAGGGCAGCAATTACGCCCAGTGGCTGGTCATAGTACCTTACACGTCCAGCACAAAAGATCTCTTCGATTTCTCCTGGGACTGTAAGCAATGTAGTGTTATTGAAATTATTGTCACCAGGAATGTCCTTGAGTTCGAAGAAGGCAACTACGCCCTTGCACTCCATGGCTGCTCTTGCATCGGCTTTTTCAATTGTGGCACCCACTCTCTTTGCAGTCACGAAGGCGCAGTAAAGAGTATTGGAGGTAGTAGGCAGATCGTTCATATATTTGGCCTCCCCAGAGCACTGAATGAGGCCTATTAAATGACAGAAGGGAATTAGATATATTTCCCTAGTATGGCTGCGATATAAATACCCTCTAGCTTCTGCACGGCCTGTGACACCGGATAATTGTTAGGGATGGTCTCGAAGGATTGACTACCCGAGGATATTGGGCGCTCTAACAGTTTACCGCCACTGCGAAAACTCTGATGGATGAGCTCCTGGGGCGCCGAGCCGAGTAAAAACTTATAGAAGAGTGAGCAGGCAAGTTTCTTGCGATACTCCGGCGATGCCTCTGCCTGCATTTCCACTGGCTGCAGGCTCGTCAGCAGCTGCTCAAAGACTTTCGATACTGTCGCATTGTCGTACATATCACGACCCTCCAGCAACTGCTCGGCAATCTGGGCATGCACATAGCCAGGTCGAATGTTGCCAAAGCAAAGCCGAGCTGAGGCCACTATGCGCTGCTGGGAGTTCTGCCACTCGATGAGAAAACCAGCGTTGACATAGGCGTGAACATTCTGAGCCCGAGACATCATCTAGAAACAAAAAAGGTATACAAAAAATTAATGTTTCAATTCTTAAACTCACCTTGTAGGAGTTGAACAAGTATTTTTGCTTGGGATAGGACCTTAGAATAAAAGCACCAATGACGATCTTTGTTGTGGTATCCTGCAAATAATCCAGTAGGCTCATCACTCGCTGACTATTCGCGTTCTCGAACACCAGGACCTGCACATCCAGGGCCTCAAATGTGATGAAAACATCCGAGGGAAACTCCGCATGCTGCTTCTTGATTGATATATTTCCCGCCAGTGTCCCGTTCTGCAATTGGAAATTTAGACAGTGCAATCCATGAGTAGAATATCAGATTTTAAAATTTCTTAAATTTCAAAGTGTATGTAAACTATTTTACATACATATTATATATATATTTTTCTTGGTTTTGATCGAATGGAAACTAGAAAGGATAAATATCATCTAATAAGATCTTATTGGCTTCTATCCAAAATTCAAATTTCACAATGCAAAGAGAAGTCTTAGGCAAGTTTGGATTAGAATGCTATTACTTACATTCCGCACTGGCACATTTGCGATCAGGTTGAAATGATGCCACAATTGTGCGCAATACTCGAAGCCGTTTCGCTCCTGGGCCAGTCGAAAGATCTGCATCGCATCAGTGAGGGTCAGATTGGCGCCCAGCCGTATTTCATCTGCATCGATGCTGTGCTGCTTTAGATCGGGCACCTTGTTGACATCTATATAGTGTTGTATACTTCTTGGTCGCCTGTAGACTCCATGCGCCGTGTTGCCTGCCACCAGAATGTAGTCCTCTCCAGTGGGCACCTGTGCGAGTGCCAGGAACAACTCTTCTAGCGTCTTGGGCCAATGCCAATGGCTGTTATTCTGAGCTGGCAGCGAGAGGCGGGAACAACTGCCGCTGCAGCATTGACCAGTGCGTGGGCAGAGTAGCTCAAAGGAGTCCTCTATATCTAGACACTCCGTTGGCACCTCAATATTGCTGTCCGCCGCAAAGGACTTCATGGCATCCAGTATGGGTCTGTAGCCGGTGCAGCGGCAGAGGTTGCCCCCAAATGCGTCCTCCACCTCAGTCATAGTAACTTGCCCCGCCTGAGCCTCCAGCAACCCGTACATGTTCATCACGAATCCAGGTGAGCAAAAGCCACACTGGGAGCCATTGAGCTTAGCCAGACGCTTCTGAATAGGATGATAGCCGCTGCTCTTGTTGCCCAGGCCTTCGTCGGTGACAATGTCTACATCGTTGCAACTGTTGAGCAGGGTAAGGCACTGGGATAGGAAAACTTTACAAATGAGTATACGGCTACCTAGGAATATTCTTGGTCGGCATTTGGTAAATACCGAGTTGGCAGCGCGGGAACTAATCTCATTTGTGATGGGATGCCGACGTCGAATGACACAAACGCAGGAGCCACAGCCGCCCTCCAGGCACATGTACTTGGTGGCTGTGAGATGGAGATGCTCCCTGAGAAATGTGTTCAGCGTGATGTCTGGGGCGTAGTCTACTGACTGCACCTCGTACGGAAATCCATTCACAGTGAGTTTGATGCTCATCACGGCAAAGTTGGCAACAAAATACTGAGAGCATTGTGAGGTGGTTGTATTTAAAGCCGCTGCCGAAACCTGATGAGAGAATAGATATAGAACTAATTAAAAAATGTATTTCATGACTTGTGACATTTAGGCAAAATGCAATAATGCTAATACAGTAAACCTGTAATATGAGATGCTGAAATTAATACTGACCATGCTAAAAAAAATAACATAATAATATATATTGTTGATCGGACAAAAACAATGAAACAGCATTTTATTAGTCGGTACTTAAAGGTATTCAAATACTTTGAATTATGCATGTACCACACTATCTATTGGTCGAATCTTGATTGTCTCATGGGCATAAATAATTGGAAAACTTACACAGAAGGACTAAAATTTCCTAGGGAAAGTAATTTAAAAAAGTCGTTACATGGCCAGGCGAAACATGCTTAGCAGTAATAAATCTAAACGGGTTCATTAGGATTATTACCTTCATGTCATCTAAAAAAATCACTACAACGCATTAAAATACATTTGGAAGTACGGTTTGTTTGATTACAAATTTAAAAACCAGTTCAGTAATTATAAGAAGTATAAGATCAAAATCACAGCAAACCGTACTATCGTATTTTTTGTCAGTTTGAAGTGCTTTACAAAGAATATTCAAATGATAAACAAATTCAAGAGAAATATACGATTTTTTTGGCCGGTTTTTCTGTAACCCTTTGGGGTGATTTAAAATAAGAACCAAAACTAAAGAAATTTATTTAAAACACGTTCAAATAAATGTGGTATCCAATTTGCCAAATGTGTTATCCACCTGCAGCAGAGTTAATTTCGTCAGCAGGTGAATGTTCATATTAGTTGAGTGACGTTCTGAAGTTTAATAAATTTTAGTTTAAGAAATGCGAGATTTAGTTTGTTATTATAAATACACTTAAGAGTATGCGTTAGATTATTTATTTCCGTAAGTTGAAGAAACGTGTGATAGTTGGCGAAACAAATTCCAATCGTAAATGACAAGTAAAAAGGAACATATACATACATATCATATATTAACTAAAAATAAAAATATTTAAGCCAACGAGCTACCTTTCAAATTAATATTCAATTACTTTCTAGCACCTTGGATTGGTCACACTTATTAATTCACAGCTGACTGGAGTATCCCGACAAGAAACAGCTGTTTGCTATTTTTATTTAGCGCCTTCTTATCTTTAGTGCCAATATGTTAGTAGAAAAATCTTCTGATTGTTTAATAGCCGGTCGATGAACTGCTTTATATATATTATATGCAACAAGGCATCTTGACATAAATGAAACGACCAATTTATTTGAAGACATCACGTCCAATTGTAATGACTGTTAAGAGCTTACTTCATTCTGACATCCCGTTAAGGATAAGGCGAAAGTTTGCATTTGGTAGTGTATTAAATTAATATACATTTTGTATAATCATTTGGAAAAATATGACCTCTATGTAAAGACGCTGTTGGATAATTCGATAGAACACAGGATTTAAATGTGGATTGCGAGAACATTTCTTAATTTAAAATTTGCACATGAAAGTTGGCCAAAATACTGGTCTGAGAAGCTATGGACGGCCCTTTAAGCTCCTAATAACCAATTAAATATTAGGTATTCGTACGAATGTGTAGTCGCAAAACTTTTCCATACCTTCGAGTTGTTAATGGATATATATATATATATATTAATAGTGCACTTGTATTGAATGTTAAATTGTGAGTGTTTAAAATTGGAGCAGTGGCAGAAAGTCTTCAAACTACTTTCGGATAAGTTGATTTTAAGCCAGTTGCACAGTCTGAGTGTTAGAAGTGAAATTTTAAGTGGATGGTTAATTATTATATTTGCATTCATTTTTCTCCAAGCATTTTAGGATCGGTCTTTCAACAGAAGATTTTATGAGAGATCGCCTTAAATTGTTATTCGAAGACAATAGTACTGCATTCTCTTCCTGTCGATATAATTTTTTTATGGGACGACGTATGAAAATTGATGTTTCCGATAAGAAATTACTGATTCGTTACTAAGTATATAAATAGTACACACAATTGATTTATTACTTTCCTTTTTGTATGGCAAAAATGAATACAAAAAAAATTAAATATTAATTTATGTATGTATAAAAAGCTTAAAGCAAACTATATTTGTATATGTAGTTGGCTGCTTGTTGTTTAATGCAGCATCCATCTGCTATGTATATGCACTATGTATGAATCTGGCTTATGCAAATCTCTTTAATTATAAATTGAAAAATGATATACGTGATTCCTTGTTAACACGGTTCGGTTTAATTTTAATACTCAATTTAATTCAAAAATAGAGTTTCGCATAAGCTAGTTAACTGTTCGATCTGTCAGTAAGATAAGTAGATAAAAATAAAAATGTCGATTTCCATATAATAAGTCATACAATATTTTGTGCTGTTATCTGTTGTTGATTTTCTCAATTTAGCACCACAAAAATGATAAGAAACGTGAGCTTCTTTTCGTTAATTTTGCATTTATCTTTTGCTTTTTTATCTTTTTTTTTTGCTTGTGGAAATTATTAATGGAATTCTGCTTGTGCGTGTGTGTGTGCAAAAGGGAAAGAAATCAAACACAACCGGCCATATATATATATATATATATAAAGCTCCGAAAATGCAATGAACTGCCAAGCATTAAGTGCAAAGCCAATCAGTAATAATTAAATAAAGAGAGTCCGAAAATAATTGATTTACATACAAATATCTCGTTAAGATCGTTTTGGGGCACAATACACACACACATGCACACGCACACACGAATAACATACAATTTTAGTTGTTTAGTTTCGTGCTCACTAAAAAAAGAAATGGTTTTCAAATGAGCTGTCGCAGTAGCTTAACCAAGGCAGTTTACAAATAGTATTCATAGTTATTTATACATGTATATGGTGTACACACGCATAGTTAATAATCTTAAAATGGGCGCCATAAAGCATTTTCAAACGACACACATGTTGCACAAAAATGATTTGACATACATAATAAAACTTTAGTTCGCTTAAATTAATTACAATTTTGTTCTTCCTCCCAACAATTGCACCAAACTAAACACGCGCACTTCTCTCTCTGTCTGTGGGTGTGTGTGTGTGGGTGTGTGCGTGATTGTTTGTGGGTAGGTGTGGGTTGTGTGTGCGTGAATTTGTATTTGTGCGTAAACTAAGAACCGCAAATTCAAAACACCACATACGAATATATATAGGCGCAACTGCATTCGACAGCCGGCCGTTCTCCCAACATCATGGCACACACACTAAAAAACACACACACACACACAGACAGAAAACAGAAAAGCACACACATACCGGACAGGCGAATAATGACATGACAAAAAACCAGTGCGTGGGCATTTTAAAGCATTTTACATTTAAATCTACGATTCGGCTTATTCGTTTTGCGTCCTTTTTTCCCCTTGTTATCCTTATCCTTGCGTATCTCGCGCACTAGTGTGTAAAATGCATCATCAACTCCCATGCGCGTCTTCGCTGATGTTTCGATATATGGAATGCCATATTGCTTGGCAACCTGAAAGTGAACATTTCAATATATACAAAAATTACTTATATATATGACAATGTATATCTTTACCTCTCGTGCTTGTTCGTTTTGCACGTTCCACGAAGGCAGATCACATTTATTGCCCACAAGCACCATTGGCACCTCTTCGGCATCCTTGACACGTTTGATTTGCTCGCGGTATGTGCCAATATCTTCAAAGGATTTAGCACTGTTCACTGCAAATACCAGGAGAAAACCCTCACCGGTTCGCATATACTGATCACGCATGGCGGAATACTCTTCTTGGCCGGCAGTATCAAGAATATCCAGCAAGCACGTCTCACCATCTGCCAAAAAAAAACAAAACAAAAGCATATTGTATAAATAAATATAAAAAATAAACAAAATCAATATCATTTGTATACACACCAATAACAACTTGCTTTCGATATGAGTCCTCGATTGTGGGATCGTATTCATCAACAAAATGATTTTGGATTAGTTGTATGGTTAAAGCTGACTTGCCAACGCCACCGGCGCCAACAACAACTAGCTTGTATTCCGTCATTTGGCTTCGTTCTGTTAGCCGTAGTGATTCTCGCTCTCGATGTTTACAATTGCAGTCCACGCCAAGTGTTGTCAATCTTTGTTTGTGTGTGTGGGCGTGTTTTTGAGTTGATGTGTATATGTGGTAGTGTTAGTATTGGTGTGTGTGTGTTTGTGTCTGTGTGTTCCTCGCCCAATTCAAAATGAGAGCTGCAACTGAAGATTGTGGCGACTGCAAATAAAGAAGAGCTGTACACAAATTATTATTAATTAAAAATGATTAAAATGAATAAAGCTCATAATTAGGCATAAATTAATGTGAGTCAGAGTCGTTTTGACTGCAGGCTTTGTATTTTTTCGTTGCCGCTCACATACATACGCACGCACACCATCACGTTCACTTGCACGCACGCATACAAAGGTGGAGCAAGAGAGAGGGAGATGACAATGACTCAAGCGTTGCAGACACCCATCGCGAGCTAATATATACCTGCTGCAATTCGGTCAATTACACAATTCAAACAGCCGACAGGCATGTCGACCGTTATTGTATATATTTGATCAACATTATTGTTTTTGCCTTTTTGCCGACATGAAGCTTGCGACTGCTGGCTTATCTATGCATGTATTTGTGTGCATACATGGGTGTGTGTGTGCATGTGTGAGTTTGCAAGTGTATGTGTATGTATGCTGCCGGACCTTCTTTGTTGCTGTCGCTTAAATTGGCTCCTCCTTGTTTTATTTTTTTCGTCTTACGTCAGTCTAAGTGAACACGATGTTAACTGTTAACTTGTGCACGGTGCCACGCTTTTTGCGTTTTCGAAATGCCCTATTTAATAGTTTTAGCTTAACAATAGTTTACGAGATAATGTTTTATTGTAGAAAGAATTTTTTATATTGCCGTATTTTATAAGTGTTGGCTAATTTCGTATATTACGGACTGTTGTGCAACACTGAAACCAACTTACCTTGCCATTTAATCGATATAAAATCAAAATTCAAATCACGTTAGTGTAAATAAAATTCGCCATAATACAAAGGTGTTGTAAATAAATATAAAAATATACTTACCCGGTAAGTTTATATTATAAATTAACTTGCTTAACTTAAATATTGCTCATATTACCTATCAATAGCGGTTTGTGTTCATCGATAAATGTGTTAACGATAGTAATGCGATATGTTATATTAAAGGCAAAGGCTATATCAAGAGGCAAAAGCAGCATGTTTTGACTAGTGCAAAAGTACAATGCTTAATAAATTAGAATTTAACAACTTGGTAAGTGAAACATGCTTGTTATATAAACCCACTATAACTTGTATTTACCAATTAGGTGATTACCAACAAGAAGCTCATTCAACAAGCGCGCTCGCAAACAATTGCGAAGCTAGTGCACAAGTTGCGCAAATTGAAGGATGCACTGCAGAAGCAGCCGGAGAATGTCAAGCACAAGGAGCGACTACGACAGAATGTCGAGTGTATGGCACAGTTGAAGGCGCTCAAGCGTACAGAGCTGATGCGAAGGCTATTGCTACTAGATAACAAACACAATGCTGTGTTGACTAATGGACGAGCGACACCCGATGAAAAGGCGATTGCTATGGTGGCTCTCAACAAAAAGATGCAGGAATTGTTAGCCAAATTTTGTGAGACCTTGAAGCTGAGCGCTGAACCTGATGCCAAATGGCGCACGGATATATTGGAGACTAGCAAGCGACGCGTCAAACTAAATCGCACCGAGGAAAAGCGTCTCAGACGCAAAGAGCTCAAGGAGCAGAAGGCGCTGACCCGTAATCGGCTGGAATGGTTGAATGAACACAAGCCAACGGCGGATGTCATAACAACGGAAGCATTGGAAATACCGATGGCAGAAAAAAATGATGAGAAGCCAACCGGTAACAAGTCAGACACATTACAGAAACAGAAAAAAATGCAGGATAAATCGAAGAAACTTAAAACTGACAAAAAGCCGGTGGAGGTCATTCAAAAACCTAAAGTGGAAGCTCAGCAGAACCAAAGGGAAATCAATAAAAAACCTCAGCAAAAGCAAAGGGAAATCAATCAAAAATCTCAGCAAAAGCAAAGAGAGGTCAATCAGAATACCAAACTACAAAGAGAGTTTAATGAAAAGACCACAAAATCCATACCAAAAGTGATGGCAGGATCAACGCAGCAAGAGACTAATGATAGGCCCAATGAGGACAACAACAATAAATCCAAGAAGAAGGAAAAGCAGCGACCCACACATGTGATCGATCCGTTTTTTATTACTGAATCGGGTCAGCCATATTTATCGACTGCCGTTGTGCTCTCGGATGATAGTCACAATGAATCCGATGCGGATGATGATCATTACATGGAGCAGCGAACACGCAAGCTGCCGATAAACAAGAGGCAAGAATACAATGAGAGACGTTCGCATAATGACAGACATCCCTCTTGGCTAGCCAAAGAAAAGCAGAAACCAATTATAACCAGCTTTACGGGCACGAAAACAAAGTTTAGCGATGACGGCAATGCAGCAGAAACAACGAGAGCTGCACCAGCAGCTCCATCTGCTGGCGGGGAGGAGAATACGGCGGGCATGCATCCATCATGGATAGCCAAGCAGCGGTTGAAGCCAAAAATCGCCGCTTTTGCCGGCACCAAAATAAAATTCGACGATGATTAAAATGTATATTAAGGTTATTTTTACTTTTAACAGTAGGTGGACCAGCACAATAAATGATCCTTAGCCATCCACTTTGGGCACGAAATGTCCGCGCGCCTTATCGCTGTTGCGTAGCTTGTCGATCTCAACATCGGGGAATTTGCGTTTCAACAACTCCAGGTCGAAGTTGGGATTACGCCGTAGGATCATCATGACCTCGTTGCGTGAGCGACTAAAAGAAATAAAATATATAAATAAATATAAGATCGAAGTTGACTTTCTCCACATTAGGTTCAAAGTTTTTTTCGCCTTATTTATATAGATACTTACTTTTTGGCTTTACGTTTGACATTGTAAAGTCTCTCGCGATATTGCAGTAAAAATTTGTGAACAGCACGTCCGCCGAAGCCGAGATGACGCGACTTAATCCATTTAGTGTTCATGAAGGGCGGCAGCACATGCTCACAAGATCTGTAGTTGCAGCGCAGGCCGAAGGCGTTATGAACCAGCTTTTGGGGACGTTCGCCCGTTTCACCAGTTTCCAGCAGATGATAGGCTTTGTTTCTCTCGCGGACAACTGTCTCAAGATTCTCCATGGATATCTTGACCTTATCGATACGCTCGGGATTGGGAAAGATTTCCATTTTGTCGTTGCACTCGTGCTCCATTGTGAACAGCATGTTGCGCTCCTTGAGAAGAATGTACCACAGCTGATGCAGATCCTTGTTGGACTTGATCCGCAATTCATCCAGTTTCCAGGCCCGTCCTACTTTCACATCGTTCTCGCCCCAATGCTTTGGATCGTCAAAGAACTCCATGAGTGGTTCCTTACGCTCCTGTCGCACGCATTGCGTCGTATGCAAGCCGCATTTCAAGACACCTGCCGGGCTATGTATTATGTAAAGTAAAACAAAACACGAGTCGATAAACGCTATATGCTTGGACAGTTTTCTGTCGGCTTTCAGACTTACCTCCACGCTGGTAATTGGTTTTGAGAAGTCGCTAGCAGGCTTTTGAAAGTAATTGTGCCCACATTTTTTGCCAAATTAAAACATTTAATTAATGTTGAAGACATTTTTTCCAATTAAAGGCAGCCACAGCTGACTGGCGGTTAGTGATGTGCGTGACCTCAATTTAATGCACATTGATTTCGAGAAATTAGTTATCGATATTGCTTATATTCTAATTTTACAGGGACGTGCAGAATCTGTTAAATAAAAATAGTAAGTGGCTTTTCTATCTGAAACATTGGCCTTTTGCGCAAATAGGTTTTTATCTATACATTTGATGTAAAGTTAATTTTACTAGTTTTCATTTATTAATGCTTTTATTTAGTTGCACATTGATCAACACTTGTTCCCTATTAATCGATATTGGCACATCACTAGCCAGTAAGAAGTACGACGCGTTCTGCTATGTGAGTGTATGTGAATTGTGCGCGTTGGTGGCGAAAATTAACATTCTACATAAAACAAGTTGGACTTTTAAATGCCAAATATAATAAAACGTATGCACAAGTGTGCTGGCAACATACAACAATAAAATGTAAGTTGATACTGCTGTCTAACGTATGTTAATTATTGTGTGAAAAAATGCAAGATTAATTCCATTCCATATATACATGCATATGTAAATATGTATGTACATACATACATATATGTGAGTACTTAGTATGCAGGAGCGTTACAACAGCGTGTGTGTGTGTAAGGAATGTATTTGTATGGATTTCTGTGTTTGTTATATTAAGTACACAATTTGACGTGATAAAAATTCTACAGAGCTACACCATATCTGGACAGCAACTATTTGTGTTTTAATCAACGCTGAATTAATTCGAGTGTAATGTGGAATTGGTTATGCAAAAAATAAATTGAACTCATTCATTGATAAAACAGAACGTTGAGCAAGGAAGAGAGTGAGAGAAAGAGGAGCTAGAGAGTCGGCAATGTAGTAATCTTTCGGAAGTGTTGTCGTGCTGCCGATGTGCTTAAACTCAAAATTGGTTCAAATTAGTTGGAGTCAGCTGGAGTATTATGTCAGCTTCTTTTATGGGCGTAACTGCTTTTGGTTTTGTAATGTCCATGATAAAACATAATGCTTAAAATATCGCATTGTGTCAGTGTTGCAGTGCAGTCAAAAAGTACTTTATCTGCATAGTTATTTATATGGGAGTTGGTATAGTTTGAACATGCATGCACATATAATTGAAAATACACTAATCTATGTTTCAGTTATTATTGATTGAATAAAAATTGCGTTACTAGAGGCAGTTAATTTAAAGGTCAGTAAAATAGTGTTCAGCAAGTGAATTGATTCATCAATTTGCAGAAAGAGGGCAATTTAGTTGTAGACTACACGCTGAGCTTTGCACTGTTCGTTTGTTTTCGAAATTTTCTTTTTTTTCTGCTTTTTATCTGTGTGTGTTTGTGCCGAAAACATCGATAAGAAGACGGACAGCAGCAGCGGCTTCGCTATGGTTCACGCCCAAAACATTATCGCAACTGCCACAGGGGCGTATGCGTGTGTATGTAAGTGTGCTATGTCAGTCAAGGTTAATTTGTTGGTTCCGTGTATGGGTAAATTATTGCTATTTTCTTTTGCTGCAAGCTTTATTTATGTAACTGAAAGCTATATAGATTAAAGTCAAAAGTCTGACCCGCATCTTTTTTTTAACTAATCGATACACAACAAAGAAGAATCTATCGATATGCGGCAAGTGACACTGTTGACACTTGTTGCTGCATGCATGTTATAGAGTATTCCTTATATCAGTGGCGTTATTTATATATATATATATATATATATATATAAATATATATAAATATATGAAAATATGTGCCGTTACATATGTAAAGGCGTACAAATTAATGGAAAGAAAATATTTGCATTTAGCAAGTGTTGCCTAAACTTAGCATTTGGCACAGTTGTTATCAGTAAAGTTATAATTTGAACACTTAAGTATATTTATCTATATATATTATTATACACATGTCTAGTCCAATTGTTATTTTATTGGGGTGTTTCAATTATTTTTACTACGCTTATCAGGGCCGTGTTCAATTTCAACGGCCAATTAAAATAATGCCAAATTATCAATCGGTCGTCGAGTCTTTGACCTTATGCGTAAATTGTTTTTTGTTATCTTGGTAAATTTGTTTACGGCTTTTATCTGTGGCATGTTAAAATAATGTAGGCATTACAACAAATGTTGAGTGCACATTTTCTTTCGAAAGAAAAAAGCAAGTAAATAAAAAGCAACATATAAATAAATTTGTATGTATGATAAATTAAACTGCTCAGCATAAGTGATCGATTATGACCAGAAAAATAGCAGGTGCATTCGTAATTAGCAGAATAATTAATAAATTCGATGAAATAAAGCAAAGTAAAAAATAAAGCCGGCTACAAATGCAAAATTGTGATACGCTGCCTAATTATGAGATGTTCATATTATGCATTTTCTCTCTCTCTCTTCTCTCCTTTCACACACACACACGCGTGCACAGTCCAATGTCGCAGCCAGAAACAACAACAGCTAATGTCGATCTAGCAATGTCGGCAGAAAATACTGCTGACAATAATCGGAAGCGCTCGTTATCGTTCACAACACGATCGGAGCCCAAATCGATAATCGAGATACACATTTCGAATGAAACAACGTTGAACAGCAACAGCAAACGCGCCAACTTGGAAACAGAATCACAAACAGAGATGGAACATCAACAACAGCAGCCAGACAATGTTATCGAGCTGAACGCTGAGGAGCGGCAGCTCGATAACGATAATCGAGCCAGCTGCTCGATATTCTTACAGCATTTGGCATGCTTCAAGCTGCAGCCATCGATACCCAATTGTCGCGAATGTCAACGTCGTCATGCAGCTGGCAGCAGCAGCAGCAACAATGAAACTGGTGGCAGCAGTGGCAATAACATTAGTGGCAGTAACAGGAGCAGTAGCAATGATGTCTACTGTCGCTTCTATGAGTTTCGACGCCTGCAATATAATGCTGCTGGCCAATTGAGGGTTGCCGGCTTTCCCAATCCGTACAAAGAGCCAACAAGCATCGATTACACCATATGGCAGCCGGATGAGAAGACAGCGCCAACCGCTGGCTTTATGGATATACAGGTGTGCCGCTATATACTGTTGCACGCCGGCGATCAATTCTGTTATCTGTGGCGTCAGGAGGCAGAGGCACTGAAACTGCACGAGAATCCGGATGGGACGATTGCATGGAAAAAGGCCGTGCAGGGCACTCGCGAAATATGCGATGTATGCGATACGACGCTGTTCAATTACCATTGGACTTGCCGCAAGTGTGGTTTTGGTGTGTGTATCGATTGTTTCAAGGATCGCAAGGAGGGCCTGCAGCACAATAGGCGACGTGTGACCGAGGCACAACGTGGACACGATGAATACCACTGGCTGCTGTGCACCGATGACAAACAGGAACAGCAACAGCAGCAGCACACTTTGCCCGAGCTGATGTTGACGCAGATCATAGCAGGCGATGCTTTGAATGTGCTCGGACGGCTGTTACACGAGGTGCGCACGTTGTGGCAGGTGCCGCAGGTCTGCGGTTGTTTGCTGAGCAAACAGCAGGTGAGCGATGAACAGCTGACACAGCTCATACAGGATATGATCAAGGAGTCGCAATTGAAGCAACAGACGAGCGCCTCTTCACTGGCCACCGCACAGAAGGTGCAGCAGCAGCAGCGTCTCGAGCAGTTGCATGCCAAGAAATTGGAATTTGCACGCAAAAATGGGATAGACTATGTGCCAGGACGTGTGTGGACAAAGGAGACACTTGGCAAGGATCCCATAACGAGCGCTTTTGACAATTTCAAGCACATAAATTTTTTACGCAAAGGACTCGCCGGATTGCGACGCTTTCTGCCGCCGCGCGCCATGACGCTTGCCCACTCCACACAGCTGGCGCCGGGAGTGCCACATGAGTGGCTCTGCGATGGCAAATTGTTGCGTCTCACGGATCCCATGCATCCAGACAACCGAGTACTGTACCAGGAGGTGTGGAAATGTGGACAGCCTGTTATGATTTCGGAGGTGGCCCGTTCCCTTAATCTGGACCTTTGGCATCCGCAGGCGTTCTGCAGTGATTTCGGTGATGATCCGAACGATTTAATTAACTGCCTCAATGGCAATCTGGTGCCCAATCAGCCGATGCGTCACTTTTGGGAGGGTTTTCAGTGCATGCACAAGCGTCTGCTCGATGCGAATGGCAAACCGATGCTGCTTAAGCTCAAAGATTGGCCACCAGGCGATGACTTTGCTGAGATTTTGCCCACACGCTTTGCAGATCTGATGCGAGGATTGCCCATGCCGGAATATACGCTACGCACTGGCAACCTTAACATAGCCAGTTGCTTGCCCAAAATGTTTGTGCCGCCCGATTTGGGACCGAAGATGTATAATGCATACGGTTCGGCATTGCATCCGGACAAGGGCACCACCAATTTGCATCTGGATATTTCGGATGCCGTCAATATAATGGTGTATGTGGGCATACCCACAGACGAGGACAGCAAGCCACAATTGGCGGCCACACAGCGTGCGATTGCATTGGGTGGTTGTGATTACATTACTCGGGCACGCTGCCAATTACCGGACGTGCTGCCGGGTGCATTGTGGCACATATTCCCGGCACGGGATGCGGACAAAATACGAGATCTGCTCAATCGTGTGACGTTGGAGAAGGGCTTTCGACTAGAGCCAGATCATGATCCCATTCACGATCAGAACTGGTATCTGGATGACAAGTTGAGGGCGCGTCTCTTTAAGGAATATGGCGTTGAGGGCTATCCGATTGTTCAGTGCCTGGGAGATGCGGTCTTCATACCGGCGGGTGCACCGCATCAGGTCCAAAACTTGCACAATTGCATAAAGGTGGCCGAGGATTTTGTGTCGCCGGAGAACATTACGCACTGCTACCATCTTACGCACGAGTTCCGACGCCTGTCGCACTCACACACCAATCACGAGGATAAGCTGCAGATTAAGAATATCATTTATCATGCCATCAAGGATTGTTGCACCATTTTGACCCGGTCGCTGAATGAACGCATCGATTTCGAAATGGCTAAGATCCAAGCAGAGCTATAGACGATGGTTCCTTCGGTTTTCAATATCATTCATTATGTATTCAAACGCAGATTTTGTCATAGCAATTTTGCTATATTCTATAAAATTAAGATATCAAATAAATTCAATATACTACCCAAAAAAATGTTGCATTTTGTATGTACACAAAATTGTACAGATCGAATTAAAATCAGAATCAATCAAATCTAAAATCAGTTTAATATTTTGTTATAGTTGAGATCCCAATTTTAATATTAAATATTCCTAGTTTCATTAATTTGAAAGGTCTTAAATTCAATAATATTTAGTTAATTTTTGTATTTGCAGTAGCAGCCAATCTTGTGATGCACCGCACCAAATGAGATTGTGTGAAACCAATGCGTTTGCATCGTGCTGATATGCTCGGTACAGATACTCATAATGACAATGATAATCACCACAATGATGATTGTGGTCAGCAGCCCAGTGTCCGATTTGACATTGTGCACGTAGGAAGTATTGGAGTTGGGAAACCAAGTCAATTATTTAGCCACGAAGACGACGAATATTAATAACAATAAGAAGAAGAAGAACAACAAAGCCAAAGGCAAAAACCAACAATAATAATAAAGCAAATCGTAGCGACGAGCGATTTTGGCATTGATTTCTATATAAGAAGTAGAATTTAAGAAAGCACTCAAAATGACGGTGGACTTTAATGATTACTTTTGGGTAAGTGAATCAATGTCAATGCCCATATCCATTCGTTAATCTTCCACACTTATTTGCAGGGGGAGAAGAACAACGGTTTTGATGTGCTCTATCATAATATGAAATTTGGACTGGTGGCCAGTAAGGAGCTGTCTGAGTTTCTACGCGAGAAGTCCAACATTGAGGAGCAGAACTCGAAAATGATGTCAAAGTTGGCGCACAAGGCAAGCACGGGCACATTGAACAGCACATTTGCGCCCGTATGGACCATATTGCGCACCTCGGCCGAGAAGCTGTCCACACTGCACATGCAAATGGTGCAGAAGTTGACGGAGCTGGTAAAGGATGTGGCCAAATATGCCGATGAGCTGCACAAGAAGCACAAGTGCGTTAAGGAGGAGGAGTCCCAGACATTGGAATGCGTCCAAGCCATACAAACATCAACGGTGGCTGTGCAAAAGCTACGCGATTTGTATGCCAGCAAGGTGGTTGAGCTGGAAAAGCTGCGCAAGGACAACGGCTCGCACAAGGATGCTGAGAAGCTAGAGAGTAAACTAAAGAAACTCCAAGAGGACTACAAAGCGTTGCTAGATAAACACAATCCCATCAAGAACGAGTTCGAGCGACGCATGAGTCAAACTTGCAAGGTGAACGTGAAAACTCTTTACGATTCTTATTAACGAAGATATTAATGGGAGATATTGAATTTAATTTGAACAGCGCTTTCAAGAGATCGAGGAGGTGCATCTGCGCCAGATGAAGGAGTTCCTATCGACTTACTTGGAAATGCTGCAGAATAATCATGATATGGTCGGACAAGTGCACTCGGACTTCAAGCGTCAGTTTGTCGATATGTCTGTGGATAAGCTGCTCGAGCAATTCGTCTTAAATAAATACACGGGCCTCGAGAAGCCTGGTGTGTATACATAGCTTAGTTTAGTTGTTAGCATTATTTTTATTAGCAGTAATATTTGTTAATTAAATTAAATTACCTCCACAGAAATGCTCGAACTGGAGTTTGTGTCACTGTCGAGTGGAACACGTTTGCAGCCGACGCAGCAGGCATCGAATTCGAATTCGGCGACCAGTATACAGGCGGCTCTGCGTTCGGGCGGTGCAGCTGCCACAGTATCGGGCAGCCTGATATCGATGGATCAGCGTGGTGCTGGCAGTGCTGGGGATGCTCTTGCAGGCGTTTCGCTGGGTAGCGGCAGTGCGGCCAGCGGCAGCATACCATATGCGGATGATGCAATGCTCAGTGTTGGCGGTATTGGTGTTCCCTCACCACCGCGACCCACATCGCCGGAAACGCTGGCCGGTCAGCCGCCCCCTACGAGCACTTCGACATCAACGGTGAAGAGTCTCCGCTCCTGGTTTATGCCGACGGCTAGCAAACAGCAACAACAGCAGCAAACTGCCGGAAATTTCGGTATGCCTGCCACCAGCAACAGTTCCAACAACAACAATTACAACAACACGAACATCACAACAGCAACAAGCGGCAATTTGAACACCAACAACACAACAACAACAACAACTGGCACGATTAATTTCACCACCAATGTCACCACCAAAAATTCCCCTAACTCAGAGCTTCTGGATACTAGTAATCAAGGTTCACTCTATTATTTTTTGATTTTCTTCCCACATAATTTTCGTTGTTTAAATGTATTTCTCTTTATTTGTTTTATTTTTAATTATTTTGGTAGCAACTCCTCTATTCTATACTATCTACAAACAATTATTATTTGTGTTTACTACTTTCAAGAGCATAACTAAAAAGCAAATACTTTTTATAATTTATAACTTTTTCATTTAATTAGTTTCATCAAAATTACGTGTAAGAAATGAACAAAAATAGAGTATAAATTTCTCGACTAGAATTTAATATCTGGCAAACTATATACAATTTTTAGTGTTTTTCATATATTTCAAAAGGGGTTTTTAAGTCTCTAAAAATGATTTGCTTTTGTAAAAATTGCAAATATTCTCTCGTGTCTCAATTTATTTTTAGATCATTTTCTAAATTTAAATCGTTTGCAAGAAGATTACTATTTTTTGAATAATCGTTATCCCACGATTAGGCTATATATGAGTTTTGATAATTTTAATAGCTAAACACTATTTAAATCAATCTATAACATATTTTATGCATTTTTGTTTTAGTTTTCTTTTGTCAACATTTATGTTCTTATTGTGTATATAAATTGTATAATTGTTTATAAACGTTTTATGTGTAATGCCCTTCACTCAAACACCAGCCAAATGTTAACCCAACAACTCAACTTAACTCTCAACACACACACAGTCACATAACCACTATAACACACACAAACGCAGGTTTTTAATAACTGCAACTAACAGCATTCACCACGATTCTTTGGTTTGCACACATTTTTTTTTACGCCATCACCGATCACACAAATGAATTCATAATATCCATTCGAACATCCGTGCATCACCGATCGACTAATCCAAATTAAAACTTTAGATCAGCAACAACAACAACAACAACAACAACAAGAACAACAACAGCCGCATGAGGCCTTAACACCAACGGCTAGAAAGCAAATGAATGCAACGACAAGCGAACAACATTTATCGAAATCATTAAACGAGCAAGATCATCTTAATCATCAGCAACAACAACAACAGACTGCAGTGGGCAACAATATTGCCACAACAACAACAACAACAACAGCAACAACGTCCAGACGTACAACGTCACTTTTAAATATATTCACATCAAACTCTCAGGGTAATTGCCAAAAATGAAAGTAAAACCCAAACCCCAACCTGGCTCCAAACAAACATCCCCCCAAAACAAATAGCCGTATCTTTTTATTCCGACTTATATATATATATTTATAATACATTTAAAATTAAGCACAAAATTCAATGCTTTTTCAGCATGGTATTTTCTTTCATATGCAAAAAACTCACAAAGTTCCTAACATATTTACTAAACCATTTGTTGCACTTTTATACGGCGGTGTTTGAGTTCACTTCAAAATCTGTAATCTAGCAGTGTTGTATATTATGTTGTTGTCCAACACTACGCACTTTAACTATAACTATTGCATGTTGTATTAAAATTTACGTCAACTAGATGGGATTCTAAGTAATATATTTATCCGAAATTGAAATACATTATTCTTAAGCTTAAGAATTTTAAAATTTATTTTATATGATTTAATTTATACATTTTTTAGTTAATAAGTTTTTCATGTTTACTACCATGTTCTGGATTACAGTTAAATTATGTTATCTAAATGTATGTAATATATATATTTATATTTTATTTTTATTGATGCAAGTAATTTACATTTTGTAAATGTGATTCGATGTTAAAGTGCGTAGCTTGTTAAGTAGATTTTGGTATTTGTTTTGTTGTAGTAGTTGTTGTCTTTATAAAGTTAAGATATGAATTAGTTGTGCGCAATCAAATTAAATTTTTATTTAACGTTTTTTTCAACAGTTTCGGGCATTTTGCGTAGTAGACGCGACAAGGCGAAAACCAAAAGGTCAAAAAAGAAGAAAGACAACGAGGCTGCCGATCACAATATACAAGAGGAGCGCTTGACCAGGTGAGCTGTCTATTACTTCATTTGTTATTTAACATTCCAATAATTCGAATTGTTTATTTTTTGTAGCGTGGAGCGCTCGAATAATACATTACTCGACTATGATGATCAAGGACGCAGCATGAAGACGCAAAACTCGAGCGGCAGCAGTGCTGGTGGTGGCTTGGCTGCGCTCTCTGCTACATCGGCGCAGGGCAGCGTTGATTCCGCAGGTGCCAGCAGCATGGGTGGTGGCAGTGGTGGCACAGGCGGCACTGCAGGTGTCATTGGTAGCGGCCTTGCGGTCAATGCCAGCGGCAGCACTTTGGGTGTGGGTCCATCGACCACAATAACGACGGCTGGAACTGCAGCTGGCACAGCTGCTAGTGCTGCTGCCGGTGGCGCCAATGCCAGCGGTAGCGGTTACGAGGTGGACGAGGAAGGGTTCAGTATACAGCCAGCAAAGGAAATTGCCTGGGAGGAAAGTCAGGACAAATGTAAGGCTAAGCATTTGAATACTACAATATTGCGACGCATACTGAAAGTACGATTTCTCTAGCAGCTGGCAGTTTCTATTCGGATTCCGACTCGGATTCGGATAACGACAAGCGACGCATTCATGTCAAGATTAAGCCACTTAACAACGGACAGGCACCAATGTCAGCCAGTGTGGATGAGCTGCGGGCAACCGTTGAGAATATTTCTCTGTCGCCCACGGGAGTCTTTGCGGTATGTAAACATAATATCATTGCTCGCTCTGTAAACATATCACTGTTGAGCTGTCTTCTTCACATGTGTATCCAATGCTGTTAACTCCATTTCTAATTATGGTCTTGTAATTGTTCTGTAATATTTACAAATTCAAGTTCGAGTTTTGGCTTACTTAAGCATGTAATCATTAGTTACTGATAGAGTGTCATCATAATTTTCAATTTTAACTGAGACTTTTAAATCTTAATTGTTGTAATGTGACAATTTTAACATCATCTTTTCTTAACAGCAACTGCTCAATAATAACCACTGTTAGATAGTTAAGTAAAATGCATCTCTGACATAACTGTGCTGTTAAAACTTATATATTAATTGCTGTTAATTCGATGTTTTTTTGTTTGCAATTGTCTTGGTTAGAAAATGCAGAGGTAATAGTTGTTTATAACTTGTATATATTCTGTATTATATGACTATAATGTAGCAATATTAACAGTGTAGTTTTAACCTTAACTGTCTTTAGTGTGGCAATGTTAACAGTGACTTTTCAATCTTAACAGCAAATGCTCAATAATATCCGCTGTTAGGCAGTCATGTAAAAAGTTATTTGGTAACATGACTGGCTGACGACTGTTAGCAAAAATTTTAATTGATACAACTTTATTTTTTAATGTATGCACAGCATCACAGCCAACAGCTGCAGGGTGCGGCTCGCGGCGGTGCCGCTGTATCGCGTCAACAGTCTCCAGAGATATCGAATGCTTCAACACCAACGGCCAGTGTGCATCCATATGCACCGCTGCAGAGTCCAACGTTATCAAACAACAACAATGCGAATAATGCAAACCACAATCGCTATGCGGATCTTGGCGATATATTCTCCGAGTTGGGTGACATGAGCGTCTCAGCGCCAGCATCGGCTACGCTTAGCAAACCGCCTGGTCGGCAGATACCCACACCCACATCCGCTGTCGGCGGCAGCAGCATAGCCATTCCACGACCCCCATCTCGTCGCTCCGATATGATTGCCATTGGTACAGCGGCGACCACTGCAGCAGCGGCAGCGGCAACAGCTGGGGGCGCAACAAGTCTCGGACGTGGACGCATGAGTCCGGCGCCGGCAATGAACAGAGCGGACAGCATTGGCAGTCTGGAATTTCGCACCGCCATTGGCGGCATGGGTTCATCGCGTGGCCCGTCGCCGCTGACAATTGGGATTTCAGACACAATACCGCTGGCGGTTGCATTCCATGAGATAATTCACGCCTATTTCAGAGGCAGCGACGAGTCGCGCTGCCAGGTAAAGGTGTCCGGTGATATGATGCTATCATTCCCAGCCGGCATTGCCGGTTTGCTAGCCAATAATCCAAATCCAGCCAAGCTGGGCTTTCGCATTAAGCAAGTACAAAATCTCGAGAGTCTTGTACCCAATGGTAAACTGGTGCATATGTAAGTGAACCTTTCCTATCCATGATCAATGAATACTTACCCCAATTCTACATTCATCTCTCTCCATATGTAATCACTCGCAGAGATCGGCAACAGTCGAGCTCGTTGAGCACAGTGCTGGAGTTTAATATGCCCGCGCTGACTGCATTGTTGCGCTGGCAGGCGGAGAATAATCCGAATGCCTCTTACTTTAATGTGGACATACTCAAATATCAGGTGCGAACGAAGCCGGGCGCAAGCTCGTGTCCCTTCCAGCTGGTCAGCTACTGGAAATGCGAGCCCAGCTATACGGCGCTCAAGGTTGACTACAAGTACAATAATCATGCAATGGCCAGTGCATCGCCGCTGCTGAATGTGACACTCTCGGTGCCCGTCAATGGTTCTGTTCGCAATGTTCAGTCCAAGCCGCATTCATCCTGGTGAGCACTAACCATGCAACTAAAGCACAACTCTTTATGACAATCTATGCGGTTTTTAGGTTGGGTGAATCGAATCGCTTGGTGTGGAATTTTACGGACATCTCACAGAATTCTCAGGATGGTGGTGTTGGTACGCTAAGGGCACGCCTCGAGCTCAACGATGGCCCTTCGACACCTGCGATGCTGGCCACTCAGTTCAATTGCGAGGGCACCACCTTGTCGGGCATTGAGTTCGAGCTTCAGGGCAGCGGGTATCGTTTGTCCCTGGTGAAAAGACGCTTCGTGTCAGGTATGAATTACTAATGCTCAACAGTATCCCAATGTTTGTATTAACAAGTTTTCTTGTTGCTTGCAGGGAAATATGTGTGTGAGGGCGATGGCATACGTAGCGGTGCCACACCCACACCGCCCTCAGTTGGCTCCACCAGTCCGTATTCAGCTAAATCGAATTAGTGTGCAACTTTATTGGCAATTGGCTCGTGAAAATCTAGCGAAATTTGTATCTAAAACTGAAAACTGAAAACTGAACTATAGACCTATAACTAAAACTAAATGAAGGAAATCATTTTGTACTGCAAATCGTTTTGATCGTTATTGGCCTCACTCTGTGTTTACCTACTGCGCTACTCTGCCATTGGTGGTTTGTTCATTATGATGTATTTTTGTAACACTTATACTGTTGGTGAATCTGTTGGATGTTGCGAGGCCCACACAACTGGATGTATTATTTGTTATATTTATATATATATATATATATATATATATATATACATATATATATATATACAATATTATATGCTTAGAAATGTATTTATTATGTTTAATTAAATATGATGTAACGAAACTATGTATGTAGCTATGTAGATATCTAAAAACACGACACCGCTCGGATACACAACAAACAAGCAGCGTCTTTAAGGACGTTGATTTTATGTTCACTTTTGTATACAACACACATATACACACACATACAACACACATATACACACACAACCAAATGTATTAAAATGAATGCAAGAATTCAAGTCACTTTGTTGTTATTCATTTCTTAGATTTAAATCATACCTTTTACTTGAGAAGCAGAAAAGGCAGCTGACAACTTTAAATTTATCAATGAACGGTGATTAACTTGCGTTATCAATCGATATATATTTTTAATCGATATCGATCATTTAAAATGAGAACATGTCAGGGTGCACATATTAAGTGATGTCCTTAAATTATTGTATATATAAATGAATACATATATTTTTTGTGTTATTAATTAATTATGTTGAGAGCGCGTTAATGCCCACAGAGCGCACGCAGGTTTGTGTCACCAATGTGCGTTGGCGCCGATCAATCTTTGCTCTTTTTCGGTTGCTTAATAATCAAAAAAAACATTCACATACACAATCACACACATATACGTATATTAGCCAGAGAACATGACAAACCGGTTTCGCTTTCCGTAGCTATTAAATAAAGGAAATTAGCCAAAGCCAAAATATAAAAACAACGCGTGCGTCTAATGTTTGACAATACGAGAAGAAAAAGAGCTATCAAGATATTTCGTGGGTGCAAAGTGGTTTCTAAGTTATGCACAGAATCTTTGCCCCACAATTGTAGTTGGCATCTATTTTAATGGTATTCTTATTTGTGCACACAGCAAACAGCTGTCGTTGCTTGTCCCACGCTCTCTCTCAGTCTTTCACTTGCTGTTGCCTGTTGCGCCAGCTTGTTATTGTTGACGCATGACGTCATCATGGCACAAATTGATTTCAAGGTCGCCGCTGGTCGCATTTTCATTTCACTTGACACGCTTTGGCGCCTGCTGCTGCTATTATTTTGTATTGCAATTATTGTTGTTGTTGTTCTAGTTGTAAGTGCAGTGGGATAAATTGTATTAGGGCGTTTGAATTACATACATATTGAACAATGAAGATTGAGATTGGAAAATAATATATATGTAATCAAAATACAGTGGTCGCTAGGCGAAGATAACTTTAAGAAATTAAAATAGTTATTTCCAATGTTTTTTTTTTAATGTTCATTTTAATCAATTTTTGACTAATGAAACAGAGACATTCATATTTTGGGAGAGACCACTGTACAAGTATTATAATCGAGATGCATTTAGATGCACAAATTTTAGTATTTTTTATTCGTTGGAATTGTTAGCTAACTGACCATAATAAATGGGAAAAGTATCTATATGGCAGTTTGTCAAACGATAAGATTAAATTACAAGCAAAAGTCGTAGACAGGCATTGTGTAAATTTGTACGAGATGTCGACCGCATTATATGCGTATATATAGATATATATATACACATACATATATACACACATATATATATATATATATATATATGAATTTATACCAAACGTCAGACACTATATTTGTTTACCAACAGCGACAAGCACACACAACAATTGTTAAATATGCTTGTATTTATATTTGCCCATTGTACTAGTTTTGAATTAGATCTGTGTACAGTATATTTTACAAACAGATGTTGCTAATTAAAAATAATTTATGTACATCTATTTCAATTTGCCGTATTTTTAACCAAGCAATTTGTTAGTAACTTTACAGATACATATTTAATTTATTGCTATGTAAAATTCCATGTGATATGGTAAATGGAAGGAAAATGTTTGGTTTTGTTAGGGATTTTTATCTTGAACATCATTGCACTTTATTTATTTGTATATTGACTGCATTAGTAGACCTTAAGACAAGCACACAAATGTAATTATAAATTGTTTGGCAAACATATGCTTTCATTATTGTTGTTGTTTCCTTTCGAAAGTTGTAAATTAAATTAACATTTATTACGCCTTTAAGATTATTCGTATCGAAACTTATGGATACACATTGGATAGATTAGCTTTCGTCTGACATCTACATTGTATACATATATGTATAAATATACATATTTATATATATATATATATATATACATATGTGTGTGTAGTTCTATCTGTTTTGTAGACACGCATGGCATTCAGTTTTTTTTTTATTAATATGTTTTTAGTTGTTAAAGTGCACAACTATTCGGGTATCAAATATCGTTTCAATTACTGCACAGTAGAATAAAGATCTACAATTTTTAGAATGTTTTCTGAGCTTAATGTGTTGTATTTGGTTAATATTTCTTATGTGATAGATTAAGGAAATCGTAAGCTTTTTTTTTTTTAAAAATACACATTTCCCGTATTTAACAATTTAGTTATTCTTATAGTTAGGAAACATATAATATGTACAATGTTAAGGACAAGTAAGCACTGAATAATTTATCGATATTCATTATCTTATTAGCACATACAACAAAGTTTAATTCATTAAAATGTTGCTATTATATATGTATTTATATATGACCATATTTTCTTATGACTATGTCCGAATAAAAAAAAATAAAAAAGTGCCTAACTTTTACACACATTTGAAATATATTCCAATATCTTATCAACATTTGCAAAGTGCATTGTTCCACTGTGCGTTTAGCTAATTCAATTGCGTGTGAGTGAGTGCCACATTATAATTAACTGAAATTATATTGTTAATATATGTATTTGTTTTCTATATTTATTTTTCCATTGCTGCGTTGAATTTTCGTTCACTTTGAAGCTTTGCCTAAAAGAAAAAGAGAAAAAACGTTGTTTTAATAATTGGCAGTAAATACTAGAACACAAAAGGTCATAAAATCTTTATAATATATATGCATAGCTATGTGGCTTTAATTGCTTAATTGTAGATCAAACGGCTCACTGTAACGGAACAATATTCAGAGAGAGAAAGAGAGAGAGAGAGATAGATCAAGTGGAAGAAATAAAATTAGATAGAAAGAGAGAATGGGTGGGAGAGGGAGACGTCGGTTTGCTCTAAAGCTTTTGCAATTTTATTTCTATTTTTAGAATTATATTTACTGTTACTTTTATGTGCTTATTCTGCGATATCACTGGAGCCAAATAGCAAAGCAAAAGTAAAGGCAAAAACAAAATCGTTCGAAATTCATCTGGAATTAATTCTTCGCGTGTTTTCGACAAGGCGCAAATTGATCTGATTGGCTATGTGCATATTTTATATAAATCTCTTCAGTTTTTGCTCTTTTATATTATATATATATATATATTCAAAACATAAATTACCTATAGATTTCTCTAGAAAAATTCCAAAAGATAGCCTTGAACAATGTGTAGAATTTATTGATGAGCTCAATAACAAATTGTTGAAACATGTGTTGAAAAACATCTTGTTAAATATTTGAAAACTATTTCCATTGTATTTCAAAGGATAAATATTTTTTGCATTATTAAAGTTAATAAAATAAAAATTGTTTAAGTTTATTAAACACAAAGATATATTTTCCATATGGTTTCAAGTTTTAGCTGATAAGAGTGTGTCAAATTCAAACTTTCACTTTGTGTGCTGTTAACCTTTTTGCTGATAAGATATATGTACAATAATCGCAAGCTGATAGTTCCAATCACTTATATATCGATTGTTAATAAACTCGAGCTTATTTTCGAAAATATATTGGAGCAACGACAAATTGAGCCGCCTGATAGCGAAATGATATGTGAGCAGTAATCAAAAAAATGTAAAAAAAATAAAATAAAATTGGGCGCTTATCGGTCGAGCTCAAGGCCTGACCGTGAAGTGAGCAAATTAATCAAATCTATACGGGTGTGGGCCTATTAGCAGGAGCTACCATATACTTATGACAGACCCTATAACGCCTTAACAG
This sequence comes from Drosophila melanosoma, assembly GCA_035042045.1. Classification (NCBI taxonomy): domain Eukaryota; kingdom Metazoa; phylum Arthropoda; class Insecta; order Diptera; family Drosophilidae; genus Drosophila; species Drosophila melanosoma. The sequence goes on along the minus strand of JAWNLY010000086.1, from coordinate 1,032,477 downwards.
ATTCAGAATCAATCCAATTTGTTTTCAACATCATATTTAGGCAACTGACTCATGACATAAACTTCCGATGCAAAAGCAGAAATGCTTTTTAGCTAGTCAGGCACATACGTATCGATGTGTGTGTGTGTGTTATTGTGTGTGTGTGTGTGTGTGTGTGTGTGAAGACCATAAAACAAACAAACAGGCAGCTCGTTAAAGGGCGGGGGCATTATGTGAAGTAAACAAATACACACACAAACACACCCACAGTGCTAAGAAACTAAAACAGTTTGAATCGTTTTCCGCTTCACGATGCTAAAAATTATGGAACATTTGCATGTACAGTGAACACTAGAAAAATGGACAGTTATCAGCTTTACAAGCGAATTTCTGTTTATTACAACTATGTTTTTTTTAATTAATTTATTTATTAACTCTTTAGTAGTAAGCTTTTAACTCGAATTTTGGTAAATTAAAATATGTTTTTTAGTTTGAATGATTTATTGAGCTTTCAGCTTTTTAATCAAATTCTTTATATAAAATTTAAAGTTTTTTTTTAAATTGATCTATTTATTAACTCCTTAGTATTAAGCTTGTTTCTCGAATTTTTGTAAATTAAAATAAATGTGTTTTTGATTAAATAATTTGTTAACTAATTATTATTTTCAAACACTTATCGATATACTCTAGATTTTCAGTGTTCTAAGTGTTTTCCTACAGCGAATGTGCACTGTGTTTGTATTCTAATTTTAATATTTGTTGGAATTTATTTTATGTTTTCAATACTAACATATCTCCGATAAACCTTGAGCGTGCCTAACTATGGGTGGTAAATATATCTTACTTTACAGGTTTAGTGTTTTGCTTATCTTATGTAAACAAAAATGTAAAACATTTTAAAAACTTACAATTACAGATATTGTGGTCAGGATTTTCTAAAAATTAAGTATAATTTAATTCGTTTGTTCAATCAAGGAATAATTGATATATTTATAAATGTTGATGATGATTGTAAATCGTACTCATTGTAATATTTATGCAGGAAAGGTTCGTTGCTTTGAATGACCACTGTATTAGAATGCACGCCCAAGGATGCCGCACCCAAGGGTCATTTATTTCAGTTTTATGGTCGAAAGCTTTTTCTACTGCTCCTACTAAACTTATGAAAAAAAAAACACTTAAAAAAATATTAATTTTTTTTTTATAGATAATTTCAAAATATTGGGAAGAAAGCTAATAAAATTTTGAAAACCTTGTCTTATAATAACAATAAGAAAAATATTGCGTTTTTTTTTAAATGTTTAAGATATATTTTGTATTATTAAGAAATACATTTCAATAATTTATATATGTGCAAACACTAACAATCCCAAAAATCTTTTCCAAAATGTAGAAACAAATAATGTAATTTACTGGTTCGATTTTGATATTAGAGTCAAGCTTTTATTATTATTATGAAACTTAAAAATAAAAAAGCTTTAATAATAAAGGTAGGTACAAGATTTATTTTCTGAGTGTAATACAGACATTAAGTGGGTGCAGTAACTCACCTTGGAGGATTCCTCCATTTGCCGCTCCTCAAAGGACATAATTGCGCTGCTTTTCGGTAGGCAGCGTTCGATTGGCAAATGAGACAATCGCCGCTGCAGGCTGGGCAACGGACAGATCGGAGAAGACATGGCACTGGTTGTCCTTGGAGCTGTGCGATCTGCGGGCGACAAAGGCAAAGATGGTCTTCTTGCCCGTGGGATCATCGGGCGCGCTCCACATGCGATTCTCCGGATCGATGGCACAATGCGAAATCACATCGGCCGTGTAGTGTTTACGGAAGAACTTCTTTCGCGTATTGTCCGTCAATGTGATGCCCTCACCGCTGACCTTGAAGTGCACCTCGGTGGGCGTTGGCAACGGTTGCTGGTTATACAGTTGCCGGATGGCCTTCCTAATGGCCTCATTCCCGGTCAGCGATTCCGTATCGCAGCTGAACAGCCAGAGCACATTGGTGGCAGCGCCGTGCGCGAGCAACTGTTGCTGGGCGGGCGTTGTGATTGTGGCCAGACCAGGCACAACATCCGCATCCGGTATGCGCAGTAGGCAGGGCAACGCCAGCTTATTAATGGAATGCTCATAGATCAATGCGGAGAGTGAGGTGAAAGTGGGCTCATTCTCGCAACCCTTCAAGCGCACACCACGCTGCGTCGGCTCGATAAGGAAATGACGCACCAATTCCTGGCTGCCTGCCGGTGGCTGTGCCACACGCAACACCAGCCCATACGCATTCTTGTACGTGGTCGAGTCGCGCACCACAAATGTGCCCGGCGGTGCATTTAAGAGCAGCGCAATTGCATCTTCACGCGACAATAGCGACTTGTACCAAAACTTTGCCGAGTTTCGGGCGAACTTAACCAAATCAGGGGCAACCTCAAAGGTGGGTGAATGTCCCGAATTGAGTTGTTGCCTGCTGGCAATTGTCTGATAAATCGACTCGCTGTTGTTGTTGGGCGAGGCACGCTGGGGAGTCGAGGCGCTGCCGGAGAATGGTGTGCGTGGAGTGAGCGGAAAGGCGGGCGTCTCTGGCCGGCTTGTCGGACTGGGCGTAAGCAGGTAATCTATCTGCTGCTGCTGCTGCTGATGTTGCAGTTGAATTTGTTGTCCATTTGGAGTATTTGGAGCGCGCTTTGCGCTGATGGCATAAATGGGCGACAAATCGCGACGGCTGCGCGTGTGGTTCTGGCCATAAATGTGAGCCAGCTGCTGCTGCTGTTCCAACTGTGGCATCAACAGTGGGTCCACCGTTTGATGCTGCTGCTGTTGCTGTTGCTGCTGTTGCTGCTGCTGCTGCTGCTGCTGTTTGTATGCCAGCTGTATTGGTGTGCGTTCCACACTGTGGCTCTTGCTGTTAATTGTGTGATAATTGCGTTCCACAAATGTGGACTCTAACTGACGACGAGCAAGAAGTGCGCTGCCATCCGGCACATCCACATCCCGTCTGTACTCAATATCCCGGGTTGTATATGGAGCTGGTGCTGGAGCTGGCACTGACGCTGGCGCTCGAAGCGAGCTGCGCTCCTGCAAATCATTTAAATTGAGATTAAACTCAAAATCGTAATTGTATTTGTTGTTGTTGTTGTTGTTGCTGTGGCTCTGACGGCGTTGAGGCGGCGTTGGCGGCACACGTGCCGAAGCACGTTCCTTTTCACGCTCCTTTTCACGATCGCGATATTCGCCGTAGACTTTGTCGCGTCGCTCGCGAAGCAGCTGCTCGAAATCAGCGCGTGGCGCTGACCCATAATGATATGTATTCGATATGGTATTCGAGTTCGAATTCGAGTTCGAATTCGCATTGGAATTGTTGGCCAACGTTTTGCGCACCAGCAAAGGGCTGGTTAACCGTGGCTGCGGCTTTATCATATCACTGCCACTATTATTGTTGTTGTTATTATGATGATGATTATTATATGTATTGCTGACGCTGCCGTTGCCACCGGCGCTGCTGCTGCTGCTCACTCCAAAGTCGGCGTCGAGGAAACTGTCGAGCCGCGTTGGCGTTGGCGTTTTGCGGAGCGGTGTTGCCGTTTTGGCAATGCCATAGCTAAAGGGCAATGAGTTTTCGCGCGCGTGATAGGGTATTCCATTACCATTACCATTACCATTACCATTCACATTACCATTACCATTTCCATTAAAATGGGTATGGTAATTATTGTTATTAGTATTGCCATTGTAGCTGCTATAGCTATAGCTGCTTGCTTGCTGATACTTATTATCCGTTGACACGGCAGCGCTATCTTCGTACGGCGACCGCATAGTTTCGCGAATTCCAAACGACTGATTGAGTATGGAGAGACCCCCAGGTCTAAAGCAGAGAGCGCCACACACACATACACGCTTGCACACTAGCACACATGCATTCGGCCATAAACAGCGCGCTAAAAAAGATATAAAAAAAATGAAAAGTTAGCGTTGGCGTAAGCTCAACCCGGATTGCTCTCGCGCTCTCTCTTTTCGCTAGCCAACTAGCAAATCCACTTGAGTTGTTGTTGCGCCTACGTGCGAGCTCACAGTGTTGCAGAGTGTATGGTTTTTTCGTGCAGTGTTTTTACTTGTTGCGTACATTGAATTTAAGTATTATTTTATCTCTTTATTTTAAGGCAATATACGAATAAAACATGTAAATACAAATTAGTCATCTTTCTTTTATGTAATTTCAGCAATATATATTTTTGGGCATGGGAATTTCGACTATAACATATTGTTTTATTCAAAAGTTTTTGTAAAGAAAAATTTACAAAATACAAAAGAAAAATAACCGCATTCTAAAAAAAATGTTTACAAGCATATGTAGGCCCACTGTGCTTCACTCAAGTAAACAAATACACACACACATGCCTACAACCAGTGTACGTTTTGCAAAGGTGTTGGCGTCGAAGAGTTACAGAGAGCAGTTTTAAGAAGAGAGAGGCAACAAGAAATGATACAGTGCGAACTTTGCAACAGCAACGTGTGGTGATGTCATCCCCCCACAAATTGAAACAGACACACACACACACATATTCATACACACACAGACAGTTAATCACTAGAAGTGATCAACACAGATACTCATTTCAATATTTATTTGATCGGCACTCTCTCTCACTACGGCTCTCTGTGTTTAGAATGTATCTCTCTCATTTTCTCCCTCTATTGCTGTGTGTGTGTGTGCATGTCGATGTGAACATTTGTTGTAAATTGTAAACAAACAATTTTTTGAACGTTTTTAGCATGAAAAAATACGACTTGTGCTCCACTCCTTTCACTCTTATGTTGTGCAGCACCCTCCAATTGAAACTATGCACGTTTTTTTTTTTGGTTTTTTTTTTTTTTTAGTATTTAACGTTCTTTCACTTTGCATCAATTGAATGCCGACAATGACGAAGACGTCGACGCCGACGCAGAAGCACACATTAGTGCTTCCAGCCATCTGTTCTGAATGGGCGGCCATTGTTTAGAGTAAACTGAAAAAAGAAAGAAAAAACATTATCTGCGTTACAATTTGATTGATATTATCAATAAATTGCGGTCTATTTTCATTTGAACATCCATTCAGTTTCATGTTGCTTTCCCAGTCAACTTTTGTGGCTGGCACACACAAACACACCTACACGCAAACACACACGCAAATGGACTTATACAGACAAAGCGGTGGCATCTTTTTGATTTCTCACATTTTTCTTGTAGAAAGTGGAGAAAATTGTAAGCGCACCTTTTGTGGGCACAACAACAACAACATCGACAAGCAGCTAACAACAATCCACAATCCACAACAACAACTAACAGAGCAACAACATACTGTGGTCTGTGACGTCAGCAATGCAAAAATGTTTTTGCCTAAAATATGCAAAGTCGCTGGTAACGTTGACGTCGCTGCCAGCGTCAGAAGCTGCATTGCTGTGGGTGGTTTGAGGTCATAGTCAGTGTTACAAGCCTCCCACATCCACACACAAGCACACACACATATCGCTCTCTTGCTCTCTTCATATTTGCTCGTGAGCGCAACTCGTTTACCTTTGCGCGCAGCTTCGACGAACATCTGTTGTTATTGTACTTAGCATTATTGTTGTTTTTGGCAATTCTGACTGACAGACAGCAGAGCCTTGCATGTGTGTGTGTGTGTGTGGGGAGGGGATGCCAAGCATATGTTTTGATATCATTCAATTGCGCTTACAAAGATCAGCTTAATTGATTCTGAAACACCAAAAATTTATTTTATTGTTGTGAAATTGCAGCTGTGAATTGTTTGCATATTAAATGTGGCAGCCAATTAGATACAAAGCTGGAGGTCGCCGACTGACTTGATGCCAATGTGCGTGCGTGTGTGTGTGTGTGTGTGTGTGTGTGTGAGCGCGCGCTTTTGTGTTTATGTGCTTGTGCGTATTAATGGGGAATCCTTGAAATTGTGACACTGAAAACGACACCAGACTAGCTTAAGCTCAATAAAAAATTGAATTGCATTTTCCAATAAGAAATGAAATTGTTGATCGCAAATATCACGCAAGTTAAACAAAGTTTCTGAGCGATTAGTAGAATTGCCTTTTAATTAGAGAATTTTTATATATCATATTTTAATGAACTTATACATATATAAACGATATTGTTATAAAATGTATACTAAGAATTATATAAATACATAAATTCCAGGGTATAATTTAAATACAACTCTAATTTCCACATGCGACCCACAAGACATGCTCATAGCACTCAGCTTTTTTCTACAGTGAAGCGGTTGCTGTACCCGCTAATGCGTGGACTCCAAGTGGATTATGTGTCTTCGCTAAGAACATTTTGAATATATTTTCGGTTAGAAAATGCTTAAGTTCAGCCCATTTAGGTCATTAAATGATCTGACATTAGGTCGTTTTCCTTTGTGCAAATATTTAAATGCATTGTTTACGTGAGACGCCCTTTTTTTATGAGACTCTTACTCTTATCAGCAGCTCCACCCCATCACCGCTACAACCCCAGCCGTTTTCCAAAACGTTCGCACACATGAGAAATGTTGGCGTATTCAAGTGATTAATGCGGCCAATGTTCTCGAGAATATCCTCGAGGGGGTGGCGGAAGGGTGCGGGCAACTTCTAACCGGGTTGTAATTAAACTTGATTAATTGTTGAGTCTGCATAAAGGTAAATATCGGCGTACGCATGATAATAAAACGAAAATGGAAATTAATTAATATGAAAACAACTCTCAAATGATAAAAGTTTATTTTTTTGTTTTATTTTATTATGCTAACAATTTTTAGACACACTAGAAAATAACTGTTAAAGCTAAAGATTCAAGTTGAAAACATTTAGTTATATTATTATGCTCTCTTTCTGTTCTTTGCAGTTCAATCAATTTATTTTTGCAGCTGTGCCAATTAATTGTCTTTGTGGGCTTCAGTTTTAAATTGTTTGCATTTATTTTTTTGGGTTTGTCCTTAACAATTTCATAATCAGCAAAACATATAAATAAGCAGGTGAAAAACTTTTTTATGCTGGCTACATTTTTCTTTTCTTATTGCATTTTACGCATTCCTCTAGCTTTTTCAATTATTTTTCTGTTTTGTTGTTGTTTGCAAATATTTAAGTTGCTAGTAATTTTTTTTTGTTGCCAATCAGCGATTGCAGCTAAATAATAGCAATCTGCATGCAAAGTTTTGTTTTTAATAAATGATTTAATAAGGCTATTTATTTTTATATATATTTTACAAATTGGCCATTTTTTCTGATGGTTTCGGTAATCGATAATCGATTGGTGCGAGTTGCATATAATAATATAGTCAACTCTCGATAATATTGTATTTTATCATTTGTTCACGTGAGTGTTGTAAGATATTTATTTATTTAGTTAATGTCAGCTTATACATAGCAAAAAGTAAATTAAATTAAATTTAAAATAATATTTATAATTAAATATAAAATAAAGAATATGTTTTAGAACACTGGCGTAATTGTCCAACATTTGTTGTACGAATACTTTGTAATAATAATAATAATAATACAATAAAAATAATAGTAATAATAATAATAAAAAAAATAAATATTAATAATAATAATAATAATGACGCAACCCTGCTGGGAATGTGCTATGTCGCACACTTCGATTAATTATCGATATAAGGTTATCGAATATTCACTGTTTTCGGTAATTGCTGCTGCAAGAACTAAGTGTAAATTAATATTTTAAAGTCGCCTATTGGAAACAACATAAAATAAATAATATTTGATTGTTTTTTTGCAGCAAAATGTCGGAGATAAACAACGATTTGTTCGCCAACCCATTCAATAATCTGATGGTCAACTTTATGCCACCCAATATGGACGAGATCGAGCTGAGCGCCATGTTCCGCATGTTTGGGCCCGTTGCACATGTCAAAGTTGTGCGCGATGCTAAAACGAGCCAAAGTCTCTGCTACGGCTTCGTTCAGTTTGAGTCGGCCAACAATGCGATGTTTGCCAAAAACGGTTTGAACGGACAATGGTTGCGTGGCAAGCGCTTGAAAGTGTCCATCGCTCGACCTTGGAACTCCAAGTTTAAAAATGCCAAAGTGTTTGTGGGCAATCTGCCGATGCGCTTCAGAAAAGAGCACAATTTACGCAGTCTGTTTAAAATATTTGGCGATATCATTGAGCTGAAGGTATCAAAATTGGGATATAAAACCTTTGCATTTATACGCTACGCATCGAGATCCTCAGCTGAGCTGGCCATAAAGGAGATGCATGGCTATAAGCTGAACAATAATCGAATTCCATTGGAGGTCATGTTTGTTACTCGATCATCCAAAAAATAGTCAAAAATAGTTTATATATTTTACACATAAAGTGAAATGAAATCGAATAAGTTCAAAAAGTTCAACTTTAAAAAAATCGAATTTCGATGAAATTAAAAACGGCTGCAGCTGCCAGCATTTTGCAGTTGTATAAATAATTCATTTATTTCATATCTACAGTCGACACTTTTAGGTGTACCACTGGCCAGGGGCACAAGAGGCACGCCTACCTGCGATAAACAAAAACCGAAGTGACCCCCAAATATGCAACAGCTTTATCGTGCCACATAAGTAATATACGCGCCGGCAGCGACTGCTGCAGATTCGCAGGAATCGCATATATATATATATATATATATATATATATATATATATATATATATATATATATATATATATATATGTGTGTGTGTATTTTATATAAATAATGAAAACAAAGGGCACATAAATATCAAAAGGATCGTTGCCAAAATAAAAAATATAAAAAAACGACTGGCAGAATGTAGGTGGGAAACAAGTGAATTGAAAATTATTCGCAATTCGTTTGCTTTTCTCATTATAATTGAGGCAAAGCGTTGCTGCAACTTCAACTGTGCCTCTGCCACGCTGTGTGTGTATTTCTGTGGAGCGTATCCTGAACCTATTGCCAATGGGCACGCAGATTTCACTTACAGATTTGTCTGCTGCTGCTCCTCTTTTGGGTTTCTTACAAGGGTCTCTTCCTGCCACATAGCGTGGCATATATATTAGCTTACTCAGTAGTTTTGTCACATCGAGTGGCATGTTTAATTGGCATATCTAAAAAAAATACTACAAACTGCCTGAAACTTTACTATTTTTTTTTATATTTACTGAAAGCAATGCAAAGAATTTTTTTTTAATATTTATTTTAAATTACTTCTTTGAATAATAATTGCAGTTTGTAATTATTAAATAAATAAAATTCGAAATTATATTCTTAAATACAAACTTTAGATTGTATTCGCCAAAACTTTATATACAGTTTATATTTTTCAATACGCATTAAATGTAGAAAATTTAAGTTTTTTTTTAAATAAATGATTTCTTTTTTGCTTTATCAAGTTTAGCAGTTTGTTAAAAAATTTACAATTAATTAATTTAATTTTACATATATTTTACTAAAAATAATAGAAAATAGAATGGAATTCTAATTTAAATGTTGGTATAAAAAAAATACTTTTATATTCTGTCCATAGGGCATTCCAAAGTCGGCCTACGGCTAAAACAGCAAAATTGATATTATTTGGTTTTTGGTTGCGCTTTTTAATGAACTTGTGTCTGATTGCTTGACCCCTCTGCCTGCTGTTTGTTGTGATATATATCACCAGATATCGGTTACATAATAATGCAGCATTGCATTGTGGCAGGTGATTGCAGTTCCCTTTTTGTATGCCTCAATTAGGAGTGGCATCTTCCCGCATTGTTGAGTAACTTCTGGTCCGAAAGCGCTATAAAAGATTTGTTTTGTTTTGCTAAATAACAAATTTAATTTTTTTTTCATATTTTGCGGATGCTATATATATATATATAAGAGAAAAAACTGTAATTTCATTTTCATTTTGCGCTATGAAATGCAAATCAAATTTTCACTTCTTTGTTTACGTGCTTTCATTTTCTTGAAAGAGTTGCCACAGTTGATGGGAGCTGCTGCGGCGGGAACAGGGGGGAACTGACTGTCTGTCTGTCTGTCTGTGTTGTCCTTTTATAAGCACATTATTTTGCAACCTTTTTTTCCAAAACAGTTATTTTTCTTTGTGTTGAAGTTTTCGGAATATTTAATTTAATTTTCATTTCATTCCGTTTCATTCTGTTGTCATAAAAGAGTCGTAATCAATTTATATGTTTGCCACTTAAAGTTGCAGTTGCTTCAAGTTTTGTATTTATCGATGTGTCTTTTATAATTTTTATATATAAGAATCTATTTTATAATAAAGCTTTTTTGAAAGTGCTTACATTCAGAATTGAAGTAGCGCTACAGATGAAATCGGGAATCGAATTGATTGAATTGCTAAATATCAGTTTTCAGAGAAATGTCATTTGGAGAAGAAAAATCCAAATTTTTCACTGCCATTATATATTTTTATATATATATATGGGCTCATTTGTCTTGCTTTGTCCACAAACATTAAGAAAACACAGTCAAAAAACTGATGGAGCATGTCAATCAATGGACACGCTGCCACCCACTCACCCACTCACCCCTGCCCCTTTCCACTCCCCCCCCCGCAACACTCCTCAATCTAGGCTCAACACGCACACACAGGCTGCACGTCAGGATAATTAAGAAATTTTTCAGTGCCCAAAACGTTGGTTGTTTGGTTGTTTGGTTGGGGATGATATGGTTCAGTTCCATTTGTTGGTGGTGCGAATTTCGTAATCGAAATAAATGAAAATTGATTGAATTCCATTAGCAGACAGAGAACCGCCTGCAACTCAAATTAGGCGAAAACTAATGAGCCATGAGCATTACGACAGACATTGAGCTTGGCCAACAACTTGTGGTCAACTATCAATTTGCCTGGTAGAATTATGGCCATCTTTAGACATCATGCGCTTCATTACATTTTCGCAAAGTGCGCGGCGGAAAAAGTCAAGTTCAAGTATCGAAAGCAAAAAAAAAAAAAAAAAAACACATATATAAAAATGCCATTTCACCAGGAACTGCGGACAAACTTGTTCCCAAATAATGCGACAATAAATAGTTGTCGAAAAGTTCGTTAAATTCGAATTCTAATTAAATTCTATATTCAATTTTAACTTTATGAAAAAATCACCTGTAGATTTCTGGAGTTAAGCAAAAGGGAATTCTTATCTAGATTGGCAACATCTCTAAAGAGGATCTAAGCTAAACGGATCAGGTATAATAATATTTCAATCTACACAATCAACTTTAAGGAAAACTAACTCTTTTTGTGGGGCATTCAACAGCAGCAGCAGCAGCAGCGGCAGCAGCGGCAGAAGATTGCCTGAATTATCCGTACGTCAAATCTGAGGAACGCATGCGTGCAACATTCATCATCGTCAGTGGCAACACACGCAACAACAGATTGTTGCAACATATTTTATGTGACCCCCCCCCCCGCAATCTTGAAGATTTTTTCAATTTTTAGCGAAAATTACATCATCATTTATGCTGAATGAGTATTTTTTTTTTCTATTTTTTTTTTCCTGGTGAATTATTAAAAAATTTCTTTGTCAACAAATCACTTGGAGCGGAGCAACGTTAGGTTAGCTTGGCTAAATAAGGTGCAGCTCCCCCCTTAGCACTCTTCACCACTCACCACACACACACATAGCACACACACACACACACACACATAGCACACACACACACATACACACGATTTACATTAGCTATTTGCAATGTGTGTGTTTGCGTTTGGCAGAATTTAAAAACGTCGCAAACAAATTTGTTAACGTTGAGGGTTGTTACACATTTTGGAGGGGTGCTTCCAGCTCCTCCTCCTCCTCTCCAGCTGCCCCCGCAGTGAGCAGCCAGGCCGATGATGTATGACTGCCAAGGTACAAAATCGTTTTCAAACATAATTTTGTTTGTCTGACACCAAAGCGAAATCGCATAAATCTTCAGATTAAAGCTGTGAGAGGCTTTAAGCCATATCAAAAATATATATATATATATATTTTTATAAAAGTTTTTCTTTCCATTTTCGTACGTTATTTTTTTTTTTTTTTTTTTTGCGCTCTGTCCTGCGGCAGTCGTTGACAAATTCAATAATTTTTCCCATTACTTGGGACATTTTTGTGGGCTTGTTTTTTGTCTGACGAGCGAAATTGATTGACGCTGAAAGAAAAGGCGTCAATCTCTCTCACTCTGTCACTCCCCCTGTGTGTGGGGGACTAAATTTAATTTTACCCACACACACACACACACACACAAACACCTAGAAGAAATCGACACCTGCCGACAGACGACGGAAAATAATCAAAATAAAATATGTATTTTTATTTTTCCTTTTGTTCGCATCGCCTGCGGCGGGGCAACGGCATAGCAAAATATGGAGAGTCCCATTAAGTGGAGTCTACCAAAGCGCAATTTGTCTTGCCTGATGTGTGTGTGTGTGCCTGAATGTGTGTGAGTGTGTGTGTGTGTGTGAATGTGTGTGGTGGGTGGGTGTGTGTGTGTGCGCCTGATAGGCCGTAGTTTTAAGCTCCCCAACAAACAAAAAGCGGAAGTTGCCCGTTGGGCGGATTCTTGTTATGTTTGTGCGTTGCTAATACTTGAAAATTTGTGTTAAGGATTTGCATTTGGCATTCGCCAACAGATAATGCAGCTAAGCTGCTTTTTTTGCCACGCCCAATTGTGTGGCAGTAGTCAAACATATATTTACCTTTCCTCAAAGGATTTGCCATCAAACACATTGTTGCCGCTTCTCAAATTATTGTGCCTAATCCCATATTATTATGATGGATGAAAAACTTTACACTTTTACTGCTCAGAGCGGGGGTATATATAATTCAAATCGGATCTTAGCAATTAGCGTACATATATATTTTAATGCCCACAAAATGAAAATCTCATCGATGTTTTATTGCTATTTCATAAACGTTTTACTGGCTGCATACTGGAAAAAAATAAAAATAGTTTTGAAGATGTATATATTAAACGCTGACTAAACTTTTAATATATCACATTTGTTTTATGGTACACTTCTTAAACGTTTTACTGGCTGCATACTGAATAGCCTACATGCTACACTTCGTAAACGTTTTACTGGCTGCAGTGGGTCTTCTTATTTATTTAATTTTCTTTAACTGCCAAAACTATCATTTGAAATTAGTTTGTAAACGTTTTACTGGCTGACTTATCTTTCGTTATGTTACATTTGTTTTATGGTACACTTCGTAAACGTTTTACTGGCTGCAGTGGGTCTTCTTATTTATTTGCTTTTCTTTAACTGCCAAAACTAACAATTGAAATTAGTTTGTAAACGTTTTACTGGCTGACTTATCTTTCGTTATGTTGCATCTGGTTTATGCCACACTTCGTAAACGTTTCACTGGCATAGGTATGCTCTCGCCTTTATTTCTTTTACAAATGAAATTAGTTTAGTTAATCTCTAAATCGTTTTCATTTGAATTTTAACTTTACAATAAATATTCGAATCATTTCTCAAATTAATGAAAACATGCTAATTAAAAGGTATAAATTACCACATCTTGATCTAATAAGTTTCTGCTTAGCTGGCGCTTATTCGAATTAATGCAATTTACGAGTCTAATAAATTTAATCCAAGTATCTGTAGATAGCTGAAGTTCCTGGAAAGGATATATATGTATGGGTGTGTTGTATAAGTATTTGCAGTGTTAAAGAAACCGCAAATAATTGCGATTGCGATTGCGATTGGAGTCGAACTTGGAGTCGGAAAGTAACGGGAAAACATAGCCAGCCCCAAATAATTTGCGCAAATGGAATGCAAAACTGGAAAACTGCAGACACATCCCATCCCAATTTCAGCCAGTTTACCCCATTTCAGCCATTTCAATAATGTTGCACACATTCGAACGTGCGCCAAACTATTTGAGAATAGTTTACCAAAAACCACGAAAGATAAAAATGAGAGAGAGCGAGACAGAGAAACACACGCAGAGAGAGAGAGAGAGAGGCAGACAGTGTATTATTGGAGTGCAATAAATTGGAGTTGAACGCCAAAAACAAGACTGAACGAAACAAATAAGAACACTGCAAATAAACCAGTGAATTCGACGCTTAAATACCCTGTAAACAATTTAATCGATAGGTTTATTGCATGTGTTTATCGATAAAAAACAGTTAATATTGAACTTGTAAACAAGACGGAATACTAGTAAATTGTTGACTTTTGCCTGTTCTCTCTGCGATCGTCTCCGATATACCCCATTGAGGCATTTTGGGGATAGAGAGCATAACCAAAATCAAATCGATACCATAATGGCCAAAAGTTTTAATTACCCATAAAGATGTTCGTTCATGAAACTAACACTAAAAGAACAAAAACAACAACAACAACAATATCGACAAGACTCCAAGTGCTAACGTAATGTTTTTGGGGAATTGTTGCGGGTAAAAGTCTTTTTCCGGTTTCGGTTGAGGCGTCCGGATTGTAATCAGGCTCAGTGAAGCAGCAGCAGCAGCCGCAAGCAGGCAGCATTGGCTCATAAAGAGCATAAAGCATAAAATTGGCTAATACTTATTGGTTATACGTATCTGCTTCTACAACCAACCTACTGTAAACAAGTGGCCATCTATTAAATGCGAAATTTTCCTTGTTTTTTTTTTTTTTTTTGGTTTTGACCATTTTGTTGGCCGCAGACTCGTTCAACAATTTGAGGAAATCAATGGCCAATAAGAAAATAGGCAACACAATTTCTGGTCAGTCATTTCGTTGTGAGCTGTTGACCGCCATCCACACACACACACACACACAGACACAAACACACACACACCTCCCCCTTCCATTCATTTGGCACTGTCATCCATGTGCACTCCCCTGGGATACCCGTATCTATCTTGAGGGTTCCGTGGCTGTCCGTGGCTCTCCTTGCTGCTTGCTGACGGTTCTTGTTGTGTTCTTGAAGCTTGAGAAGTTAAGAATTCAATTGACCACAAAATCAAGATTATTATACGACCAGTCGAGCCAAGTGTGGCAGCTGGCCAAGCAAGCAGAAGCATCCAACGGGCGTAACCAGCAGCTGTGGGTGGTCTATCCCCCCCCCCCCACCAATACCAGCGTTATTTATGCTCAGCCCCAGCGGATGTGCTGGCGGCGATGGATGACTGTCTGAGTGGGATATTGACGTGTGATTGGCTAACAAGTTGGGAATTATAAGATGACAGACAATATAATTCAGCTTAAATTGTTAACAACGAGTGGGCTTATTTAAAAAAAAAGAAAAAGTAAAACATAAATAAATCAACAGCTTTTAAGCGTTTTTTTTTTACTGTTATGTATTATTATCTGAATTAATATTCAGTTGACTAGTTTAAGTTAAAAGACTTAATTCTCTTTCAGCATTGAATTGATACATGTTCAATAAAATTTGTTAACAAATTGAAATTTACATTTAACAAAATGGAAAGGAGCTGAATTATTAAATAAATAACATGCTTTATTATTTTCTCATATTAATTAAGAACTGTTTTTATATGATCATTTGAATCATTTACATTTGTATCACATTCAAATCATAATGTTTGCTGTGTCATGTGACAAGCCGCACTCAATTAGCAGTTTCAACGTGGCCATTGCCAATATACAGTTAGCCACTGGGCCTCGGCCAGGACGACGGTCAGTTTTTTTTTTTTGGTTAATTGAAAGCAAACAACGCAACGGCAAATGTTGGCCAAACACGCAAAAGAAATGGGCAAATACAACCCCTAAAAATTATTTATGTTTCATATATTGACCATTCATTTTGGCTTTTAACGCCAGTGTCAGCATGTAGGAGAGCGGGGGGGGGGAGGGGTAGGTGGAAGTCGACACGAATATTTCACAGGGTGCGCCAGCGGCGACAATTTATGAATTCGGTGGCCGCTTTTAGCATTTAACATTTGTTTGGTTAGAGACGCTTGCTTGGCCCGCTGATTGCTGGTGTCGCCTTGCACGGATATTTGTGAAATTATATCGTCCTGCCACTCGCCGCTTCTTGTGGCAGTAACTTAATTAAACCCCAACTTGGCCGCACCACTAGCCAGTTCAGGCCAATTGACACAATGACACCAGAGCCTCCTGCTGCTGCGGGGGGGAGTCACGAGCAGTTCTTGTCCATCCATGCATATCCTGAATGTTTACATAACTCACTGTTATGTTTCCTTGAGCCATCTTTAAGCCTGGGCATTATGACTATGTCAGTCGATATGCTACATAATGAATCAGCTTGAAACTTATAAATTATATATTGGAATTTTGTGGTTTTATTTCAATTTTTGTGTACCACCAAAAATAACAGAAATTTTGTCCACTTTCTGAACACATTTTGAATATTAAATGGCTAAATCAAAAAAAATAAATTAAGTCTTCAAGAAAAAATATAAAAAAAAACAATATACAAATAAATTAATTGTCAAAAAAAAAATATAATAAAAAAACAATAAATATGTTTATTTGCTGGTCAGGTTTAGGTTAAGGATAAAATATATTTCAAATCATGGAATGGATTCAGGGAGATTTTCACAGTCAGCTAAAGATTTGGAAATTTTAGAAAAACTAAATAATCGATAAATTGCTTATTTAAAAGATTAAAATTTATTGTTGCCTACTTTAACAAAAAAAAAAAAAAAAAAAAAACGAACAGCAGAGTGAGGACATTTGAGCTTCGTTTAGAGAAAAATCGTGTTTTTCACTTTCTTGGCTGCCATTTCATGTTGAGGCAACATAATTTTCAGGCATTTAGCTTGACCAGGCCGGAAGCATTTTGCTTAAATGTCTGGTCATTTGTAAATAGTTCGTGTTTCTTGGCCAACACTTGACGGAAATGAGCAAGAAATGAGCAACATTTTGTGTCGGTTAGCCAGGGTGCAAAGTGCAGGGTGCGGACCAAAGGCCAATGGGGAACGGGGGCTTGCCACAAAAATGTCACGACTTTCACCTGGAATATCTTCTTTGGGCTGGGTGAAATTAGCACAACATTAAATTACACGATTTTGTCGCTGTGATAAGAGACTTATACATGATATGATGTACTCTGCCTGACATGAGTTATGATCTCCCAAAATGTGGGCTAGTTGCCTGCATTTTGGATGTGGCTAATGGAATGGGCTTAAATAAGCCTATTTAGTTTTGAGTATGGTTTAATACGTTTTAATTGGGTCAATGCTTTTCCGCATTCTTCTTCACATTAAGGGGTATGCATGAGAATATATATATACTTTATATGTGTAAAAGAAATTATACATTAATTTATATCAATAGAATTTCTTAAATAATTTTGCATGATTTTGTGTAATTAAAATTTTAAGACAATAATTTTATGCTTACATAAATATATATATATATATATAATTTAGTTATACACTTCATTTAACTCAATTTTATTTGGTTTTTATTTTTAAAATAACTATTTTTAACTAGCAAAGTTTAAAAAATAATTATTTATGAGACTATATATAGGTTTTATATATGTAAAAGAATTATATATTAAATTATACATTGAGAAATTCTTAAATAATTTTGCATGATTTTGTGTAATTAAAATTTTAAGACAATAATTTTATGCCTACATAAATATATATATAATTTAGTTATATACTAAATTTAACTCAAATTAAGTTGGTTTAATATTTAAAATAATTATTTTTTATTAGCAAATCCTGAAAAGTTATTATTTATGAGAATATATGTAGGCTTTATATATATAAAATTATTATACATTAATTTATATAAACAGAATTTCTTAAATAATTTTGCATGATTTTGTGTAATTAAAATTTTAAAACAATAATTTTATGGCTACATAAATATAATTTAGTTATACACTAAATTTAACTCAAATTAAGTTGGTTTAATATTTAAAATAATTATTTTTTATTAGCAAATCGTGAAAAGTAATTATTTATGAGAATATATGTAGGCTTTATATATATAAAAGTATTATACATTAATTTATATAAACAGAATTTCTTAAATAATTTTGCATGATTTTGTGTAATTAAAATTTGAAGACAAAAATTTTATGCCTACATAAATATATATATATATATAATTTAGTATGTAATTTAACTCAAATTTAGTTGGTTTTTATTTTTAAAATAATTATTTTTAATTAGCAAATCTTGAAAATTAATTATTTATGGTATATGCATTAAAAATGGTCAATAAGTTCAAATTCTTTTAAGCCAGTGGCTAAATGAGAAGCAATGTCAAAGTGAGAGTTTTACTAAATATTTGAAAGAGGCCTGTAGCCCATTTACTTAATTCATTCATTATAAACCGATTCCAGCTCATGTTGCTGCACAAATGAAAGCACATTCAGACCCCCTTTTGCAGCAAACTTTGCGCAATTAGCCAAGTTACTTGGGGCGGCTCACTCATTTAGGGCTCGGTGAAGTTTTCTTTGGCACATTTCATGCAAATGGTCAGACATTTGTTACGCAGTA
This sequence comes from Drosophila melanosoma, assembly GCA_035042045.1. Lineage (NCBI taxonomy): Eukaryota > Metazoa > Arthropoda > Insecta > Diptera > Drosophilidae > Drosophila > Drosophila melanosoma. Next base: position 1,014,091 of record JAWNLY010000086.1, on the reverse strand, counting down.
CTTCCAAAGTCAGCTAGAGTCAGTTAGCCATTGTGTGGTGGCTAAAAATAAGAGAAAGGGAGATAGAGAGAGAGAGAGAGAGAGAGAGAGAGAGAGAGAGAGAGCATAGTCTAGCAGTCCCAGTGGTCGTTCATTTCATGGCCTGCATCATCAATAACTCATGGCCGGCCAATTTGTATACTTGGACAGTTTTGCGTTTGGCGCTCTCTTGACTTTTGGCCTCGTCGCCGTTGACCGTGTTGGTGACGGTGACGGTGATGGTGACGGCGATGGTGACGACGACTACGTCGACGAAAGTCGAAACCAATTCGAAACCCATGAGCAGGAGCTTGGCCATCTAGGCTCTAGCATTGGCATTGGCCACATTTCAAAAACAGTTTCCAAGGCATAAATCACTTAAATGCCCCAACAGCTCTGCAAATCGGGAACAGTTCGATTTGCCAGCTCCCAAGTATTTTTCTACAAGGGTATCAAAGACACAAATGGGCATTCGGCATACGTTATTTGGGTGGGCAATCTTTGAACATCTTAATTATATATATAGATATATAAATATATATTTTACTCATGCTTGATTTTTTACACTTTCGGTTTCTATCTTTGTCAGCAGATTGCATTTCATTTAAGAGTTTAGAAAACTGTTGTTGTCAACTAAAATTAAAGAGCTAAATTCTTAATTTAAAAGTATTTTATTTATGACTGATATGGAAATTCCTTTAGAACAAATTCTGTTCATTGCAATCAAAATTGTTGGAAACAGTTTAGTTTAAACTGACTAGAAAATTAGTATTAATTATTTACCAAATAGATGTTTCACTATTTGAAGTAAATTTAAGATAATATATAAATATATATATATACAATATATATATATAAACAATCAATTTGGAAAAGGTATAAAAAAGTCGCCTGATGCATTTTCTTCATTTGTTTTTCTTTTCTTGTGGCCTGTAGTCCAATTCGTGTCGACTTTTATCATAGGCAAAAATTGATTTTTTGTTGTTGTTTTTTTATTATTTGTTATTTCTTTGGCCCACACAGCAAATAACGATAAATTGAGCAAATGTCAGTGTTCAGCGCCCCTTGGAATCGCCAGCTTTGCGACTGCAGAGTTGAGTTATAGCTGCACTTGATATGTGGCTGACGTGGCTGCTATATACCACACACACCCCCCCCCCCTCCCCCCCTTCACAACCTTCAGGTAACAGGTAACTAATGGGGGGTTGGGTGTAGTGTGTGTGTGTGTGTGTGTGTGTGCATATCGTATATCAGTTAGCTTCATCTTCATCTTTTGGTTGTTCTTGACTTGGTGTTTGGACATATCGTCGACTAATTTGCGCAAAATTGAGATTTATTGCGCAAAAGTTTCTTGTGGCAGCAAATCGATCGAAATTTTGAATCCTTTTTTGTAACTTACACTTTGCTACTTAGCTGTGACAATATTTTAAATACCATCAGCTCATCTTGAATTATGATTAATGAGCAACTAATGATAAGCACTCACTCAATGCAAAAGTCAAAGTTCAATCAACAGTTCAAATTTTTGCAAATGAACAGCAATGCCTGATTTATGACGAGGCCACAATCAACCCACACAATTTAAATGCGAACATATTGCAAAAAAAAAAAAAAAAAAAAATAAATGAAAAGCAAACCAAACGACAATTTCACGCTACAAATGTTTCGATTAAAAAATCGTACCTCAAGCCAAAAACTCGTGATGGGGTTGCCAATAAAAAAAACACACACGCCTCGCTCATATGTGCACAAAATTTATAGCAAAATCTAGAAGTGTGTGTATACATAAGAAAACAGCAAAAAAAAAAAAAAAAATGAGAGGAAAAAAAATTACAATCGCAAGTAGAAACCCCAGAAGCAACTTGCAAAACTTTATTTGATATTTGCTGAAGCACGACAATGAATAATAACTACACACATCGAATGCATCTGGATGGAAAAAAATAAAACTGGTAAAAAAAAAAAAAATAAAATGGAAACCAAGCAGGCAACCCCTCAATGGTAAATGTTTCTGGGGTGCAATCCCTTAGTTTATTTTTCTTTGCCTTAATGGCATTTTTTGTTTATTTCTTGATTTGTCGGGTGAAGCAAGAGTGAAATGTGAATTTCCAAAAAGGATTTACTTACTGATAAAATGATGAGGTTAAAGAAAAAGATTGAACTACGACTAAATAGATCTGCATAAGTTGGAGAGCTGTAAATAAAGCAAAAATGTGTCTAATATCTTCCCTTGATTTATAAAAACATTTTTTTTGCTAAAACTGGTAATTTACAACTTATTCGACTACTTTGAGTTGGGTAACTTGGATTGAAACTGCAATCAGTTAAAGTGAGCAGCGCACACAGAATGCAATAAAACTTGGGTAAATAATTTCAAGAAGTATTATTCTGCTGCCGAGATATTATTTACACCGTTAGTTGCAGCCGACGCCATTTTGTAGTGCTCTGTATTTATTTGGCAATGCGAGTAACTTTAGTGTCATATTTATCAACGTCTGTGGCAAATAATTTTATTAACTTTTGCGCAAAACTTCAAGTCGATTCAGAGAGCGAGCGAGAGAGAGAAAAAGAGAGAGAGAGAGAGAGAGAGAGTGTGAGAGAGAGATGGCGAGAGTGGAAACTGTGAACAGTTCGCGAAAACTTTCTTGGTACGAACAGGTACAGTTCTAAGTCTCAGTCTGAGTCTCAGTCTGAGTCTGAATCTTAGTCTCGTAATTGTGCCTAGGTCCAGCTGTCCAACGTCCGAAGGAGCCGGCAACTTAATGCTCCACTACTACTACTACTATCTGCAGCGCATATTTTATTATTATCGTTTTGCGCAAATAAATCTCCTTTTGCGCAAATTACAAAGGGCACAGCTAACTGGACGGCTTTAAGTTGAGCAGTTGAGGCAGGGGCAAACTCTGGCGAAATGCATCCGATGCCGTTTGTTGTCGCTAGCGACAAAAAACTTTGCTCAGATCTAATCAAAAATTCACTTAAAAAGTTTGCACTTGCGACACACCCCCCCACTCCACCCCACCCACCACTCGAATGACTTTGAGTGCAGCTCACCTCCAACCTCCAACCCCCAACCCCCAACCCCCATCCCGGTGCACACAATCCGCTTTCATTGTTGCGCTTCCATTGTTGAATAAAGTCAGTCCGTGCATTGAGCGCCTAATGAATTGCGCTCTTGACTGCCCAACAAGCTGAATTGTAAGCAATCAGTCAACATTCAAGGTACCATGATAAAGGTTAAGATCATCTATATAAACTTTCATTTGCCAAGCAGTTGAAAGAATTGTTTATTGCACTCAGTCTAAGCCTAATATTATTTGGGGTGAATGAGACTATTTTTATAATGTACGAATCCATAACTCGTTTTGACCCCTTGAGTCCGGATTTATTTGATTTTGTTAACACATTATTTACTATAATTATTTATTTTATAAACATAATAAAAATAAAATTTTATTCAGAAAACAAGTAAATAAATACAAAATTAATTAAGATAAGCAAACAAAAGATATATTTTAATAATTTTTAAAAGTGAAACTTGTTTATATTGATGACGGGTCTCTCTTTTTAAATGTACTTTAAGGGTTATTTGCTAGATTTAAAAAATGTTTATTTATCTACTTATTTTATTATACCCCGAAACCATTGAGAATAGTTAAAACGGTTTAATGGTCTTGTGCAAATTTTCATTACAAGGGGAGAAGCCCCTCCGAACCCATATATATATGTTCTTGATCAGAAATAACAGCCGACTCGATAAGGCCACTTCAGCGAATCTTTGAGATTATAAATTGTAAGGAGCAGGTTAAGATTTTTTATTTAATCATATATATATATCTGCCCCTGTTTCGCATATATTGATATATATTATTAATAATAAAATCAAATATTTCAAAGGCATAGGCTTAAATTTGATTTATAAAATACATTGATTTATTTTTGATTAAAAAATGTATCGAAAGTTATAAATTTTCAAAAACCATGGCTTTCCAGACCCTGAATTACTTGAAAATTGATAAAAGGACATAATGGTTTTTTGCAAATGTATATATATATATATATATATATCCTTGATCTGTTTTGACAGCCGACTCGATATAGCCATGCCCGTCTGTCCCGCGGATCTCAGAGACGATAAGATTTAGAGACTATATCTTAGGAATATAGGTTCTCATATAGAACGCCTATATATATTGTTTTATTTTATAAATTTTATTATTTCGACAGCAATAATTGCTTTAAGATCTATTCAAATTTGGGTTCGTTCGGACATACAACTATGGTAAACATAAATGTTTGGTTCAGGGTATTTCAAAGTTGAGCTCACTCGACTGCAGCATTCTCAATTCTATGCTCAAAACCCATTTCACAGTTACATCGCTTGTATATCTGTTCACCTAATTTCCACAGTGACATTCTGTCAAGCTTATGCCAATTTGGATTACAGCATTCGTTTGGCTAATAGACACTGATTCCCAAATTGCCAAATGCCAACTGCCAACTGCAAGTGTTGCAAATAAACAAACAGCATCAAACAGAAGTGGAACAAGAATAACAGCTTCGACATCATTTACCATTCAGAATATCTGAACTATATCGCTGCGTTTACTGAGTGCCATAAATAAAGTGGCAATTTCAATATGAAGCGAAATAAAAGTCGAGATTCTGAAACTAAATTGAGCAACTGCAGCTAAGTTGAAGAAATGCTTTTCCCCGCAGCAACTTCAAAGCCAAACAAAGTCAAATTTGCAACAAAAATTTTGGCATGAACTCTTAAAATTTTCAAGTGCATCGTTATAAACGGCTGTCTGTCTGCTGAATTTTTTTGTAATACCCTGTAAAAATGATATGAGGAAGGGTAATATGACAATATACAACTTATGTACCTATAAAGAATATATTATCTTGAAAACCATTAAATATATTTTATAGATTTAGCCTTAAATTAGCTTAAACATTTATTTTAAACTTGAACACAATTTATTTATATAAACAATTTTTTTTAGGATTTCCAGGATTATGATATTAGAGAAAGTATGGTCTCGGAGGGTAAGGCGTATCAGCACGTCGACAGCTTCCGTTTAGAGTACTTTTACTGGTCTTATTTTTGAAATTTGCACAAAATTGCAAATAACTTGCAATCAAGGTGCAAAGGTTGGTAACTTTTCCCGTCTGAGTCGGATGGTGAGAGGCAGGCTGGGGGGATTTGGTATTTCCCTAAACAGTGTCGCGTCTGGAAATCAATTTAAGTTAACTCAAGTCTATTGTTTCAGCGTCTGTTGACGCTTTAAGCAAGCTCTCAGTTCCAGTCTCAGTCTCAGTCTCAGTCTCCGTCTCAGTTTCAGTTTCTCATTCTTTTAGAAGTCCTTTCGGTTGGGGGAGGATTGCAGGGTGGGTGAATGGTGGCCGCTTTGTTGCTAGGAATTTTTATGAGCTACCGTCGCCGACATGGGCCTTCCAGCCTGCATCTTCAGACTGCGACTCGCTTGTTAATATTTCACCTAGATTGATACTGAGGGTGCATTGTAGGAGCGTCTGGAGAGTTTGGAGCATGGAGCCCAGCGAAAGGCACCCAGGGAATTTCATTATATGCAGCCAAAGCCAAAGCCAAAGGACAAAGACATGTTTTTAATAGTTTCGCATGTTTGCGCTGCCAGTTTTTTTCTCTCCTTTTTCTTATATATATATATATATATATGTATATACATTTTTTTTTGATAGTCTTTTCTATTTTTTAGTATGCTCAAAGTTGGTAGATTTTTGCTTTAGCATTTTGGATAGTTGCATATTTAAGCAGTGAACTCGTTGTTCAAAATGCATTAGTTTGGGCATAATTAGCTGGTTCCTTGCACCATAAATGTTTAAATTAAAACTTTGGTTGAAATTGATTGAAAAAATAAAAACAATTAAAGGAAACTTATATAATCAATATTCCCAATAAAGCAGGCCTGTTAGTATTGTCAATTGTCAAGTAAATTATTAAAAAAAAAAAATCTACGAACCAAAATTAATTTTGTTGCAGAATTCATTAATGTATTTAAGCTTAAAATATTAGATGCCAAATACTTAGGTGTTAATTGGAAGTAAGTAAATTTGTGTATGTTGTCAATTAAATTTAAAAGTTATTTCTAATTAAATTAAGGTTTGAAATTTATTTGTTACTTAGAAATGCGTTTAGTAGTTTAGACCATTTAGCCGGAACAACGAGTAAGTTAAGATAAAACATTGACAGATATACATTTCGATTATGATTATGATCGATTATGAAGAGTATAATTATCATTCTACTATTTGGATTAATTTGGATGAGCAGTGTTCAATCGCAGCCCGCATTTCCAGCAAACATCAGCTTTGATTGCGAGGATGGCGTTCGTGCAATGCCCCTAAATCTGAAGGGTGTAAGTTGGATTGCATTATAAAAAATCTTTTTCTTATATTCTTTGAATTTCTTGCAATGCACAGCTGTCGGGTTATTGGTACGAATCGGGTCGAGTGCCCAAAACGAATGTCTTCGAGTGTCTGGTTATTTCAGTGCCCCAGAAAGCGGTTAAAAATCTCGAATTGCAGTTGGAATACATTAGCCACTTGGACGGTGAAACTCGGCGTGTTAAGGATATAGTTAAATTTCCCATGGATAACTTTACCAGGAACAGCATTTTCCACTTGCACTACTACGCTGGTCATTTGTCGATGATAGTCACCTATAAAGTGATCTTCACGGACTACAAACACATGACTTTAATATGCGGATATACGGGCATCTCTCCAATGCCACTCATAAAGCTATTCTCCCGACAGAGACAACTAGATCAGAAAACTATAGACTTTATCAAAGGCCAATTGGATAAGTTGCACGTGGGTGAACACTTCATGTGGACAGAACAATCACTGAAGCACTGTGGTACTGCTGCTCCATGCCCAGCAATTGGAGTATTTATATTGGTTACTCTGGCAATCTTATTTGACTTCATAGTGGAGAATCTTGCTTGAATGATTTGCTTAAGATAAATAAGATTTAACACATTTGCAATATATACCAGTGTCTTGCCTTGTCATTGTTTTAGCATTGTTTATAAAAATAATATTTGTTTGACTTTTATGTCCATTTATAGAAATACTTTTCATCTGATAAATGAATACTTTTAGCCGATTTAGTTGACCCAAACACAATGGTTCATTCCACTTTACTAAATTGGGTAAACATTATTAAAGTAATCGGACCTATGATATTGATAGGATATTGATAGCACATTGATTGCAAATTTGGATTAATTGCATTGATAAGGCATGTAACATAGATGCCATATAAATTATCGGAACGATGATTCATTCATCATATAGCAATATATAGTAAAGTTATCTGATAAGCATGGCAAATACTAATATTTAGCTTGTGTTTTAGTCATTAGACTAATGTGAAAGGGCGCAGTTCTTCGAATGGGAATGAAAATGTTAATTGTGCTTCTATTGGCTGTCAGCTGGACGCAGTGCGTCCAATCTCAGCTTCAATTCGAAAGCAGTTGCAGAAGTGCCGCAACTGAAGTGATCATTCTACCAGCTGTGAGTTACTTGCTCACCTAAAACCCAATCCCCAATTCTAAATCATGTCCAATGCACAGCTGTCGGGAATTTGGTACGAAATCGCCCGGGCGCCCAATGTGGATGTGATGAAGTGCTTAAATGTCTCGGTCCCAGCGACTGTAGATGAGCAACTGGCTCTGCAATTGGAGTACACAAGCAGCCTCAATGGAAGGGAACAGTCCGTTAAGGACACAATTACATTTCCCTGGGATGACGAAACTCAAAACGGAATATTTAACTTGCAATATAGTTTGTCAATTGGGAGTTTAAATGTAAATGTCACTTATAAAATAATCTACACCGATCCAAATGTTGTGACTCTCCTCTGCGGCTATTCGGGCATCTCTCCAGTGCCGCTCTTCAAGCTCTTCTCACGCCAACGCCAACTGAATCAACAATCCACCGATTTAGTCATCAGCTATCTCACTGCACAGGGCTATGCCGATGATATTATTTGGACGGAACAATCACTCGATCGCTGCAATGCTGCAGTGCGTCCAACAATCGCAGCTATAGAAATATTTTCACTAGCTATCTTCTGGTGCTTATCCAAATGGAACTAGCTGTCAGTTAATCAACATTATCAGCACCCGTTGTAAATAGTAATTATACAAATTTTTGGTTTTATGTGATAAGAGTTAGTCATATCAATAATATAAATATTGATTATTATTAGTAATTCAATTATAAATTCGAGCTCAAGTTTTTTTTTTTTCTTCTTAAGAGTTTTATCTGATTGTGTGAAGGTTTAAAAAAAATGTACAATTCATTTCAATTCACGTAAGTGTTTTTTTTTTTTTTTTTTTTTGGCATAGAATTTTTTGTATGGTTTGCAAACTGAATTGATTAAATGAAAATAAAAATGATGCATTTATATGGTAATTGTTAATGTTGTTTCATGTTGCTATTCAATTACATTGGCATTCAATATTGTTATTTTTTTGTTATTGTATTTATTTATTTAGTGAGCATAATCATAATCATGTGGGTATATAGAGAGATGCTCGGTATTTGAGCAAAACTGGCCTGATAAGGCGGGGCATTATCACATTCTAAAATGAGTTGCTTTCAGTCGTTGGTCTGATGCTGGAGAGTGTAGATCTTTAAATGGAAATCAAAATATTTGTCATACTTATTGTGCTGTTTCTAAATGCACTCGGCATTCACTCGCAGTTCAATTCAATTTCCAACCTGGGGCAGTTTGATTGCGAGAGAAATGTGAAGCCTCGTGCCTTGAATCTGACAGCTGTAAGTAAGAATACATTAATAAAAAAAAAATAAATAAAAAAAACACTGTTATTTAATTCAACTAATTTATTTGATCAAGTTCTCGGGCTACTGGTACGAAATGGCGCGCATTCCAAATATGGATATACTCAAGTGCCTCAATGTCTCTGTGCCAGCGGCTGCGGATAAAGATTTGGAACTGCAATTGGAATACATAAGCTCAATCAACGGTGAAACTCATGCGGGAAGAGAGACGGTCTCATTTCCCTGGGATGACAAAACTAAAAACAGCATTTTCAACTTGAAATATGTCATAGCAGGTAACACCAATGTATCAGTCACCTATAGAATCGTCTACACTGATTACACAAACGTGACGTTCCTATGCGGCTCCACTGGTTTCTCTCCAATGCCACTGTTCAAGCTATTATCACGCAAACGACATCTGAATCCCACATATATGAAATTCATTAAGGCACTAGCCGAAGATGCGGGCATCGCCAGGCAGATTATTTGGACGAATCAATCGCCGGATCAGTGCAATGATGCAGTGCGTCCAACAACTGCAACGCTGGCAATATTGCCCATTTTAATATTATGGATGTTTGCCAAATATATATAATTCGTGAATAGTAAAATTTATCTAATATATTTATCTATATGTTTATAAACGTGAACTTGACTATTCAAATTTAAAGTACTCAAAATTAACCTTTTTTTGGTATCTCTGCACAAGTTCAGCGATTCTTAAAATTTTCCATCAATTTAACATTATTTTCTCGATGTTTCTGTATAGTTTTATAAATATTTTTACTCTTATATATATATATATATATATATATGTTTGTATTTATGTATTTTTTTTGCAGTTTCTCAATTTGTTCAGTTTTTCTTTATGAAAGTTTCGTTTATATTTTTTTTGCTGCTGCTGATAAGCTATTTGTATTCAGATGAAATCAAGCATACGTATTTTAAGAGAACCGATTCAGTAGCTGGGTAAGGGGTTATGGGGCGGGGTGAGGTGACTGCGGGGGTTTCGTGTGTTTCGATTCTGACTAAGCACACACAACTAAAATTCCGAATAACGTAGCAGAAAAAAATTGAACAAATTTGAGATTGCCCGAATTGAAGATGCTCTATTTATGTAAATATTGAAAAATAAATAAAAAATTAAAAAATAAATAATAAGCATTGTTAAATTTATTCAACAAATTTTTTGATCACATAACACTTTTTATTCTGTGTTTTACAATCGCTTATGTTGCATATTTTCTTAGCAGTTTCCAATTTTCCATTTCATTTCCAATTTTCATTTTCATAAGCTGTCCAAATGGGGGGCAAACGGAGTGCAAAAAAGGAATGGAATGAAAATGCTTTAAGTAGCGCCACAAGCGATTTTCCCCAACATTTTTGGCTTGGAGTTCATTGAGTTTTTGGGCCAGCTGTGTTGCCAGAGTTCGTCCATGGATTGGAATCAATGAAGTGCAAATCTTTGGCGCAGTGGCCACTTCCATTGATTTGATGCGTTTGCGTGCCACTTGCGGTTGTTGCATGCTTGACTTGATTGCGCAGAAAAGGGAGGCGAATTCTGTACTTGTTTACCTAAAGCCAGACCAGTGAAATTGAAAGTCTTCCTGGCCCGCCCATAATTGTGTCCAGCACTGTGTGGCAAGCGTTGCTCTAAGTAAGTTTTTTGCAATGGCCAAATACGTACATGAGTTTGAGTGTGTGTGTGCGTGTGTGTGTGCGGGTGTGTGTGCGTGTGTGTGTGCGGGTGTGTGTGTGAACGACGTGATTACTTGGCCAAAGCCGATTCGACGTAAATCATGCGATGACTCTGCGAAAATGGCGCAGACATGCAAACTCCATTTGACCCCTTTGACACCGCCCCCCACCCACACGAAACTACACAAAAGCGAAAGTTAATGTGGCACAAAAGGTCGATGTGAACAGAACAGTTAACAAGTTTTGAGAAGTGGGTCGCACTACGTGGTTCAATTACTTTTGACATCTCTTTTAATAAATGTGCAGCACGCTTCACAACAAACACCTTTTGTGGCGGACTCTAAGTTCGAGGAGACCCAAAGAAACCTGGCAGAACTGAGACTTAATTCGCGTTGGTTGAGCGAAATAGTCGGTTTCTTCACATACGATAATTCACTTTTCATTTCCCCCGGAGAATCGAGTAGAATAGCTTTTGAAAATTTGCCCGCAAAGCTGTGATTAAAATGAAAATCAACATATTTTAAAAATTGAAGCACATCTGAAATTTGTTTTGGGAAAAAAGACCTTTCGTTGAATAACATCTTATTTTTTATGATGGAATAACTCGGAAAACAACTATTCGTTGAACTACATCTTATTTTTATGATGCAATTATTTAGTATTTAGCATAACATCCATTTAAATACTGTCAAAAATTTGTATAGTTTTAGAGGTAAGCTCTGTAAACTCCTATGGAGTTATCTCTTGAAGATAAACATACGAACTTAGTTTTATCTACTTTAATTTGTATTGGCAATCTATGTAAATTATTAATATAAATTGGGGTTTCTGCACTTCGACTTATTAGATATATATTGCGCCCCCTTCTGAGCTTATAGCACCTTCATCAATCCCAGCTCCTGCAATAATGCCAGAATCTTTGTGAGTTTGAGGACTTCTCTGTCATTGAAGCTCATATCATGTATTCCACAAATCTTGCAAGTAGAACTCCATTTTCAAAAAAAAAAAAAAAAAACCCCTCAGCTAATCGCATGCTGACTTTGTGGCACGTACAAATCACTCATTTGAATCGAGATCGTAAATCAGCAAAGCGTTGACAAATTAAGCGTCTAAGTAAATCATATCAAGAAATTTGCATAGCAAGTGTCTACCTTAATAAATATGAAGTTAATTAAATTTGACACACGCACACACACACACACACAACACACTGTGCGACATGATAAGGCGATTGCATTGACAATGCCACAAAATATGTGCGATAAATTAAATGTTTGTTGGGGATAACAACTGAGAAAATGCTCTAAAGAAGAATTTTGCTACTTTTGCATTTAGACTGTACGTATTCAATAAGAAAAAATTTTAATATAATATTATATAATATTACAAAATCAAAGTATTATCTACTGGAAGTTACCTGATGCTGTTTGAATATAGACGAGAAGTCGATTAGAATTGTATAAAATTGTCTTACTCTCTTACTGAGAATTGCATTAACCTTGTTATGGTCAGGTGCAGGGTATAGAAATGTGAATGAGATTTCAGTTGAGAAAGTCAAAAGCTTGGCACCAAGAAAAAAGTGAAAGAAAGCAAGAATTGTGGCAGGAAGAGGTGAGGAGGTGACAAGGTGGTACTGGGGTGAAATGGTCGTAAAAATCAAATGAAATTCGATTGACGTTTAAAGTGAAATTGCACAATGTTTGTAATAAAATGTTGGAGCTGTAAAATATCCTGAAGTCGTTGCAGTTGCAGTCGTATATATATATATATATATATATATATACATTTTGCCCATTTACCCATGACGCTGCTGAAATGACGATGATAAAAACGCAATCAAACAACAAAAATGTCCTTGTGTGTGGCATACATATGTTTGTGTTTGTTTGACTGTGTGTGTGTGTGTGTGTTTGTGTTTGTGTGTAAATGCACTAGAGCACGCACGATAAGGATAACAGCAGCAGCAGCGGCAACAGCTACAACAACAACAACAACAACAACAACAGCAACCAGCAAATCGAATAAATTTCTTTGAGTTCCCTGAATACTCTTAAGAACTAAGCACATTTTTTTTTGTCAATATGAAATACATAAATAAATATTACGAACCTAGTTCTTAACGAAAACATGAGAAATTTAGAATTATAATCGTATAAGTAATTATTATTATTATCATAACTGTGAATAACACTTTATGTCATTTATTTAGAGCATCATTATAATTTTAAGGTTGTCAGAATTCACAATCGTTGTAATAAAATTATAAATGTCAATAATATTATATATATATTTATTGAAATTAAATAATAATAAAAAAAAAGACCAGCATGTTCTCTGAGTTTAGTACAAAAATACAAAATATAATAAGCCAAATATGAATAAAGTTAACAAATTCAAGTACTGAAAATATTCAATTATTTAATTTAAAAACTGTATGATGAAATATTTGAAACCATAAACAGGACCGATGAGAACACACACATATTGGTGCAAATATAATGCGGGATTAATAAAGCCCACGCTTACACATTTGTGGCATTTGCAACGCAGTGCTGTAAGTAATACGGCGACATGTGGCACAGAGCAAATGACGGGGGATGTCAATGGCAACTTAACAGTGTTAAAGAGTTGTCATTGTGTTGTTTGCAGAGTTGTCGTTCGTGCGTCGGTTTTTGGCTTGTGTGGCAGTCTCGGTGTAAAGATATTGCAGTTGCAACGTGTTGAAGTGGCGCCTCGGTGTAAATTGTGTCAAACTGTGATTGCATTTTTGTGAGTGACATTCAATTGCTGTGGCTTCAACTGTTTGCCTTCTGCCACCCACCACCCATCGCCCTGGGTGTATATGTGTGTGTGTGTGTGTGTGTGTGTGGCAGTGTCAAGTGCTGTCACATACAACGCTCGCCCAGCTTTTACAGCTTTTTAAATGCAGCCGTTTTGTGACTTGATGCATCTCCATTGAACATCGCAGCTATGTCAAGTTCAATGCGGATAACTTAAGCGACGAAGGAGCCGAGCACTCAATGTGAACTGGTTCCCACTGGAGCTGGGTATGAGTAAGCGAATCTAACAGATACTTTTCCATTTTCGTACTTTTAAATAAAAAAATTATTTTTTGTTAATCTAGTTTTCTACTTATATAATAACTGATAATTAATTTCTTTTTACAATGATTACAAAGAATCTCCGATTCCATAGATATATATGTTCTTGATCCGTATTAATAGCCGAGTCGATATAGCCATGTCCGTCTGTCTGTATTAACACGCGGATCTCAGAGACTATAAGATTTATTGACACGAAATTAGGAACATAGATTCTCGTTTATCCGGCGCAGATCAAGTTTTCTTTATTTTACAGATATCTGTCGCCGTTTCTCTATTACCGATAAATTTCGTTATAAATTTTCGATATCTGGAAAAGCGACAATTTTAACGACAGAATCTATTAATTAACACATAAAATGCATATGCATAATATTGATAAACTGCCCATTAAGATCGGATAAAAAACACCCAAGTTGTGGTCAAAATTATTCATTATTTTTATTCTGTTTTTGTTTTACTCTCCCATTGTTTGTGCTTGCTATAAGAAATATTAAAGGGAAATATGCCAATAAAATTACCATATTTTGAACTGTGTTCAGGGTATATCGTAGTCGTATAGTTTTCTTACTTGTTTATTCTGAGTTAGATAAACAAAAAAGTGCGCACATTGTCTGGCTATTAACTTGAAGCTAATTCCTGGTAAGAACAAAAGATAAACAATTAGGCAAATATTATCGCATCTAAATTAGAGTTTATTTACTTTTGACAAATAACTGTATTATCTGCCATACCTGATATGTAGGACAAACTAATGGTTTCACTATATGACTCATTTCACACTTTGATATTTAACACATATCTGACACATTTACCGATATCTTCTTATCTGACAAAGAAACACCTGTTCCTGACTCTTCTTCTACAATGTAATTTCATTTTCGATAATCGAAGTATAAATTCCAAATCGAGTCGAATGTTTGATAACGTTCATTATCTTGAACATAAATGTATTTTTTTTTTATATTAATTATTATTAAATATTATCAACTGTCTACAATATTATTTGACTAATCATTGTCCATTTATCAGTTTAGTTGTGAAATTTTAGTTACGTATTATCTACGCTAATTAATCCAACTCAGTTGGAGATAAGAATATATCTTGAATATATTTTTTTTTTATTTTAGAAATTTATAAAAGTTTTGTTAGTTGCAATGTAGCAAAGTGTTATATCTATAGTTTTATACATTAGGGAATTTAAGTTTTTAATATGTATGCAGAATTCTTTTGCAATATTCACATGCAAGTCATATGGAATGACATTTTCGAATAGCTTTGAGCTGACAACTTGCACAACAAGTGTCAGGGATAACAAATGGATGTGCCCCAAAAGAAGAATCATTCGCAATTCCATGGAGAATATTTGTGTGTGTGTGTGAGTGTGTGTGTGTGTGTGTGTGTTGGGCACATGGCTTGATAAATTGTTGCCAGCATTGGCAAACGGTAAAGAAATGGCGAATCCTTTGGCTGCTCATAAGCAAACGGAAGCAATAATAAACTTGGCAATCAGTTGTCAGTGCGTAATGGAAACTTCGCAGCACTGCCAAGTGGAAAATGCAGTCAAGGAAGACAAATGATTAGCGAGGACTCACGTGCACTAGCCGGAAACTGGGTTAAGCAGCGCTCGTGCTCCGAGACATACACATCCAATACATATATTTATATAGATATATATATATATATATATATATATATATGTAGGTAAATGGCGGCTACTGTCAGTTGGCCAAAAAGACCAGCAACAGCAGGAACTTTGACGATTTTTCAAAAATACTGCTGCAGTGCATCCAATTCTGCATTCAATATGCTCGGCACGTGCTGCTCCAAGCAGCAGCAGCAGCAGCAGCAGGAGTAGCAGTTGCTGTTTACGGCTACGCCCACTGAAAACCTGGCCCAGGTCGTAAAGTGCCTGCTATTTACAGAGCGCCACAGACCCTGAAAGTTGAGTAATGATGACCATGATGGTGCAGGCTGACTCCATTTTTGAGACGCATCCTGCATCATGGCCGTGGAGGTCGTTGCTTATGCAAATATGAACACATATGTACCTTATGGGAAACGTGGCGATTGAATTGCTCTTTTGTGAACTGATCAAGATAAAGCTATAAGCACTTTTAAGGTGAAAGATTCCCATTTGCTTACAATCAAATCCTGCACATTTGCTCCAGTTTCAAACATCGTTAAAATAAATTATAAAAACATTGCTAAACAATTCATAAATTGCACAAGTTGCACGAGTTTACTTTCGCAAAATCATAAATACTAAAATATAAATTAATGAAATTCATTTTGAATTGCAAATTTATATAGTAAATTTTATCCTAAAATTATATATAATTTCATTATTGACAATTATTGACAAATATTGACTGCTTAAGATATTTTCCAACAGACTTGATTTAATGTATAAATACATATTTTGTGGTACAATTTCATAATGCTTTTCAGTTGTGTGCATGATGCAAACAATGCACATTCTAAAGTATTGAAATTGTAACATTTCCACAAAATATTTTATGAAGGACATTTGAGAATTTCGAGTACTGCAAATGGGAAAGCGAAACTTTTACTCTGACCAACTGCTGCGTTTGCTGTCACATAACTTTTACTCAGATTTTAGTGGATGTCAAATTAACGTCCGCAACAATTGCGAAACTTTGAGACAGAAACTCTGAGTGCATGCAGCGACACCTAGCGACACTTTTATGCATTAATTTTATACTCCATTTTGAGGAATCGATTTGAAACGTTTTTCTTGTAAGTTTCCCAGAAAACAGACAATGCAATCTAATTAAATTAAATGTAATCAAACAATAGCATTTAATAATTGTCTCTCGATGCCGAAAGTCCGCCCCTCTCCTCCATATAAATCAACGGCGCCCATGCATGCTCAAATATGAATTTAATTAAAGCGTTTTTATGACAACAGACGCTGGTGTGTCGTGTGCCTGCCCCCCCCTCCCATCTGCACCACACTTTAAAATATTGGAAATATTGTGTAGTCTGAATGAAGCGTAACCTGCGTAACCTCCGCCTAACTCCCAGCCGATGCATTAGGCTTATTAGAGGCACACGCGACCACCAAACATACCCTGTACGATGCGGCACGGGCAATGTGCAACGGTCGTCAGGGCTGACATGTCACGTTGTTTGTCGTATTCCCCCGCCCCACAATCGTTGCTAGCCGCAAACATTTGACGCATCAAAGGAGCTGCAACGAATCGCTGTGGGTAGCTCTCTCTCTTTCTCCATTTCTCTCTGTGTATCTCCCCCTCTCTCTTTCTCTGAAAGGAATGGGTTGTCTCTCTCTCTGAAAAGACCAACACAACCAGCTGGTCTTCCTCGACTTTTGTGCGTCTTTTCTCCGGCTAATTTTGATGTATTTCATTGTCATAATGCCATTAAGGGCTTTTGCATTGATGCATGCAAATCCTGATTATGCACAGGACACGCGTCCCTGGACACCCCACTTCAAATGGCGCGACGCGTCACGTGCGTCTGTGGCAATATGGCAACGTTGCGTGCATCTAACGGTACATCGCCAGGGTTACCAACATCCCTGTGGTAGCAGTTAAAAGTGGCTTCAGTAAATTGCTATATCATCAAAATATCAGTACATCTGGAATTAATACACACATTTTTATTCTGATATTAAACTGAAATATTTTAAATATTTTATAATGAAAATAATAAGTTCATAAAAGTTAAAGGGAATTTAATTTATATAGCTAAAACTAAGACAGCCCAAAAGTCATTGAGCCTTGCAGCTATGAAATGTATTTAAATAATTTGACATAAAATAGTTAATTGTGAAATAATAAGAGAACGGAAATACTATTTACGAAAATGTAGTTGAAGTTTTGTAAAGGATTTTTTTTAAACATTTGCATATTGAAATTACTAAAATTTACGATAGCATATGAAAGTAATATCTTTCGAGTAATCAACGTTAATGAACTTATCGTGAATTTAAACAAATCCATCGAGTTATCGAGTTTGTGTTTGGTTTATGTAAAACTGTGAAATGCGCACGTTTATAAATCAAAAGTGACTTTTAATTAAAAGTTCAAGCCATATTTGGAGTGAGTTGCTCTATGGCTAAGATGCTGACGCCAAATGTCGTTCCTTGTCGTGGCTTAATTTTGTTTTGCCATCGCACCCTCATAAATCACAACAGAGGACGAGGGTTGCTGCCTCAGCCCAGACAAAACCAGTCCAGACCCAGTCCCAGTCCCAGCCACAGCCAGAGCCACCGCCACAGCCACAGCCACAGCCCACCCCTTACATTAATTGAAGGTGCAAATGCGACGTACTCGCACCCTCAAATGGAAAACAATAAAGGACAAAGAGACAACTAGCCGGATGCAAAATACGCAACAGTTTTTGATGTGCGTCCTGGGACCGAGCCACAAACCAAAATAAAAAAAAAATGGAAAGAGCCAAAAAAGGAGTCTCCAAGTACTTTGTTTGGCTGGGTTTCCAGCCCGAAGGGTTGTTCCAATCGCCCCTGGGCCGGGTTGCCATCTTGAGTGTCAACTTCTTTTGCGCCGTCAACTTGAATTATCATAACTAATAATCATAACGCTGGGTAAAGTGCATTAGCTAAGCCCAACCTGGGAAATGTGATCTTGTTTTTTTTTATATAGTATATTTTTTTTTTTTGGTCTCGACACATCATTGGGGAGATTTTTAAAAACTGGCTCAGTTAATTGCCCGACTCATGGGTCTTTATAACAGCAGTGCCAATCAGGGGTAGCATGGATTTATGCCTGGATTATCATTGTGTTTTTTATATGATCTGAACAATGATGAGTCAAGTGAATTTACAACTTGACTTTAATTCTCACCACTGAGGATGTACTTGTTGTATGACAAGCAAATGTTTTGCTAGGTAAAGTTTAAATAGCTTTTTGTTTGTGAGGAGAAACTGCAAGCTGTGAAGAAATTCAGTTAATTCGATTTGGAGTCAGAATTTAAAATCTGTTTAATTACAATAATAAATTTAGCATTAGATGTAATATATCCATTTGCTCTGGTATATTTCGATATTTCAAGATGTTTTAAATATTAATGAAATTTCATAATATGAGTTATTTTTCTATTCGTGTTTTTATATATACTCAACGACATCATTTTATTTGATTGGTCACTTTATCTTATAGTTAAAATATAAGATGAGGTTTTCATATGTTTAATTAGTTATCCCATCTGAACTTTATTATTATGCTCTTAATTTGTAGAACATGTATAAAGATAGGAATACTATATTATATGGCTTGGAAAGATGAGTACGCAATTTTGCATAATTTTTGTCATTAAAAATTATGGAATTGGCATCAATTTCTTGATATACATACAAATCTCTCAGGTAAATATCGGAAATATTATTATTACCAACTAATTTCAAAAATAATTTAGATTTTATCATCCTGTTCGATTTTGGTTACTTTTTATGGGACCCAATAGACGTTATAATAATGAGAGTCACTGTGGGCAAATTGTCACATCTTCTGAAGCAGTCTGTGCCACCAATGCCAATGCGCCATCAGACAACAGCAAAAAGGATGCAACAAAAAAAAAAAAAAAAAAAAAAAAAGACAAAGCGGATAGTGCAAACAGACACAGCTGTAAGTTGCATGAAATTATGCTTTAATCTAATTAGCATAATTTGGCGGCAATGATGGCGATGGGCGCTGAGGAACCCCAAAAAAGTCGAAAGCTGCTGCTGGAGTTGCAGTTGCTGGGGTTGTTTGCGGATTTTTCAGTGTCCTGTTCGGTGCCGATCCTTTGGGGCGGCAACAATTGAAATTGAAACTGCATTATGCACAACAACACAGAACAGCACAGCATACAACACAGACACAGACACAGACACAGACAGAGACGCCACAAATTGTTGTTGTTGTTGTTGTTGTTGTTGGTGAATGCCCTGTAATATTATTAGCTGCATAGTTTGGTCATTTCTTAAAATTATTATCAATATTAATTATTGATGGAAATTGTAAATTGGAAATTTGCAACAGATTTAAGCTCAGCTTGTTGTTTTCCTTAACCAATCAAGTTTTTTTTTTGAAATTATTTATTTTACATTACAGGGTATTGCAAAAGCGACTGATTGTTTTCACAGTTTACTTTTAGTTTCCACTTGAAAGTTGGTTTTGTCGCTGCTCTTGCATTTCATTATGCCATTTTTGGTTACATTTTGCGACGCGTCTGTTGTCGTTTCAACTCGTATTTGCATTGCTTTTGTTGTTAATGCCATTTTGATTATGATTATGAAAATTTTGTTGGCTGCATGCCCCGCGCGGAACCCTTGCCCCTTCTCACCTAACCAATGTTGTCCCGTTGCCGTTGCCTCCCTTCCCATCCAAATTGTCGTTACACAACTGCCCCGCAGCGGCAACAGTTTTGTTTACATGGCTCATTGTTTGAGAGCAAGCCGTATCCGGAATGTTGTCCTTTCAGGACGATGTCGTCATGCACAACGACAATCGGCTTCTATTTTATGCACAGAACTCATTTAAATACATATTTTAATTGCATTTTCTCATAAATCCTTTTCACTTTGATATATATTATTGTATTATAATTTATTTTACATCCTTCACTTTTTGTATATCCCCCTTTTTTTTTTTGTCAGTTTAAACAATTTGTGCTTAATATTTGTTCTATTTAATTATTTTTTTAGAAAAGTTTTGCATATTATATATGAAATATGAACAATAATAATAAAACAATAAGTTTAAAAAAAAAACATCTAGAAATATATATACTAAAACTCAAGTTAAATAATATTCAAAATGAATAAAATTGAATTTCATGTTAAGTAAAAGTCTTCTTTTAATAAAGAAAAATGTTGCTTTCACTGCATTCAATAAGGCAAAGGACACATAAATTTGAGGACTTTGCATATGCAGTGCATAAATGGGGTTTAACGTGGTGGATGCTACTCCTTTGCTGTTCCATATATGTAATTACACTTACAAAAATGAACTGTAAAAAGACAACAAGAGCTCAGCGAGGATGCTGCACACTCGGTAAGAGATAGGAGGGGGGGGGGAGGGGGATCAGATCGGGAGCTTGGTTGACAGTAGAAGCTGTTGACGCTGCTGCCATATGCGCTCACGTATTGCACGTATCATAAAAAGGATAACAATATAATCAGCTTAATGAGTGGCTCTGCTCTCTGGCTGCTCCAAAGTGTTGTTGTTGTTGCCGGGTTGTCTTCCTGTCTGAATGTCGCTGGGATGTGGGATGTGGGATGCGATAGCTGCGGGAGATTTACTTTAACGGTTCATGTTGTTGTTGTTGTTGTTGCATGATTTTAATACACTGAAACCAAAGACGAAACGAGTACATTGATTTCGTGCTACGAACAAAATATGTTTGTCAATTATTTGAAAACATTTCAAATTTAATTAAAGATTTAATATTTTCCTTGCTCATTTGCTCATCTCGCCCCACGCAGATCACAATAATCGTTGGTATTTTTTTTTATGAAATCGTTAGGGATCAGTGTATTGCACAGTCGGTTACGTCCGACTACAACGAACAAAGTTGTATTTTTTTTTATGCACTGCTTTTTGTTTTCGCTTCACATCGGCGGGGTGAGGAGTTGAGGCGGCGGCGGCGGCGGCGCCTGCTGCTACTGCTGGGCGCCAGCTTCGTGGCTTGTGCCGTGGACCGCCGGCTGTGCGCTGCTGTTAAGCTTTGTGTAAGCAGCGTACTTTGTCTGCACTCGCCGCCCCCACCGACCGAGCAGCCTTTGCATTGATTTACACACGCACACACGCAAAAGTTTAAAACAAGCAAACGGAAACGGAAACGGAAGTGGGCTGCACGTGATGCTTGTTGAGGTGGCCTCGCAAATGGACTCAATTTTCTTTCCTTTTCTATCGCAAAACACTTGCGTCTTGACTTGACTTTTGTGCGTGTGTGTGTGTGTGTGTGTCTGAGTGTGTGTTTGTGTGTATGTGTGTGCTTGTCGCGCACAGCTGCTTTTTATTACACTTGCAATATGGGACACGATGCGATGTCGTCTCGCGTTTTTACCCAACTCCACCAACCCCCAATGCCAACCATGCGCTCCTTGTTTGTTGCCCCTTGTAAATTGGTTAAAAGTTAATCCGTAAATTTATGATATGCCAACAGCCATTTGGGACTACGAAACGTCTGTCTGAGATTTCTTCTGCTTTCTTTTTAGTTTTTTTTTTTTTTTTTTTTGCTCCCCTTTACTTGCACTGTTGCGTGTCTGACTAGCTAAATGGATAATGATAATGGCAATTGCACTTTGAACTTGTAATTAATTGTGGATGTGGGTCTTAAGAAATGTATTAAATTTAGCTTAAAACCTTTGCTTAACTTTTGCAAAAGAAAGACAAAAAAGAGAGTAAAAATAGTGAGAGAGAAAGTGAGAGAGATAGAGAGAGAGGCAAGAATGGTAAAGGTAATTGATGAGCTGTGATAATCTGCATTGCACTCAAGAAAAAAAAAGTTTGTATTAGGATTAAACATATATATATATATAATTAAAAGAGTAAGTAAGACTCTCACATAAAGATAAAAATATATTTTTCATAAAATTTGGATTAATGAGTTATTGGATGAAAACACTTTTTATATCAATACATTTGTATATTATACTAAAGGAAATAAGTTGATTAGTGCAAAGTTCATTGTGTAAATTATATAAATTCAATTAAAGTCAATTTTTCTTTCTCCGCTGATTACTTCACCTGAAGGTAAGCTTGAGCAGCTCTACAAGTCCCATGGGACAAAAAAAAAAAAAAAAACACAATATCTGGAAGTGATATTCCACTCTATGCAGCGATTGATTGCGAGCAGTTAATGAGCTCAATGCGACTAGTTAGAGGATATGCAAAGTACATATGATTTAATTATGGAAATCAGCAGTAGCTGCGGGGCATGCCACACGACCCAATGCACGGGGGAGTCAACGAATGCGCAAATTAGGCGCCATTGTTGGCCAATCCAAATGCGAATTGCACACAGGATGAACATTGCACAGGACGAGGTACTTTAAAAAGGACCAAGTATTTTCCGTTTGTACGATTTGGGGGGGCGGCTTTAAATTTGTGACGGGTGCTTTTTTAGGGGTGGTTAGCCGTAATCAAACCACCACCGTGGCAGGCGGCATGTCTGCGTCAGAGTAACCCGCGTGCCACTTGTTCGCGCTGTCATAGTGAATCCTCCAAGGATTTAACCCAATTTATGAATTTTCTCTCTTTACGTTTTATTTTATTTTACATACCCTTCAAAAGAGTATTATTTATTTTGTTATGGAACATGTAACGCATTTGGAAAATATCATCGATCAAATGTCAAACTCTTCTGTAAAAAATTGTTTTGCATAAAAAGAGTTCTCATTCGGCTTTCAAATTATTTACAAGCATTTCGTGGGACTCAATTCAATTTTTATTTTTAATAAATGGATGAATTTAAATGTAAAAACTTTGGCTTGCGATTTGCATAGTGTATTTTGTCTTCGGATAGCTTTTATTTTTTGTTGTTGTTTTTACCGTGTTTGAGCAAAGCAAAATATTTGATTTTGTTTAGCCGGGTGCTTTGCTTTGCACTTCATTTTTCATGAGGAGCACACCCGCCACCAGCAACGCGCTGCTAAATCAATGAGACGCCGTGTGGCAAGCGGCAAGTGTCAATGTGAGTGGCAGCAGAGCGTTGCCCATGTGGTGCGAGGCTAGTGGGTTGCGACCCTGACAGAGCAAGCGACAGAGCCTGTGACAGGAGCAGCGCATATTTTCAGCAGCAACAGGCCTTTTGACTGTGGCGCCTCGGCGCAGAGTTGCGCCGAGTTGCGCCGAGTTGCGCCGAGTTGCGCCGAGTTGCGCCTGTCACCTTAACGAGCTTAATGAAGAACTCATTAATCATGCACACATTTCACATTCATATGCGGGGCCCGACTCACTTGCCGCGACAAATCAATCGCTCAACCCAGTTCAAGCTAACAGCACATCACATCATATCCATCAATCAATCAATCGCTGCCGATTTTGCATCTGACTTTGGTGGCCGGCCTGCAAACTTACTGCAAAATACTTTTGTCAAAACATTTACCAACCACTTTTGTTAGCGGCCTTAAAGTATTATAAACGCCTTAGTTTCCCACTTCCTGTCATGATTGATGTCCCTGTCCAGCCCTTAATGCACTCTCCAACTCTCCACAAGCGTCGCCTGTGGATTTACTTCTAATAAGTGCCGCGATTGATGCACTCTTTGGTTGACAAGTTTAGTTAGCGCAGAGCTGAAATCCAACAGGGTTCTTTAATAAGCCTCTAGTTAAGAAAATAAATAATGTTTACACAGTCAACATTTAAAATTAATTATTAATCTAATAAATAATCAAGTAAGAATGCTGAAGTTGAGTAAGCTCGACTGAATCCAGTTGTTAAATTTGTTATTCTACTTTTATTACCATACTTCGCTTTAAAAAACTTTTCACGATTAATTCTAATCACAACCGAAGGAGCGAAGATTCTTCTAATTATAAGAATTTTCAATGGATTCAATATGAAAAGAGAGTCAACAGAATTAAGTGTCCTTGCTAAATTTTGAACAGGATTTTGAATGTTAATTCTTGCATTTTTAAATCACGTATATTTAAATCACTTACTAAAATGTAAGATATATATATATAATGATATCCAATTAAAATGAGCTTAATACGTCGTCTGCCAGTCAGAAGTCAACCAGAAACTGTTATTCCATATTAAGGAGTTCGCTTTTGTACGGTTTGTCATTGGAATCCGCACCAATTACTCACCTAACCGCAATTCAGCATTATGTGCTTACCACGAAATCAGAAAAATTGCAATTTCGTTCAAAACTGACAATGCACGAAAAATCCACAGCTGAGTTATGCATAGATGTAGATAAAGATGCACGTAGATATTTTATTGCAATTTCAGCAGAAGGCTGCGACTAAATCTCACTTGACGACTTGGTGATCCCAACCCCCCCCCCCCCCCCCCCCCACAACTCCAACCAAACCTCAAACCCCAACGCACCCTTGCCAGCCATTCAAATGACATTTAAATATTTTGCAGCAAGCCACAAAAGCTGTCAGCGAATTGTCGAGAAAAATGTGGTCGAGTGTCTCCGATTTGGAAATGGCTGGTAAGCTCTGAATATAGAGACATTGAAAGACGCTGACTTGACAGACAGAAAGCGCAAATTAGTGGCATAGATTTCAGATAAAAAAAAAAAAAAAAAAAAAAAACTATGATTGTAGTAAAATAATAACAGAATATCATATCTTTGGCTGCCCGTGGCCGACATCAAAGGACACCCATTTTGTCGTCAAATTGCTTAATTACTTGTAAACATGAATTGGCAACACCTCCACAAAAGGAGCAGAGCGCCAGCTATTAATATTTCCCCCCCCCCCATAAGGAACTGTTGTCCTAATTCGGTGCTATTAACGCCTTGACGCCATCCAGCCAGCCACGCCCAGGACTCTTAATTTAATTAGTTGAGCCGACGACGCCTGGCAAGTGTACTGGAATCGAGTCTATGTAAATTTTGTCAACTTTTTAAGTGAAAAACTTCAAACGAATTTTCTATTAGCGCATCTACATAACTTTCCATTGCGTATACGACGCATTGACTGCCCAACAACATTGACATTTACCTTAACAGGTAGATTGAAAAATGTATCCAGCAAATTTCTCAGAAATAAATCAATTTAAAAAAGCTTAAGACCAAACGGCAATGTGACTTTTATATGTAAAATATCTCGCAGAAAATGATCATTGATAGTCGAATTTATTCAAGCATCCAGTTTAAGTAATTATCCCCATGTAACTGAATAATTTTATATGTATTACTTTTGCAGATCTTCATTAAATACTTACGATAACAATTTGTTTAAGTTCATATTCAATTTTAGAAACATGCATTTTTATATATGATGATTAAATATTAATAAATGAATTAACAAATATGCTTATTTTCCAAATATAAGGAACTATGTGTAAAAAATATTCAAGTATTTTCAATTTGGCAGGCTTTAGTTTGCAGTGCTTGGTCTGCCTTAGTCAGTTTCAGTTTTATAACGACTATTTGGGTTTATTTTATGGCTAAAACAGAAAGTGGAATGGGTTCTATCAAAATGAGAAAAACTAAACCCATTCAATTTGCAGTCGAGTCGCTGTCTGCGTTGCGTTATTTACGACGCATAATCGCATTTTTATTTAATTTTAAATCGTCTCTTGCATTTTTAATGACACTGACGTGTCAATGCGACAAAAAAAAAATGCTAAAAAAAAAGGAAAAAAATAAAAATAAGAATGAACCAACCAACGGCTGCCATTGCTGGCCGCTATCCATTGGCATTGATTCAACTGTCCAACTGATTCAGGGCCAAAGTCTAGCCATTTGGCTGAATGTCAACGCATCAATTTCGATTTCGACTTATTTTTTTTGCTGATGTTTTTGATTTCAGTGCTTAAATTACTTTTCCAACTGGCAGACATCTGACCGAGAACTAACTCTGTTTATGATTGACATTTGCGAACTGAGCAGAACTTTTAGTTTTGCAATTAAAATTGGTTGCTTGGCGGTTGCTTTGAATGAATTTTGCTTTTATTGGCATTGAACTGACACTCCAAATAATCAAAGGATTTTAAGATCTAAGAATATAATTTTGCCATCCACCTTTAAGTAAGAATATAAAAGAATTTAATGAAAATTTTATGAAAACATAAAAATATACATTTTGCTACTTATTGTTTTTAAGATATTTGATAAATTTGTTCTTAGCTATTAATCAAAATAATTTTATTCACTTTTCATTCTTTTATTTATAATATTGTATGTATTTTTTTTTTGTATACAATTATTGTTTTTGGTATATACATTGTCGCTGTACAATTTGTAAGTATTCTGGAAACTGTCATCTTTATCAAGTTGTTAAGTTGTTGTCACATTTTAAACTTTAGTTTACAAGACTTGTCTACACCCCCATTTTGATGCGGATTGTCAGTGCCATAAAGCTGGCAATATGTTAAGTCAACTTGAAAGCACTTTTGCTTTATGTTGGTCAAATAAAACTTTAGTGCAGGCTGGGCCCAGTCGCAAACATGATGACTTGGCCAACGACTTGGATTTGGACTTGTACAGCGGACAGCGGACGGCGGACAGGCAGCAAACATGTGAGTCACGCCCCAAGGCCAACATCATCTTCTAAAGTGGCGGTTGGGAATTTTGGGTGTTCACTTTTGGGTGTGTGATATGAACAGCAGCTACACTTGACTTGAACTAACTAAAATCTAATAACACTTTTAGCACAAATACATGTTAATGTGACCCCAAGGAGTCACGCACACACTCTCTCTCATATTTACTGGGTTGGCTTTCATAATTCTCATGGTCAAAAAACTTGCCCATAAAACCCAGCCACAAAGTTGTTTTTCATGTGAAAACCATCTAGTAGAACCTACTCGAACAGAAGTTGTCCTTTTGCATTTCAGTTCTGAATTGCTAATTTAAAGAAATATGTGATTTATTATCAAAATATATACATGTTAAACAAGAATTGTATTTATTATTAATAAACCAGAACTAACAAATATTTAAATGTATAAATTGAACAGTTTCTATGGAGTCTGCGTTTATTGAATATCACGAAAATAAATTCACTACAGGGTATAGATATTTGCATATACCCGTTGGCACATTCTTTGGATATAGTAAATAAAAGAGCAACCAACGGAAAGGCGCTGCCAACGTGTGGCAAGTTTATGCGGCATTATTAGCCATAGTAAAAGTTGGTTTTTAGGTACTGGCCAAAATGTTGTACCTGCTTTATTAGATTGCGACTGGGCTGCTGGACTAGTCGGACTCATAAACTTTTCGTGGCACTTTGTCTGCGCATTAAAGTAAATGCCGAAAGTCCTCACAATAACAACAAAAATTACATCTCCAACAACAACAATAATCGCAAAAAAAAAAAACACAGTAAAACTTGTAGACCCAAAAATGCAAAAGTTAGCCAAAAATGCAGAGCTTTTCATTCTTTTCTCTACATAAATACAGTAAATTTAGGCTCATTCATTTATGTGTGTATGTGTGTGTGTGTGTGTGTGTTTGTGTGTGTGTGTGTGTGTGTGTTTGTGTGTGTGTATACATTTTGTTGAATATGCGGCAACATTGAAAACTTTGTTTTTGGCTGTGTGAAAACTTTTGCGCCAACCGACAAAGCAAAAATACCCGAAAAAGAATACCAGCAACAAAATGAAGGAAGGAAAAAGTTGTAATTGTTGTTGAGGTAAGAAATTTTATTATGGGTATTTATTGACGAAAACCCTTGCGGCCAGTTGTGCAACAAATTTGATGGAGGGGCAAATCAGCAAATCACAAAATGCGCAACTTGACGCACAGCTGCGAGGTCAATACTGAATTGCAACAATAAATAAATAATTACAGAAATATTTGTTACACATTTAAGAAAGTTAGTGCACATATTGTTGCTATTATTTATAATATAATAATAAGTTAAGTTATTTTTAATTAACGCAGATACATGAAAATTTGGTGCAACAGCAAAAGGTTTCTTTGCCACGTTAAGTAGCCATTTAATATGTGAGAAGTCAGTAAGGGGTCAGGTCGAAATGCAAATGTGTGTGCGTGTGAGTGTGTGTTTGTGTGTGTGTGTGTGTGTGTGTGTGTGTGTGTGTGTGTGTGCATATTTATAAACATATTAATATCCATTTAAACCACTGACCAACCATTTAATTGGCAATATGCAAATTGTAGTG
This sequence comes from Drosophila melanosoma, assembly GCA_035042045.1. Lineage (NCBI taxonomy): Eukaryota > Metazoa > Arthropoda > Insecta > Diptera > Drosophilidae > Drosophila > Drosophila melanosoma. Next base: position 985,641 of record JAWNLY010000086.1, on the reverse strand, counting down.
TGTACTTTCAACGATTAATTATCGCAAGTGCCACCGCAACACTTCAGTGAAGTATTCGGGGATATTCCGCTCATATCATGGCTGGCAAAAGTTCCGCTTGCTGACGTATTTGTTTCTCCGCATCTGCTCCTCTCACCTCTCACCATTGGCGTATTTATGGTAATTAATTTTACCATTAAGTGCTGTCATAATTCAAGCAGCCATCGACACAACTTAAAGCTTTAATGAGTCCCTGCCAATCAGTTACATTCCCAAGGAATTATACCCTGACAACACATCATCAAATTTCAGCGATTCTGTTCCCACAATACAAACAGCAAAAGTATCAGATTAAGTTTGAAAATGTTTGTAATGCATACCAGAGTGGGTATCACGAGTATATCAATACAGTAACAGATATGTGGCCTAACCTGCTTAACCTATCAAATACTTGTGTGCCCCCAATCAGGGAAATATAATGCCGCCCCCGGCTCTTCCTTGTCTTCGTCACCTGGCAACCGCGCCACTAATGAGACTTCAAAGCGACCAGAGATTTGATTTGCTTCTGGTTTCCTCTTAAAGTGCTTGAACTAATACGTTTGAGCTAAATTTGTATAAAATCAATATAGTATCTTTTCTATATGTATGGCAAACTTATTGGGTTTATTGGGAATATATAATGAATAAATAGTGAATCGTTGGGGTGCAAAGTTCTGCTAAATACATATGAATAATGTTAGCTTGCTAACTATTTCGAGTTAGGTGAACATTATTAATTTTTTCTATATTCAAAGAAAATTTATCTGGCCCACGATGACCGACTAGAAGATACCCTTTCTAATAATGTCTCTGTGCTGAAGATCAATGTACCAAATTTGTACTGAACAACATAATTTGCTCAACTTTATATTTATTATTTTAGCTTGAATTTTGTAAATACATTTTTATTTAAATTAATATGTATATGTGACTTTTTTTTAATATATACATTTTTAATATATCCTTTATGGACGTGAAGCAATTATTTAAGGATTAAAGGTTGAGATTTAAATAAATTGAATAAAGTTTTGAACTGTTTTTTCTGTCCTGTTTTGCTGTTTAATGAAACGATTTAAAGAGTGTCTCATTTGTGGCATTGTTTAATGTGCAACAAATGAAGCAACAAGCCAGAATCTGGCAGGTTTCAACATTCTGCATACACACACATTTATACGTTCCCCCCCAGCTGCAGAGTGCTCCCAGTGGAAATGCAATGCATTTATTTATTTTAATTCCGCCACAACACTTCCGTTGTACAATCAATGCACAACAGGCGACGCAATGGGCCATGCGACGCGTTCTGCGTGTCACATATATATATATATATATATATATATTTAAAATAAAGCACATACACACACACATATATGTACATATGTAGCATTGTTCGCTTGTGTGGCAAGTGCTAGGCAATCGCTGATCACTTTTCACACACAAAGGCACAAAAACAATAAATGCAAATGATGATGACGACGCCGAGCTGAGCACAATGGCAGCTTTAGTGGTCCAGCTTTCGAGCCAGCTCCAGCTCCAGCTCCAGCTTCTGCAATTCCTGCTGATGATGACCAGACGGCGACGCGCCCATCAGACGGCATTATTGCCCCGGGGGCCACGCCTTTTGGGCAGTGAATGAACAGCCAACAAACCGCCGCAGACATGGAAATGCATTAAAAATTCACAATTTGCAGATTATTTTTAACGATTTTAAATACACATGAAACGTGGCTCGTCGGCAAGAACACGACTCAAATGGATCACAAGCGTTGCCACCCCTTTTTTTTTTTAAATATATATATATATATATATATATATATATTTGTGTGTATTTTGTGTGTCTGTCTGTTTGTTTCTCGGTTTTGGCTGCGCCTTGCGGAAGCAGCCGCAGCATCCAAACGGAAGTTGCATGGCCAGAACTGGTCAAAATGGATAAAACAAATCTGAATTCACAAAATCAGACATTCAGTCTGACAATAAATGCAAATAATTAAATTTTGCACATTGTGTGATATTAAGTTTTTTTTTTTTATAACACAATACAAACACGAAATGCTATATTAAGTTCTTGTAGGCATATAAATTATAAAAAAATATACTTATCTATTTTATGGAGCCGAAATGACAAATTCATAGAAACATCTGCAAAGATATGAGATTAATTTTTAGCAAATATATATGTATATAATGGATATTTATTTATATTATTGACTACGTATAGTGATATTAGCAATGACATTGTTAACATATTTATTATATTTATGGTTAGTTTACTTTATCAAGTATTAACTAAAATGTTATTCCTAAAATGTTATTCTTCTACAACTGATATAAGTTGCGCTCAACTATTGTTAATTTCCAAAGATTAAAAAGCAATTTACATATTTTTTTTTTATTATTTTTAATTGAATTCAATTATAAATAAATTTTAAATATTACTAATATTTTTTACTACTTTTTAATAAAAAATAATGTAATAATTTTTGTATATAAATAATATTAAATTAGTACAAAATTAAATAATTAAAAATAAATAAAATATGTAATAATAATATAAAATTTCTTTTAATAAATAAGAAAAATATATATATAAATAATGAAGAAATTATAATAAATAATTAAATTAATTGATGTATATTTTTTCTATTAATTAAAATATTCTACTAATTTTTATTTATTTTCTTTTATCAATTTATAAAATTTTAGGTGAAAAGAAAACGCGTTTATTTTATAAATTTCATAATTAATTTTTTAGTTCTAGATTAATAGAAAATCTCTCTCTCTCCCTCTCTCTCTCTCTCTCTCTATATATATATATATATATATATTTATTATTACTATATGGTTAACAATTTAGATAAACCATTTCGCCATATAGTATAAAAAAACCAATATATAAAAGATTTAGTGATTTAGTGTTAGTCGTGTTATCGTATTCCCTATCCTATTAGATGTGCATTTTGAATAGGGCTTACCAGCTTATAAAAAGTACACATCAATTGTATTGCAACATGCTTAAATAAAACTCTGCCACAGCTGATTGGCTTTGTTCTTGTTTGTTGTTGTTTTAATGCGCTGAATTTTAATTACACACTTGCGGTCATTTAAAATTATTTGTCTCAAGTTGCTTGCAACAGCAACAGCAACAGCAACACCAGCAGCTGCTACAAATCGCACATTGCCCCTCCCTCACCCGCCTCCTCCTCCTCCTCCTCCTCCTCCTCCACCTCTGACATTTTATACTTTTCGTTGGTACGTTGCGCTGTGGCGCTTATCTGGCAAAATGAATAAAACCAAAGAAATGAAAATGAAAATGAGAATGAGAATGAGAATGAAAATGGCAAAGTTAACACTTGTTAAACTTTCAACGAGGGTCGTTGGTGCTGCTATTGTTACTTCTATTGTTATTCCTCTTGTTGTTGTAGTTGTTCATCTTTTAATTGTTGTTGTTGTTGTTGATGTTGTGTGCAAATTTTGTAAATTATACGAGCGGCGCAAAACAAAGTTGCCCAAAAGTGCCTGGCGAATAATTAGCCCCGAAAATAACCGTGGGGCATAAGTTCAAGTGCAACAATGTGCAACAAAGTTGCACAGCGCAGACAAATCAAAAACTAGTTCACAATGTTGCCAGATCCCCTCCTCCCCCCCTCTCAAAGTCCATCAAGCTGCCATGCCCTTCATGCAGCTGTAATGCAACACGACTCAGTTACAATCATCTCCCCAAAAACCTCCCTTTCTCCGTCCGTTTCACACACACGCACAGTGAACAATTTTATTTTCATTTAAGGATATTTTACTAAACCATTTATTTTTCAAGAGATGAGTTAAATAATAATTAAAAATACTTTTTACCATGATTATAAATTTGATTTTAATTTTAGCTACGAAATAAATAAATATTTAAATTGTTTACCTAAGGCAAGAAATAAAAACGAGATTTTTCACAGTGTCAAAATCCTTGCCACAGCCACAGCAACTGTTGCCACAATTGACAGCAAATGCAAAGGCGCTTGGCATGCGCTGCATGTTGCCAGTTGCAGGTAAGATGGTGATATGGGAAGTTGAGAAGTAGACATCCCAAACGCATAAATTGTTTATAGTTTTTCACAACTGTACGCAAGCAGAGCGACTCGAAGAAGGGAGCGAGGGGGAGGGGGGTGTGTGTGTGTGCAACATTTAAAATGTGTCGCCGTTGACTTCTTTTGCGTTGGCGTCCAAGTTGCCGACACGTCGCTGCCGTTGACAAATGCCCCAGCCACATGCGCTGTTAACTAAAAGTGTTGGCCATGACTTTATGACTTGGCCAGCCACCTATCTGCTAACTGGTATCGTGCATATATATCTACCTCAAAGGCCAACCAATCAATGCTAAATGCATTGCAAATACTCAACAAATTGCGCTTGCTACACTTCTGCTGCATGCAACACTTTGCATTTGTTGTCAGCTTTGTGAAAAGTATTTTTAACCAACTCCAATTAAAGCAAGCATTACTAATAATATAATAAAAATAGATCACAATAAATAAAAATAATCAAATAAATAATAAAATTATATCAGGTTAGAGCATTTCAGTTGCGCCTTTCAAATTTCTTTGTTGATTTACCGAGCTGAGCATGTCTTGGGAGTGACTCTGCGAGGCAGATCAATGAAGCAATGGCTCTTGGGACTGCGTGATTATGAATGTCCATTTAGCATTTGATTAGCAAACGAATGCAGTCGAAGTGAGAGCAGTGCCACGAGCCCTAACGATGTGCAATTTAAATGAAAATTTATGCTATCAAAAAAGTAATTCTATTAAATCGTGACTAGCGCAATTGATTATTTGCTTCCGCAAAACAGCTTAAGCAATTTAAATTCTTGCTTTGGATACAAGAAAGAAGTTAATGTGAGCATTAATCAGGAATTTATGATTACTCTTATTAAAATTGTATATTCAACATATTAGTTTTACAACTCTTGATATACTAAATCAATGGGAATCGCATTACCTAAACATTAAAATTTTCAATTATATGTATATTATATATTTATATTAAAATATACGATGAGTGTATTTATGATATATAGGTAACCATTTTTATTGTAGAGCTAAATTAAACCATTTTACATTTCTGCTCCCTGGCAACTGTGAATCATCTCTTATCAAATCCGCACATTTGGGTTAACCACCGCAAAGCCCACAAAGACCAAAAAAAAAAAAAAAAAAGTCCAATGCGTGGAAAGCGTCGCTTTGCAACCGCAACTGTCCACAGCTGTTGCAAAGATGCCTCAAGGCTCCTGCAGCGTCGTACGTGGGGCTCTGGCGAAAACCCGACTGTCAAATTAAATTAATAAACACAACAATTGGCACCGGCCTCACATCCAGCACAGAACTGAACAGACCAACTGTCCACTCACACGGCGCTCATAACAGGGGAAGCGGTGACGGGGAAGGGGGCACGGGCAACAGGGCAACTTGGACAGAGGATGGCAATCGTAAATGAAATTTTTTTTCTCAAATTGAGTTTGGGGCAAGTACTCAACTTTTGGCATGCCCCGGGCTCATGGCAGTACTCTGTGCGTGATGATGAGAGCAGGGAAAGGGAGGTGGGTAGCTGAATGTCTGTTTGGCCTGTGCCTGTGCCATGGTTATAGCATTTTGTATTAATTACAACATAGCCGGCGGTAAGAACGCTCAAAAAGTTTCAACATAATTGATTTCATTTTTATTTTCAGTGGATTGTGTGATGAGTGCCGGGAAATGGCGGGGAAAAGCGAAAAGTGGCAAAAAGGAGCATGTCGGCGGACTTGGCAAAAATTGGATGCCCTTTGTGACGCCTGCATTAAATTGATTTAATTATCGTCCAGCCAAAAGATGCAAAGATGCGCCCAGCCATTGTCAGTGTCAATTTTATTTTTTAATTTACTTAAATCCCACAGAAGAAAATCTTCGCATCTTTTTGGAACACCATTGAAATTGATACTGTACTTTATATAAATTAATTAAATTTACGAAGCTGCAGTTGAACATCAATTATTAATAAATCATTTTTACATATTACAAAAAAATGAAATACTATCTTCGATATAATGTTTTTTTTTATTATTATTTATTATATATGTTCTTGAGCAAACCATATATATATATACATATATAATTAAACTTAAGTGTGCATGGATTTTTTATTCGCAATGTTCACTTTCAATGTGGTCCGAGTTGGTTGCTTCCTTTTGTAAATGTGTAGATTGAATTACGAACGTTGACCGTTGGCTGCTCCTTGCCTTCCCTGCAATTGGAGTCCTTCCTCGTCGTTACGGAATCGATACGGAATCGAATCGAACCTAGTTGACTTAACACAAATGCGACTCCGTTCCGGGGAAACCTGATTGAGTTTGAATTTTTTTAAATACTGAAAAGATTATTTCTAATTATTTTTAATTAGGCAAGAATAAAGCATTACAATTTTTTTTTTTAATATAAATAATCAAGATATCTAACAGTTTAAAGATTTCTGAGGAACAAATATTTATTTACCTATATTATAATATAATTAAGATACAGTAATATTTAATTATTTATATACGAGATATAAAGTTAAAATTTCGTCATCAAAGTTGCTAAAAACTTCACTTAATTTTCATGTTACATAAAATACATAAAAAATAAGCACCAATATGTAACAATTGACGTTTTTAATGATGATCTTCTTTAAAGATTCGTGCTTCCTGAAACCTGAAAACGCACAAGATTCCCCAATGAGAGGCAAATTAGGTGTTGAAAAATTGATGAAGTGCTTGGTTCTGGGTTGGGTGACTTTTGGGCTTGCTTAGACAGACTTGGGCCAACGAACGACCAACGCGAAGGATAACAAATGCCACAACAACGCCAAGGACATTTACGATATTTTAATAGTATGTATTATGAACTGTGTACGTTCCAACTATGCAATCGCATAGGCGTTATATGTATGTATTGAATTGAGTGCAAAGGAGACACACAAGGTATACAAAAATGGGAAATTGCGTCCAATCTGTGTATTTGGCTCTAAAATTGAAACCGAAATTCAACAACGCCCTTCATGCAGGGCCTGTAAATTATGTGGCACACAGGATATGCGCCAGACGCAGACACACACACACACACACACACACACACACACACACACACACGAAATCAACAATAAACTCAACTAAAATGATGTACTTAATTTTGGCTTTTTCTACTTAATAAACTGCTTGCAGCAAATGAAAGGGACAAATATATATATTGTGAGATAGAAGAAGACAGCATTGCGAATGCGAATGCGAATGCAAATGCTTGGTTAAAGCGCGCCGAGAGATGCAATATCCGTGTCCAGTACGACCATACAGACTGCACCGCAGGACGTCTAGACGATGACGTTGACGTTGGCGTCCTCGACAGCGATAAGCATACGCCAGGCGCGGCATTATTATAATGCTACGTGGCCATTATCCAAGCAACGCCAACGATAAATCACACCAGGACATCTTTGTGTGTGTGCCAGAGGCAGATATGACCAGCCACCTTACAACATCATACTACAACAGACCACAAGACCACCCTATTCCAGCAGCATGACAGAAACTAGAGCACTGTTGCTGCAGAAGCCGGAGCAGAAGCAGAAGCAGAAGCAGAAGCAGAAGCAGAATCAGCAGACGGTTTCCAACCATATCAGAGGTGCTGCATCGAGCGCACGCTCATAAAATGTTGAGCCCGACGTTCCCAAACGACAAATTTGCTTAGAATTTCAAATGCGCGGCACAGTCAGGAGCGGCAGACAGAATGGAAGGGGGTGAATGGGAGTGAGTGGTAGCATGAAAATATACCAAAGTTGCAGTTATATTATTATTATTATTATGTTACTTTTTGCTGGCTATATTTTATCAGTTGCAAGTTCAAGTTCAGGGCGTCCATTGTGAACATGCCTGAAATGGAAACCCTTTAAACTTAAAAATTACGAATTGTGTGGGCAAGGCTATTATAATTTTAATATTACTTACTTCAGTCACTAACCATATCATACAGTGTCGTGCCCACTCCATTTTAATGGTCCTATAAATTCCAATCCAATATGAGAACAATATTTTTGGTAATCAATGTCTTTATTTGAACTATAATGCCACTTAAACAGAGAGTTACATGCTATAATGAACTTAATTTCTCAGATATCCAAATTAAAGTTGCCAGACTGTTACATTGTATATAATAAAAAAAAAAAACATTTGCATCAGTTTTTTTTTTTTTATTTCATACCCTGAAAATGGGTTAATGGGTTGAATGGGTATAATGCTAATTTATATAATTCGAATCATCAGCCATGTCGATATAGCTATGTCAGCCTGTCAGCCTGTCAGCCTGTCTGTCTGTCTGTCCGCCAATATGATCTCAGAGCCCATAAGAACTAGTACATCTGGCTCAGACCAAGTTTACCTGCCACAAGAAAAGAGTGTAGATCAGTGTAGATCAGTCAAAAAAATACGTCTTCTGATACTCACGCAAATTTAATATAACTAATCCAGTCCATTAAAGTTTTAAAATCATATAATCTGTAGTTAAGTGAATGTTGCGTTATTTGGAAAAACCCGATAATAATAATAATTAAGCAATTCAAATTACAATAATCGTCGTTTGTGAATTATTTATTAAAAATGAACATACATGTATGCAAATCAAATAACACCAAATAAATATATCAGTTGAGCACAAAAAAGCACTCTTACTCTCTCACTTCTCTCTCTCTCTCTCTCTCTCTCTCTCTCATATATGGATATAATATATATATACAGCTTTAGCTTTAGCTAAAGTCAAAGTGGTATGTACACTTATGTATATACATTTTTCATTTTTGTTTAAGAGACGCGCATTAATAAATCTTATCAAGAAATTGAATTTATTCTTTTCTCTTATTCCATGTTTTAATCACAGAGTTGTTATTCATTTCACGCTACCCGGTAGCAAGCTGGATCATTTTTTTTTTATGTATCCTCACAATTTTATTCATTACATTGTAATAGTAATTCTATATGCCGAGTTTCAGCGATGTATGCGGGAAAAAGTATAACTTCGAGCTTCGAAGCTAAATCGCCAAAAAAAAGTATGAATTTCAAATTGAATTCGTAATGGGATATTTTCGCCACTGGGTTGTGCAAAAATAATCAATAAACAAATAAAAATTCAATTTTTTTATTACAATTTGTCGTTTGTTCATATCAATACGTATGTATATGTTATCTGGACGCCTTCAAGTCGTATTATTGTTCTCGTTTAATATAACTCATATTGTAGCCCAGAAACATTCATTCGGTTCACTGGTCATCATTCTGTGCGGTTGAAAAATATAAAAATATTTATATATATACGTGATACGTGATACGCAACTTACCAAGAATGGCTGACAACTTGGACCTAAGTGATGTACATGTTAATAATCTGAAAATGTTTTAGACACAAAATAACAAGGTTCTAATTTCAGATGTTTGATTATTGGCGTTTTTATGATTGTCGTAAATTACGTAATACAGTGGCAATCCCATTAGATCAGACCGATCTTTCGGAGCCCAATATAGAGTTCCTAAAGACTATCAAGCATGAGAACATCATTGAAATATATAGTACCCTAAATTTAAACGAAGACGGTCTTCACATACTTATGGAATATTTGGATTGTGAATGTCTGTGGAGTTATGTACATGAGGAGAGGCGAGAATACACATTGAAAGATGTGCTCTCCTGGATGCATCAGGTGTCCAAGGTAAGATAAATTTTTGATGGCATTTGCAATTAAATTTATTTTAGTCTTCTATAAGGGTCTTCGATACATCCATTCCGTGGCTCCTATTCCGTTCTTTAGAGATGTACAAACAGATAGACTTATTCTATCCAATAGTTTGCGCACCTTAAAAATCTCTGGCATATATCCGAAATACATGCAATATGACAATATCAACTATGCAGCACCCGAGGTACTCTATAAGTATAAAAAGATATATATATATAAATAGAAACCAGAAAAATTGCCTTTATGCAGGTGCTAAACGAAGAAAAGCCCAGTCACAAATGCAACGTTTACAGCTTTGGAATTATGTTTTGGGAGTTGATGTCGCGGAAGCATCCTTTCTTCCACCTAATTTCTCCAATTTATATAATTAAGGATTATGTCTTAAAAGGTGAATGATTTACCAAATTGTGTAAGCACGCAGTTGTTAAATCTTGGTTTGTAGGAGGACGTCCGCAACTTAATGAAATACAAATACCAAATTGTGAGCAGATCAAGGAATTAATTGAAAAATGCTGGAATTCCGATCCGGATAAGAGGCCCCCAATGGATGAGATATGCTCAGAAATCGGAGATTTCCTTAAGTAAAATATAAATAAAATTTACCTTTTAAATATGTTATGTAAATTTTATAATTAATATGATTGCAGAAGTGCTTCGGATCAAAGCATAAGTGCTAACTCAAAAGCAGTTGTGGACTTTACAGCCCTTCGAATTGGAAAGGTATCAACATGTTTTCATTTCATCCGTCGCACTTCAGAAAATCACATCACATGGGTCTCTCAAAGCAATGAATCAAGTTTATACATTTTTTAGGAAATCCGAAGTGGCAAGTTTGGCGTTACTTACAAGGCGACGTGGTATTCTCAGGAAATTGTTGTAAAGAAATTGAAACACGTTACAATTGAAAACATCAAAGATCGAGCCATAGACCTTATATCTTTAAATAATTTAGAAGACATAGTAGCTATATGTGGAATCGCTATGAATGGGGAATCTGTATATTTACTTAAGGAATACGTAGAGTATGAATCCCTGTTTGACCATGTACACAATCAGTTGATAAACATTACTATCGATATGGCTATAAATTGGATGTGGTCTGCTGCTAAGGTATTTTCAATAACTTATATACGTTTATATATATATCACCCAACTTATATACGGTCATTTGTAGGCCATAAATTACTTGTTTTGTGAGGAGAAGCTAGACCCCCGTTTCCTTTGTAATTTGAAGTCTAAGAATCTGATGTTCCGTGATAATTACGTATACTTGAAAATATGTAATTTTTGTCTTGAATTCGACGATGAAAAAGTGTTGAAAAACAATTTAGATAAATCATATTTACCACCGGAGGTTTGTAACACACCAGAACCATTTATGGGAGACTATTAATATATATAAATTAATTCGCTAATAGCCAATCACAGAAGGAGCCTACACGGAACAGAGTGTCATCTATAGCTTTGGTATTATGAACGAATTATGAATTCTGAATTATGAACGCTGTCAAAAATGGTAAGAAAGTTGACTATCTACAAAAGTGGTTTTCATCATTTTGACACTTTCAGGTAAACGTCCGCCTATTGAAAATATAGCTAAGATGAGCTCCAGTTCAATAGAATTATTCATTACAAAATGTTGGCATCAAGAAATGCAAGAACGTCACAAAACGAAAGAATTATTGCCGTCACTACTGGATTTGAAGTTTCAAGTCAAAAGCTATGAGTAATTATTACAAAATCTTCAAAAATATAAATTACTAAGTTTAATCATTATTGCTTTTCAGGAAACCAGTTATCATTGATATTTCGGAACTAAGTCTAAATGTAGTATTCTGTCAAATTCTCTTATATTTTTCTAACTACAATTTTTTCCTGCAGATTATTACAGATGGTAAATTTAGTACTATCAACAAGGCCGATTGGAATGGGGATACGAAGATAGCAGTTAAAAAATGTAAACAAATTTTTAAACACAATATCAATAAAGGATTTGGAGAAACGGTCACACGACTCTCACACTTGGATCATCCAAATATTGTACGACTATATTGTATTAGTTATGAAAATGATATTCTACATTTGGTCATGGAATACGCTGATTGCGGATCCCTATACAACTATTTGCATGATGAGGCACAGCGAATGTACACAGTAAAAAATTCCCTCCACTGGATGTATCAGGCCGCAAAGGTATCTCTTAATTTATTATTGTCAAGCAAATTAAAAGATTTTATTTTCCACTTAAAGGGTATTTGCTATCTATTGCATGGAAATACAATATCAGATATACATTGCAATTTAAATTCTCAAAATATGTTGCTGTTCAGGAACTTCGAACTCCTGAAAATTAGTGATTATTGCTTTCCTGACAATCACGAAACTTTTTCAGACCATCAAAATAGGGCCTATTTAGCACCAGAGGTTTGTATTTTCTATTAACCAAAAAAGAAGGAAAAGAGAAGAAAATAACATTAATTCCTGCTCAGGCTCTCTTAGACGGAGAGTTTTCAAAAGAGAGTGACATATATAGTTTTGGGATTGTATTTTGGGAGGTGATGTCACGTAAGAAGCCATTTCCCGAATTGGATACATTTGTAGAAGAAGGCATCTGTACCGGTAAGAAAGTTAAAGCTTTAGCAATAAGGCATTAAACAATTTTGAGTTTTTCAGGAACACGCCCGAATCTAAAAGATATAGATAAATCAGAGTCTAATAAAGAATACATAGAAAACATAAAAAGTATAATTACAAGGTGCTGGAATACAGATCCAAAAGAACGTCCATTAATTAAAACACTCGTCTATAAGCTGAATAAACTTTAGTAAGTCTTAAATGAATTGTAAAATTTTAGTTCCCATCAATTAATTTCTGTTATTCAATATCAATAAATTGATTCATTTTCTATTTCTCAGTGCGATTGAAGAATTGGTTAGGTACAAAGAAGCTCCGGCCGTTAACTTTGAGGATATTGATCTGGAAAAGGTAAAATGCAATTCAATATGTATTTAGTGGGAAATATATATATATATTGAAATCATCAGGAAAGTATTGGCAAAGGCACCTTCGGTGATATTTATAAAGCTAAATGGCTTAAGAAACAGATCGCTGTACAGCAATGTTCAATGAATACTTTCGGAGGGGACGATTTCGACCCAGCACGGCTTGAAGAATGGGTCAGACAGCTCTCCCGACTTAACAATGAGAATATTGTGGAACTATTTGGAATTGCCTTTAATGAGAATCATGGCATTATACTAATGAATTACACAGATTGTATATCGCTTTACAACTACTTGCATGGAGAAGAAGTACTGGACTATACCGTGGAGCGCGGACTCATTTGGATGAGACAATGTGCTAAGGTTTGGTCTAAAACTATTACATAAATACAGGAAATGTTTTGTGTCCATTTTAATTTCAATTATTGTATTTATAGGGCTTAGACTACTTGCATACCATGACACCAAAACCTGTATTTCATGGTCGTTTATCGCCACACAACCTTCTACTACCTAAAGCCAATAACTTTAAAAATTTGAAAATTTGTGATTATGGAATTGCTCAGGAACTGCCATTTTCATTTACTCTATACAATAGCAGTTCTTATTATAAGGACAAAGTTATATTTACAGGAGGTCCAGCCAAAAATTCGTTGGCAATAATCGTCAATCAAATTAAAGATCATATTGAGAGCGATATTTTTAACTTTGCTACTGTTCTATGGGAGGTGATGTCACGGAGAAGAGCTTTGTTTCGAAAATCGGAATATGATATTTTGAAGGTTTATGAACCGATTCTTATTATGGAAGGTACATCATCATTAGTTGATATAATAACCCGTTGTTGGGTAAACAAAAACATGAAAATGGAATGGCTTGCTTCTGAATTGCAAAATATGGTCATGTAAGCTTACAATGAGTTGCAGCAATTTGTAAGATAATTTGAGCAATTCCTATGACTTATTTTATTGCAGAAAATCTGAGCGTTCATATATTAATCAGCTTTTAAAACCATTAGCGGAAGAAGAGGTAAGGTTAAACATAATTATACTTGGCTGTTCTCAGAATTAATATGTTTTCTATATGATTTCGGATTCAGTATGCAACGCGAGCAACAAAAAAACTGAGAGAAAGGGAGCCAAATATTAAGTATGTATTACAGTGTAACAACAAATTTATGTAATCATCAAAATTTCCTGTTTAGATGAGAATTCAATAATTTTCTTTTTTCTTCTACTATCCGACATTATTTAATTGTATTATAATTATTCACAGGCCCTCGTACGCAAATCATGTGGACTTAGACGACATAATCACGTTTGAGGTATATTGCAAAAAATAAGTTACAAATAATTTAGATAATTTAATTTTAACTTCACAGATAGTTGGGAAAGGTCAATTCGGCGTTGTTCACAGAGCTGAGTGGTCTAATAAAAATATTGCATTAAAAAAGTGTTTGCGTGTGTCCCTTGAACAAGGGTACATTGAATCAATTAAAAATGAGATCAACCTGCTTTCGTTGCTTCATCACGAGAATATTGTGAAATTATATGGGAGCACCTCTGATTTGGAGTTTATTTATATACTCATGGAATATGCAGAGTGTGGATCTCTCTCCAACTTCTTGCATGATAAATATCAACATAAATACACAATGTTAAATGGTATTAATTTGATGATTCAGCTTGTGGAGGTTCGTTCGTGCTCTACACAATATAAAACATTTGATTTATTTTCCATTCTCATTTATAGGGTATAGCTTATATGCATGACAGAAGTAAGCCCATAATGCATCGAGATTTGAAACCGGCAAATTTAGTTTTAACCAACAATTTTACAAATTTGAAGATTGCTGATTTTGGCAATGTAAAAGAACTGGCGACACAGAATACAGAATATAAAGGCACAATTTCTTATATAGCACCTGAGGTTTGTATTTGTATTAAAGTAAAAATTAATTTAATGATTAATGCATTCGCAGGTTTATCGCGGAAAGAAGTATACAGAAAAATGTGATATTTATAGCATTGGTATTATTCTTTGGGAGGTAATGTCACGCAGGAGGCCATTTGATCACCTTGAGAATGAGGAGCCTGAAGCAAAAATATTTCTTACCATGAAGGGGGGCCGACCTACACTGGAAGTTAGCCTTATTAAGAAATGTGAACCGTTACTTAAATTGATTGAGAATTGTTGGCATCAGAATCCGGAAGAGCGACCCACTGCCAAATTAATTGATTTTTCTAAAATCCCAGATAATGAGGAGCTGATTATCAAATCCGTCAACCCCCACTTTGAACCCCCCTTGTCAAATTGAATTTTTAACGCTTCGTGTGGCATACAAACTATTTACAAAACTGTTTTTAAAATTAATGAGATACCCGGCTGGGGTATGCACAGTACACAGTACACACAAAAAATAATAATAATAATAATAAGCTTTTTTTTATAAGTTTTTTTTATAAGCCAAGTGCTAAATATGCAATTCTCTCAATATAAATATATATATATATATTCATTTCGATTTGAAGTTTCTAAGGGATATTTTTATTAGTTTTGTAATGTAAAGATGGCTGCGAACAAAATCAGATTAAAATGATTGTTGAGATAGCCGTTGACTTCTCCGTAGAGCCCTCTGGTAGTGCGCAATTCAAGACATTTGGATTTGAAATGGATAAGTTTCTAATTTATTGTGCATTTAAAATAATATACAAATAAAATACAAGAAGTGCTCTTTATATATACATGTATATCGGCGATGTTCCATTGTTCTTGTGACCAAGTGGTGAATTGGTCTTCAGTACGGTAAATGTGAGCTGAGTTCAGTTCGGCATGTGGCCATATCACAGCTTGAGCTGACCGGGCTCGGTGCCGGCATACAGAACAAGCAACTCCGGCGTCATTGGAGCATTAAGGGTCACCCACGATTTTGGCAGACCGGCATCATCTCGGGCAGATTGCAGGGCCTGCTGAAGGGCAAAGGCGACTCCTATGGCCAGGCAAATCGCTGGCTCACCAGTTGCTATAAAAATACACATTTGTATATAATACAAAGTAGACAGAGAGAGAGAGAGAGAGGCAGTTAATACAATCAAACAACGAATATGCACTTGAATCGATATTTCATGCAGGGCATCGGTAATCGATTCTTAACGATATATTGAAAAAGATCTTAAATGCCGAATTTTAAATCTATAGCTGCTGCTTCTACAGACATATATCTGCATATCTGTCGATTTTCTAAATACATATTTGTTGTTGAAAGTGTAGAAAAGGCCTGCGAAGAGTATGTATGTGTAACTAACCCTTTGACCGCATGAAGCCATTCTTGTTGGAGCTCTTGGGCAGCATCTCGATACGCATATCAATGGGTATATCCTTTGCACCCGGCGGCTTATAATTCCAGGTACGATTTGTCAGGCACTCGCCCGTTTTCGGATCGACAACAATCTGTTCGCTGGTCCAGTAGCCTAGGCCCATCGAAAAGGCGCCTTCAATCTGGCCAATGTCCACATAAGGATTCAAGGACTCGCCCGTATCCTCTAGGACGTCAGCTCGATTGATCAGATAGTTGCCAGTTAGCACGTCCAGCTCCACCTCGATGAGGCCCAGTCCACATACCGAATACGGTTCCATATCGCCCTGTTTGCACTGGTCACTGGCTATCAAGTTGATCTTGCGATTATATGCTTCGTTGATCAGCTGTTTCCAGTCGTCCGGCTTTAGTTCCGCCTTGAGCGGCTCCAGTCGCGAGTTGATTGTCTCGCACGCCTTACGCGCTGCAAAGCAAACCGACTCGCTTCCTATGGCACCACCAGTGACCATCGAGTTGGCCCCGTTAATCGTTTCGCTCGCCTCAACGCGCACCTGCTTAATGCCAATGCCCAACGTATGAGCCACAATCTGAGCGATCTTTGTGTTCATGCCTAGAAGCAAAACCAAAGAAAAAAAATAATTATATATAAATATTTATAATATAATATATAATATATATTGATAAGAATTTCTTGGGGTTAGATGAGGAATATAAATTAAACAAATATTGGCAACAGGAATATTGGCAAAAGTAGCAATGAAAATTTACATTGAAGGTTCTATTTAAATTGTATTTTAGAAGTTTAATAAATAAAATGACTTGTAAAAATCGTTTCTGCCTACAAACAAGTTTGGTTTTAATTTATAAAAATAAAAATTATAATTTTTTTTTTTCCATTTTTCAAGGAATATTTTTTAAAGTCAGTTTATGAATTTGGTAAAAACTTACCTTGCCCCATTTCGATGCCTCCGTGGGCGACGACAACGGTGCCATCGCTGTGATAGATGCTCACCGTGGCCGGAAATTGTCCAAAGTAGCCAATCTGATACTCCATGATAGCCAGGCCCAAGCCGCGCTTGTGCCAACGATGCTCATTATTATGAGCAATGATCTCTGCGCGGCGTGCCCGATAGTTGGTGTTCTCCAGGAATCTAGGCATCATTTCTCCCATTTTGTGCGCCGGCAATATGTTGGCAAAGCGCACGTCCGCGGGATCGTTGTCTGTTGCAAACGCAATATGCTCAACCATATTCTCAATAATTGCAATGCCCTCCACGGAGCCAGGAGCACGGCACGCCGTATTAGTGGGCGAATCCGAGATGACTAAATAGCCATCTAACTTATAATTGTCACCGAACTCGTAGCAATTCTTTGACAACAGTTGCGCATGCCCCATTGGCGATTCATTGATCAAATAGCCGGCATCCTCGAAAAAGCGACAATTCAGGCCAACAATTTTACCATTCGACTGCGCATAGAAATCATAGTCACAGTGCATGGACCAACGCTTGCCCGTCGTTGTCATAATCGATTCCAGCGACTGAACGAATCTCACCGGACGATGCAGTTTGTGGGCCGCGATCGCTGCGGCTGCAGCGGTAAGATTGCTTCGAGTCGCCTTGCCACCATATCCGCCGCCAAGACGCCGGGTCTTCACCTGCACCTCATTGCTCCTCAAATTGAGAGCACTGGCGACCACATCCTGAGTGAGATCCATCCACTGTGTGGCAGCATACAGCTGTAAGCCGCCCTCGAACGGCAGCACCACCGTCGTGTGCGGCTCCATAAAATAATGATACTGCAAACCCATATCCATTTTTCCCGCACCCTTAATATCGTATGACTCCTTTAGCTCCAATTTATCAAGCAACGACTTCACTGTGTGCTGAATCCGTTCACTGGATGAAGCGCCTGCCGCCTGCAGCACATGCATCATGCTGGGCAGCAACTGTTCGGTGCCACCCACATATGTCAGTTCCACTAGCTCGGCAGCACGTTGAGCCAACTCGTTGGATGTCGCCAGCAGCATTCCAATGGGCTGTTGATAGTACTTGATTTCACCGGTAGCAAAGATTTGCTCCTCCTGCGGAAAGAAGTGCTCATCCTTTGTCGCGGGACGCAGTGAATTAGGTCCCGGTATGTCATTGGCATCCACATAAGCCACCACGCCGGGCAGGGCCAGCGCCGATGTTAGGTCCACCTTGCTGACCTGGGCGCCCACTTTCTTTGCCGTCACAAAGGCCGCCCACAGCTGATTGTGCTGGGTGGGAAGGTCGTTGGCATAGGTTGCCTCACCCGAGCACTGGATCAATCCCTCGTGCTTCTCCGTTGGCTTCGTAACCGGATAGTGCTGCTCGTGCGTTTCGTAGCTCTGCTTGCCACTCGACACAGGACGTTGCAGCAAGGAGCCGCCACTTAAATGGCGACTACTTACCTGCACCTGCTTCCTCTCCGTGGCAGCCTTCAACAGAAATTTGTACAACAGACCGCAGGCCAACTTGCGTCGATAGATTGGCGAGGCATCCGGCAGAACCTCATCCGGCTGTAGCAGTGTCGATAGCTTGGCGAACGCCTGCTCCATCAAGACATTATCAAAGGGATTGCGACCGAGCAGCAGCTCCTCAATATCCGTCGCATGCACAAAGTCGGGACGAATGCCGCCAAAACAAATGCGAGCATTTTTCACCTGCGACTCCGCTCCAAATTCCAGCAGAAATGCGGCATTTACATAGGCATGTGCATTCTGGGCACGTGGCATAATCTGTGGAGGCAAGAGAAGAGTCAAGATTCAGACACTATAAAAAACTATCTCGCTAATTAACCCAGAAGCCGATTACATTTCTGATAGTAGTCGTTTCAATACATTTTTTTTTTTTTGAATAGTAAACTCAATATTTCATCTAAAAATAATATTCAAATTGTCGCCTGAAGAGGAGGGAAAGAATGCAGTTTTTTAAGGCGCACTGATGCCAAAGTAGTAGTTGT
The DNA here is from genome assembly GCA_035042045.1 of Drosophila melanosoma. Classification (NCBI taxonomy): domain Eukaryota; kingdom Metazoa; phylum Arthropoda; class Insecta; order Diptera; family Drosophilidae; genus Drosophila; species Drosophila melanosoma. The sequence continues at coordinate 966,546 of JAWNLY010000086.1, read as the reverse complement.
TGGTAGGAGTTAATTAATCAGAACAAACGTCGCAAGTATCTTAAATGACAATTACTATTTAACTTCACATTAATAAAAGAAAAGAATAATTCAAAAATGATTTTCTAAATTTTTTTTTCTGTATGACTGTAGCAAGAAATACAATAATTACAAAATATATAAACTTATCGCACTGTCATTTTAGATACAATAATGCAAATATTTAATAAGCAAAAACTCGATTCTTACCTTATAGGAATCAAATCGAACATTCTGCTTTGAGTAGGCGGGCAGAAGAATTTCACGAAGAATTTTGCCCGGCATTGGCATCTTCAAATAGCTGTCCAGAGTCAAAGTCAGCTGTTTGTCCACTGACTCCTGAACGATGACCTGGGCATTTAGGGCCTCCAGCACAATGTACAAATCGGAGGGGAACTCGGGGTGTGCGTGCTTAATGGCCAAGTTACCAGCCAGAGTGCCAGCCTGGATCAACACATATCAAATTGATTATACGATTGTTAACTTGTTGTGAACACATTCTGATAAGAAATAAGAATGCACTCGTCTTGATAAGGATTGATTCACTTACGTTGCGCACTGGCACGTTGGCAATCCAGTCCAAGTGTTGCCAGACCTGCGCCAGATACTCGAATCCGCTGGTTTGCTCCAGCTTGCGGCATATATCCATAGTCTCGCTGAGACTTAGGTTGCCGCCCAGTGAAAGCGTGTCATCCGATAAATTGTAAGCTGTCAGCTCCGGCACGGCGCGAACATCGATGAACGCCTTGATCTCTGCACTACGCCTGTAGATGCCATGCGCCGTGTTGCCCGCCACTAGCATATAGGGTAGCTGCTCCTTGTCAGCCACCTGGAGTGCTTCGAAGAGTTCCGGCAGTGTCTGTGGCCAGGACCAGCGACTGCCATCGGCATAGACCTGTTCGTCATTTTTCTGCTTGCAGCTGCCGGCACAGAGGTTGCCTGTTTTGGGGCATTGTTTCCTACTCAGATCTTCAATGTCCGCAACACACTCTGCTGGCACCTCAATATTGCTATCGGTTGCAAAGGATTTCATGGCGTCCAGGATGGGTCGGTAGCCGGTGCAGCGGCAAATGTTGCCACCAAATGCATTCTCCACCTCAGCCATGGTGACTTGACCATGCTTTGACTTGAGCAGTGCATACATATTCATAACCATTCCCGGTGAACAGTAGCCGCATTGGGTGCCATTCATCTTGGCCAGACGCTCCTGTATGGCATGGTAGCCCTTGCGCTTGTTTCCCAGTCCCTCTGATGTGGTCACTGTCAGGCCCAAACAGCTGTTCAGCAGCGTCAGGCACGAGTTGACCGCCCATGTGCAGAGCTCACCCGTTGCCGGATTTATGCCACTCAGGGCGCAAACACAGACGCCGCATCCTCCCTCTTGGCACATGAATTTGGTACCCGTATAGCCAGCATGCTCCCGTATAAACGTGTTCAGGCTGATGTCAGCGGGCAGACTTGCCAGGTTTACTGAAATATATTTATATATGTATATGTTTTATCAGACTTATAAAGTGCCGTTATTCTTAAATATATGTAAATGTTGACTAGCACTGGACGCCAGTATTTCCACTTCAACGTTGTGATCGAATAACGGCTCTTTTAAAAACTTAAGTAACGAATTTCATTTTGTTGCGATCAAGCGGCATATTTTTATGAACTAAGTGATGATATTTTACATCAGCGAATATATTCTCAAATATTTTTTATAAAAAGTGAAAGACCTTTGGATATTTTTAATTCGTATCAGTACCACTAAAATAGTTTCTTAAATAAAAAAAACTTTCGTTTCGTGCTTAAGTTACGAATACATTAATAATTAAACAAATTTAGATTAATATCTTCAGAAAGACTTTTATAGTACATCTATGATAATTTGTATGTATGTATTGTATAAGCTTAGTGATGTAAGTCTGCCCTTAATTAGCCACTTTTAATAGTGTTTTTGTACAATCAAATTACGTCTTAAAGTACAGTTTGTATGTGTTCAAGTATGTGTGTATATGTACATGTATGTAAGTGTATAGTAACCCTACGTACCTTCATGGCAATTGCCGTTGATTGTTATACTTCTAGACATAGTCTGTGTTCTTGTTATATCTACAAAAACATATAATTCAAATGCACTCGATGTTACTATTTCGTAATGCAATTTATAGAACCGCGCACTTAACTTTTGTTAAGTCGAAAAATGTTTCGGAATGTAGGTATTTCACAAATGGCGATAGCTATTCACACGCTGATCTCCACAATACTGAGGTTCCAAACCCATGAGCCAAAGCATTTATATGTTAGCCGAACTCGCGTGAACTCGTGAATGTTCGTCAATTTCAAGTGAGAGCGTAAATAGGTTACATCACACCGATTAGGTGACTTTATCTGTTGCTTTACCACTCGCTCAGACCCTCGATTTTCTTATCACTCTCATTCGCTCTGCAGAATGCCATTGAATCAGTTAGCTTCTAAGCTTTTCTCTCTCTCTATTTCTCTCTCTCTCTCTCTCTCTCTCTCTCTCTCTTTCCCAGTTTTTACCTAATAACATATGTCAACAAAATTTTTAGTTTGTAGGTTGTAACAAACAAAACATTTAAAAACATATATACATTTAAAATAATATATATATATATATTTTTTTTATTTTTTACACAGCGCAATTAAAATAAAAGCGCGAGCGATTGTCCAAAAGATTTCAATAATAATTGCTTAGAACAATCGAAAGGCACATTCGAGTAAGGTGGACTAGGATATACACTGATCCCAGCTGCTAAAAATATTCAAATTTTTATTGGAAAAATCCTATTTAAAATGTGTGAGCAGGCTAAGTCATTTCTTATAGCAAGTGTAGTAACTGAAGAGTTTACAACGAATGCAGCACACATTTTTTCCACAATCCCGAATCAATAACTACGCATGTTATGTATTAATAATCTGTCCTTAAGGATATGCCTTTTATTGCTATCGGAAATCACTGTGTATCGATATTCTACACATTTAGACTGATATCGATAAAATGAATATTCAAATATTCAAAATTTTAAGTATTTAGCTCTTATAGTCTCGCAGATCAGCGTGTTCATACAGATAGACTTGGCTATACTCAACAAGAATATGTATACTTATGGAGTTTGTAGAACCATCCCTTTGCCTGTTACCTACCTTTGCACAAAAGCAATATACCTATTCTAATAATTTTTGATGTGTTGAGGGTATAAAATTATACAGATATTTTTACAGCTAGTGATAGAGTAACAACTATTTCCAATGTAGTTGACACACATATGTAGGGATAAGAAAATCGAATTAAACGTTTAAACTATTTTGTCTAAAACGTAGATTGTGTTACGAAACTCCCAAATTCTAGTTTTAACAGATATGAAATGTTTCTAGGTCAAGTAAATTAAGTATATATATATTTGTGCGCATATATGATTTTCTGTTCCCTTTTACAATAATTGATTTCTATATTTCGGAGATTAGATAATGAAGCATGTAAGAATATAAGGAACAAGTAAGAGTGAGCTCGACTACGGTATACTCTGAACCCAGCTGGGTTTCGCTATTTTAGTTGTAATGTTAAATTTCATATAAAATTTCATTTTATAAGTTCTCTTATTGATTATAGTCAGCACAGATATTGGAGAGTCAATAAAATAGAAGGTATCACATATATTTATTCAAAAGCCCAAAATTGTTTCAGCGATTTGCGACAGACGCTATATATACACACATTTATACTACAATCGCTAATAACCGTGACTTGCAGAATACTCACAAATATATTTTTGCTCGCGTTGAATGTCATGCCGTCCCTCTCGCACATATTTCCGATCGTAAAGAAACGTTGCTAACGGAAAAATGACAAGTAGCGGAAATGTTAACCCACTGTTAACTGTGAACAGCTGCACCCTGGCGACAAAATAATCAACATTGAAGTATTTGGACGGCGGGTGGCGACAAATTATTCCAAAACCACATGAAAGCTGCAAATGTAAAGAAATAAAAAAAGAAAAACATTTGTGATAGAAATATTGATAATTCATATTATAATATTTGTAATGCTGTTACTAGAGGCAGGAGTTATATGCCCATCCAACACTAAAAATAGACAATTAAAATTGTCCGCGCTCATATGTAAGTTTTCATTAAATGTATCCGGATTTCGGAGGAAAACCTGGACGCCATCAAATCAAACATTTTTTGGAATACTCACATCGCTGGCAAATCGTTTCCTTAATTTCTTTCCATTCACGGTTCACCCAAAAGCGGCCTAGGGCCTCATCCTTTCATATGTTTCATCCTCCACTTCCATTAATATTATAGCGGAAAGCGCTGCAAATAACTGACATTTTGATGTATTATTATGTGTATATACTGCATATAAATTTAATATATTTGCTTTTGGATTCTTCGAATAAAATATTTTGAACTAGAAACACGCCTTGGATCAGAGATACTTCCTGCCACCTAATGCCATAGGGGCTTTCTAAGAAAATAATTTGAAGCAAAACAAGAATTGCACAACTTTGGGAGAATATGGAATTGATTTAATCCTGATGAGTTTGATAACATGTGCATTAATATTTATTCATTGAACTTCAATAAGCTAACACCTAAGTGCAATATATAACATATTTGTTTAAGCAATTTTAATTGCATTATTGATTCTCATTTAAGTTGAAAGGTTTTAATATCGTGCCCGGCATTCAGAAGCATTATTTCGGGTGTTGTGGGTGCACCCAGACGGATCCACTCGCGAGGCAAGCCGGCATCTTTTCTTGCCGATTGCAATGCCTGTTGGAGGGCAAAGATGACGCTGACGGCAAGGCAACAGGGCGGCTCCCCGGTGGCCTTCGAGCGCATAAATCCCGCACTGCTCGGCTGTGGATTCTGAACCAATTCGACGCGAAAGTCAATGGGTATATCCTTTGCGCCGGGCGGCTTATAGTTCCACGTGCGGTTCGTCAGCAAGCGACCTGTTTGTCGCTCGTAGATCAACAGTTCGCTCAGCCAGTAGCCCAGGCACATAACAAATGCGCCCTCGATCTGACCGATGTCGATGTAGGGACTGAGACTCTCGCCGGCGTCCTCTAGAAGATCGACGCGCCGAATCTGATTGTTGCCGGTCAGCACGTCCAGCTCGATCTCCGTCAGCGCCATGCCATGTACATGATAGTTCTTCATGTCACCCTCCTTGTAGTGGTCCGATGCAATCAGATTGATCGATGCGGCATAAGCCGCCTGCACCATTTTCTCCCAGCCGACGCCTTTCTTCTTTACCGGCTGCAGGCGCGTGTTGAGCGTTTCGCACGCCTTGCGCACCGCATAGCAGAGGCTTTCGCTGCCCACGGCGCCACCGGTGACCATCGAATTGGCTCCATTTATGGTGTCCGACGACTCAACTTTGATATAGCTCAACTCGATCCCCAACGTAAAGGCAGCCACCTGGGCAACCTTAGTGTTCATTCCTGTGAAGAAAAAGGAGCAAAGCATGGATGAATTCACAAATGGAAGAGTGGGCTAGTCGAAATTCACCGATACTAGAGGATATCCCGATTTAATCGATGCAGTATTAATTATTTTGGAGTATATATTATGGTTTATAGTATTGGAAATATATACAAAAATGGAATAGTTTACCTTGCCCCATTTCGATGCCTCCATGGGTGACAACGACGGTGCCATCAACATGATAAATGGCCACCGTTGCCGGATACTGTCCAAAGTAGAATATGGGATAGTCCATAATTGCCAGCCCCAATCCTCGTTTGGTCCAGCGATTGTTGGCATTATGGTTATCGATCTCCTGGCGCCGCGCTTGATATTCGCGTGATTTTAAAAATTCTGGCAGCAGCTCTGCCATTTTGTTGCCCTTGGTTATGTTGAGAAGACGCACCTCGGCTGGATCGCGTTCAACCGCAAACGCCACATGCTCGATAATGTTCTCAATCATGGCAATGCCCTCAACGGAGCCAGGTGCTCGGCACCATGTTGAACTCGGGGCATCAGTTAGGACAGCGTTGCCAATAATCTTATGGTTTGCATCGTTGAAGTCATAACAGTTGGCAGCCGTAAAGGTGGAGTGTCCGCTGATGGGACTCTCGTTGGTGTTCCAGCCGGCATCCTCGTAGAAATCATTCTGCAATCCAACAATCTTACCAGAATTAAGCGCATGGAACTGATAATCCGAACGACATGCCCAGCGCTTGCCATTTGCATTCATCATCGATTCCAGGGATTGAACGAACCTCACCGGACGATTTAATTTGTGGGCAGCCAAGGAGGCAGCGCATGCAACTTGATTGCCACGTGTTATTTTGCTGCCATAGCCGCCACCTAACCGCCGCACCTGGAGTTGGACATCCTTCGCTTTCATCTGGAGCATGTGGGCAATTACCGATTGTGTGTGATCCATCCACTGAGTGGCCGAGTAGATCTTAAGGCCATCCTCGAACGGCACGGCTACTGTAGTCTGCGGTTCCATGGTGAAGTGATATTGCAGTCCCATTTGGAAGACACCCCGCACGCTCACATCCGGCTCGGCGCTGCACTTGAGCTTGCCCGGCTTCGGCTTGGCCACCTGGACGATGAGCGACGAGTCTTGCGGCGACATGTCCAGCACATCGCTTAAGCTGGGCAGCACGGGACGCAATAACTGCGACTGACTGTAGGTGATCTTGACCAGCTTAGCAGCACGCTGAGCCCGTTCAGCACTCAGAGCGACCACGACGCCCACAGGCTGTTCGAAGAACAGCACGCGTGTTGCACAGAAGATCTCCTCGGGCTCGTAGCCAAAAGTCGGGTCAGTGAACGTGTTTGTGCCGGGCACATCCTTGGCACTGTAGAAGGCCAGCACTCCTGGTTGAAGCAGCGCCTCCGTCGCGTCAATTTGCTCAATGCTTGCGCCTACTTTGGTGGCACCCACAAAGGCGCAGTGCACCGTGTTTGTGCTGGTCAGCACATCGTTCATGTAGGTGGCCTCGCCGGAGCATTGAATCATGCTCTCCACTTTAAGCACCGCCTGCGTCACAGGATAGCTTTCCTTCTTTGTCTGATACACCTGTGTGCCGGAGGACAAGGCTCGTTCCAGCAGCTGGCCACCGCTCCTAAATGCATCACTCACTGACGCGGCGGGCGCATGCTTCAATATAAACTTATACAGCAGTCCACCTGCCAAGCTCACACGGTATGCGGCTGAGGCATCCGGAAGCACCTCATCCGGCTGCAGCAGTGTCGATAGCTTGGCGAACGCCTGCTCTAACCAGGCATTGTCGAAGGGATTGCGTCCACGGAACAGCTCCTCAATATCCGTCGCATGCACAAAGTCGGGACGAATGCCGCCAAAGCAAATGCGAGCACTTTTCACCTGCGACTCCGCTCCAAGTTCCAGCAGAAAGGCAGCATTTACATAGGCATGTGCATTCTGGGCACGTGGCATGATCTGTGGAGGCAACAGATAAAAGCAATATTGTACAATTGGAAAAGAATCTAATATGAAGTTTTTCCAAGCCAAATTAAGATGTTATTTTAAGTGAAATCCCCAAGAATGCTGAGGATAACAAAGAAAACCTGCTGTCGGTTAGGAAATGGGTGCGAATCCGAGTCTAATCTAAATTCTTTGTTAATATATGGGATGTAATATATGTCTGGATACCTTATACGATTCGTAGATGTATTTATCCTTGGGATAAGCCGGCAACAGGAATGCCTTCAGCACCAGTTTTCTATCTGTGGAGCTCAAATAATCGGCTAGTGGCATTTGCTTCTGCTCCTTGGCATTTGTGGATGCCAGGACATGGACATTGAGTGCCTCGAAACTTATGTAGACGTCCGAGGGGAATTCCGGATGCTGTTTCTTGATGGCCATATTGCCAGCCAGGGTGCCAGACTGCAAGATGAAAATAAAGTTCGGAATCAGTTGGCAGTTAGGCGTTGTGGTCCCATTGGATAAACATACATTTCGAACTGGCACATTGGCAATGAGATCCAGATGCTGCCACAGCTGCTGCAGGTACTCAAAGCCAGCCCTCTGCGAGGCGTCCTTAACGATATCCATGGCCTGACTGAGACTGAGATTGGCGCCCAACTTGAGCTGCTGCTCATCGCTGCTGTGCTCCTGCAGCTCTCCGACGCCATGCACATCGATAAAGTGCCTAGGATTGTCCGGGGAACGCCGATAGACGCCATGCGCCGTATTACCGGCAATAAGCATAAATTGCTCCTGCTCGCCCACCTTCTCCAGTGCCTCGAAGAGTTCGACTAAAGTCTTTGGCCAATGCCATTGGCTGCCATCGTCGTAGATGAGGTTGCTCCTCACGCAGTTGCCAGCACAGAGTTCACCGGTTTTGGGGCACTGTTTCCTGCTGAGATCCTCAATGTCCGCTAGACACTCCGCTGGCAATTGAATATTGCTGTCGGCGGCAAAGGACTTCATGGCGTCCAGAATGGGCCGATAGCCGGTGCAGCGGCAAATGTTGCCACCAAATGCATTCTCCACCTCAGCCATGGTGACTTGACCACCGCGCGACTCCAACAATCCGTGCATATTCATCACCATTCCCGGCGAGCAGTAGCCGCACTGGCTGCCATTCAAATGCGCCAGACGCTTCTGTATCGGATGATATCCGCTGCTCTTGTTCCCCAATCCCTCGGACGTAAAGATCTCCAGCTGCGAGCAGCTATTCAACATCGTGAGACACTGCAAATGCAAAGATTTGGCTGAGTAAACACAATTATGCGAAATAAGTTGGTGTCATGATCAAAAGGTACGCTGTTATCAGCTTCTAATTCGATACTTCAACATGAAGAATCTTGAAAAGACAATAAGTAAATATATTCAACAACAAAATGTGATAAGTTTGCACATGGGGAAAGATTTCATAAAAAGCGATACCAGAACTTACCCACAGAGAGAAACACTACATGCAAACCTATATATAATTAGGAAAAACCTTTTCAGTAAAATCGTAAGTTTTTTATTCACTTTAATTTACCTGAACTTTGAGCTATGTAAATTGTGTGTATATGTAAAATCCTGAAGTTCTAATATGTAATAATAATTAATTATAAGTAAAATGCAAATACAAGAATTCTTCTATTGCAAAACAAAACTTATAAATATTTTGTAAAACTTTGCTTTTTTCTGATTGTTTATGATACCAGTTTTGCTTGACTACAGAACTCGAATTGGATGCACTCTTACCGAATTGACGGCCCAGCTGCGTTGACCGTCGCGCAGCACGCAAATGCAGACGCCGCAGCCGCCCTCCTGGCACATGAACTTCGTCGCCGTCAGCTGCGCATGCTCCCTGATGAAGGTGTTCAGCGTTATGTTTGGCGGCAAATTGGTCAGATTCGCTGCGTACAGATAAATAGAATAAGCGATATTTGTATAACAATCAGTTAAATATGGTGGATGTATGGAAAATAAAAGTGTTATTCGTTAACTGGAATCCGATAAAATTAATCGCGATTTATTTTATTTTCCAGCCTCCACTGCAGTGGAATTTACTATTCGTATTCGTCTTGTCGCTTTGTAATTACAACTTACCTGTGTAGGGCTGACCGTTAATTGTAAATGTAGTCGTCATGTCGTAACAATTACGTACAAAGCTGAGGGTGTTGTTTTTTTATTTTCTTAAAATAAAGCCCTGGGAAATACTTTGATAATTTACTCGTGGTGCAGCTGGTTTTGCTTCTGGCGTCTTTGGTTGTTGGCATTCAACTGAGTTGTCGACTTGCTTTCAAACTGTGAGCATTTTGTTGTATATAAAATTAATACATACCTGATGCAATTGATTTTTAAATGACGACCTTTGAGCGGCTAAAAAAAACACTAAAATAATTGTTGCTCAACTTTAATTGCAGTGTTGCTGTCTCGTTCGATTCAATCAAACTAACGGCGCTGGCTTTGTCTTTGTTTGTAGTCTTTGCTGTTTTATCATGCTTCGTCAGTCACGAATTACATAGAGCGAAAGAGACGAAATTTTTACAGTTATGGTAAAAATTCAATATTTATGTTTTCCAAGTAATTTAGGCAGTCATCTTTCAGAGCATATATAAATATATATATTTTTTTAAAATTGCACAGTCAAAGTAATTGTGCAACAGATGTTGACTCTTAATATATACAAAGTTTGTTTGATTTAATGCACATAAATATATGTGTAAGCTTTGCTTGTAAAAAAAAAACGAAGGCAGGTAGATATATATTCAGCCAGAGCCAGAGTGACAAGTAAAACAAAAGCAATCGTGGACTAGTCTCGCGTGTTTAGACTTTTATTACATTAATTCACAAGCCCGATGTTTAATCACCGGCATGCGGCAAACCCATTTATTTTCGTATGAACACACACACATCCAGCAATCGTAGATAACGGGGAGCTGTAAAATGCCCACAAACTAACCGTTCCTTTCTCACAAATTGCGCTGGCATGTTTAAGCAAAACTCTTCTAATTAATGAATAATTTACACATGTATTTTATATGTTAAATAAAAGTATCTCTACAAAATTGTGGCTATTATTGCTATTGGATAACGATTAAAACTGATGTTCGCGAAACGTAGACAATTATTCATGAAACAAAATGATCTAGCTCTTACCGTACCCGAGGTCCGTGAACTTTGGCTGTTAATTAAAAGCCTGTTTTCAGAAATTAAAATGTTATGAAAAATGTAAAATCGCCAGCAGCTGCAAAATAAAATCCACAATGTTAACTGACTGTTGACCAGAGTGGATTTTGTGAACATCTGTTCGTGGGTGTTAAAAGAACAACATTTTAATATTATGACAGTGATAATCGGCTAACTACAAAGAAGAGACGTGGGCGTCTGCATCTCTCCTACACTGCATGCTCTTCGCCAGTAATTCATATAATATTAATAATTATAAGTACATATATGTAAATGTTATATATCTTATAAAATTCACTTGTGTACAAGTGTTTATCCGCACTTTATTTCTTGGTAAGCAAATAAAACAGCAAAATATTTTGTAAATAATTCACAATAGACTGTAAAATAGTGTTTTTATATTGTATTTGTATTTTTAAATAAATTCAAAATTTATTCGGTGTGAAATCACCTTACCTTCCGCCTTTTGCATATATAGTATTTATATAGAAATTGATAGTTTATATATTCAAAATAATTAAAGCAGTGCAAGAATTGTACAACAAGAAAATTAATAAATGCTGATAATTCTAATAAAATGCGCATTTCTATAAATTCATTAAAATGCTCATCACTAAACTAACATCAAAGTACAATATATAGGTGAGAACATACGTGGATAAAACATATTTGTTTAAACAATTTCAATAGCATTATTGATTTTCATTTAAGTTGAAAGGTTTTAATATCGTGCCCGGCATTCAGAAGCATTATTTCGGGTGTTGTGGGTGCACCCAGACGGATCCACTCGCGAGGCAAGCCGGCATCTTTTCTTGCCGATTGCAATGCCTGTCGGAGGGCAAAGATGACGCTGACGGCAAGGCAACAGGGTGGCTCCCCGGTGGCCTTCGATCGCATAAATCCCGCACTGCTCGGCTGTGGATTCTGAACCAATTCGACGCGAAAGTCAATGGGTATATCCTTTGCGCCGGGCGGCTTATAGTTCCACGTGCGGTTCGTCAGCAAGCGACCCGTCTGTCGCTCGTAGATCAACAGTTCGCTCAGCCAGTAGCCCAGGCACATGACAAATGCGCCCTCGATCTGACCGATGTCGATGTAAGGGCTGAGACTCTCGCCGGCATCCTCTAGAATATCAACGCGCCGAATCTGTTTGTTGCCGGTCAGCACGTCCAGCTCGATCTCCGTCAGCGCCATGCCATACACTTGATAGTTCTTCATGTCGCCCTCCTTGTAGTGGTCTGATGCAATCAAATTGATCGATGCCGCAAATGCTGCCTGCACCGCTTCCTCCCAGCCGACTCCCTTCTTCTTCACCGGCTGCATGCGCGTGTTGAGCGTTTCGCATGCCTTACGCACCGCGCAGCAGATGCTTTCGCTGCTCACGGAGCCGCCGGTGACCATCGAATTGGCTCCATTTATGGTGTCCGACGACTCAACTTTGATATAGCTCAACTCGATTCCCAACGTGAAGGCAGCTACCTGGGCCACCTTAGTGTTCATTCCTATGGAGAAAAAGAAGCAAAAGCATTTTTGAATTAACGGATGGAGTGGGTTTGTCGATAGTTACCGAGACTAGAGGATACCCCGATTAAATCGGTGGAGTATTAATTATTTTGGAGCAATAATTTTTTTTTATGTAGTATTATTTTTAATATTATTTTGGAAAAAATATATAATATTCGAATAGTTCACCTTGACCCATTTCGATGCCTCCATGGGTGATAACGACGGTTCCATCGACATGATAAATGGTCACCGTTGCCGAATATTGTCCAACGTAAAATATGGGATACTCAGTGACGGACAAACCCAGTCCTCGTTTGGTCCAGCGATTGTTGGCATTATGGTTATCGATCTCCTGGCGGCGCGCTTGATATTCGCGTGATTTTAAAAATTCTGGCAGCAGCTCTGCCATTTTGTTGCCCTTGGTTATGTTGAGAAGACGCACCTCGGCTGGATCGCGTTCAACCGCAAACGCCACATGCTCGACAATGTTCTCAATCATGGCAATGCCCTCAACGGAGCCAGGTGCTCGGCACCATGTTGAACTGGGGGCATCTGTGAGAACAACGTTGCCAATAATCTTATGGTTGGAATCGTTGAAGTCATAACAGTTGGCAGCCGTAAATTTGGAGTGTCCGGCGACGGGATTTTCGTTGGTGTTCCAGCCGGCATCCTCGTAGAAATCATTCTGCAATCCAACAATCTTACCAGAATTAAGCGCATGGAACTGATAATCCGAACGACATGCCCAGCGCTTGCCATTTGCATTCATCATCGATTCCAGGGATTGAACGAACCTCACCGGACGATTTAATTTGTGGGCAGCCAAGGAGGCAGCGCATGCAACTTGATTGCCACGTGTTATTTTGCTGCCATAGCCGCCACCTAACCGCCGCACCTGGAGTTGGACATCCTTCGCTTTCATCTGGAGCATGTGGGCAATTACCGATTGTGTGTGATCCATCCACTGGGTGGCCGAGTAGATCTTAAGGCCATCCTCGAACGGCACGGCTACTGTAGTCTGCGGTTCCATGGTGAAGTGATATTGCAGTCCCATTTGGAAGACACCCCGCACGCTCACATCCGGCTCGGCGCTGCACTTGAGCTTGCCCGGCTTCGGCTTGGCCACCTGGACGATGAGCGACGAGTCTTGCGGCGACATGTCCAGCACATCGCTTAAGCTGGGCAGCACGGGACGCAATAACTGCGACTGACTGTAGGTGATCTTGACCAGCTTAGCAGCACGCTGAGCCCGTTCCGCACTCAGAGCGACCACGACGCCCACAGGCTGTTCGAAGAACAGCACGCGTGTTGCACAGAAGATCTCCTCGGGCTCGTAGCCAAAAGTCGGGTCAGTGAACGTGTTCGTGCCAGGCACATCCTTGGCACTGTAGAAGGCCAGCACGCCTGGTTGACGCAGCGCCTCCGTCGCGTCAATTTGCTCAATGCTTGCGCCCACTTTGGTGGCACCCACAAAGGCGCAGTGCACCGTGTTTGTGCTGGTCAGCACATCGTTCATGTAGGTGGCCTCGCCGGAGCATTGAATCATGCTCTCCACTTTAAGCACCGCCTGCGTCACAGGATAGCTTTCCTTCTTTGTCTGATACACCTGTGTGCCGGAGGACAAGGCTCGTTCCAGCAGCTGGCCACCGCTCCTAAATGCATCACTCACTGACGCGGCGGGCGCATGCTTCAATATAAACTTATACAGCAGTCCACCTGCCAAGCTCACACGGTATGCGGCTGAGGCATCCGGAAGCACCTCATCCGGCTGCAGCAGTGTCGATAGCTTGGCGAACGCCTGCTCTAACCAGGCATTGTCGAAGGGATTGCGTCCACGGAACAGCTCCTCAATATCCGTCGCATGCACAAAGTCGGGACGAATGCCGCCAAAGCAAATGCGAGCACTTTTCACCTGCGACTCCGCTCCAAGTTCCAGCAGAAAGGCAGCATTTACATAGGCATGTGCATTCTGGGCACGTGGCATGATCTGTGGAGGCAACAGATAAAAGCGATATTGTACAATTGGAAAAGAATCTAATATGAAGTTTTTCCAAGCCAAATTAAGATGTTATTTTAAGTGAAATCCCAAGAATGCTGAGGATAACAAAGAAAACCTGCTGTCGGTTAGGAAATGGGTGCGAATCCGAGTCTAATCTAAATTCTTTGTTAATATATGGGATGTAATATATGTCTGGATACCTTATACGATTCGTAGATGTATTTATCCTTGGGATAAGCCGGCAACAGGAATGCCTTCAGCACCAGTTTTCTATCTGTGGAGCTCAAATAATCGGCTAGTGGCATTTGCTTCTGCTCCTTGGCATTTGTGGATGCCAGGACATGGACATTGAGTGCCTCGAAACTTATGTAGACGTCCGAGGGGAATTCCGGATGCTGTTTCTTGATGGCTATATTGCCAGCCAGGGTGCCAGACTGCAAGATGAAAATAAAGTTCGGAATCAGTTGGCAGTTAGGCGTTGTGTTCCCATTGGAAAAACATACATTTCGAACTGGCACATTGGCAATGAGATCCAGATGCTGCCACAGCTGCTGCAGGTACTCAAAGCCAGCCCTCTGCGAGGCGTCCTTAACGATATCCATGGCCTGACTGAGACTGAGATTGGCGCCCAACTTGAGCTGCTGCTCATCGCTACTGTGCTCCTGCAGCTCTCCGACGCCGTGCACATCGATAAAGTGCCTAGGATTTTCCGGGGAACGCCGATAGACGCCATGCGCCGTATTACCGGCAACAAGCATAAATTGCTCCTGCTCGCCCACCTTCTCCAGTGCCTCGAAGAGTTCGACAAAAGTCTTTGGCCAATGCCATTGGCTGCCATCGTCGTAGATGAGGTTGCTCCTCACGCAGTTGCCAGCACAGAGTTCACCGGTTTTGGGGCACTGTTTCCTGCTGAGATCCTCAATGTCCGCTAGACACTCCGCTGGCAATTGAATATTGCTGTCGGCGGCAAAGGACTTCATGGCGTCCAGAATGGGCCGATAGCCGGTGCAGCGGCAAATGTTGCCACCAAATGCATTCTCCACCTCAGCCATGGTGACTTGACCACCGCGCGACTCCAACAATCCGTGCATATTCATCACCATTCCCGGCGAGCAGTAACCGCACTGGCTGCCATTCAACTGCGCCAGACGCTTCTGTATCGGATGATATCCGCTGCTCTTGTTCCCCAATCCCTCGGACGTAAAGATCTCCAGCTGCGAGCAGCTATTCAACAGCTTGAGACACTGCAAATGCAAAGATGTGGTTGAGTAAATCTAATGCGATACTTCAGCATTTTATGAAGAGTTCAAAATATAAAAATTTACGACACGATCTTTCTGCTGAATATGTCGCTAGACATTTAGAAGAACGAGCCCTAGAGGGGGGGAGGTCCTCCCATCCTCCTACCATCCTCCACAACGTGTTACTCCAGTACCATAGAGTGCGGCAGCCATGGCAGGGCACAGCTTGATGCACAGATGACCCGAACCGTCGCAACCTCAGCGGCTCCATGTTCAAACGGTATTTAAGATACCTCCAGCAAGGAATCGATCCGATAGAGGCTCTAAATATGGCAAAAGAGCCGAGTGAAGCAGCAGCAGCGCCACTAGCTGCAAAAAGATGCAGCATCACCTTAGCGCCTCCCGTGGTCACTCCTAAAAGAGTGCGGTCGGGGATCAAGGGCGCGGCTCGTGATCCAACGGCGGCACAGCAGCAGCCCTGTGTCTATGCCCGAGCACATCACGTGAGGCGGACATAAAGCCCAGCTCGCCATCATCCTCCGAACCTCGAGATATGGCGAAATCGTTGAATGCTCCGATGAGCGTTTAACGGATTGGCATCAAGGCTGCAATCATGCTCCTCAACTGCAAAGTGGGATATGATGTACCATCGCCCCACTGCATGACGATATACTGTCCGAGAAGCGCGGATCGGACCAGCAAGGATTCGCTGGTTCTACTGAGTAACCAGATTTGAATCGAGACCACCACATCGAGCACTATCGCTGGAGGGCCGCTCGGCCAACACCCGACGTAGGCCATCCACTTGAAAGTGGACCTTGCGGAGGTTGCGGAGTTGGCGGACGTGACACTCTATCAAGAAGTAGAGGTAGGTCATAAGGACATCCCAATGTCAGAGAAGCTAGCAGAGGAGCTTCAAAAAGATGCGATAGCAGCTCACGATATTAAAATAAGCATCGGTGACGGGGGAAAATCCACGTTCCAACCGTGTTAGCTGAAGTACATAACCCAATAGATGACAAATGTCATCAACACCGGGCTGGCCCAGGTAGACATCCATCATGCTAAGCCAGCTTCGGTCGTCTTAGCCAGCATAACACCTTGTATTATCCCTGCTACAGGAGTCATAGGTGTATGATGGCATGAACGGCTCGGCTGATTCAAATGTAATCTGGGATCCAAAGAATTGAGCACCCAGAGCATGCACGGTAAGGACGAGTATTAACTATATTATCCTCTTAAAATTCCTAACTAGAAACTGTTTTCCAATATTGGTACAAACCATTGGTAATGAGATCTCAATGGTCGTAGTGTCTGCATACTTCGCAGGAGACGGTGTCTGTCCACCACTGATGGTGTACTGAAGAAAAGAAATGATTCTGATGTTGATGGGATGCGATGCCAATTCGATCCACACGATATGGGGCAGCAGTCATGGGTACATCACTAAAGTTAATCAGATGGCTATACCTAATGTTAGTAAGACCTATGCTGACTTATGGAGTGATAACATGGGGGCACGGTTGACCACCGTGAAAAAGCAAATGCTAAAATTGCTGGAAATGGTCTGGGTATGCATGACAGGACAATTCGCACCTGTTCTACACTGGCCTTGGATGCCTTAATAGAGCTCAGCAGAATGATTTTGGGGCAAAAACCTCCCAATCTATAGAGATGCCCAACTTCATTCAGATGAAATTCTCCTACTGCATACATATTTGAGCGAAGTTTTTAAATTCAAACCAGTAGCAAAAAGGAATGCACGACACTGGATGAAGTCCATCCTATGAAGCCGCACACCATAAAATGGCATACCGATGGATCACTCACCAATCCGGGAACATACTGACATATTCATCCGAACCGATAGGCAAGCGGTAATTAATGCTGTAAATGGGACCAAAATAATTTTAGAAGTAGTCCATTAAGTACGATCCAAACTTGACCAACTCGGGGCTCACAATAGGCTTACCCTAACATGGGACATAGGGAAAACGGCGGATGAGCAGGCGAGAATGGGGCGGAGTGACCCTTTACAGGGCCAGAACTGTTTTGTGGCCAGGATACCAGGACTCCGTTCATGGGAAGGAGTAGGTTTGGGATAATTAACGGTCTACTGACAGCACATTGTAGACTAAGAAGCAACCTATCCGAATTGGGTATTTTTAGTAGCGATCAATGGTTTTGTGAAACTGAACATCCCAGTAGATTGTGTCTTCTTATCTAGGAAAAGATGCAGCATCCGAATGATGCATGTTATGAGCTTCAAGGACATGGGAACCCTCAACCCAACAAAGACTCTGGCATTTGTGCAGAAGCTGGGGTAAATGAAGGAGCTATAAACTCAGAAAGGGATACAATAGGTCTAATATGTAGCTGTGCAGAAACCACAATTTATAATAAATAAATAAATATACCTGGATTTAAAAATATGTCAAATTTTTTTATACTCGATATCCTAATATTGTAATATGGAATAATAACCTAAGTAAAAAGCTAATCATTGCAACACAGAACTTATAAATATTTTGTAAAACTTTGGTATTTTTCTGAGTGTATAGGGAGGTAGTCAGCCAGATGCGACTGTTCGCCTCAGCTCGACGTGATGACCCAGATGTATGTATAATATTTGTGCCTAACCAATACCCGTTTTGCTTGACTACAGAACTCGAATTGGATGCACTCTTACCGAATTGACGGCCCAGCTGCGTTGACTGTCGCGCAGCACGCAAATGCAGACGCCGCAGCCGCCCTCCTGGCACATGAACTTCGTCGCCGTCAGCTGCGCATGCTCCCTGATGAAGGTGTTCAGCGTTATGTCTGGCGGCAAATTGGTCAGATTCGCTGCGTACAGATAAATAGAATAAGCGATATTTGTATAACAATCAGTAAAATATGGTGGATGTATGGAAAATAAAAGTGTTATTCGTTAACTGGAATCCGATGGAATTATTCGCGATTTATATTACTGCTGTGGAATTTACAATTCGTATTCGTCTTGTCGCTTTGTAATTACAACTTACCTGTGTAGGGCTGACCGTTAATTGTAAATGTAGTCGTCATGTCGTAATAAATACGTGCACTTATTCACTGGAACAACACTGGAGATCAAATGTATGTAAAACTTTTGGTATTTTTTTTCTAAATGTAAAATGCTCAGAAATTCTCTGTTAATTTTCTTCTCGTGCAGCTGTTGTTGCTTCTGCCGGCTCCTGGTGTTCACCATCAACTAATGGTCAACTGGCAAGCGACTGCATAAAATTTGCAATTTGCTTGGCTACAGCGAATCTATTTTTCTATAATGTATAATAACAAACGTAGACAATAAATTGGATAAATCATCAGTATAATTGGGATATACTCGTATAAGTAAAATTGTAGCTATTTTTTGTATGTTTATTGAGCACAGAAATTGCAAAATTGGCTTTAGTAATTTCAAATGCATGCTGATAATTTAAGTCAACAAACAGGCAAAATATTTAATGTATTTAATTTAATAATAATTTGTTCTACTTTCTAATCATGATGTTTACAAATATTCTGCACGCATAGCCACGGTTTATAAATGAATAAATATTTTGTATGATTGGCTAAATTACAAAACTCTACATTATTGAAATCCAATTGTGTTTCTCTAATTTTTAAAAATACTAAGGATATGAATTATTTCTATGAATGCACCAATCAGAATTTCACTTTTATGTTGTGGCAAAGACTGGGGAATTGTTTAAATAAATCAAGTTATTAACTATTTAGAGTAACTTCATTGTCAAATGATGAACCTAAGCTGGTTGTGCATGTTTATCGTTATCGTTATATTTATCGTTATATGTATATACTATTTTTATATATGTTGTTGCGTAGCATTACTTGTATACACATATATTTTAATATAATTTATTTTAGTTTTATAAAATACGAATAAAATAAACGATATAAATTTATATGTTTTAGTTGTTGCTAATTGTGTGCGATATTATGTACAATTTAGCTTCGTGCCACTGTCTTCTACTCCGGACTGCAAAAGACTAACTTTTCACATACTTCAGATAACGATGGTCTCTTTTGTCTTCTATATGAAATGCGACATATATGCAACATATATGCTAAATAAAAAGGTGTTCTTCATTGGTTGCATTAGTCAGCGTCAAATTGATCGATGTGTTTTTTTTTTTGGTCGATTTTCCTTTTAACGCGGTTTAATTAATTAAATGTACGCTTGTTGTTCCGTTACCTGCTGCCAGCAGTCAAATAAATATTTACACAGTCTCCTTTTATTTTATTAACTCCAAAGAATTTGAATGTTTGGCTGTCCGAGAAGGAGGTTGATAACAAAAAAAAGTGTCCACTCATTTAGAAATCATTTGTCAAAATATAAATCGATGCATGTGTAAACGGGTCGAGCGAGAAGAATGCGTGTTCGGAAATGTTACATAATCATGCAACCGGCATACAGAACATGCCAAAGAATATCAACGAAAAGAATGGGGAACCGTTCCGCCTTGCACCTTATCGATATTCAAAAATCGTATTCAAACGTTAAACAAGTAAAATTAAAATATGAAAAACGCTATCTTTTTTCACATGGCTAAGCATTCGGCTCGGCTATAGAATACTGCCGATTCCCTTCTCCCGCTCGCACCCAAATATAAAAAGGTACCCAAAAGGCCGGCAACCCGCTGTCAAACAGGTATCCAAAAGCATCCCCCAACCATTACCCTTCTCCTTTTGGGCCCCAAAAAATGACTTCATGAAGGGGCAGTGGGATTGTTCGTTGTTATTGTTGTTGCTGTTGTTCATGGAGCTGTCATGCATAATAAAATTCGAATATATATTCGGATGCACGCCTTAATCTTCGAATTTGCCTTTGCCTTGTCTTTGGTTCCGTTTTCGTTGCGGATCCTTATCAAACACGAAAAGTGACGTGTCCAACAACAAAAGATGATGATGCACACACAGGTTCCAGGCTCCACGTTCCATATTCCGAGTTTCATGCCTCAAGTTTTAGGTTCCAGGCTCTGATTAGCCCCAAGCCAAAGAAACCTCCTTTCCTCTCTGTCTCTGGTCCGACACTAAGTTCACTTTGATGAGCTCGCTCGACACTGACCCAAAAATTAGAGTTCGAGCTGCCAAGCCCAAAGTCAAATTGTCTGTCCCTTGTCTTTAGCCCAGTCTCGTAGCCAATCTCATGCAATAAATATTGTGTGTTCCGATAAAGTCTATCACTTTGTAATTTTTATTTGTGTATTCGATAGGATGGGCTTTTATTCACGAGCAAATGTTTTGCAAATGCTCAAAAATGAACCTGAAAATTTACTAAATTAGCTCTGAGCTTGATTAAAATTCAAGCATTAAAATTCGAAGCTGCAGGTGAAACACAATGTTAAAATCTATTCAGCAAAGCTCAGCTTCAGCTTAGTTCTTCCCAATGCACAACGATCAATACAAACTATAAAAATCAATTCGCATTTGATAAAATTCAACAAAATTACCAAAGTGTACATATATATTTACGCATCACATATAACTTCTACCATCAATATTTAATATGTAAACTCAATCGACAAGCAGCAACAAACAATGTTTAATGCATTCAAAGACCCTTTGCTCAATAACAAAAAAAAAAAAAATAAAATAAATAAATAAAACAAAACAACAAAAAAAGAGACAACTTAGCAACAACTCGATTGTGACACGCTTAACCCTTTGTCACGTCCATTGACAGTTCAATAATGCGTCATTTGGCCTGATGACGGTAGAGGCGAGGTAGGGGGAGGACACGCTCTCCCCTTCGAGTTTTCGAGGAAGAAAACGAACAACATCTGAGTAGGGACTGTAGGTGTCAGTCCACATCAGATCTTAGCAGGTACAAAAAGATGTTACCAACCAGACTAAGAAGTATGTTAAATGTTGAATTCGATTTTATTGGCATACTTCTTAAATAAATAAGTATAAATAAATAAATAAGGAAAATGTTAAGTTCATTTAATATGGTTTGCTTATATTACATCTGACTTAATATATTTGTTTATCTTGATCATCTGATGGTATCTATGTTGTTGCATTATTTTTCAAAGTTATCAACGGACAGAATGAGTAATGAAATTTTTTAATTTACATATATTACAATATTATAATGAGCTCGATTAAGCTATTATTCAAACCCAGCTATTAAATAGTTTATTCAAAACATGAAAATTATAAATTATAAAATATAAATTATAAATGTAATATATAAAAAATATTTTATTATAGAACAATATTCATTATAAATTGTACCCATTCTATAAATATATATTCGATTTTAATATTTGATACGTTTTTATATTTATTACGTTATAGATTACCAGTTTCCACTGTGAGAATAAAATATCTGTAATCATTTCACTCTCTTCATCTGTCTCTCTGGCAATGAGTGGAACTAATTCCACAATGCATTTGTTTAAACTTTTAACTTTTAAAAGTGTATACAAATTTTGGCTGAATTCGAATCAGATTTTAGTCATTGATCTTTTATATTTTTATTTTATTTTTTTTTTGTCTGCTGACTCGGCTCTCTTGTCGCCTGTCGGATGTCACATTAAATACGCATTATTTGGTTGAAATAATTTTCCGTTTAACTTTCGGCGAACCGCTTCTGGCCTGATGCATGTGCCTCGATAAAGCGAGCGACGCATTTTGATGGCTTTGGCTGCATTTGTTGGCAGCTTCTTGCAATCTTGTGATAAATTTATGGCCAAGTGCGAAATGTTGTAGGTTGGACTTGAAGGTGAGTTCAGTGTTGTTGAGAATGCCATTTAATTGATTCATTAGTCAATCGGCTGTTCGGTGTCTGGGTGGGTTCGTGTGGATATCGGGTTACTGTTTGGCTGGACCCAACAAGACGCTATTTGTTTTGGTTGCAGCTGCACCTGTCGCGCCCCCGCCTGTCGACCGTGCAACTGTCGTCAAAGCCATTTGCGGCACAGCAACGAATTTGAAACTATAACATTTCTATTTTTACGAGTTCAACGAAAACTCTATAAAACCTATTAGAACGCAAACGAACCCTAGAAACTAGCTGTTTATCGTTATTTTATTTGCGACAAATAAACAAATAACATATATGCCCTGTACTCGAGATCACATGTACAAAAGGGAGTTTAGTTATATATCTACGTGTAAATATATTATCGTGATTTGTCTTAGTCTAGTTGATCTGACAGATGTTTATTGTTATAAGCAGAAACTAAAGATAGTAATTTAGTTCTAGAACCAATATTTTATTTTCATTAAGCTTTAAAACTCGTAGCAGGGTATCTGCCAGTCGAGCACTGCCGTCTAACTTTATTCTAGTTATTTAAGTGAAATGAGCTTTCGACCAACAAAAAATAAAAAAAAAAAAGAAAACAAGAGCGGAAACCTAATTGAAAGTAGCCACGCAAATTGAGTTAACCAAGCGGAAAACCAGACTATTAAAATTGTGGATTGCGGAGGGGTGGGGCCATAGCTAAAGGGGCAAGCGGCTAACTGTCTGACTGGTCATATTGGAAACTGGTCTTGATGCTATTCGATTTATGGCATTTTGCAATTGTGTGTGTGGCAATTTAATAGCAATTTGTCCCTTCGGACGGAAACATGACAAAAACAAAAACAAAAACAAAAACAAAAACAAATAAAAGCTGCCGAAATTTGGAAGAAATGCAATTGGAAATAGTCACGGTTTCTCGATGCCACAACTCACTCAATAACTGAGTGCATGGCTAACTGAATGATTGACTGCACATCGTAACAATGGCAACAGTAACAACATCAACATCAACAACAACAACAACAACAACCACTCAGCCCAAAAATGACAAACTATTCAAAGCCGAAATGACAGTTGGACAGTGGTAAAAGGTAATTGACAGCAAATTTCCTGTTTGCTTCATCAATTTTGCGATGATTCCGGCTGTTGAGCAATAGCCCACTGAGGGATGGCCATGCTGAGAACTAAATACTAATAATATTTCAATAGACGTAATTACTTATTGGATATATTCAAATATCAATATTCTCCTCAAGGCTAAAAAAAAATGTTCTGTAATCAGGCAACAAGTATTACAGGTTTGGAAACGTTTATATATACATAAATATGCGTAACTTTTGTGCTTGATCATATTCCAATATTGAAACATACCAATAAGAAAAACTGTAGTTGAAAAAATCATACTTCTACAGATGGTAGTAGTCCCATCTAGATAAAGTAGTCCCATCTTTATGACTTTCTAGTCCAAATTCATTCGGATTGTTTGATGTACCCTAAATATTGACACCTATATGATATACTGATCAATAATATATCAGCTTTATAAAATCGCATCCTTTTACACAACTCTATTTTGAGGACTTACTTGCCAAAAATTTCGAATGGTTTGGGGTCATTTTAAATATTCGTTTTATATCCTGATTTTCATGTTTGCTTTTTTAAAAAATGTCAGCTCGTTAGTCAAATAGCTTTTTAGGAAGTTTGAAGTTTGTAATCAACTTTTAAGTATTTATTATTTGTCGGCTGGATTAATCAAAATGAAATATTTATGTTATCTACCAATTCCTTACCTTACACATAAATTCGGGCGTTAAGCTGTTGGCGAGAAATAGCAAAACATGAAGATAAGCGAGATAATGCGATAATGCAACGAAGCAGGCAAAAAAAAAAAAAAAATAATAAATAAATTACAAAAATAAATATTGGCGTGATAAATTATTAAGTGAGGCGAAAGGTTGTCATACAACTTTAAGCGTTGTTGTTGTTGTTGTTGTTGTTGTTGCTTTATCCTTATCTACAAATAACGTGAGTTATTTCAAGCTTGTTGTTGGAAAACTATTAAAGTTGTTGTCATCTGGTTGGTTAACTGTGGGAGCCAACGACTTAATTTGTTATTTATATTATTTTATTTAATGTTTTTGGTATACAAAGTGGCCAGGTATATGCCGCAAGCATATAATTAGAGAGGGAGCGAGAGAGAGAGAGAGCGAGAGAGCGAGAGAGAGAGAGAGAGAGAGAGCGAGAGAGACGTTCGGATGGCGAGAAAAAAAATTAACTGACGCTGATAATAAATCAATTTCCTGCCTACACATTAAATTATACAGTTAATAATAAGCTGGCGTTGCCAGCTCGCAAACAGCCCACGTTTAACTTTTAAGTCTGACTCTGAGTCTGCGTCTGCGACTGAGTCTGCGTCTGAGTGTTGGTCTGTTTTTCGCCTGCCTCGTCTCACCTGGCGCCTTATCGCACCCAATCCATTTGCATCTCATCAGCCTTCAGCTCGGCACGTAAGAAAACAACCAAGAAAACTGGTCGAATGTTCGCAGCGGCGATTCCAATTGCATGTCTTCCACAATTTGTTGGCAGATTAAACAAATTTCCTGCCAACAGCCACGCAATTTATTCACATTCAAACATTTGGGTACTCAAGAGAAACAACTTTGAATGATTCTATTGAGTTCAACCTATCTAAAGATATATATTAAAACTAAAAAAAATAAACGGCAACATTCAAATACTAGTATTAATATTTAAATATAATTAGTTATTTAAGTACGTCTGTAAAGTTAAATATACTACATATTTGCGATCTCAATGAAATGTTTACAGTTCCAATAATCTCTATCTCTATATTATATGTCAATTTAAAGCCATCGGATATCGATTGGAATGGGTGCAGTTATCGATAGAATTGAAAGTAACTTGAACTCGGCTGACTTATTGGAAAAGCTTCCCTTTGCCTGTTCCATACCAATTAATTTGGGGTATATCGAATATGCTGCTTATATATATATTTTGACGGATTGATTGATACTGATTTTGCCTATATGAATAGCGTTTTAGATATTTGAATAATTCCCATATGTTTCGCAAGATGTTGCTCAGTGTGATTAGCATGTAAATACAACAAACATATTATTTGCTCGTGAATTATGTCAACAATTGTTAAAAAGAAACATAATTTTATAATAATATAATATAATATAGTATATCAGTCTACTGTTTCTATGGAAGGAAATGCTGGAGTAATAGCTCTAAGAGCATCCGAATTGAACTTGTAGTCATTTTACAATCTTGAAGAATTTTTTTCTTTTGACGTTAAGTTTAAAGCGGACTTCGCTTTGGCTTCTCACCTGGTTTTGGCTGAGCTGCTTAATGCACAATCGCGTCCTTTTTTAATTAAAAACTTGCAGACTGCTTAATTTTGTTTGCTCAGAATCCCAGGACTACAATGAAACTTTTCGCATTGCCTAGCGGCGGGGATCCCAAAAAAAAAAAAAAAACTCTTAACAAATATATATGTATATACATATTAAATAAAAAAAAGAAAAAAATACATACGAAATGCGGCAGGAGTAGGCATGAAGGAAAAATCTGGACAGCTTCAAGTACGCTTTTCAATTTAAGCCAGGTAGAAAGTTGAGAATCTTTTTTCAACACTTTTTCAAACGTTACTTTGTCTTCCGAAACTACTTACGATACCTTGAACTTCATTTCCTGCCTCTGCCGCCTGCTGCAAGGAAAGAACCTTTTGGCCTTTTCGGCTGCGGCTGCCCTTTGGCCATAAATCATTGCTACAAATAAAAAAAAAAAAAAGGTAAATTTGATATGAAAACCGAACTGAACTCGACTCGGTCTCCGGCCACAGCTCCTGCTCCGGCTCCGGCTCCGGCTCCGGCTCGAGTATTGCGGCAAGTGGAGCAACAAGTTTGTTTTCATCTTTGTGTGCAAATAATACGTAAGCCTTTGGCTGCTTTATTATTAACCTAAGTTAAATACATAGAGCAAAGGGATGGCCAAAAAGGTCCTTTGCTTGTTTTGCTTTCCTCCACACATATTTTTGTTTTTTTTTTTGGTTTTTTTTTTTTTTTGGGGACGAACGTAAAAGTTTTCAAGTGTCTGCCTCCACAAATATTAATGAGTTTCGGCGTTCAAATTAATTGCATTTCTGCCAGCACAACTTGAGGAGACTTTCATTTCATTCATTTGGATCTTCTGCCTTTGAGTGGTTTGAGGTTTATCAAAATTGTGGCACGCTGAGGAGCTAATAGTTTTGCGAGCTCAGCTCCATCCATAGAATGAGAGTGGCGTGGCGGGGGGTGGCGTGGAGTAGGCCGTCGAACTGACAACTGTCATCTTATTTTGTGCTGACGCAGCGGGGAGTTGTGGAGTCGGGTGGGGGGGTGGTATTAAAAACTTCAACAACATTTATTTGAAGCTAGAAACCGAAAATTGAATGCGACAAGTGTGCTCCAAAACTGGCCATAGATGACCTGGCTAAGTACTTCAGCAAGGTCCTTTGGCAAATGGCCCAAGTGAAACCCTTTTGTCGAGTGGGCGTCTAATGAGCTGCTCTCTAAACAACTGGGCGTGGCATAATGCTAAACGGTAAGCAACAGCAGACGCGACGCAGATTAAAGCGCTTCAAATGGAATTTGGCCAAATCACTTTTATAACAGCTGTAGAAATGCTTTAGAAGGGAGCAACCGGTTAAAAGTGCTTTTATTTTGGGCGCTGTTCCAGATTGCGGAGCAGTTTCAAATTTAAGCCACCTGCACAGTTGGTAATTTTGAAATTCTTTGTTATGGCTACAGTTAAAAATTTTATCTCGAAAATACGTTATAAAGTTTTTAAAGTTGTTCAAATGAAAAGTGCTAGGAACTTTATGTGCACAACTAATAAATTGGGTTGAAATATGGAAAAATGGGGAAAAGTTTGAAGTGGCTTTAACAAAATGTATGAATTATAAAACATATTTGATATTTCAAAATATTTCGAAATTTCTCAAAAATGACATCGTTTAGAAATAAAGTTCGTAAGACTGAAATTTGTAAATGAAGTGCTTGAAGTTCCAATATTCGAGCGATCACTGTACTAATATGCACAGCTTTTGGGCCTTTCAATTCGTATCCACATCATATACATGTGCATATTCCCCTTCTTCTTCCCCCCCCCCACACCATGACATTTATGTTTATTGCTAATGAAAACGGGCAACGTGTTAAGTGCTTTTGGTGTCTGCTCTCAATGACCCCGGCATTATAATGAAAAGGCCCGAAAGCCTATCCGAAGCAAACATGAAATACACACACCTCCCCCCCCCCTCCCCCCTCCCACTCCCCTGTGGTCCATAACATGATAGAAGGTAGAAAATAGTGGGTACAGATTCTGCATGTATTCTGGTCATCAGCATAATTTAGGAGCTTTTTAATTTGGCTGGCAAAATGCAACAACAGCAACAATGGCGCTTGGTCAACACACACACACACACACACACAGACACATACAGAGACAGACACACATAGACAGTATTCATCCCTGGATACATTAAACAACAAAGAAAAACAACAACAAACATCTAAAACAAACGCTTTTAAACTAGGCCGTGGGTTTTAAGTGGACTTTTGATGACGTCGCGTTTCTCATTACAAAAGCTGAATCAATATTAAATTTATTTTAACAAGAGCGCTGGAGCAGAGTATGTGGAGGGTCGCGGCATGGTGGAGGCTTTAACTGTTTGTTTGTTTGTTTGTTGTGGTTGCCTGCCATAATTTTGGGTGGTGCGGCTAGGGGGCAAGCAGGGAACTTTAGCAACAGGAAATGTCCAAGCAACAGAGCAGGTGATTGGAGTAGTCAAACTCAAACATTCCTCTGAATCTCTGCTTCCTCTCTCCCCCTCTCTCCTTCTCTCTCCCTCTCTCTCCCTCTCTCTGTCTGTCTCTTTCGCACAACAGCTCTCTAATGCTTGCATATAAATTGGCTCACGTTTCCTCGGCTTTGAGGATTATTACACTTAAATTAGCAACTTGGGACTCGCGCGTGCATCCACTAGGCGGCGACTGGGGTTTGGGATTGGGTCAGTTGTGAGGGGTTGCCAGTTGGCATGAAGATTGCATGAGACATGCGCTTCTATTTTTTTTCTCTCCTGCTCTTGTGGAGTGAAAAGGGAGTTTTGCTTGATTGTAATGTGGTGCTTCTGTGTCTGTCGGTTTGTCTGAAAATCTGACAAAATCAAATTGTTGCCATTTTTACGCATTTCATTTAATTTGAAGAGCTTCAGACCTGGGTCCTGGCTCGTTACTTCAACATACACACACACACACACACACACACACACACACACAGACACAGAGACACCTGTGGGACCCTGAGACGTGCCCTCGTTTCATGCCGCACGGCAAATGGACCGCTTTAAGTGCCACATTTGACTTTTATGGCCTTTGGGCGCGTTTCGGGGCAGTTCGAAGCAAATGAAATGTGTGTGCGCAAGTAATGAGAATTTTTGTTACCTTTGTTTAGCTTTGATTAGCCCAAAAGATGACTCTCCAAACAAATGGCCCTGGATGGTGATGGTGATACAAGCTACCGGAAATATCTCAAAGACGGTTTAAACTAAGGCTTTAAAGTTTGCGTCAGTTGATTTGGATAGAAATATTAATAGATAAAATATCGACATCGCATACAAATATCAACAATGCCTTTTTCATGGTGAAATTCAAATAAAATCGTAAGTATTAATTTAGTTTTATTTTTTTAATTTTTATTATTTATTTTATTTATTAACATATGTCTGATGTCTTACATGTTCGAATTTGTATTTAGTATTGATAGCAAAGTAGAATTTAATACGATTAATTTTAATTTGCACATTTCTAATTTTTTTTTTTTTCGTTTATTCGCAGACAATTGGGCATTGTTTATCTTATATTTTTATATGGTTTGTTTTGTTATAAATTAAAAAAAAAACTATTTTATTTAAATTCAGCGTTAATTTTGGATATTCACAATGTATCAAATGATTTGCTTAGTGGAACCAGCTAGAATGATTCATTACATATTATATTTAATATTTAATGTTTATTACTTATTATTTAATATTTATTATTAAATATTTATTATTAATTATTTCGTTGCTAATCATAACGTTCTTTATTGTTTGAGATTTGTTTTGTTGAGTCTCTGTTGACTCTTTGAATTTTAAACTGCAGATCATGTGGCAGATACGTAACTTTATTTGGCAAATGCACTTGAGGCAAGTTTCGAGTTGACTTAACTGGTAAGTTCTAGCCATGTAAGTGACATGTTGTACCGCTTGAGCCCAAAGCTAAGCCAGACGGAGTCGAAGAAGTCTTTGTGGGTACTCTGAGACAACAATGCTCCGAATCAGAGATTTCTTGCAAGCATTCCTTGAATGTCAGCCACACACATGCTCTCATTATATATCTGTGTATGTGTGTGGGCGTGTGGGTGTGTGGTTGTGTCTGTGCGTCGAGTGTGTCTCCTATCAAATGTCAAGAATTTAAATGATTTTATAGAGAAAAGCCAAATTTGTCAAAGCATTTGGGGTTCGCTACTTAATTGAATGGAGTGCAAATACTTTGATTTGTTTTTATCCTCTTATTTAATATATTTTTTGTTGGTTCGCTTTCGTTTTCGCTGGTTTTTTTTGATTTTTTGGTAAAAGCTTTAGTCGTTGATTACAAAGCGGAAAGCGCAGCCAAAGGAATTTCTCATTATTGACCACAAAAGTCGTTGTCCTTGCTGCAGGACGAATGTTAACAATGTTGCATTGCGTTTCAACGAAACAAAGTTGGAGATATCGAAAGAGACAGAGAAAGAGAGAGAGAGAGAGAGAGAGAGAGAGAGAGAGAGAGAGAGAGGGTGGGAGATGGAGAATTTAGCGTTGTAGTATGAGAAACGAAATTAAAAATCGTTTGATGAAGGCGTCTATCAGTAAATTGAAGTACTCCTTCCCGCAGGCACTTGAAACATTTGCGAGATTAATGAATGAATGCAGTATAAGGCAACAAATACTGAAAAGTCGTTTTTTTTTTTTTTTGTACGATTTTTGTTTGATAAAAGATGCGAAAATTAATTAAAAAAAAAAAAATACAATTGCACTAAAAGGAAATGATCTGAAAGTGTTCTTGGCAAATGACTGGTTTGTTCAAAGTTAATGAATGTGCCTCAGTCATTTCACTCAGTCTTAATTAAACAGCAGCTCAATTAACGTAAGCAAATGAAGGATGAATCCGGGATCTGGATGTCAACTGTCATGGACAGGCAATGAATGAATCACATTGTCAAGTTTTTAACTACTCTTCAAACTTAACAATCAATGGAAATGAGATTTTCATATGCAAACTTACCAATTAAATTCAATTATATCTAAATTAATAATTTATTTATTTGCTAAAAAGTGAATTTGCAAATAAATGCTTACGAAAACAAACTCTAATATAGAAAATTCAAATCTTTGCAGCTTTATTCAGGACTAATCCTGTTTGTTTTAACTTATAACTAAAACTGTTTTACCAACAAGATGCAAAGCGCATTTTAGTCTTAAGTTAAATCGCTTTAGAGCCAGCGGCCAATACGATTTAAACTTGAGCTGAAAGCCTTAAAGCCAAGCTAAGAAAACCCCCCCCCCCCCCCCATTAATATCCACTCTCTTTCACTCTATCTAACTGTCTGTTGCCCTGTTTTTTTTTTTTTTTTTTTTTTTTTTTAAGTCAAAGCATTTAACAGGCAGAAGCACAGATTTCAGTTGCTAAACGGCGCAGTGAAAAGGGGGGAAATAAAGGATTGTCTAAAAAGCGACTGGCTGGCTATAAACCAGTGTGTGTGTCAGTGTGTGTGTGTGTGTGTGTGTGTGTGTGTAATGGGGATGTTTGCGTCGAGTGTTGTCAATGGCAGGCGATAAGCTTTGGGGAATACGACAGTGGAAGTGGAAGTGTGAGCTTAGAGGGGGAAAGCGACTAAAGGGGTAACGGAGGAAATAATGTGCCTGCAGGTTGTAATATTAATTGTTTTTTTCCCATTGAGCCTTTGGCTAGCTGGTCAAGACAAGAGATTCATTTGTTGGGGCGCTCGTTGCACTGCACAAAACAACACAAAAATGGATAGCGAGGAACGTAATCGCAACCTGGGAACCTGGTCAAACAGCGATGTTGAATGGATTTGACAGTCCCCGTGCTGCAACCTGTACTGTACCACTCAAGAAGTTTGGTTTCAATTTGCAATTAAGCGACGCGTGCGGCACGACACAGCCAGGACATGGCCAGGACATGGCCAGGACATTGCTTTGATTCAATTAGCCGGCAGCTGCAGCAGCAGCAGCAGCGAAATTGGGTGCGGTAGTTGCGGCCAAAGACACGCCAGCCGTAGAGCGGCCTA
Organism: Drosophila melanosoma; assembly: GCA_035042045.1. NCBI lineage: Eukaryota > Metazoa > Arthropoda > Insecta > Diptera > Drosophilidae > Drosophila > Drosophila melanosoma. The sequence continues at coordinate 934,966 of JAWNLY010000086.1, read as the reverse complement.
AACCACATGATCCAACAAGATTCTCGTTTCATTAACGCTACGAAATGCGATTAATTGAGCATTTGTGCGGCTTTGCGCGGGTCGGTGGGCGTGGCAATCCACGAATATTGAGTATTGACTGCCCCCACAGCGTTCAGCTGTCGCTGGCCGTTTGACTGGCCAAAACTTTGTCTGTCTCTACCTCCCCCCCCTCCCCCCTCCACCCCTTCGCAACGCTCACCCTTCTCGTCTTCACATGTATCACCTTGTGTCAGTGACATTTCGAGCATTTACTTTCGACTTAATTTGATTAAAAGTTTTGTCGCCAACAATCGAAATTTCGACATACGACAAGTTCCTCACATTGTTAGCAAACTGTCTGTCAGCTGCAACCTCTCTCTCCCCTTCCCCCTCACTCCAACGCTTTATTGACTTAAGCCAGAGCGAATACAAATTGAATACTTGTATAAACACTTTCCTATCTATCTGCATCTAAGGCCTTTAATGACTTAATTGTCAGCGCAATTAGGCGCCAAGTGACTGGGCATAAAATAGTCAAAGTTATTCAAAGCAATCTTAAGCTGCCGCTGAGTCCATTAAATCCAATCAGCTGTGGCAAGATTTGAAAAGATATTCTTTTGTATTTGAATTATATACCTGTTGTTCGTATGTGACAATCACAGCGAAAAGCAAAGCTTGAGCAGATGAGTATTTTCTTTGTGAAACAGCTGGCGAGCTCAAAAAGCGATCTCAAAAAGTGAGAAGAAAATTGACAGCATTTTAAGAGACCAAAAAAAAAACACTCATAAGAATTTTCCATTTGGCTTCTTGCTGTGGTTGCACGAACTGGGCAATTGGCTTGATTTTGCAAGCATGTTGGTTGCAAGTAGAGTTCGTAGGGAAATAATAATTGGCAGAGTGCCTGGTGGCAAGCTGAATGTGCAACTTTCTGGTGTGCACACTTAATAAGCAGACGAGAGCAGCCGAAAATTGGTCGTTGGCCATATGATATCAATTAAAAATTTGTCTAATTAAATTTTGGTAACTTGAAACAATGCCGTTGGGCGTTTTGGTCGCTTGAGCTCTGAACTGGCAAAAGAATCGCCCACTCAAAAACTAATGAAAGTTGCATGCACTGAGCAAAACTTAGCATCGAGTTGTGGCAAGTGTGTGCGTGCGAGTGGCAAAATGGTGGCAGCTGCTGCCGATGCTGCCAATTTGTAGTAAATTCTCAGACAGCCACGCCCAAAAGATGTCAATAAATGCTCAGGTTGAATCTACAAATAAACACACCGCACATTTGACTACCCATTTCACATAGTCTTGCACAATAATAAAAAGAGTTTTATTTTGAGAAAAACCGACTTGAAGATATCCTGTAACTAAATCAAATTTGTAGAAAATATTATTGATATCTGTTTGCAATACGAGCATAATGTTTCTCAGGAATCAGAATTGTATTTCTCGTGAGTTGAATTTGTTGTGCACTAACTAATGTCGAAGATGCAAAACCGTATTATACCCTTTCATTGGCCATTAACAGGGTACAACTACCCCATAGAAGACTGCACTATCGAAACCTTGTGCCTGATGCCAATTAGGGAAACACGCTGCACTTTGCTGTCTTGTCGAACATAGCTGTTGATTTTTAGTGCCGCTCCTCCACACACACACACACACACACACACACACACACCCACCCACTTGTGTACTTATTAAAAGTTAGTGTTTGGGGGTGAGTGTCTTGACTTCTTGATGGGTCAGTGCTGGGTCAACTCGAGTGATTGTCGGTTTGCTGCTAATGAAGTTATTGTCAGACCAGAGGCAAACAAAAAAAATGTGGTCAGTTTGGTCAGCAGCCATCAAATAGTCTGATAAACTCTGCTCAAGTTCAATTAGCTTTGACAATTAAAGATTTTCGAGTTTGAACTCAATTTTGGTTTCTGCAATTTAAATTGATTAACATTAACATGTGATATATCCTTTTTAATTGCTCAAAACATGTTAACAAAATTCCGGAATTAAAAATTTCTCAAAAGGCCTTTTTTTATTTATGGTTGAAAAATGTATACAATTAATTATGGTTCAAACGAGATGCTGCTCGTTTTTTTTTTTTTTTTAAATATTGATTCATGTTTAATCAATGATTGATGAGAAATGTATCAGTTAGTTAAATTTAGTGGCCAAATCGCATTGACCAGATTCCATCATAACGAAATCGTCTCATGTTTTATGGATAAATGCGACTGAAACAATGAATGCAGCGCAGCTCCTAACGAGTTCTGGGATGGCGGGACGATGACTGGAACGAGTCAGACTTTTGCATAAATATTCCCTCAAGTGGCGCATCGATGTGTCCGGGACGTGGGTTATTTGGGAAGGGAGCGTCTGGCCAAAGGCTAAGCGCAGCCGAGACGAGCATGTTGTGATTTTCAAATTTGCGTGCAAACAGCAAACAATCGTAACGAAATGTGGCAGAGACACAATGCGTGGCAGTGGCACTGACAGTGGCAGTGGCAGTGGCAACAACTAACGTAAGTTGTCTCACGGGGCACCCAGTTGTAGATGATTTGACGAGTGGCAGCCACATTCAGCGAAGTTGGCAATAAACGAACTTTTGCTTTGATTTTGTATACCCTGGTAAAAATTGTGTTTGGCCCAAGCGGGGATTACCCCTATATAGTTCCTGATGAGTATCAGTAGCTTTTCTGTTCAAATATCGATAAATATCGATGTTCATATAATAATCATTTAGTTAATTCAAAGAAAGGCATATATCCCAACTTAAATAAATATATTCTCCATCAAAAATCAGAGCAAACTTGATCTGTTTGTTTTTACTTTTTGTTAAGTTATCGATAAATATCGATGTTAATTAAAAAATCATTTGTTTAATTCATTTTGTACTATTTGCTAGTCAAACACTCTCGACTTGGCCACTTTTGTTTTGACTTTGTATTGCGGCAATCTGGTAAGAGCAAAAGGTTGCCAACATGTGAGAAAGGCAGCCAAAAAGCTGCTCCGGCAGCCGACTGACTGCTGACCAAAGACAGTTCCCAGGAGAAGACAAGACACAGGAAACAAAAACACACAACTTGGCGAGCAAAAATATGCAAATGCCTCAATGCATCAAGAGCTGCTGTAGTTGTTTGCTCTGGCTGGAGTTGGAACTGTTGGAACTGTTGGAACTGTAGCTGCCCGGGCTGAACTTGTGTCTAGCAATCTAACAACCATATTTGGCCACTCCGTTTGACAGACAACAAAAGCTGCTGTTGCTGCCCCAAACCGAATCCCCAAGCGGACCAGCAGACAACACGAAGCCTTTCGTTCAGACCTTTTGGCAATGGTTTTTTTTTTTTTTCGTTTTTTTTCCTATTTAGGTTTTGGGGTGGGCCAAGTTATTGTCAACGAGCAGCAGAGTATAACAAAACTTTCGAATGAAGAAGGATACTTCCTGGATGTAAGTACATATTTACATTAGGCATGTGAATCTACAGCACTTTACTGGATGCTCCTGCAAATCTCACACAGCTTCTGGGCGATTTTGGACTTTGGTTTATGAAGCGAATGTTTAGAGGGTTTCAAATAGTTTCACCTAGTTAATCTCAAGGTTGTAGATGTAGATCATCAAAATTTTACACAATCTGTCTTTAATTCAAATTATATTCAATCAATAGGATTTCTTTTGCTGAATCGAGCAAAACTTGATTTGTTTTGGGTTTGATTCTTGTCTGATTTTAAAAGTGCCTTTACAGAAAATCATCAACTTTTTAAAAATAATTTGATTGATGTTAGGGAACTGCAATTTCGTTAATAAATCTAAAAATGTACATTTAAATTTCATAAGTTGAATACTAAAATATTTTAAAAGGAGAGCATTTAAGCTTCGAAGTGCCAAAACTTCAGAATTCTCAAAGTGTTTTTATTTTTCGTCAGATTCTTCTGTAAATTCTCTGTGGCATGCAATTTGCGCTTATGCATGCAGCTCCTTAAATGTGTGTGTGTGTGTGTGTGTGTGTGTGTGTGTGTGTGCGGTGCGAGTGCCTAACTTGATTTACTACTCAAAACCCACAACTCCATTTAGTCTGTCAATATGTCGATTTGGTTCACCCCGTTTCCCTCCTCGCTTATGGCCACTTTTTGCCTGCTGTTTTCTTTTTCTCCTTTTTTTTTTTTTATATATTGTTGATTTTTTTTGTTGTTGTGTTTTTGTTGCTTGCTGCCAATGGAATGGAAAAAGCGCGTTTTGGTTACAACATAGACAACAAAAACAACAACAAAGGAGCCAGTAACAACTTTTGCTTTTCGTCGTGGGTTTTTGTGTTGCCTGTTGGTCTCTTGTTGGCTGTCATTGTTGTTGCCGCTGCTGCGCTACCAGAACTAGCCTGGCCAAGTGCTACCAGACCCAAAAACCCCAAACCATGCGTTTTGTCTGGTGCCCGCCTCGTTCGTATTGCCAGACCCGGCCATAATTGACTGGCTGTAAAATTCTTGTCATTTTGTTGTTGTTGTTGTTGTTGTTGTTGCTGCCATTTGGGTGGCTCTTTTGGTGTTGTTGTTGCCTTCGTGTGGTTGTCATGTATAGGGCGTGATTTGTGGGCGTAACACTTTACTCCTCCATCTGTCTGGCTGTCTCTCGGAGTTTTGCTCCACAAGTCCAACCAGAAGCAGTTGACCTTTTGTTGTCTAGCTTTTGCTTTCGGCCTGAGAACATTTGGTCAAGCTAATGGCTTGCAGTCTTGCCCAAAAAACAATATGAGCTCTTCCTTTTTAGCTTGAGATAGCGTGTTATGTCTCCGAGGGGGTATTGGGGCGTATTCAAAACTGAACTGTGATTGACACTCTCCATGGAGTTAACCAAATTTAAAGCATAACTGAAGAAAACTTGTTCTGTTTTAATTGTAACATTCAATCGGTTATCGCAGAATATAATATAAATGCAAACTTAAAAGTTCTAAAAAATGACCTTAGTAAAATTGTTATTTTAGTCACATATTAATTAAATTAAATTATGAATTATTTTCTTTTCTTCTCAACATGAAATATGTTTGCCTGAATTGAAATTAAAACTAGTTTTAATACTAAGAAATTTAATTTTGGTTATCCTCAAAGAATTCGTAATTCACTACATCAAAAAATCTCTAGTTAAAGTTATTTATTTATGCTTTGATTACTTTTATTAAATTTAGTATAATTTCCGTGTCTATACTTCCCGAGCCAAACTAGTCTTACGATCAAAAAATCATATAATTGCCTTAGGAAAGATCGGTCGAAAGATAAGTTATAGTATAAAAACATTTTTGGTTTAACAAGATATCAGCATCAAATATATCCAATAAGCATACAAGTATAGTCCAAACAATTGGTCCAAAAATATGAAGCTATGTCATACAGATTTCATAGGACCAATTGGAAGGTTGTTTTTGAATTTGCAGTGAGTGTCGTTAATTTGGCTCCTGCCTAACGATTGGTTAACGATTTTCTAGTTCTAATTTTAATATTAATCAAAATACATTTTATCCAATACAAATTGAAGTATAATTTAAATATCAATGGCAATCTCTAATAATCTGCTGTTTAGGGCTTAAACTAACCCAATTTCATGACTGGTTAATTTGTTGTTTATAATTTAAAGTATTTTTAGCAATTATGTTTAAGTGCCAAAATATTAAAGGCAATCTCTAATATTCGGCTTAAACTCACCATATTTTTTGTTTATACTTTATAGTATTTTCCGCATTTATGTTTAAGTGGTTATTGGTTATTGGTAAGCATACGTAAACAATTTATAAGTAAAAAAAGTGCATTTTGCTTTGTTCAAAATCGCATTCAAAACAAAATTTACTAATTGTGTTTAAGCTATTTGTTCTATAGAATTTTAGCTTAAGATTGATTATACAAAATTGCATACAAATTATTTTTTTTTTTTAACATATAATCAAACATTATTTATAATCTTACTTATAAATAAAACTTGAGCACTAATATCATAAGTGTTGAATTTAATGTAAATTTTAAATTTAAATAAAAAATCCATTTGTGTTAATAATTAAATATTATTATGATTCACAGAAGATCCTTGACACTTTATTTACTTTAACAATGCTTTTTCAAATTATTTTAAATTTTTCAATGGGCATTTTATCAACAGCAGGCATAAAATTAATAAGCTATGTCATACAGATTTCATAGGACCAATTGGAAGGTTTTTTTAATTTGGCTCCTGCCTAACGATTGGTTAACGATTTTCTAGTTCTAATTTTAATATTAATCAAAATACATTTTATCCAATACAAATTGAAGTATAATTTAAATATCAATGGCAATCTCTAATAATCTGCTGTTTAGGGCTTAAACTAACCCAATTTCATGACTGGTTAATTTGTTGTTTATAATTTAAAGTATTTTTAGCAATTATGTTTAAGTGCCAAAATATTAAAGGCAATCTCTAATATTCGGCTTAAACTCACCATATTTTTTGTTTATACTTTATAGTATTTTCCGCATTTATGTTTAAGTGGTTATTGGTTATTGGTAAGCATACGTAAACAATTTATAAGTAAAAAAAGTGCATTTTGCTTTGTTCAAAATCGCATTCAAAACAAAATTTACTAATTGTGTTTAAGCTATTTGTTCTATAGAATTTTAGCTTAAGATTGATTATACAAAATTGCATACAAATTATTTTTTTTTTTTAACATATAATCAAACATTATTTATAATCTTACTTATAAATAAAACTTGAGCACTAATATCATAAGTGTTGAATTTAATGTAAATTTTAAATTTAAATAAAAAATCCATTTGTGTTAATAATTAAATATTATTATGATTCACAGAAGATCCTTGACACTTTATTTACTTTAACAATGCTTTTTCAAATTATTTTAAATTTTTCAATGGGCATTTTATCAACAGCAGGCATAAAATTAATAAGCTATGTCATACAGATTTCATAGGACCAATTGGAAGGTTTTTTTAATTTGGCTCCTGCCTAACGATTGGTTAACGATTTTCTAGTTCTAATTTTAATATTAATCAAAATACATTTTATCCAATACAAATTGAAGTATAATTTAAATATCAATGGCAATCTCTAATAATCTGCTGTTTAGGGCTTAAACTAACCCAATTTCATGACTGGTTAATTTGTTGTTTATAATTTAAAGTATTTTTAGCAATTATGTTTAAGTGCCAAAATATTAAAGGCAATCTCTAATATTCGGCTTAAACTCACCATATTTTTTGTTTATACTTTATAGTATTTTCCGCATTTATGTTTAAGTGGTTATTGGTTATTGGTAAGCATACGTAAACAATTTATAAGTAAAAAAAGTGCATTTTGCTTTGTTCAAAATCGCATTCAAAACAAAATTTACTAATTGTGTTTAAGCTATTTGTTCTATAGAATTTTAGCTTAAGATTGATTATACAAAATTGCATACAAATTATTTTTTTTTTTTAACATATAATCAAACATTATTTATAATCTTACTTATAAATAAAACTTGAGCACTAATATCATAAGTGTTGAATTTAATGTAAATTTTAAATTTAAATAAAAAATCCATTTGTGTTAATAATTAAATATTATTATGATTCACAGAAGATCCTTGACACTTTATTTACTTTAACAATGCTTTTTCAAATTATTTTAAATTTTTCAATGGGCATTTTATCAACAGCAGGCATAAAATTAATAAGCTATGTCATACAGATTTCATAGGACCAATTGGAAGGTTTTTTTAATTTGGCTCCTGCCTAACGATTGGTTAACGATTTTCTAGTTCTAATTTTAATATTAATCAAAATACATTTTATCCAACACAAATTGAAGTATAATTTAAATATCAATGGCAATCTCTAATAATCTGCTGTTTAGGGCTTATACTAACCCAATTTCATGACTGGTTAATTTGTTGTTTATACTTTAAAGTATTTTCAGCAATTAAGTTTAAGTGCCAAAATATTAAAGGCAATCTCTAATATTCGGCTTAAACTCACCATATTTTTTGTTTATACTTTATAGTATTTTCCGCATTTATGTTTAAGTGCTGCAGTATGAATATATTTTTCTGACGGCGTTCCAATTAATATACAAAGCTTTCCGCTATTTGCACATTTCCCTTTTTTTTGTGGTTTGTCCCACTGTGAATATTTGAGGCAATCATCAGGACATAACTGTTGATCGCTTCATTTGGAATTGCCAGAAGCCACCACTCCTGCTCCCATCAACAACAACATCGTGATGAACATTCTGTAGCTGGTGCTTGGGTTTTATGAAGCGCTTTTGAAGTTGTTTAGATTGTCACCCCATTCAAGGGACAGAGTGCCAGAGGAAGAGACAGAGAAAGAGAAAGAGAAAGAGATAGAGACAGAGACAGAGACAGCAAGAAAGAATAACAAATCTCATACTATGGTCCAAGTTGTTCATTGTAGTCGAAGCTGTTAGTTTAACGCTCATGGGACATGCCAAAAATGTGAATAATAATTTTATTTGCCTGCATTTGCATATGTCCCTCAGTTGGTTTGGGGTTTTTTTTTTTTTTGTTTTCCATCTGGCCAAGGAGAATTGACGCTGTTTGCTTACAATGTGCTGGGCATTTAAGCCATTTGACTTTTGGCCATCAAGTTGTTAACATGTGTTGACTGTGACTGACGGACTGAGCAGGGGCAGTGGGCAGTGGGCAGTGGGCAGTGGGCTGGGGCAGACAAGTAGTCAAGTGACTTGAGTTTATTTATTCATGCACTTAGTGTGGCATTCACCGCTGAAGGAGAAGACTGTGCATCATCATCAGCATCATTTCCAGCTCTGTGCTGGCCAGCATTGCTAATTGTTGCCTGCCTCTCCTGTATTTTACTCAATCAAACCTCGAGTGTTGTAAGCTGCCCGTCCGCCCAATGTCTGTCGCAATAATTCGGTCTGTGGCAACACACTTGAAAAATAGAAAACGACTTTAAATAATTTTTAAACTTATAAAATCAGTTTTATATAATTATTTTTTTTTTTATTCGTGCGAAGCTCAAAATGCAAATAAGTATTTTAATTTCTAAAATTCAGAAAATTATATTTATTATTATTATTATTATTATTCATTTGAATAAAGATTAAAAATTAACTTTGACTTTGGAAAATTCAATTTCGTTATTAAAATTTGTGATTTTCTAAAATGTAGTGTAAATATTTTTTACAAGTGTCCTGTTCCATTCTCTGGCCAAATCAGTGCGTGCCACTTTTGTTTGTCTTTCAACAGTCGCTTCTACTTCCACTTCCACTTCGACTTCCACTTTCCCCGTTCTCCCCTCAACTCCCCTACCATCGCAGTGACTTTACTTTCAATGCCAGCCAAACTTATTGAGCTCTGTGGCTGTCCATCTCCATCGGCCACTTCAAATATGAACACCAAGCCAAACCATATCCTGATGCAAATGAATTGGCTCCACTGAGCTGCAGTCAGAGACATTTATTGAAAAGGTAAGTGCCAATATTTGGACAACAAAAACCGTAACTTAATTGCAAAAACATGTTGGCAAATTTGGTTGTAATTCGGTTTTGACTGTTCGTCTGAATTGGTTTATTACTTTGATGCAATTCCCATATATGGTATGGTATACATGCTGAGTGATTAGCTTACAAATGAGTCTTGTTGTGTCCAACAATGCTCGGGCCCGTTGGATTTCTTGTAGTTTACTCAATCGATATTAAAGCGTTTCCAAATGCAATAACACTTTGATTTCGCCAATTAGCCAAATGAGATTTTGCCTTAGGAGTTATCCATATCAACAAAATTGAAGTTCTTTCCAAATTTGTTGCCAAACTAAACTCGGCCTAGAAACTTTGTCTGCACTTTTGGAGATTGCTATGAGGACAACTAGGATCAATTGGATGGCGTCAGCTTGTTCTGCCACTGGGAATGCTTTTAAGTGCAAATTAAGCATACGTCAGGTGGGCAAGAGGGAAACGTTTAGCAGGTGCTTGACTCGCAGCTGACTAATGGAAAACATCATGTGAAGTAGCCGGGGCACATTGTCTGAAAGCATTTCCAATGTGACATGCAACCAAATTTGCAGCTTAAAAGCACAAAAGACAACGCAACTGAAGAATAGAACAGTGCTGAGGCCCCACCCTAAACACCCCACTATATACACACTCCATGGAGTGGGTGTGCCAATGCACAGACTATGCGACTATTCCAATATCCAACTGTCTGTGCAGTCTGACTGCGTTTATTTAATAATACACTTCGAATGAGGAATACCCTTATGATTTTATCGTGCAGTTTGTAACTTATTGAAGAAGGTTTCTTTTTTTATAGGTAAGCAAACGTAAGAAATTTATAAGTAAAAAAAGTGAATTTTGCTTTGTTAAAAATCGCATTCAAAACAAAATTTACTAATTGTGTTTAAGCTATTTGTTTTATAGAATTTTAGCTTAAGATTGATTATACAAAATTGCATACAAATTATAGTTTTTTTTTTAACATATAATCAAACATGATTTATAATCTTACTTATAAATAAAACTTGAGCACTAATATCATAAGTGTTGAATTTAATGTAAATTTTAAATTTAAATAAAAAATCCATTTGTGTTAATAAATAAATATTATTATGATTCACAGAAGATCCTTGACAATTTATTTACTTTAGCAATGCTTTTTCAAATTATTTTAATTTTTCAACAGCAGGCATAAAATTAATAAAAATAATATTCACATCCATTTAAAAGACGTGTACTTGCAAGGGTATTTAGTTTTCGTGATTGAAAATTATTTCTTCTTGTTTTGTATAATTTAGCTAGCGCCAGTCTAACAAGTCCTGCTGTGGTGGCAAGAGAAACAGCGTGTTTTCTTTTTTAATGCAATTAGTGAGTGCTGCAAAACACTAGGCGGCAGACACACACACACACACACACACACACACACACACACACACACATGTTGTTAAATATATATTTTACTGCGTATAGAACAAACTCAGAAGTTGTATCGTTTTTTGTCGCTCAACTCGTAATTAATGCTGAAAGGCAGCGCAAATGAAGTCAACGCCAAAATGCTGTACAATTTTCGGCGGCAAATGCAATTACTTAATCAGCATTCAAAAGTTGAGATAAAGACCAGATAGCGGATATGGAAGGGGTGGGGTGGGGGGGGCTTGAATTGGAGACATTGCCACATATAGCCAGAATAGCGAATGCAACTTCAAATCTATTTATGTCAAGTGGTTTGCACAAGACTTTTGGCCATGTCTGAAAATGATGAGCCAGTCGCATTCACATTTTACATATATATTCTGGCTAACGTCCTGTTTGTTTACATTTAGTTTTGTTTGGCAATCCTTGTTGTTGTTGTTGTTGTTGTTGTTGTTGTTGCTCTATTCACATGATAAAATATGTTTGACTAATTGAAAATTTGCATAAAATCAATTAAAATTGAAAATCTTGTTGGCCAACAGCAGCCGGAGCAGCAAAAAGGTTAAGTGAACATTCAGCAATTCATTCAAAATACTCATTCACTTACTCATTCAGTTCTGGCCAGACAAATATTGATATTTGGCTTACTGCTAAGATGTGGCATCTTCAAGATTTCAATTCGTGTTTCTCTCTCTGTGTGTGTGTGTGTGTGCTTGTGTGCTTGTGTGTGCTTGTGTGTGCGTCCCTCTGTCTGGTGGTCAAAACTTAAATATTAAAAATTAAATTAAAGCCCAAAAGTTTTGAGCTGCTGCATTTTGTATTTGACAATTAGTAAATTTCACTATTTAATTTATAAATATGACAGAAACACTGTTTGCTTGCTGCAGACAAATAAGTGCCATCATCACTGGCATCATCATAATTAGTTATTAAATGGCTGCAATTTGACAACGACATCTGATGAAATAATTGTTGCAGTCCTTGAGGAATATCTCAAGTGACAAGTTGAGAAAACAAATTAGGCAGCAGCAAATCAAGAGCCTATTTATATATTTCAAGTGTCAATGAAGATGTTTATGCCAAGTTATATTATAATTTAAATTTTATAAGTTGCTTTCATTTCTTTCTGTTTAATGAGTCTTAAGATTGTTTAATGATAATTCTAATTTTCTATAAGCGATTTAAGTTCGCTTTAAAAGACATAATTACCTATAATTTCGCTATCGGAACTATGTAGAAATTTGCCTCTCTCCATCAATATGCACTTTCTGATGTTCTTCAAATTAATAGTATTTTCTGTGTCAAATATTATTTGGGATATACAAAAGTATCGCCATAATCTATCTTGCAGATATTTGGCCAACTTTAGCTCGCTATAAAGTGCATAATTTCGTTTTCCATTAGCATTTGCATTCCCAATTCAAAATTCACTTTGAACACTCAAAAAATAAGATAAATAAAACAGTAAAGGAAACCGATTAGCCTAGACCCAAAAACTTTTTGGGTCAACTTCAAAATATTGTTGTTTTTGCTGATGTTGAGTGGATTCAACTATAGACTATCGAATCTGTCACATTTCGAATCCAAATTGAAAACGCTACGAGAAAATGCAGCATTTATGTTTGCTATTTTTTCTATAGAGCTGTATGTGTTGGGGATGTGGAGCAGCTTAGTTGGGTCGTTTTCAACTGAAATTAACCAAACTATGAATAAAAAGAGGTACAGTGGTAGATAGAGAGAGGGACTGAGGGAGAGGGATAGGGACAGAAGAGTGCTGCCTGATGGCCGGGATTGATGTGTGTGTTTTTTTTTCCTCGTTTTTCAATAGCTTCGAAAAGCATTAAAAAGCAATTTTTTGGCTTAGTTTTATTACAGCTTGTGATTGCTACAAAATTATTTGGTGTAGTTTTTGGTAGCTGGGATCTGAAATTGACACTTTTTTTTTTGCATTCAGCTCGCATCTAGTGAGAAAAAAGGATTGCCGCTATTAGGGATATTGAGTAAACTCTCAAAAGTATGCTGTAAATGTGAAGTGTAGATAGTATTGGAAAACATTTGAGAAAATAGTGATTTAAAATATATTTGTTAATATAATAAATAATGTATATATATACATATTTATTTTGTGATTTAGTGGTTACTAATTAAAATAATACTTTCTTTTGGATTTCACTTTATTAATATTGTTAAAAGTGTTGTATATGATTTTCACAATATCTTATTCTTAATAGTTGGTCCCACATTGAGTGGTTGTAACTGAATCTTGGGAAGTACAAACGAACTTAATACAAATTATTTAAATCGTTCTATTATTTTCATTATCAAACATAATTGGGTAGTTGCTTTGGCAGAACTTTTCAAAACATAAACTTCTTAATAAGAGAACCCATCGTTCGACCGATTGTTTCTATAAAGGAATACTACAAATCTGATGTAGTAATTTGATCTGACTAGTATGCCAAGTTTCATCAAGAAACTAGACTAGAAATAGATAGAAAAATGAAGTTGCTAGAGAAAAAAAAAAATTCCCTCTATGAAGGCATGAAAAGAGTCAAGATGTAAGCATTCTAAGCGCATACTTATATCAACAATATTCGTTTTGTCCTGGAGTTAATTGACTGAGAGATAATGTCAAGCAAAGTGCTGCAGTTGATGTTGATGTTGCTGCTGCTGGTGCTGTTTCTGGCTGTTTCTCTAGTTCAAATTGGATCAACACGGACAGGTGTAAATTACGAAAGCTTAACAAAAGCCACTGCAAAGCTCCACAGCAGCAACAACAATAACAACAGCAACAACAACAACAACAACAAAAACAACAATGGCACATTGCTGGCAGAGTAAGTGCTGCAGCTATTGCTGGCTGAGATTCCTTCGCATTTCTGTTGTTGTCGTTGCTGGGCGTTTAATTAATTTAACAAAGGCCACCCACACACAAAAACACACAAACCCATATATATATATATATATATACCTCAACACACACATACACACACACACACACACACACCATACTTGTGACATGTCAGAGCAGTCTGGCAACGTCACTTAATTAATTTGGTGCTGTGTGCACTTAATGCCGGAAGTTGAAGAAATACGGCCACATTTTGGCTTTATGGTATGGTAAATTCCAGCAACAACATCACATGACCAACAACAAGATGAGCCGGTTTGAGAAGGAAGTCACCGAGTTGTTGTCAGCCACTGCACTTGATCCATCTAATGTGATGCGTGTGTCTGTGTGTTAGTGTGTGTGTGTGTGTGTGTGCTTGTGCCTAAATCAATCAAAATGCTTCCGCCAAGAGTACTGTTTCCGCCCCAGCTACCTCGCCCACTCAATTTATGGCCAAATCGGATGCAAATGTCTAAGAAGCTTACGACGCCCAAAATCGTTTACGCATTTTTAACCCATTACATCGACTCCTCCGCCAGGGACCTCAAGGCCAATGAGGCTAGGGCTTAGGTCTCAACCACATCCCAACCCATCCCATCCCACCACCACAAAACCCGATCTCAGCGCCCTTCAACGCCATGACGGACGCCGACAAACTCATTAGTAGCCAAGAGCCAAACCATAAATTTGAAGGCAGTCCAAGCTCTAAACAAATCCCTCTCTTCCATAGCTGTCTTTGTTCTCCACTCTCTCTCTCTCTCTCTCTCTCTCTCTCTCGATGCTTCTCTCTCTCTCTTCATCTATTTGTGCTTTGGCTGTAGTCTCAGTCTCTTGGCTTGTATGCCCCTTGGGCATGTAGGAAATGCTGCTAAGCTCCACTTCCTTGAAAATGTCAGACAGTGTCGAAACGCATGTTGCGCTTGGGTTCTCATTTCGAAGTGGATGCCACACAAAAAACACAGTAAAGATTGCTGTCAAAAAATTGTAGGCAATTTAATAAATTGCAAAAAAAAAAAACAAAACAATGGAAATTGTTACACCCAAAATGTTATCTCTATTTTTAAAAAATGAATTTTCAAATATTAAGAAAATCGTATAAGGGCTGCCAAATGTGTAAATATTGGGATACCAATTCGTTAATTCTTTCTTGCAGCTAATGCGTAATCTACAAACAATTTTAAAGACATTCCGCTTTATAAAATTTATTGGTCTGACTCGAAATATTTCCATTTAGAACTGAATTCTGAATTCTAAAGTGTTGCGGTTAATACACATTTATCTGAGCAACTGTTTTATAACCATTACAAAATCAGCCACAAAAGCTACTCCATACTCAAGCTGGCCACGAGCTAGTTGGCCTTATTAATGGTCTGTCCAGAAGAGATAACAAATGCATCCTGCCTACGTTTAGCTGGCATTGTGATGCTGGTTTACCCTTTCACCTGGCAGATCATAATCCTGGCATAACTCAGCAGCACAAACAAGTCTTAGCCATATCCCATTTCCCATTTACATCGGCAACACAAACTACATCATCAACATGCAACTTTGAAAAATCACATCACTGCACTAAAATCCTATTAAATCCGTGAACTCAAAGCAACAACAACAACAACAACAACAACAATTTCAGTGCATAAAATTAGTCAAGTATTTTTAGCCCTTTTTGAAGCACAAAAAATGCAAATGAGTGAGTCAAGTCAGTCAAGAAAGAGAGTGTTAGCGAAAGAGAGAAGAAGAGACAGACACACACAGACAGAGAGAGAGAGAGAGAGAGAGAGAGGGGAGAGAGAGAGAGAGAGGGAGAGAGAGAGAGAAAAGCAATGCTTAAAAAACAATAATGAATGCAATTTTTTGTTGCGTGCATTGCGAAATGTTTGTGTTTATGTTGAGTGCGATGTGTGTGTGTGTGTGTGTGTGTTTTATTGAGCAAAGGTAATTTTTATAAACTGAGCTCATTTAAAATAAGTCAAGTGGGTATAATATTTTTTTTCTTTTGCATAACTATGTAACAGGCTGAAGGCAGCATTTACGATCCCTGCATTTCTGAATAAATACCATAAGAACTGGAGACTTCAAATATTGAACCGATAACAGCGCTTGTTTAGATATGTAATCGACAATTATCGATATCTTATAGTATAATATATAAATTTAAAAGCTTAATTTAACTAGAATATATTTAACAGGTGTGATCAGGGAATATCGTAGAAGTGCTAACTTGCAACTCGTTTTACACATTTATTAGTTTATTTATTTCATCCGAATATCTTATAAAATATGTAAAAATTTATATAAATTAACTAATAAACACCAAGAAAGTAAATTCATGTTTTCTTAGAAACAACAACAACATCAACGAATCCGCATAATTTACACACCACAATCATGCTTGCAACGCGGCAAGGTTGTGTACTTTTGAAACCACTGCCTGTAAGTGGCAATGTTGAAAAGCTTTTCATGCCCCACTTCATGCACGCAAATGAGCATTTTGAGCCAAGTCGCTTGCATTCGCATTTCACTTTGCATGCCGCTTCAAAGCCGTCAAATCGTCAGTTCCAAAATAGATGTTTTCTATTTCGCAACGTGAAAAGCCAAAAAATGAAAGGTGCGTTTTGCATTTTGAAACACAAAGCTGCCATTCCACCACATGGTGTGTGGGTGTCCTCTCTGTGTGTGTGTTTTGTTGCTTACTGTTTGCTGTCACTAATGATTGTGCCAAGTAGCAAGAAACAAATGTGGCAAGTTGCACAGCCAAACTAAAAATGCATAACAATATGAAAGCAGCTTTCAATCATTGACTTTCCAAGCGAAATGCGGACTTTTCAACAGATTGCCTAAATCAATGAAAAGAAGCTAAAATATGCATTTCAGTTTTAAAATTATAATTCATAGAATAAAATGTATTTCACATTTATCCTGCTGCAGCATATATATATATTTGAAAATATTCAAAAACTATATTTTTGTTAGGCAAACATAAGTTTTAATATATTTTTAATTGGTTAAGAATTAAATAAATTCAGACTGCAATTGTTGCATATTTGAATTGTTGTGGCATAAATGTTGTGCTCTGAGCAAAATTTGGTAAGTTATAAATATATAATTGCTACTTAGAACATGTGCTCATCTGTTAACAATTAGTCTTAGCCCTGAATGATGAATGCAGCACAAATAATTTAGATAAATGCCGTAAATTCATTTAGTATTTAGCTAACAACTTTCTTGTGGGCAACACATCCTGTCCGGCCAAAACCAAGCACACAGCTGAACAGAGCTAAGGCCATAAGCTGACCCAATTAGCCAGGCTGGCCTTCAGGCAGCAGGCATGCCACTCGAGTGCCAGATTACTCTCATACTTGGCCCGTACTTGCTACATGCAGCTTCAACTTGGCATTTGTGCGGATTCTTCATTGTGTACTCCATGCGGGTCAAGTGCTTCCGGTTGCTGTTGTTGTTGTTGTTGTTGCTGACGTTCTTCTTGTTGCTGCAGGGAGCAAAAATTACATTAAACATATTTTATTAAATTCTCCCATTCGCCCAACCCCAAACCCCCAACCCCCACCGCCCACCGCCCACTATTCACCGCCTGGTGACCCAGCTTGGCTGTTGCTCCTGTTACACTTTTCATGTGTAATTTAATTTTATTTTTATTATTATTATTTTTTTTTTTTATTTAGTTTTGTTAGGGTTTATTCTTGCAACATCTCCATGTGGCTGCAACTCCTGCTTCTGGCCATGTTGTTGTGGCTTCTTGTTGCACACATTTGTGGCTGCCGCTGCTTCTGTTGCTGCTGTTGCTCTCATTTACGGCCCGGACATTGCATTAGCTGCAATTAATTAAGTTATACGCTGGGAATTACTTAAGCCTGGTCTGGCTTACAATAAACAGTTCATAAATATGCCACATGTGCCCATAAATAGTTGTGGCAAAAAAGAAGGAATACAGCAAATAGATTTAGATGACTCCAAAGAGAAGGGTTTGGCTCTCTGACACTCTGCTAAATAAAATAATCAAAGTTTAAATGAAAAGTAGACAATTGACAGATCGATTTATATATATATTAAATTTATATATATATATATATAAAATATTAAATTTATGCACATTAAAAGTAATTATAGAAAAATAAACATACCAAAATAAATATTCAGCTTTAGTTTTATTTTTTTTTTTGAGTTTTTAATGCAATGTTTACACTAGCCATAAGCCTCAGAGTCGCAATAATCACGTTTTTCGCAAAACTTTATCCATATTTGACAAACAGGAAAACCTCAAAACAAGGATGGCCAATTACAATTGTATAAGCCGAGTGGATGTTGTTGTTGTATGGAGATAGAATTTTGGTCCCTGCAGCTAAATCCGCATGCCGCATTCTGCATCCTGAATTCTGCATTCCGCATCCAAATCCGCCATTGTCACTGCCAAAGCAAAGCAAATGTCAATTGTGTGCGCCTTTGGGTTGAGAGTTAGTGCGAATGAGTGAGGATCAGGATGAGGACAACAAATTGCATGTCAACAGCTCTCGCCGGGTATTATCCCCGATGAGCAGAGGGAGCAGCCGGTTGCCTTCCATGCTTGGGATTATAGATGACAAAAACAAGGTAGGCAAAAAATTGCTCTGCCTTTATCTATATATATATATATATATATTCATGATGTCTTTGTATATTGTATTTGTATTTGAATTGAAAAATAATAAGCAATGCATTTCGGGGCAAAATCAATCGAGCTTGTAATGCCGAGAGGAGCGTCGCTCCTCCCTCGGTCAGGTTAAATAGTCAGCTCGCCCACGCAGCTATGCAGCTGTTGTTCCCAGGCCGAGGCATTGTGCTCTAGTTATTATGATTATTATTTTATTGGCCCTCTCGAAACTCGGTTTACGAGCTGTCCAAAACGGCATTGTCAACAAGATGCATTCATAAATTACTCGTGACTTGAGTATTTGGCGCCCAAACTAATTGTTATCTCTCTCTCTCTCTTATCGAGGGCTTTATATCGTCTCGCAGTTTTTCTTCACCGTGTTGCTCTTGAAACTAATTAAGTTTCCACAAAAAAAAAAAGAACCAGTGGAAAAATAGTAGTAACTAGCTTTACATTTTTACATTTTTATGGCTTTATTTACGACTTTTTGCTTTGAGCGCATTCATTGTGTGAATTTTGTTGAGTTTCTTTTTAATGCTTCTTAATTCTAATTACCACACGCTCGACTGTTCATCTCTTGTCTGCTAGCTGCCCACTACTCAGCTCAGCTCTTTACCCTTTAATACCCTGTGCTCAAAGCTGAAAAGGGATATTAGCGACTCACGCGACCTTGAACAGACAATGCTCTGCAATTGTGGTTGAGAAATACAAATTAAAAACATTTACAATTTTCATTACTACTCTTGAAAATAATGCATATGTATTTCAATGATAAATTATAGGATATTTTGGGGCAATCAATTTGTTATTTTTTTTTTTTTTTTTT
Source organism: Drosophila melanosoma (assembly GCA_035042045.1). Taxonomy (NCBI): domain Eukaryota; kingdom Metazoa; phylum Arthropoda; class Insecta; order Diptera; family Drosophilidae; genus Drosophila; species Drosophila melanosoma. The sequence continues at coordinate 915,714 of JAWNLY010000086.1, read as the reverse complement.
TGGAAGTTACGCTCTATCCAATTTATAGTTTACGACTTTTTACATTTTAATGGTGCTGAAGAGATCCGTCAGCCAGGTTTAAAGTTCTCAGCTCGCAGCGGTAAGAAACGCAATTTGAGCATCATTAACTCTTAACTTGCCTGCACTAATTTCGTATCTCAATATTTTTTCAAACACCTGAAAAAAAAGAAGTAAAACAAAAAAAAAAATGAACTAAAGATGCTCTTAATAACGAGTATCTCGTGGATGGACCCACTAATGGCTTCACAGATACTTTTGTATGACTCTAAAGACTGTTGCAACACAATTTCATGCTTCATTTTCTCTCTAATACAATTTATTTGTTGTTGCTCTCTGAATGTGGCATGACTGTAACTAAAACTTTGGCCAGCTAGTTAATTCGATAACAACTATAGAAAACTACAGTTAAATGTTATTCGTTATTCGTTATTCGACTGTTAGTGTGCCAGTCTAAGAGCTTTGTGGAGCCACTGGCTTAGTGAAAAATATGTTTCTCCCAAACCATTTTAAACATTTATGTCCATTTCACCTAATTAAGACACATTCCTGCTGTGCTTATGAGGCTATTTGGTTGAAAGCACAAATATAACCAAAGGGTTAAAATAAATGTTTATAGTTTTTAGCAGAGCTTATCGTTCAGATATTTTTGTATGAATATTTATATTATATGTTCGAGGCTGGCCAAGGCACTACCTCATCTAGAGAGAGGGTGCCCCTTTGCCACTTGGTGCGACTCCAGTTGCGAATGGCAATTGTCTACTTCCATCACATATAAACTGTGCTGAACAATTGTACAAGTTTAGAAATGTCAATTGAAATGCTGAAAGTTGTGTATCCACTATAACAACTACTATCGATTTTGCCCTGATAAAGACGAAGAGGAATGGAAGCAGCACTTCTTCAATTAGAGAAGAGAATATTTCAATTCCTGGTATCTACCTTCCATGCAAATATATTGGAACTCTTTGATACCCAAAAAAGGATATATACATATATTTATATATATATATTAACCTACCCTGCTGACAATTGCCATAACCCAACCTATAATATAATAATATAATAATAAATCTCGTTCTCTAGACTTTATTCCATAATTGAATTTTCTAAAATATAAATGCTGAATTTTCGCATTTAAATAACACACAAATGTAGTTAACTTTTGCAATGCAGCATAGCAGATTACAAAAACAATTTATCAACATTTATTGCTGACATAATTTGCATTTTATGAGCCAAAAGCGAGTTAACATTTTGGAGTCGGGGGGGGGGAGGGAACAACCAGCTAATCTCATGTAACTGTCATGATGCAGTGTGTATGTGTGTGTGTGTGTGTGTGTGTGAGTGTGTGTGAGTGTGTGTGTGCTTGTGTGTGTGTTTTTGTCGTTGCTTAATTGCTGCCCGGACTAAAAGGATGCAACAGTTGCCTAGCCTGCCTGAAAGCAGGGCGCCAGTTGACTTGAGGCGGAAAATTGTGCAAGCAACGTGAAGAGCAACTGTGCCTGTTGTTGCAGTTGCAGTTGCAGTTGCAGATGCAGCTCGAGCAACCACAGCGTAAATAAATAAAAGCGTATTTAGCATAACATCAAAAGCTAAACACTGCACATGAATATGAATTTCCACTTGGCCACTTGTCGCCCCAGCAACGCTTAAGGATCCCCGTGTCACTTGACTTGGCCAGCGTTAATCATCCACCGCACAGACTGCACCTACATTTTGAGAGGTGTTTAAATCCCATCCTGCATAGAATGTGATGAAAAAAAAAGGGGGAAAAACACGAACTTAATCACACAAGTTCGCTCAGTTTATAAAGTGTCATAAATCAGTTCAAGTGTTGGACAATGTGCGCACAAAGTGTTGACTAATGCCGAGTCACGTGTGTGAATTAGTCGAGTTTTACACAACTCCATAAATAATTGCCGAAGTGCAATTTCCAGATTAGTAGCACACGGTTGTCATAGAAAGTTTTGTGCAATTAGCTCGGAAAAAAGAGTTTGTGGTTTAACTACAAAGTCGAAAATCTAATTTAGTATTTCCGCAAAGGATAATCTGGATAATTTATTGATATATATGCATATATGTGATAAAAAATGTTACATTTAAGGCAAAATCTGAATTCTACATATTACTTAGTAATTAGAGACGAGTTGGCTTCCAAAATATGGTCTGTTATCATTATGAATATGTAATGAAAGTGTTTATCCGACTGTTTAAGACTTTTCCAACTTTTGCTCGTAAAATATTTTGATGCAGTGAAACAGTGATCCGAACCTTATTTTGTCCATCTGAGTTGGCTTTACTGTAATGCGAAATGGGTGTTTATTTTTTTTTTCGGCAGTCGCTGCTGCAACCGAGATAGCATTGTGAATGCTGGCCAAAAGTGGAATTTGATTTTTGGTCAACTGATTGAGGGTGTTCTGACTATCGCAGGAATCATCTGCACACTACCCCCACACTCCCCCACACTCCACCACGGTGCTGCACAGCCACATGTCATGTCATTTGTGAGTCCTTATCGTGATTTTAACGCCCATTTCGACTTGAAGTATGCATTAAAAATGTGCCTGCCGCTGATGTGTCGGCAATCGCACACACACACTACACACCACACACACACCACACACACAGTCGCACGCACACGCATACATCTCAAAGTAAGGAGCAAACAAACAAACAAATATCCTGTCGCTGCACGCACTTATCCTGCATCTGACACTTAACACTTGAGCACCAGTCCTGGATTCCATAAATGTAAAAGAGAGGGACAGAGAGTGAGTGTGAGAGAGAGACGGGAGATATGGGATTCATGTGTGCAATATGCTTATCGCCTGAACAACAACAACAACAACAACAACAACAACAATTATTGCTTATTATTGCTTGGGAAATGCATTTTCCGCTCCCTGCTTAGAAAACTTTTCACCCTCCGCTGATTTGTGATTTGTGATTTTGTGCATTCGATTTCATTTGAGTGGACAATCGAATTATTACGCCTGAGATTTTTATATTCGTGTTCCTCACTATTGCTTTTGCTTTATTTTTTTTTTTTTTTTTTTTTTTTGTGAACCGTTGCTGCTCATTTGTTGCGGACACGTTTTCAGCGCCTTGTGGGAAATCGTGAAAAGTCTTTCAAGTGTAAATTAAAGTGTGATTCCTGATGCACGCTCACAGCACGTTCGTGTGGCAACAGGAGGCAGTCAGACGCCACGGTGAATAAAATTGCGGAAATTCAAAAATATTAAAAAGAAATATTACAAAAAAACATTGCCTATATGCAAAGGCTAGTCGAACCTGAAATACACTTACAAAATAAATACATTTAATGGATTTATTTTTGTTGCTTCATTTATTGATTGCTACTAATTTAATTACATATTGTTTGTGGTTGCTTCATAAATTTATTTGTATAAAATTGACAAGAGAAAATCAATGGATTTATTTGACAGCTACATGAATTAATTAACTAAATAAAATAATTGCATATTTTTTGAATTAGCATATCGATTTTTCTATGTCAACAAAGCACATAAAACATCGGAGATTAGGATGTTCTACGGGTAAAGTACAATACCATTTGTAAGGGCATTCAAGAAATGAATATTGAATATTTTTGTATTTGCTGTTGTTGTTGTTTATGCTAGGATAATCCAGTGACAACATATTTTTGCCTCTGACGCCGCTGAGTGGCAACTTCCTCTTCGTTTTTATTTGCTGCCTTTCTCTATCAGTGCTATCAGGCCTCATCATCTTTATCATCTGGTGTCCTCAACGATGTTGTCAGTCCTCGACGCGTGTGCGCGAGGTTTATTATTTTGATATTTCCTGAGATATTTCTATGCCCATTTCCACAGCTTCTCGCATTTCGCATTGAAAGGAGTTTGTCACTGGGACCAGTTTTTATTGTGCGGAATATAAGTTGATTTTAATAAAGTCAAATAAATCAACTGCTCGCATTCGCAGGACGCCGATTGGCAATATAATGGAAAATAATATATATTGGAAATGGTTAGGAAAAGAAAATAGTACTGTTACGGGAATGTGGAAATAAAAGTTTCCCTTTTTTTAATATATATTTGTTTTTATAAAAGCTATCAAGACTTTAATTATATCTTTTTTGAAAGATTATTTTTCACCTTAAACTTTTAAGTATTGCTATATGAAGAGGAGAATTGCAATAAGCAAAGTCATTATTCAAACTATTATACATATAGCTAAATTTTTAACGCTTTCAAGTTCTTTATAATAGACAACTTTGTAGTTTCTTTAATATTATAAAATTAATAACAGCTACTATAGAAATTCAATTCGATCAAAAAATATCTGACTTAGGTAAACAAGATTTAGTTAAAATACACTCTAAACAATAGTAATTGCTATGAAATTAATTTGTAAATTACTTTTTTCCGCATATAAAAAAATTTTTTTTTTTACTAAACTCTATTAAAGTTTCTGTTTCAGTAAAATAATCAAGGGTAAGGATTTAAATGCATTTACCATTTATTATAATTTGTGAAACACTAAACAAAATATATATTTGACTTTCCCTTCTTCCCAACATAGGTCAGTTTCCGCCCTTTAAGCCCGATTCTCGGATTTGTTTTCAAAATAAATATTCTTTCGAAAAATAAATAATTTAGTTTTAAGTTAAAAAAATATCTGAAAATAGTTAAATGTAATCTACTTCCCTTGTGACTTGTAATAATGTATTTGACTTTCCCTCTTACCCAGCATAGGTCAGTTTCCGCTCAAATTGGTCGCAAGTCTGATTTTTCGACATGTTGTCCGACACTTAATGCTAATTTCTTGCACAATCCTAAGTCTGGTGACGTCGGCTTAGTTAGACGATTACACAATGATGACGAATGGGTCGACAACTTGCCAACAGCACTGTCGGTTCATTCCGGTATTTACAGCGACTATTGTTTGATCGAGAGTCGGCCCTTAAAATATCACCAAAATTCTACGTACAAAATTCGTGTTTGTTCAGCGTCGCGCGTCGCTTGGTTTTTGTATTTTTGTTTTTTTTCCATGTTTTTGTTTTCTTTAGGTTTTTTTTTTTTATTTTTTGGGAAAGGTGCAAGGCATCTGTGAATTGTGCGAGTTGAATTTTTGTGGATTGTTTGTTTGGCTGGCAGCAGGTCATGCGGCGCATGCACCACAGCTCAGCTAGTTCGAGGAGTTCCCAACAACAACAACAACAACAACAAGAACAACAACAACAAGAACAACAACAACAAGAACAACAACAACAACAAGAACAACAGCATCCAAGCAGAGATTCTGGCTGGGTTTGAGTTGGGAATTGTGCAGCGGCATTTTATTTGTAGTCTGTTCCTGGCGGGCTTTATCCGTTTGCTGTAATCAAACAACGAATGATCATAAAAAAAATCACTGTCTGTGGTTGTTGTTGTTATTATTGTTATTGTTGTTGTTATTGTTGTGATTGTACTTCAAAGCCGGCTCGCCGATCCTTCTGAGTTGCTTGGTCAGCTCGTTAGTTTTTTTGGTTTTGGTTTCGATTCGATGCGTTTCGTTGTGTTTCTGTTTTTTCAACACTGCTCTTCAAATTGTTGCGTTTTCTTGTTAACGCAACTTCGTTCATTGCATTTAATGAGCTAACAAACACACATGCAAGGCTGAGTTTTGGGTGTTTAGCGTTTGCCATATAAAAATAAATCAATATAGTCGAGCGATCGACGTGTGAAAATCCTTTGGCTATGTCAACAGAACAATATTTTCCCAATTTCCCAATAAGCAATTGCACAAAATAACAATAAACAATCCCCCCCCCGCGACAGTACGTAGGGGGTGTTTTTATTGCTTAACTGCACCATTTTCAATTATCTGTTGTCTGATTTTGGCCTTGGCTTAATGTCCTCATTAATGCGCAAGTCTCTGGCCAAACACATTGATTGCGTTTTCATGCCTTTTCCACATCCCTGCCTCGCCTCCCGCCTCCCGCCTCCCGCTTTCCATTTTGCATTTATCATTTAGCATTTCGCAATTCTCATTTGGCGAATCGGCGGAAATTTGCGATTTTGAATTTTGATTTGAGATTAAATTGTCTCTGGCGATTAACATCAATGCAGCACTGAAACACTGTGCAAACAAGCGTATGTTTGCATTAGTCGCAAAAGTGCAACCCTCCACCCCACTCCACGCGCTTCCACATCCAGCTGTATAGAGCCCTCGGCATGCGAGATTTGTTGACCCACCACCGATTGCTTGCCACGCACAATGGACAGTGGCTGCATCGAGCATTGGGAGGAGGACGCACTTCGTGCTTCGTTTGATTTGCTTTCTGCTCATTAATTTTGCGGTTTCCACTGTTTTTCTCTTTTCCCGCTTAGCTAATTTTTTTCATCGGGCTTATTGGTTTTTAGATGGTTTGGCAAAATAAAGATCTGCAGACAATCGCTTGGGTTCCTAAAAAGCTTTAGTTAGCAAACACCTGGTCATTTTCATGTGTGGTAGTATTTTTAATTTTATTATTTATTTATTTACTTATTTATTTTTTTATTATTTGTTATTTATTTATTTATTATTTGTTATTTATTTATTTATTTTATTTATCTATTTATTTACTTCTTTACATATTCATTTATTTATTATTTAATTTGTACTATATATGAATTATTATATATTAATTATTATTTATAAGGTTTTATTTATTATATTTTATGTATTATTTATTATGTATTATGTATTATTTATTATTTTATTTAAATATTATAAGATACTTTTGCTTACACTTAGTATTTTGAAAATCAGATTTAATCTGTAAAATATTGTCTAATAAATGATTTTTTTTTTCAAGCATTTCCTATTTTAATTCACTATAATTACAAAACTAGGGTACGTTCCAAGTCGCCATAACCCTAGTGTTCTTCACTCCTCTGCACTGCTGCCCTGTGGCACACATCAGCTATTCGAGCAGTGGCTGAAGTTGCAGATAAACGCTGGTGCCGGACTTATGAATATAATCCTTAAATTATTGCAATAACAACAACTATTGCGCAACGGTGCAAATAAAAACCCAACTATTAAGTGTGAATAAGCCAGCAACCCTGTTCGCTGCTCTGGTGCTGCTCTGGTGCTGCTCTGGTGCGGTGTGGTGGCAACCTTTGCTCACATGCTGGCACCAACAATTATGTGCATTTGTGTGTGTGTGTGTGTCTGTGTGTGTGTGTGTGTGTGTGTGTGTGTGTGTCTGTGTGTGTGTGGCACAATTATGCGAGAGAGTGCAAGTCCTTTGCCAGGATGATTAGCTTTTTGGACTGCGGCTGAGGGAATTGACGCTATTATCGTTTATTCTCAAAACGCACGTCAACGCGATGCTGTGTGCACCGTTATGTTTCGCATCTAATTGATGTGGTTTGCACGCCCACCTTTGCCACGCCTCCTAGCCGAAAACACTGCTTTTTTCCCGCCAGCCGTCTTAATCAACGTTTTTCCCGGTAATTATGACCCAATTAAATGAGCTCAACGCAAAATGTTTTAGCAAAAAAAAAAAAAAAAAGAGGAATAAAATTATGCAAATTTGGCTGAACGCATCGCTTGGAAACTAAACTATAAAAGCGAAAACGAAATGAAATTAAAATGCAAAAATGTCATGTAAAGTCTAACTAGAAAATGCAGCGTGACAAGGCCAATTGTCAATCAATATGGAAGAGCGTTGCACGACTTTTTCGACTGACTGTCAATCAGCATTAACCAATCAATAGATGCTGGGGCAACAATAAACAAAGTGAAATTTCGCCAACGGTGTTGTTGCTCCCTTTTTGGCCTGGAGGACATGTTGTGTGACAAAATTGTGCAAGCCTATTTTAGCAGCAGGAGCAGAAGCAGAAGCAGAAGCAGGAGCAGGAGATATGCCTCTGGGCAAGGATTATGAGCGTAAATTAACCCTTATTGCCAGAAAATATGCGACAGCTGATTGACAGACAAATGACAGGACACATAAAATACAACTCTGAATTTCCATGACTATCCTAGCAGAACTGTACTTATTTCGTCCTCATGTAGGGGGTCCCAAAGAAACAGAGAGAAAGAGAGAGAGAGAGAGAGAGGGCGAGAGAGAGAGAGAGATAGAGAGGGGTTTGTCTGATATTTGAATTCATTGAATTTGATGTACATGTGTTCAACATGACACTTAGTAGCGGCTTAAATGTGTTTAGACTTTAGAGTGGCACCAGAATAAAAAACACACACAAAACAAAACACACACACACACACACACACATACACACACAGTATTCCGTAGATTGAAAGATGCCAGCTTAAATTGGTGTATGAAAATTGAAATTGACATTTTCAGAATGGTATGGATAAAAATGCATAAAGCTGGTTTATTATGCTTATATCACGATTCGGTAAGATACGATAAAGCTGAAAGTTGCTGCATATGTGTTTTACATTACAGATAATATACATCATGATGAATATCATCAATGTGTAACCTCTGTCCAACTAACAGGTTATTTCGCTCAATTTGTTAGTCGATCCGAAAAAATAATGTTAACAATGTTATTTTTCACTGCGAAACTTTAATTACTTTCTTTTTTTTGTATATATACAAGTAAAACACATATATAAGATGAGAAATCTAGTTTAATCAATTTAAACAAATTTTTGATTATTAGTGTTTGTAATTAATTTTAGCTATCTATAAAAAGATAGTATTTTCAAACTAAACTCGAATTGTTATGTGTTTCCATTAACATTTTATCAAATATATATATATTTATTTTGATTCTTTATTTGGCTTTCCTTTATTTGCATACGAAAACCATTGCAACATTCACGCTTCAGGTTTCAGAGACACAATCATCCAATTCGAAAGAGATTAACACGTGGTTAACGAAGTGTTTTAATTTCTGCATATTATTATAAGCACTAACTCGAAAATCTCGAATACAAATTTGTGATATCTTTATCAAGAGTTTTTCAAACACGTCCCACAATGAAATTGGTTTAGGTTCTATCAAAAAAAAAAAAACACAAAATCGAAAAAAAACTTAAATAAAACGTTAGATGATGAAGACATTAGACCCGGTTACAGATTAGAGCAACTGACAGATAAGAGCCAAAGGGCCAATGGGCCAGACAATAGTGTCACATTTGTTGCCCACTGATGCTTTACTTGGAGATTAGTTTCACGAAGAATGGGAAAATGGGTATTGCGGGGGGAATGGGGGGGGAATGGGGTGAATGGGAATTTCAAGCAAGTCATTTACATTTAACATACTCAATTGATTGCCTGGGAGCCAGAAACATATCAGCAGCTAATCAGCAGCATGCAGCCAAAGTCAATTTAAGATCTCAGCACCTCATTTCGGGTAGCACCAATCCGAAAACGCAGCATGCAGCGAGATACATTTTCACGGCCCTCTTTTGTGTTTATACCAAACAGGTGAAAATCATTTTCAGAGAGAGAGAGAGAGAGAGAGAGCCCAGAAGATATCACACTGTGAGCTGCATTGGCTGTTTGGGATTCATTCTGTGTGTGAGATGAAAAGCAGCTTTTAATTAAGAGTTAACCCCATGGAACCGAAACGTACGCATTATGCAGGTGTCCAGCTGCAGTTTCTGTTGGAAATTGGTGTCGGGAGTCGGGAGACGGGAGACGGGAGACGGGAGAGGGGAGTCGCCAGTTGGGTATTGGGAACCGAGGGCGTTGGCTTTTGTCTGTGTCGTGATTTGGGCCAACACCTACGGTTCACAGCTTGTTTTGTCGTGTCGTGTGTGAAGAGGGAACGGCATTTCTAAATGACTGAAGTTACATCATTTCCTTTTGACTACCTTATAAATAGCCTCAATTATGCATCTAATAATATCGATAATTCTCAGCGCCTTTGAGGTATACGCCTACGTTGCATCGCCTCGATAAGCTTTTCATTTAAGCTGATTTTCGAAATGCAAATGAAGTGGTTGATTTGTTCTACCGATTGTTGGCTTTAGCTTTGGTTTTGCCTTGAACTTATATTTAGATAGATTATATGATTATACCCTCGAATTGGGTCTAATTTAAATTTCAACTATTTTAAATGTTTTGCAGCATTTTTCGTATTTATCAATCAATTAAAACATGTTCTTGTAATATTTTAAGTAATTTACGTTATAACTTTTTTTTTTTAACTATAATTCGAACTACTAAAAATCAATAATTTTCATTTTTTAAAAACTGATATATCTTCTAACTAACCCACTTATTACTCTAAAACAACATCTTTCAGACACACGCTGGTAACTGTCGACTAAAAGTACATATTTACACATATATATACATATATATATATATATATACTAATATATTTATATTATTATTTTTTTGCATTAATAAAACTCATCTCACTGACAAGGCAATTATTATTTTATTATTTATTTTTCTTTGAATTTCCGAGTTGATTTGCTTTGGATGTTTATTAAATTTGCGCTCTTCTTCCCTTTTCCCTTTTCCCCTTGCCATGTGCTCTGTGCATTTCTTTAGACTTATATTTTATATTTGCATTTCGAGTATTTTTTTTAACAATGAGATGGCAAATTTTCATGCCGTTTGCTTTGCTTCCGACGTAGTTGAGGATGAGTCCAACGCTGAGTTTGAATATCTCCAAAGTAATTTGAGATGCTTTATGGTAAGATGTGTGGCAGCCTCAACTTAAGCTGCCTGTCAGATTATTATTGAGTTAAATTTATTAAATCAGTGTCAATTAATTTCAACTAAAACTAATTAAATCTTGAGTTGGAAAAAAATAATTGTATTTCTAATTTTTCAATTAAATTAAAAGTGTTGGTTCATAATTATTAAAATATAATTTGTTTCGTAATCAGTTTAATAAAAACTTTTTTTAATATTTATATATTACTTTCATTAAAATGAATGAATTTATAATTATTAAACTATAATTCGTGGGGAAAAAACTTTCTGCGAAGCAGTCTACTTTTTTTTTCTAAGTTATACGAATTTATATTCGTCCACACCGAGACATAATTAAACGTCAATGGAATATTTACCAACCGTAAGTAAATTGATATTCCTGTCATTGCTATATATATATATATTCCAACTTCCGTGCTGGGCGACGGTGTATCCTGTCTGTTGCGGTTTGCCATTGCCGCCATTTTCGCCGTGAATTGACAGGATATTGAATTAAAGAATGCGAAGATTTTTATAGAGATTACACCGCTGGCTGTCATCGATAGGAGCTGCCATTTAATTGAGTTATTAGACGCTCCGCCCCGAACAAGGGATGAACATAAATTAAAATTTTCAAGAAAAGGCGACCGCATTGATGAGGACAAGGACGATGACATTAAGGCTGATGATGTCGTTGAGTAAGAGAATGAAGCTGGAACATTTGTGAAACATATGTTATAAAGAAAAGAACAGGAAGACCGAGGTAGAGCCTCGGCTGGCAGATAAGCGGGAACAGAGGCGGCTGCTGGACAACACGGCGCAAAACAACAAAGGACTCGAGGCAAGGAGCAGCAGCAGAGGCAGCAGCAGGAGCAGCAGCAGGCGGTTAACATAGTCAGCACAGCACAACAGAGCCTGTCAGCAGGATATGCATGAGCGATTTGCGCATTTCACACCTACAATGCACAATAGCAACAACAACAACAACAACAGCAACAGCAACAACAAAAGAGAGAAACAACAACGCCACAAAGACCACATTGCCTAGTCCCGGATCCGAATATCAGCTGCTGAAATTGAGATAACAATTCCTGCAAAGGCTACAAAAAAAAAAAAAAAAAAAGATGAAAAGAAAAAACGGCACAGAAGACATACAAAACAGAAACCACAATGACCACAGAGCGAAGAAAGTGGGAGTTGACACACAAATGAAAATCGTGTGCTGCATGATTGATGGCAATGATTGAGCAGAAGCCAACAAGTCAAAGATGCAGTTTTCGCCTTAAAAAAGGATTCGAAAGTCGACAATCTGGTAGTCAATTGCCGTTATGATTGATAAGTACAGCTGCTGAGTAGGTGTGAACAGCAGCAGCAGCAGCAGCATAAGTCGAACAATGAGCCATGCCACGCCCACATGACTCTCAGGATAACCGCCCAGTTAACCCCTAACTTCGGCTGAGCTGTTGATTTGGTACGTGATCCGACCGCAACTGTGGTGCATTGGCAGCCTCAATTGGAGCCCATGGAGAAACTAATTAAATTGATGAAATTAGACAAAAGGCCGACTTGTTTCATATTCTCTGTCTCTCTCTCTCTCTCACTCTTTCTCTTACTCTCTCACTCTGTCTCCCTCACTCTCCTGGGGGGGGTTACTTATCATTCCGTACGAGTAACGAGCAACCATCAGGCAAGTGCCAGCTGAGCTCGCTGCTTAAGCATGAGTTACACTTTCAGGTTATTACAATGCAGGTTGAAGGGATCTTGAAGGGATGAAGGGATTACCAAAATTTGTGCGGAAGAAGACGAATCGCTTTGCTGACAGATTGCTGAGAAAAAGTCTTAAAATATGATCGATTTGTCTGGTTTAATTGGTATAATCCTAATTCTATTTAATGGAGAATATTTGTTGATTTTCTGGCAAATTTTTATTAAGAGCAATCTTCTCATTTCCATAACAAATTTTCCTAAACATTTTTTACACTTATAAATTGCACAACATTCAAAATTATTAATTTAAAAAATAATTTAATAAATTATAATATTGCATAATTTTTGGGCAAGTTTTAAGCTTTGACAAAGCTTTTCTTGAATTATTTAATATAACACTTACACTTTATAAACAAAAATACATATTGTTTAAAAGTGTAATTTATTTTATGCTATAATTTTTTTAATATTTTTTTTTTTAAATTTTAGTTTAGGGCCAACTTTAGCAACTGTCAAATGCATGTGCGAACAGGCAAACCGCAATATTTGAGGGCATGCAGCTCCTTTGGCAGGACATACATAATACCTACAAACGTTGTGTATGTATATATATATATATATATATACTTATATATTAATTTAATTACAATACGAATTTCGAATGGATAATGAAATTCTGTGGTCATTATCAGACATGCCGCGCATGTACAAAATGCGCTACAAATGTGGCCAATATACTTTAATGAAACAAAGTAGCCAGCGAGGCATATGATGAACAATGCCGCAACTGGGGCAGAGTGAGATGATGCCAGGACGAGCAAGGACATATATATATATATATTTATATATATATAAGCTGGCATTGGCAGCGCATAAATCAATGGAGCATGTAGTGGTCAAAACTGGACAGGAAGGATACTCCAGCGACCAACAGATGTGAGCATGTGAGCTGAATTAAAAATGAGTGGCAAAAGGAATCAAAACCACTCGGCCACTGGGTGATGGTGATGGGTGAAGGATGCGGATGACTCCCCAAAAGTCTTCAGTGGCGCGTAAAGACCAAAAAGGAACAAGGGTCACATTCTGCACCAGGCTGTATGAAATTTTGGGAGTTTGGTTGTGCGGCGTAAAGGTAACCTCAATGGATTTACTTTCCGCCTTTGTGTCGCCGCAGGACATCTTAAGGACTTAACTTGCTTTAGCAACGAAACAACGAAACGATACGAAGCAATAGATTTTTCTTGTTTGGGATTTGTGTGCGTCCCACATGTCTTAGATGAGCGTGTGTCTTGTCTAGTGCAGTTGACATTTAATATGGCATTATCCCTGCGCCGCTGAGTTATAAATAATGTTACATTCAAGCCACCCAACCTCCCCACTCCCACTCCCACTTCCCATGAAAAACATAAAAAAGTACTACTGGCAACAACTGGCAGGCAAAGACCTCAGCCAGTGCTGTAGTTAAAGATACTTGCAACGAGGGGTTCGAGCCTTAACCCGAAGGGTTTCGCAATGTTATCGCCGCTGGTCAGTTAGCAAAAAAAAAAAAAAAAAGCAAAAAAAAAAACCAATTTTGCTAAAAATATTAGAAATATCGTTGGCAGTGGCTGGCAGAGGGTTAGGTATATTTTAAAAATGATATATATATATATAATCGAAACAGAGCACGGTCAACATATTTTGAATGTCTGACATGGTTGGGCCTAATGAAATGGAATGAGTTTATTTTTGCTTGGGGTAATAAGCGGTTGGCATAACCAATAAAGATTAGCTTCCTGAACAACCCCCGCATTCAACATTCAGATATGAAATACTTATATCACATAAATAAGTATTAGGTAGATGTACTTCAGACTTATATCTGTATCTGATTTCTACGCACGAAGGGATCAAGAAAAATGATGAAAATTGTCCAATTTGTTATTAAATGAGTCTAATCTTTTCGACTACTTTGGGAATAATTTCTGAATTTATAGAACTGATGTGGTTTCTACAGTTTAACTTACTTCGATTATGTATTCTATTTTACTAGATGTATAGCCAGATATCGTCAAAAAAATCCACAAACTTATTGCTAAGTGTTAAAAGTGTTTTCAAAGTAATTTCAAATTATTCAGCGATTATATTTTCATTAAAATAGTTGTAATTATTTTTGACATATTTATGCAACATATTAGTAATAAAATTTCTCATTTACTTAGGGTCAACATCTGCCCCTTTCCCCCTTTCCATGTTTGGCCATTTAAGTGTTAACGAGCCACAACCTTTTAGGAAATTTGATGCTTCTCTGCTTCTTGCTTGTACAGTGTTGTGTAATGCTACACCCATATTGCAACATTTACACGCCGCCACTGAAGAAATCCATTTCATATGCTTTGATTTATATTTATGCGCTTGTTGGTTTAAAAATCACTGGTCGACAAAAGATTTATGATGGGAAAGAAGTGGGACAGACACAGGACATACGGCTCTAAGCTATGGTGAAATATGTGAAACGTGTGTCTGTGGATAATGGGCATGGTAATTCAGCGTGAGCTGGTGTTGTCCAATCCACGAGCTGCCCACACAGCGATGCTAATGAGCCAATGATGATGATGATGCAGATGATGATAATAATGATGTTGCTGAGAACTGTAGTGCAACGAGTGTAAGCAACTGACAGGATGTATCCTATCCAATTGCCAGTCGTGCTGACATTTTAAATATAAACACGAGTCGTTCTTGCTGACGTCCAATTTCTGTCTGTCAGATGGATGGATAGACAGAGTTGTCTGTCCAAATGGCCAGACATGTCTGGCGACCTTGCCCAGGGGCTTGGGAGTGTTGAAACATCGCGACGCATTTGACAGTTGACACTTTGACGCCTGCGAAACTCGCGCATAAAATTATACGGCCTGGGAAATCAAGTGTCTGGCACTTGGTGACGCCGGCACGACAGGATACACATGAAACTGTTGCTGGAATCTCCTTTCCACTGGAGTCTCTCCACCTCTCTTCTGTCTGCCTTTTAGCTGTATGGTTGGTTTTTTTTTTTCCATTTTATTTTTTTTCGTTTTTATGGCTGTTGTGTTGCTGCACTCTCATTAGGAAGTGAGAATAGCTACAACAGCTCGTGATTAGTAGCAAGTCCTGTGGGAGTCCTTAGTGTTTCATAAACACAACAACTGCACAGAGACACTGAGACAGCTGCATGTACGCATGCACTCCAACAGCTGTCCATGTCCAGTAGAGATTAAGTTGTTATATCACCACCAGTGAGGAGGGCAGGAGATGCTCAAATGGCAGGAGAAAATAAACCGAAATCAAAGTAGCGTAACTAAAGCTTCACAGAGTGAGTGTGAGGAAGGATGTCCCAAGGATGTCCGAGTGCCACTGACAACATGCATACGCTGAACAGTTGGTCTTGCCTACCTGGATACACCAATATCGAGGACAATGCCTTTTGTGCCATCGCACATACTGAAGCGAATCAAAGCCAGGATGTGATCTGTATGTGGGTCCTGCGTCCTGAGGCTTGGCTGGCTCTCTGCCAGCAGCTGTGTGTGTATGTGTGTGTGTGGGGTACTTCTGCACTCACAAGCGAAATATTTTCTTCGCATCTAGCATCCTTAAAAATATATATATACATTTTTCTTATTTTTTTTTTTATATCAGAATATTCTTTTTGCATAAAGGAAATTACGAAAGATTACATATTGAATAAACCTTAAATACAGACTACAGTAAATCTGTTCAACAGAAAAATGTTACTTTGCCTTGCTTTTATGTTGGCATTTAGAACAATAATTTCGTTCTTAAATCATTTATACAAATTTAGCACAAATTCGAAGTTAATCCACTTTTGAAAAAGATTTTTCTGCTTCCCTCAAAAGGATTGTATTAAAATTTTCTAAATTAAAATAAACATTTTGTTTTATTTTTTTCGGTACAGATGGCATATTAAATTTAAACATTTACTTAAAAAAGTTTCGTTAAACACGACATTTTTGGCTTAAGCAATTATTGCAGTCTTCATAACTATTTAATAAATTAAATAGAGTCTGCAGCTATATTTAATTCAGCTATATTTAACTGGTTTAAAAATGTTTTGAATGAAAATGATTATTTTCTTATATTTTTTATCCAACTAGTAGCTGATTTTAACAGAGTTCAAATCTTGAGTCCCCATTTTCATTGATCTCAACAAACTGCATTATAAATTTCAACAAATTGTCCAATAGAGTTTATTAAATCTTAATCTTTGGGTTTAACCATATTGTGTTTTTATTCTAAATAAATAAAATAGAATTGCTTGTTACACTTTTCTGATAACTAAGAGCTGATTTGAAGTGCTTTTGAATTGGAACTCTTTGTATCCTTTGATCTCAACAAATTGCAAGTTAAGAATTTCTTTTAATATAGTCAATTTTTAAGACTGGTTTAGTTTTCTAGTCGACGTAGTTTTATTAAATTTTATGGCAAGTCTTCAGCTTGAAGATATTTTATGTAAGTTGGCAGTGGATTTGTTTAGCTTGGATTTAGCTTGGATTGGTTAATACAACTGGCGCCGTCTTTTGGCTGCAAGCAGTTTAAGCAGACGAGATCATTTTGTGGCTGCTAACAAACCAGCAGATAACCACTTGAGCCGCTCCAGGCGCTGGCCAGCATGATTGTGGCCACAATGGTCTGAACGGTAGCAGAATTCACTGACAACTTCATCATAACGCGCACGCCCCAACAACTCGGCTCGGATGGGGGATGGGGGCAGGGTTTGCTGCAGGTTTTGGTTGCAGCCTCAGCTTAATTGCAGCAGCCAGTTTCTCGTAATCAAAAGGCAGCGTTTTGTGTGCACTTCTCGTTGTTTGTATTTGCGTTTAACTGGTTCAGCGTCTGTGGCAGCATCTTCAGTTGCAGCTCCTGTTTCGATTTTTAGTTGCCAGTTGCCAGTTGCCATCGAAGCAGTCTCATCCTCAGTGCCCAATGCTCATTCCTCATGCTCGCATTTGCCTGCGAGCCAATTTCGAGATAAAATTCATTTGTTAACAATTTCATGTCATTTCATTTCAGTTTGTTCGAATCGCTTCGTTTCTGTTTCGGAATTCGTGGCTGGGTTTACTCTGGTCGCGGCGCCTAATTACAGGGTGCCTCGCTCGTTGTGCCCCCTCGAACTGGATGTGTGTGTGTGTGTGCGTGTGTGTGTGTGCGTGTGTGTGTTGCTGTGCATTCGTGTCCTGCTGCTGGTTCAAATTAAGACATCAATTTTAATGAGCCACACAACAACTAACACAATAATTGCGCTCGATTTTCAGGCGGTTGGGCGGGCAAAGCGGGCGTGGCCACTCGGCCAGTTGGCCATTGCCGGCTTTGGTTTTGCCTTTTGTTTTTCGTTTTTTTTTTTTTTTTTACCAATATGTGTTTTTTGGGACAGGTTCCGGCAGGTGCGATCCGTTTTGAATACCTTCACATTTTTTTGGGACCAACTCAACTTTCTGGCCAGCTGCCGCGTTGTCTTCACAAAAGTAGCGCACCGACGCCTTTTGCATGCGCTGCCATCTAATTAAGTTAATTCGGGCATTTTACATATGTAAGTATTTTAGGTAGAGCCCCTTTGCCACACCCTTCCATTTCCTTCCTTTCTCTCATAATTGTGGAGTCGTTGCTTTCTACTCAAAACTTGATGTCTTTTTAATCGAAAGCAATAAAAAATATATGTATACACATTTATTGAATACATAAACCACATTATAATTATTTATCGCTTCGGTAAACCCAATTAGTTGTGGTGGCAACCGGTTCCTATAAGGCCCAGGACACACACACCTGCCTGATTCTTCTGTCCTTAATCAGGCTCAATATAATAGATGTGTAATAAATTGAATATTCCACAAATATTCAGCTTGCTTTGCTAGTTACTTCGATCATTAATCAAGCTGTGACCAGTCTGATCCTTTCACCTTTACTTAGGATAAAAGAGTAGTCCTCTTTCTTCCTTTTTGCATAAGCTTATTTTACATGTCATTAATCAGACCATATTATATTGTTGTGTAAAATTAACCAAAACTCATTTTCAAAAACAAATGAGAATTGGCAGACGCAATAATTTTGAAAGCTTCTGTCTTAGTCCATCAATCAATCTGCATTCAGTCTGATCTTTACTTCTTCTACAATATATTTTAAAAGTTTCCTTTTGTGTGCGTGTTGCAACTATTATTAAATATTCTCCAGCATTCAGTTTTCTCCTTCCCAAATCCCATATTGGCTCATTTATCAATCGGCCTTTGGCCTGATCCCAAAACGAATTTGTATAATCAATGTGCGTTGAGTCCTCCATTCCACAGACCAGCCTCTGGCATCCCACATACGTATTTATGAATACATCTTCTACATCAATTACATTCATTTGCCAACACTCGAGCTGTGCTCTTAGCTCGTTAATCAACCCCTTCCGTTTACGCTCCTGCGAAAACATTCAAAATCCAATTGCAAATTATGCATTTATTATTAACAATTGTTGTCTGATTGCCAGTGCTTTCTACACATGCTCTGACTACCCTTCCCCTATCCCTTCTGTTAACTTGCTGTCCAGGCTAGCTTGCCCCCAAGGGCCCACAAAACTCTATCCATCTCCTGGCTCATTTGCGTGCATTTGTTTTGTCCCCGGTCTGGGCTCTGGCTCTGGCTCTGGCTCTGATTCTGGTTTTGGCTTTGGTTTTGGCCCTAGAGGGCTGCAGTCAAACGTATGCATATGTCCGACTGTTTTGAATATTGAAAACAGACATCAGCAACAATAATAACAACAAAACAACAAAAACATTCAACTGAGCCAACACACATGGATTGGTCCCCACTCGGTGGAAAATGTGGAAAATGGAAATCACAGTCGCTGAAAAGTGCCATGCATTTATGCAATTTTCGCTTTCATAGTTGTTCGTGGACGCTACTTGGCACTCAAAGCCACTCAAATGCCGTGGCAAGGCACTCAATCAAGTGCACAGCAGCAGCACACACGTCACACACCCGCAGCTGGAGTCGCCTCCACTATTCCATCATAATCAAATTGTATTGAACATTTGCAGTTAGCTGAATTTGTGGCTTCCATTATTCAAGTGATTGAATCTACAAAGGACCCGCCACTGCATTCGCTTCGTCTGTCAGTCAGTCAGTGAGTCAGTCAGTGAGTCAGTTTTGCAGTGATTCACTTATTCATTCATTTATTCAACACACAAACACTCACACACACACATACACACAACCATAAGCGCCTTTACCCGACTAGCTACTCTTCCCAGCTGCTGTCAAAGTCAAAGCAAAAGGTGTCTCAGTTTGCTCACCACACGTTCGACTATAACTTTTTATCACATACACACATACATATATATATCTATATATATATATATTTGAAATGTGAAAATATTACATCATCCTTTTATATACACATGTAGGTGCGCTGGGTTTAGTTTGCTTTATTGAATATTACATAGATAAAAAGGACATTTCAATTTACACTCGAGCATGTTCGGGAAAAGGAAAAATATTCAAAAAAAAAAATATGTGTATTATATATTTCTATTAAAATAGTTAATCCGATCACGTCTGCTATCCACCTTGGCCCTTCCCTCAACCTCAGCCCGCCAGGATAATGCAAGGAATATGCAAAGCAGCAGACATACGGAATCGGCTTGCATTTGACTAAAGTCCACATGACTCAAATGGGGTGGCGGACTGGGAATTGCCATAGAAATTGAAGATGAGAATTATGTGGACTGCGTAGAATAAATTGAGAGTGTGGATCATCCATTAGCATATGTAATAGAATCATACAGATAAGCACTATGTCCACGGCAGAGTAGCCATTGGATAAGAGTAGGTAAAACTAATATTTTTTTTTTTATAGTAACACATAAAATGCACGTCAAGTAAAGTTAGTAAAAATACTTTGTAAATTGTAAATCTAATAATAACTTTATTATATTCCCTTAACAATAAATGAAGTATGCAGGGAAATGCGCAAGTCAAATTAAGTATTAAGTTTTATTTGCAAGTTGCCGCTGTCAACCGAGTCGACAATGGTAAATAACTTGTCAACTTGTTTTCTGCAAAAGTAAATAAAGTACCTTTACAACACTGGCAGCTGTCAGAAGTTAGAACAAAACTGAAGTAACTGTGTGCTTCAATTAATGCACTGCACACACACATTCATATTAAGCGCAAATGACAGAACTGCCAGGCCACATCAGAGAAAGGAACACCTACTCAAAGCATATCCCCCCCTCTCACCTTCCTCTCCCTTTCTTCATTTATTGCTCTCTGCATCTACATCTCCAGGAATATGACAATGGCTTCCATTAGCATTTGCATACTCTAACATCGACGAGAAGAGAGAATATTGCTTTCGTTTCGTCCTGAATTGAAATACATAACAATCGATAATTAATCGATAAGATGTAAAATTCCAAATTTATAAAATCAAATATGACGCTATGCATTGGAGAAAACATATCTGAATATATTTGAAATGTAAATAAATAATAACAAACTGCAAATATTAAAAACAATATTTCATTTCCAGATTGGGAAATGCTATCTGCCTCGTATTATCAGAGATAAGTTTGCCTTAATTTGTGTCCCTCACCGCACTATCTCAAAATCTGTGATCAGATGATATAACAATGGAAACAGTGTATTAAGCAGTCTGTAGTGCCCAACTGCATCGCTCCCAATTGGTTTATTGCTGGTTGTGTGTGACTTATACATCTTTATATAGTCCCGCGTTGCTTTTGAGTCGGCGCCGTCTCGAAGTCTGTGAAGCATTTTTGCAAACAATTTGCTAAGAAACATTGTTAAAAGCATTCAAAGAGCGGTGCGCCGGGATGCCAGGCTAGATAAGTTGGGGGGCAGAGTACACGTAGCAAGTGCAGAACTATTTGACAACTGAGTGGCGGGAAGAGAGTCTTCCAGTGTTGCTTCTTGCTGCATTTAGCTGTCAAAAACGAAGGCAAAACAACTACAAAATAAAAAAAAAATATCTCGACTGGCCGTAAAAGCCACACGTCTCTGTTGCACCCACACCACAACAATCTTGCACCCCCTGCTGCTACCCTGCCAACTCTTGACTGACAGCTCAAGAAAAGAAAGAAAATTGTAGATGCTCGACAAAATACACTTGGGATGCGACCTCAAAATACATGAAAATACATGCAGCACCAAATGCTCAAGTTAAGGAGAGAAGTGAGGGACTAGGAATGCCTTATGTGTATCACCTTGGTAAGCAAAGTTGCAACAATATTTCTCATCCCAAATCCGGCTGAAAATGAATAAGTAGAATAATTTTAATTGTATTAAATTATAGCAAATAGTAATAACACTCACTGAATTGAATACCTAACAAAAAACATATTAATAATAAATAAATACTCAGTATTAATAATAAGCAATAAGTTTTTTAATTATAAAAATATATCTCATCACATTAAAGAGTCGGAACCACTCCTCTATCTACAAACTACAAACTAAACTGCATAATTAAAAAAAATCATCGACAATGCTCGAAAACTTTCATAGAAATCGAGGATTATCATTTCATCAAATATTGAAATTTCATAAGTCGGCTTCAATAGAGTTTTCTCCTGAAATTCAATCGCACTATGCAAAAAAATAAAATACAAATTTACTAAAACTAATATCTAATCTTTCAACTATTTACATCTGTTCACTATGTAAATATGTATTTTTGAATATGTAAATAAACATTTTTGAATCATTCCAGTGACACTATAAAAACTTTTAGTTTTCAAATACAATTTTTTTCAGTCGTGCAAAAGCTAATGAAAAGTCGACTAAGTCGCATTTGTATCAATTTTTGACATGTATGCAAATATTTTCGATATCCTCAACACATTTGGCATTCATTTCCATTTTGTTTTTCGATACAAATAAATAAAATAGAAAAAAAAAATAGAAAAAATTACGGTAAAAAGTCAAAGCTAAAAACAAAAGTTTTGTACTTTTATTGACGGGGCTCCCATGACCAGAATGCAAATATCGCATAAATTGAATTATTGAATTATTTTTGATAGCATGGCGTATTGAATGAGTGCCACGCCCACATGGCATGGTACTATGCGCTATACATGGGGCGGGAAAATAGATTTATGTGTGGCATTGCCAAATAAACAGCGTATGCGATTCGCTTCTCAAAAATACTGTTTGCTGCCATTCATTGTTTGCAGCGCAAACAGAAATTTTATTTTCATTTCATTTATTAGAAATATTTCAATTTGTCCCCCATGCGCTTTAATACAGCTTTCATTCCACTTCCACTTCCACTGCCGCTTTGCGTTTGTGCCACACAAGAATGGCGCTTTTCAAGTGCACGGCGCAACATAATAAACAACTAAAAGGTAAAAAAAAAATATCAAAAAAAAGGAATTGAAAAGGAAAAATGGCTAAAGTGCATATAAAATTGTCTGTGTTGGAGGCTTTTGAAATGTTGAAATTTTGTAAACCATTTTTTTTGGAGTTTATTACATTTTGATCACTATCAAAATCAGTTTACTTCAATTTATATTTTATTTTAGATGACTTTCATATTTGATTATGATTGGATATATATATTTCACAACAACTTATGAATAATTTTATATATATATATATTAAATATTTCTGATCATTTATTAACTTGTGTAAATGCAAAACATTTTGTTGTGTAACAGCCTGGAGGGAATTCATTTAACATGTAAAATGAGAAGTTTGCTGTAAGGCTATTTGTACAGGATATATACTAGTCGAACCCTGTTATACAGATCGAAATTGTTTTTTTTTTAAACTTCTTTTTTCTTTTTTTTTTGGGCCATAAATAAAATCTTGCTTGTGAAGTGGGTAGCAGTGTCTGTTGCAGTCGTGAATTAAGATTAATTAAACTAACGGTAACTGTAGCTGAAAACTAAGCAATGGCAGATACATGATGTTGGGCGGAGGGCGGGTGAAGGGGGGGGGATTGGTTCGCGGTTCTGGTAGTACTATATTTTTGCGGTAGTTGACATGTGTGGGAAGTAGTACACAAAATAAATGTTTATTTATATGGCGCGGCAAACGGAAATTGCAATGCGAGCTACTGTTACTGTTACTGTTACTGTTGCTGCTGCGTAACTGTAACACGAATACAAAATGGCCGCCATAACGGTGCATGACCCAAACACGAAAAGAAATAAAAGAGAACCAAAAAAACTAAAAAACAACAAAAAAAAACACGCGAAAAAAAAATAACTATTCGCCGCAGCAATGCAAATGGTTGAGTTGAGTTCATTCGCAGTTTGTTTCGCTGTTCGTTACAAATGGTTAAGTGAATGGGATTTTAGATGGGACTACGGCCATATGATACATTAGTGAAGAGTCTGCATCCCGAAAGGTTTATAGTATAAACTATCTATTCCAGTCTTTTTTTTTTTTTTTAATTTAATTTTATTTGTTCGTTTTCTAAACATATTTCTCCTGCTACAACTACATATATCAAGTGACTCTTTTGTTATATGCGCTTATTTGTGGTCCGGATATAGAAACATGCAACGGAAATACCCATTGCAAGTCAAAGAAAAAAGAGAAAGACAGAAAAACAGAGAGAGAGAGAGAGAGAGAGAGAGAGAGAGAGGGAGGGGAAAGTGGAAAAGTAGATGGACATGACATTGCACAAACTTGAATTGCATTTTAGAGGCAAGTTTTCAATCATTATTTTAATAGTTTATACAAAACTCAAAAACTTAAAGCTGAGCAATAAGTGGGAAAGTGCTTGATGTATCGTGAATCTTGACTTAGTTGTAATGTTGCCAAACCAATTTTGAACAGATAAGTATACATAATCCAAAAAAGAAAACTTTCTCAAAATCTAAAGAGACTTAAGATGAAGACAAATGTTGTTGTGCTTTTGCTAGGAGTAAAATGTCATGGTAGAATTTCAAGGCATATTTTGGCGAAACAATTTTGATAAGCATATTTTTGACAAATTCCGCATATTTTTATTAGATACAGTGGAACAGTCGATTGACAAAAAAACTGTTCACTCATTTCGATTCGCGTAAAGCATTCAAGTGCTCTTATTTTCAAATTATTCTCAAGCATTCTCAATCACCACCAAGTTGCAGTGATGTAATCCACTTTCGTGCTGTTGAAGCTCTTTAAATACTCATATTATTTGCACATTGCAACGAATGAAAATATAAAAAAAAGAACTTTTAAATATAAAAAACAGGAGCAAGCATCCAAGTAAAGTGCTGTTATTCATAGTACACACACACACACACACACACACACACACACACACACGCATACACACAGAGAGATGCTGAAGCAAATTGCTAAAAGGTAACGGTAACGGTAACGGTAGCCAAACAAGCCAACAAAGCCAGCTACCAACACATGTGGCACAAATACCTCCACAGTCCACAGCTCAGAGTCAGGAACACGTTCACGTCCTTGACAATCAATTCCCCGCGCACTCAATTAAAAAATATGCACGGTGCTTGCATACAGCACACACACACCACACTCCACACACACACACACCACATACACGCACACACACACTCACATAAGTCAACTGCTACTGGCACTGCAGGTTAACTAGTAGAATGAGGGGAGGGGGGTTTCGGCTGAGTATATCTCGAGGGCGCTGCTGTTGTCTGCATATGAATGAATATTCGATCATTCGCCTTTTTTTGTGTATTTGTTTTATTTTTGTTTGTTTGCCAACATAAAAGTTCATCAGCGGGAATATTGGCGAGAAAAAATGAAAGTCCCCCAAAGTATTGCTGCTTATGCAATTGTCGGGTATGGCAAATAACTCGTTCAGTTTGCTGGCCAATTAATACTCTAACGGCTGCAAAAACCAAAAGCCATTTCAATAATTGAATAGAAATTTCTGGAAACTAAGAACGGGAACTTAAATCTGGGTTCTGAATGATTTCCTTTATTTATGCAAAGCCATTTTTTAACTCTCTACAGTTTGAAGTGCTTCACTTTCTGCGTTACTTCCGAGTTGCTTCTCATATTTTGCTTCTCGTTTTTACTTTGCTTCTCGCTTTGACTATTGCTTAGCTTTGCACTTCTCGCTTTCTTCTAGATATGCTTCTCGCTTTGTTTTTCGCTATGCTTTTACCTTACTTTTCACTTTTTGCCTTGCATTCTGCTTTAACTCTGATTCTCGCTTTCTTCTTCTTTTAAAGTTCGCTTTGCATTCACTCTGCTTTTATCTTGCTTCTCGCTTTGCTCCTCGCTTTGCTTCTCGCTTTGCTTTTCACTCTGCTTTTACTCTGCTTCTCACTTTTCATTTTACTCTTTTTTACTTGTGTTTCTGCATAATTTTTTCATGCTGCTTCTTGCAATAATTCTCACTAAATTTCCCGCTTGACTTTTTATCTTGATGAAGCATAGTTTCACATTGTTAAGTTTCTTTAAGGGAAAGGGTATCCAAAAGTCGTCAGGGTCTTGAGTCGCTTATCATTTGTTTTTGTTTGCATCTCTGTTGTTGCAATATTTTTTTCAGCATTCCGCCAAGCACGTAACCGTATTTGTGTCTGCGTGTGAGTTTATTTGTGTGTGTGTGTATGTGCGTGTGTGTGTGTGTGTATTTGGATTTGAGCATCCTTGGGGTAATAGTTTTCCACGGTTTATAATTCCGCGCTGTTCGCTGCTGCTGCTGCTGCTGCTGTTGTTGTTGTTGATATTGTTATTGTTGTATTATTTTTTTGTTGCTGCTGCTGTAGCGTGCAGAAATTTATTATTTACAGGAATTTTTTGCTCGCATGGTTCTTTTCTTGGTGGTGTTGCTGCTGATGATTTGTGTGCTTGTGTGGTTGCCATATAAATATTAAAAATATTGCACAAATTCTCCATTCCCAAGTGTCCATGTGTTGTGTGTCCCTTTTATGTGCCTTGCTCTCTCTCTCCCACACTCTCTCTCGCTCTCGCTCTGTCTCTTTCTTTCCGTCTCTCTTCTTGCTTAAGCACCGAAATAATAAAAGAAAATCGCGTTTAATAAATTTTTAAAAAGTGTGGCAGCGCTGCCAAATGTTAAATAATAATTTAGGAAGAAAATAAAAGAAATACCGCACAAACAGCAGAAACCACATGAAATTATAATAACCAAACTGTGCCAGCAGCTCCCCAAGATTACCCAGTTACACCCCCCCCCCCCCCCACCCAACACTGCTCCATCTTCTGCTACTATGTGCACCGCAGGAAACATAAACATTTACATCTGTATGGTTCTGCCCGAGCAATCGCATCTTTATATGTATGAGTTCTACCATGATTCGGATTTCAGTTAAAAGCTTGGTTCTTTGCCTCGGCTTAGCTTTGGTCTTTGGTCAAATATTTGTGTGTGTGAGTGTGTGTGTGTGAGTGTGTGTGTGTGTGCGTCTGTCTGTATTTGGTAAGTGCACATAAAAATCGTTTGTTTAGTTTTGCTCAAGTAATGCAAACGTTAAGGTAAATATTGTGGGATATTGCAACATTTTCTATTATTACAACTGCAGAATATTAGTAAGTACAGTAGTAAGTACAGTACATATCAATAATGTGTAAAAGCTATTGCTATTGTTTGGCTTAGAGAGATTTTGTCCTGCACACCAGATGACAATCGAAGATGCAGTAGTAAGTATAAAAGCTGTCATGGCTAAGAGGTGCTTTGATCGATTTAAATCGATTGCACTTTTTTGTGACATAAAATATATATTTTTTTTTTGATATGTCTTTTATTGAAGATTTTGTTTTACCATAGCAACTTGGTGTGCTTTCTTTTGACTTGAATATTTGACGAGCTTTCTTAATTGTTTTTCTTCTTATTTTTTTTTTCGCTTGCCAAACGATTTATCTCATTTGCATCTTTAATGTCCTCCTTCTTGGATTACTCTCACCTCTCCAGCTGGGTGCTAATTTAGCGACCTCCCCTAACGAAAATAACTTACCCTTGGCTTGACGCAAAATTCAATTGCTTGGCTCAAAGGAACTGATAAGCAAAAAAACAAAAAGAAGACAAAAAAAATGCCGTTTACTGTTTCTTTATGGCGCTCACTAATTAAAATAAACAAAATGTGCATTTGGCTGTCTCCAGCCACAAGGAGACCAAATGACAGAAAGATCGGGCGGCATAAATAATGCTGCTGCATGTCTGATGAGTTAAGATGCGCTGAGTCAAGTCGAGACCAGTTGAGTTGAGTGTTTGTCAATTGGTATTAATTCCAAAAAAAAAGTGTGGGTGAAATGTGAAATGTGAAAAGTGCTTTTCGCTTTGATTGACGACGCTTCGAATGATTTTATACGCACGAGTGAAAAAACCCGGGCAACTGCAAGGATAATGCGTAGACTTTTATTGATACAAGGCGTGCCAATCCTTTTGCTTGTCCTGTGTGTGTGTGCGTGTGTGTGTGTGTGTGTGTGTGTGTGTGTGTGTGTGTGTGCGTCGCTGTTTGCGCAGTGAGGACGTGCGTGCAGCAAGTCGCGTGTCGTGGACAGCGCTCGTCCTGTGCGTCCTCGCAACCGCAGCTGCCGAGAAGTTAATCCTTACCCGTGGAAATCACTGCATTTAGAAACAGCTCAAATGTTTACACTACAAGAGCAACAAAAAACAGTGAAGAGAAGAAAGAAGAAATCAACATCAAGGATTTGCCGCTTATCTGTAGTTGTCACTTGATCAACAGCTGCCGCTGTTCAGGTCCCACTTGGCCAAATCCCTCAATAGTCAAGTCTATACAAGTCCATTAAATGCCCACCACCACCCTTCAACCCTCCAACCCTCCAACCCTCCAACTCTAAAAGCAAGCCAATTTAATGCGCATTCCATGCTAATGCCCATAATTCACAACACTTTCACTTCATCATCTGCATTAAGGATATGCGAAATTGCGAACACTAGCCGCCGGCCAAAAGGATGTGCCACAGCTGGACGCACCATCTCCCCACCCCCCCCCCCCACCCACTTTCCCTTTACACTGTTCCCCAACTGTGCACAAGAACACATTTCAAAATATTATTATGCAAATTTATGATTTTTATATGATAAGCTCGCAAAATTTCAACGCTTGGCAACTGGCAAGAAAAACTCTACTTTATATATAAAAATGTATATATATATATATTTATGTATATATGAACATGTGTATATATAAAGGCAAACGTGTTGCTCAAACATAAGCCAAGCTGAAGTACCTTATGTGTGCCGCCCAGCAAACTACTCAACTGGGCGCACATTTTTGGCATTTTTATGAGTCATTGACTCGATTTCTGAAGTGCTCGCCCGGCTCTATTTACGGCTATAGTAGTGGACTCTGCTGGACTCTCTGTGCAGGGGGTTATCTTACGCAAATGAACCGCACGTATACCCAAAATATTTTACAGAGTTTCCCTATGTAATGTGTGTGTGTGTGTGTGTTTTAACCACTTAAATAACTGATATTTGAGTGGGGATTTTCATGCGTTTAGCAGGTGGATCATCATCGCCAACTCGTAATGAGCCACGGGCAAAAAGTCTATTTTTGTATTACTTCAAAGGAGATCTTTGCTATGTATAAAAAGGATTATTTGTTGGCTTAACAATGAACAGATAACATTAATTAA
Source organism: Drosophila melanosoma (assembly GCA_035042045.1). Taxonomy (NCBI): domain Eukaryota; kingdom Metazoa; phylum Arthropoda; class Insecta; order Diptera; family Drosophilidae; genus Drosophila; species Drosophila melanosoma. The sequence continues at coordinate 886,763 of JAWNLY010000086.1, read as the reverse complement.
ACTTTAATGAGGTAAAAATATATAAACTAAAAGATATATGCATTAAATCCAATATCTAAACTAAGTCCAATGAAAAATATTATTTTGCATTAAATAATATGATTTTAAACACACTGAAGAAGATGTGTAGTTTATTTTTAAATTAAAGTTACATTTTGACCACAGTCTAAAATATATGAAGATTATTTTAATAAAGTCAGCATTATATTTTAAATTATTAAAAGTTAATTTATTTATACTTTACAGATGCCATTCAACTTTTTTACAACTTTTGCCGTTAAGTTTTTATCGCATTGTTGGGGACTACATAAAAGCTATATTGTCATATTGGTCTATGATAAGTAGTAATTAAAAATCTAAATTTTTATACAAAATTATTAACATTTAAAGATTATGTGAAGAAACTCTCAATTGGTCAGTTGTTGACTCCGGTCTACAATATTTTGTATTCCTTCCTTCTTGTTTCAATTTCATTACACATTCCAATTTATACAAATAAAACAAAGAGGACTTTCCTGCTTATCCCGAACATAAGCCTTGTCCTGTCCCAAATAAACAGAATCTATGGGCACTTGCTGCCTCGTGCAACACAAATCATGCGCGGCACAACAATTTTATAATGCAATTATATTTCGTATTAGAAGAAAATTATGGCCAAGGCAAGAGCAAAAAAAATAAAGGCAGCAGCGTGGAAAAGAAGGAAATCATAAACACGCAAAGCCAGAGCAATCTGCCGTGATATATGATATATGTATGAGGTCATGTATTTTTATTCAGCTGCTTTTCTTTTTACAACTTTCGGCTGAGACAACGGATTTTGCATTTTGCCTTGGCCAGCACAGGTCCAAGTTTTATTATTATAGACGGGAGGGGAGCGATGCTAGGCGGGCCACAAATGCAAAATGCCAAATAATCGTGGGCCAGAAATAAATTCGGAGTGCGCAAATCATAAAAAAAAGAAGCGAAAAGTAAAATAAATACGAAATATGTGTAGGCAAAAAGTAATATAAAGCGGAATAAAAACTCGGGCAAAGACAGAGCATTGCCTCTAACTTAAAATCACCCTCGCCCACGTCTCTGCCCTCGCCCCTCGACACGCCCACTGTTTTATTTTGGAGAATTTATTTAAATTTTGATTTAAGGACATCATCAAAAATTTTTTACGTTACATAAATATTTCGTTGTAGGCCGCCGCGCTTAACTTTTCATTTTGTAAAATGGACCACCAAATTTGTATAACAACTTGTTGGCCACATTCATATTTTTTACACACATACAAATAATACATAATTTCTGCTTCTTCGTTGTTTTTATTGTTGCTGTCATAATAAAAATTGTTGCAGCTTAGGAGAACGATTGTTGCTGCCTCCACAACAATCCACGACCCGATTCCCCTCGGGCAAGACAAATTAAAGACATCAAAAATTATAAGGCGTAAAAATGGTCAAGTCTTCATTTTTTTTTTTTTTTCTGCAACGAGGAGTGCGAGTAAAGCTTAAAACACGCCGTGAAGTATGCAACGATTTTCTTGGTAGCAGAGAAACAAAAAAAAAAAAAAATAAAATAACTACTTGCAAAAGAAATGTCCAAATTGAAAATGGAATTTTTTTTTGCGACCAACTTTTTCAGCAAGCTGTTGAAGGGAGAGAGACTGGGTGACAGAGAGGAGAGCGGAGAGAGGAAGAAGAGGAGGAGGAGGAGGAGGAGGAGGAGGAGGAGGAGGAGGAGGAGGAGGAGGAGGAGGAGAAGGAGAGTCGTTGATAGGATTTGAAAAGCGGATTTGCGGACGAGTCTGGCACTACGGGAACCGGGGCATATGTGCCACATTGCGGTATACCTACATATACATGCACACAGACACACTCACATATATATAGACGTCACACAAGGTGTGCACAACTGGGCAACTTTGATTGGGTCCTTTACATAAGCGTTTAATCCTATTTCGCGGTGAAATGCATAAATAGACAAAAGTCGCGGCGAAGGGGCTGCGAATGCCGAATAAGAATGCCCAAGCATATGGCATATGGTCACCCTAAAAGCGGCAGGCAGACAGAGAGACAGACAGACAGAGAGAGTGCAGAGGAGAGGGGGAAAGAAAAAAAAAAAGTGGGACGATGATAGAGAATGAAAAACGCAGACAGCCAAATGCAATTTTCATGTCACGTCGCAATTTGGCTGAATACGCTTTAAGGCTGTAGGTGCAGGGGAAGGGTAGGGAAGGGAATGGCTTCTAAGCGGTCATAGCCACATATAAAAATGTATTTAAAATAAAGCCGAGAGCAGAGAGACAATCATTTAATGCAACATGACATTAAGTGAGTTGTAGTGCGACGAACTCTGTTAATGACAACCCTTAGGAATCTAACCCAACCCAATCCAATTTCAGCATTTACATATGCAGCGCTGGGTTTCAGAGGGCGTTTAAGGATTAACTACGCTTAATGCGTAAAATTAAAAGCATGCCTGAGTATGTGCATAAGGATATTTAAGGATGTGCTCACCCTCACCACACCCCTCGAGCGATATGCATGTCTCTGGCCCTGGATGTGTATACATTCGCTTGGATTCGAATGAGCGCTTCAAAGGCACACACAACTCACACGCTTGAGGCAATTTGAGAGAAACTCCTCTCACCTCTGTGCAGAGAGACGAGGAGACGGGCAGACGGGGAAGACGGGCAGACGGGGAAGACGAGAAGGTCTTGTCTGATCTGGTCTCTGGTCTGTGGGGGCAATTTATTGTGCATAAAGGCCAAAAAGTGGGCATAATTTGCTTGAATGCTGATGTTGCAACACGAGGAAGGGGCAAGCGTAAAACAGGGCTTAAGCAAATATTAAATACATTAAAACTGACAGCATAAACGAACATTCGAGTAAACAACATGTGAAGAGAATGCTCGACTGATAGATATATATATATATATATATATATATCTTAATAAGTCTAAAATATAGAATAAAAATTAAATGAAAAATGTTTGCGTATTTTATATAAAAATATTTATGAAAAATAGACGAACTTTTTCAACTATATTAATATCTTGTAGGGTTAAATATTATTATTATAATTATGTATATTTTTATTATTTTTTTTTAATAATATGCAAACTGTTGCAAACATTTCAATAAAATTAATACACACTCTTTCTTTGCAGTCAAAATATACAGGGTATCAAAATGTTCATTTATACAACATTTTAGGATTAAAATTGGCTTTGCTTGTGGTTTTAAGTGCGAAACACTTTGATGTGCCCAGTTCACAAGAGTGAGGCAAGGATACATATATATCCTAAGGATATTTGTGCTCAAGAGCAGCAGAAACAGCTCTGCACAATATTAACTATTAGATATATGCCATATAAATAGGGTTCCACAACCCAACTTAGTCATATGTGTTGCACTTTCAAGCAGTTTGTGTGAGTCACGCACTGAATTCTGTACTTGGTTTATTCAGGATTAGCATATGAAAATACATTCGTGATACACGCAACAATTTTTGTTTAATTCAGCTTATAATAGTTTCAAAATGAATCAGACTCATGATTCACTCCGAGCTTTATCTGAATAGTTGGAATTTTAATAACCAATGTGTATTTCCAATAAGATTTCAAAAATATGGTCTAGTAATTAAAAAAATTAGCTTCCAAAACTATGGAATCATTTTCTTGAATAAACCATGTTTCATATATATATATTTAGTTCGAGCCCAGACAAAGCAATCTTTTTATTGATATTTTCCAAGCGATTTAATTTCCTTTATAGGCAAAAGTGACCCACCCTCGACAAAATATCGATATGATTCAGCCTGGGATTATTTTGGTTTTTGCACAGTTTTTGACATTTGCCGTGGACATTTCGTGATAAGCAAAAACACAATTGATTCGTGCACTTAAAATGCTAAAAATGCTAACAATGTGCCGATAAAAATGGGAATACCACTAATACTAACCACTGAGGCAGTAAACTAACATATGGTCGATCCTGCGACTCCTTTGCTCCTTTTGTTTGGACTCAGTGACAGAGGGAATGAAGTTTGAAGGGGGGGGTGGGGAGGGTGCTAAGAGCGTTTATCGTCTAGCGTAATTGTAATTAATTTCCTGTGATTTCGTTTTTAGTCACAGCAAGCGACCAGATAAAGTAACCACCATAGGAACCACCCTAGGAGCCAAATGTTGCCGGGCAACGTCCTTTTTAATCGTCAATCGATAAATTTGCGTTAACTGTCAGCGAATTGTTGGTCTTCTTCATGTTGTTGTCGCTTATTTCAACGGTGATTGTGTGTGTATTTTTTTTTTTTTTTTTCGGAGCTGGAAGTTCTGGTGTCCTGGTGTCCTGGTGGTTGTGCTTTGATAGAGCTGCTCATTTAATGCGATTAGATTTAATGGCCAGTCTGTGACTGCTGCTGCTGGCTATTTTTTTTTTTTTTTTTTTTTTGTGCTTCCTTTTGAATGCCAGGCAACAGCAGGGCATAAGCAGGACTTAAAACTATCAGACGAGCGCCCCGATCGGTGCCTCGGCCATAAAAATCGCCTTAGCCTAATTGGCTGTGATTGATTTTGGCTCAGCCATCAAGCTTGTACTTGGCCAGTTCGATTTGTGCTCTCGGCAATACTAATTTAGCTTGTGCAGCATCGTTGTCAAAATATGTTTTTAATATGCACAAACTTTTAGCCAAATGGCTTTTAACTGTCATTAACCAACTGTTACCTAGCAGCACCACTAAAAATGTCCAATGAAATTTTTATGGCCATCCATGCTGCATCCTTTATCCACATTCGTAGGTGCTGTCTGCTGTCTGCTGCCAGCTGTCGCAGTGTTCACACACACACACATACAAACACACACACACACACATGCTCCCTAAAAGTTGTACACTACAGTTAGTTAGCATTTGCAGTTTGTGTCCTGTGTGTCCTTCGACTTCTTCTTCTTATTCTTTTTTGTTGTCGCTCTAAAATGGTTTTTAATTTTATCAGCGACACGGCGCACAGTTTACATGCTAAATGAGTCGAGCACTGAGCGAAAAATGTATTTAATTAAATTTGTCAAAAAGTTCAGAAAGTCCCTGAATATATTTATCCGGCAGTTTGAGTTCACTCAAGTCGTTGAGTCGCTCTGCTCCCTCCTCTAAAATAGGGACACGCGAAGGGAGAACTTGACTTTTACTCGTAAACTTTGTAATGCCATTAAATGACAAATCGGTTCTGTTGCAGAAAGATAGAGAAAGAGAGAGAGAGAGAGAGAGAGAGAGAGAGAGAAAGAGGGAGAGAGATAGATATTGAGTGAATGAAAGGTTGAGAAAACTTGATTTCTTAGTTTGTCGTTTAATTTGTATTTTAAATGCGCAACATTCTTACAGAATTATTTCATAATATTTGTACTATCTGGAAAATAATAATTATGTGGGTCTTTTTCTCTGTCTATCTTTTTTTAGTTTTTTGTTTAATCTATGTCTTGTGATCAAGGGAATTTGATTTAAACTCTCTCTCAAAATGGAGTATTTGAATTATGCTATTGCTGATGCTAAAAAAAATTTATCAATCTACTTCGGTTTCTATGAAGCAATTACAAACTTTTATATTTGATTATCTAAATCCAAATAAAGATTAGATAATCAAATATAAATGGTTGTAATTGGTTTATAGAAACCGAAGTAAATTGATAATTTTTTATTAGCATCAGCAAGATGCTATTTAGATCGATTATCTACAACTTTTCAACAGATGTTTTATAGACTGATTCCACTTTCAACAAATATGTCTGTATAAAGTAATATTATTGCCTGTTGCTTCCATCCCAACTTTTAAGAGGCAACATTTTGAACATTTATAATTTAATGAAATCACAAAATATATGGAAAGTAAATATGAAATATAATTTGGAATATGTGAAATATTCTTATATTATTCTTACAGTGCATTGAACGTGCTCCGAAAAACTGAACTCATCTACTTTGTCATCAGAACGTCAGCTGTGTTCATCCACTCACACACACACACCTACCCACTCCCACCCACTCGCACCCACTCACTTGGTTGTTGTGGAAAGCTGGAAAACTAATGAACGAACATTAGCCAAATTCATTTGCAATTTCCACGCTGAACGTTGAATTTGTATTTGAATCCAGTTTGGAAGTGGCGCTCTTGCGTAATGCCTGCACTTGTGGTTGACCCCGCTGGATAATGATTGGTGGGTTTTTGGTTGGAGGAAGTGGATTCCCCTTTTTGTGGCGCAGTTGGAATTTTATATTGGTGGCATTTCGCGTTTGCAGCTGTTGCACAAAGCCACACGCCACTTTTGGCCAAGAAGTTGACCAAGATTTAATTGCATTTTGAGTGCGCTACGGTTTTTTAATAATTTATGTGAAAAACGACGACGTCGAATTTTTACACAAAAGTTGCCAAAGTTTTTAATTATTTGCGCTTGAATTTGTTGTGTGCTGCGAGGGGTTTGTGTTTGTATGTGTGTGTGTGTGTGTTTGTGTGTGTGTGTGTGAGTGTGTGTGCAGGTGGTGGTTGCTGGTGGTTTGGCAAATGCTGACGAGACCACAGCGAATTGCTAAAAATGCGCAACTTACACGTGGCAAACGTGGGCCAAACAAAATGTGCCAATGAAAAATTGTAAAAATTGTAAATTGTACATGGGACGAAAGACAGGGTAACGTTTAGTGTTTTGCTTGTGTTTTGTTAGGGTTGGCGGGGGGTTAACCGGACGGGGGTGCTGCCCAAGCAGCACGTGCAAAAATGTTGCGTTCAATGTGCGGACGCAAACACAAACGCAATTAAGCACGGCGTCAATGAGAGCTTCCAGGCAGTTAAGGGTAGCAGGGAACTTAAACCCCAACTCCAACTCCAACCCCCAACACTCCGCTCCTCAGCACCCCGTTAACCACAGCAAGCCGTCTTTGGGGCGGAAATAACGCAACAGCCGACGACGCTGGTCAGATATGAAGGCCGTGTGAATTGCACTCCAGCTTAGGTCTGATCCAGGCATTCTGGCTTCGAGTTGCGATTTCTGTTTAGCTAACATGGGCACCGGCAGTGGGTGGGCTGCAGAGCTGCTCCGACGAACGGTCAGCGTGGTTTTGTAAAACGTTTAATTGCAATTTGAATGGCAACTGCCGAAGGATGGGGGCGTGGCGGGGGTTGTGGGTGTGGTGTGCAGTGCCAATTGCAAGCAAGGGTTGCTCGGCTCTGGCAGGATTTATTGCTTTTGGGTCTATCGCATTTCGAAGCACACACACACACACCACCTCCCCTTCCACCCGCTTAGCCCTGCCCCAACCCACCCCCACTGACAGTTGTAATGGTGTCCGACGGCGTCTGAGCGTGGCGACTGCAATTGAGGAATTTCATTTTCGAAACATTTAATTTTCAACGTGCAATGCTAAACTGCCGCCAAGTTGCCGGCAACGGTGGGTGGGAAGGGGTGGTGTCCGTTGCTGATAGCCGGAAACGGATATGAAAGCTTCCATATGTGTCTCTCTCTCTGTGTGTGTGTGTGTGTGTGTGTGTGTGGAATGAGTTGAGTCGCTTGCTTGTTAAACATATGTTTTCATTTGCAATGCAAAGTTTAATAATTGACAATGCTCTGGCTATGGATCTGACTGGGTTGTGCTCTGCTCTTGGGGTTGCTTCTCGCTCTTACTTGCAAATGGGGGTTAAGTGGGGGGGTGGGGGGGTTTGTGTTTAGTTGATTTACCCCTCGCACACGCGTGAGGTGTGTAATTGCCAGATTTTTGAAGCATTTTTCAAATTGAGCCGGGTCCATGACAAATGAACGGTTGTCGTCGTTGTTGAAAATCGTACGTGTTACCAGTAACCTTTAACCTTTTGGGTTGGACGAAGTAGAACCGCTAAGCAGAAAGAGAAATTAATTTAAATTCAGAAAGTTGGCTTTTTATTTATTGGATCTGATTTCTAATTAGAAATTTTACTAGTAAAGCTATTAATTTATTTGGATATCTTATGGAATACTAATTTGGTCAGCAGAGAAAGTTGAGTAACCGATAGAAAACAACTATTGAAAGTGATATAAAATTCTAGATACTTTAAATTGATAAGTTTGAAAGATTCCCAAGTAAATACTCAATATTTTTGGCAGACTTTAAATTTGAATGCCAAAGTAAATTCTTATATAATACTTATATTTTATCACCCAAATTGTCAGCTCTTTCATTGAATAATTGTATATATATATATTTTTTATTTATCTTTTTTATTTGATCTCCCAAATTGTCAGCTCTTTCATAGCAAAAATGTGGATAAAAATGAATAAAAGACAATAAAGAATATTTGTCGGTTAAATTTGATTGCAAAACGTTGTAAGTGTTAATTTTTTTATATTTTGTGCCATCTGATTGCTTTGTCCCTTGGCATTTTTGTGACCGTTCTTATTTTCGCTGTTGTCATTTTGAAACCTGATTATGCATTAGGGTAACGCCTGACAAAAAAAAATGTCCTCTGGCTGTTGTCCTCGTCGGACGCTTTCATGCCATCTTTTTTGTCCCTTTTTCAATTTGTACCAAATATAAAGGAGAAAACCAAACTCATTCAGCCGTACATATTTCTTTTTTTTTCCTTTTTTGCCATCATTTTTTTTTTTTTGCTGGCTGTCAGTCTCCGTTTCCATTTTTTGCTATAATTAATATATGTATATATCCTTGATGGAACATATTCGAAACCAGAACGGGTAATGCAAATAATTGTCGGGCCACAATCTAACAAAACAGGCATAAAACATTTTTACGTATTTCGACTTGCAGATGTCCTGCAAAAATATGATGCGAAAATATGAAATGAGTTTTATTAATAATTAAAAAGTGAGACTTAAGCTTTCATTAACTTTTAATAATTACGAATAAATTAATTTTAGGAGTGAATATATTTTTAAAAATACATAACTTATATGGTTGAGCTAAGTTATAAACTATTAAACTAGTTTTAAAAATCAAGTAAGCTAATTTTTATTACCATTTATTAATCTAAATGTTAAATGTTAAATTTCATTTAAATGATGTTATCCTTTTATAGTTTTCTGTGTCGACTTTAATTTGTGATATTTAATAAAATACATTTAAAATAAAACAGGATAATTAAATAAAGTTCTTATTCAGTTAAATGTCTTTGAAGTATTCCTTAAGCCTTTAAAAGAAAAACACAATTTCGAGCTGCTATAATATTATACCAAAAAAAAAAAAACATTTGAGTATTAAAAAAAAATAGTGTCTAATTCATTCTGCATTTAATCCGATTTAACTTCTTAGGTTTAAAATGTGTTTTTTTTTTTAATTTTGGATGCAATAAATTACACAAAGCTGACGCTATCAGATCGAATATTTAAAGGGTATTCATTATGCGTCAAGACTTTATCTGGCTGCTTTGTCATCTGCTGCATAAACCGAACTAATGACACTGTCATATAAATTGTTATAAGTTCAAAAAGGAGCAGACGAGCTGCGATCCTTGTTGTCGTTGTTGTTGTCCTTGTTGTCCTTGTTCTTGTTGGCCTTGTTGTCATTATAAATGTGCGCTCATTTGCTTTAAATATCAACGACATTGTGCGCCACTAAATTAGGTGAACCCTTTTGCCCCTCGTTGACCCGTGCTCTCTTTGACCTTTTGGGCAGCAAGTGGAACCGCGCTGAGCGCGAGGGGCATGAAAAGGGTTTTGGCAGCCGTGTGTCATTGGAGTTGGCAGGAAGTGTAACGCAAACTGATGGACAATGTTGACAGCTGTTTCACTTCTTTCTTATTTTGTTATGTTTTTTTTTTGTGGAGGGTGAGGTGAGGTGAGGTCGGGGAATTAGTCAGCAATGTCAAAAATGACGACGCATTGAAATATCAACGGGTACTTTTTTGGCCATGTTAACAAAGTAAGCGACAACAGCAACAGCAACGGAGTTTAAAACCCAATTTGAACCCTTCACTTTGTCGACTGCTTGGCCAAGCTGAGTACTTCATTAACTTGGCTTGGTTTGTTAGACTCGAGTTCGACTTTGGCTGTCTAAGCTGCACAAATTCATTAACGCTTTTATTGCATTTTAATTTGGCATGTCCTTGTCAGTGAGGCATGCAGCGACATGCACATGCACACATGCGCATGCGGCACGAGCGGTGGTGCCCCTGCATGTTGTCAGCTTGTCAAAGCCAGCTGGAGGAGGCACAGTAACAACAAGTCAAACATGACAGTGCCGATGGCCACAAGGATGTGCTCACGCCTCAGCCAAACCCGCCAGTCTGTTTGGCTCTCAACAACAAGCAACAGGATGCAATGCCATATTGCAATTAGTTTTGGGGCTGCATCGAGAGTTTTTGGGGTGTGCGCGGGGCGGTTAGCTAATAGACGTAACACGTCTGCTCCCCACAAAGGATCTTAGGGGGAAAGGAGTTGAGGCATCTGCTTCTGCTACTGCTTCTGCTGCTGTTATCCTTTGGCTGTGCACACAGCAATAATCATATGTATGTATTTCCCATATGTTTGGTTAGCCATGTCGTCTGGTCAGTCTGGTCAGTCGTCTGGCAGCTTAAAGTAATTAGATCGCCATATTCATTGAGGTCCTGCGGCAAGTCCTGAGCCCCAACGCCCGCACCTACCAAAAGATGTCCCACCCACATAAATCATGAGCCGCAACTTAAGCCATCGTGTGGCGTTGGCCTGATGCGCCTCTCCGTTGTATGCATATATGCATAAATGCGCTGCTTTAAATAAACAGGATATGAGTCCTTTGTATCCTTGGCCCGGGTCTCAGCTGCTGCATTATTACAGCCAATGTAAATTTATGTGCGCTGTTAATTGAATGCGCTGCGGGGTCACAGCATGAGACCAGGACTGGGGCCAGGACTGGGGCCAGGACTGGGGCCAGGACTGGGGCCAGGACTGGGACTGAGACCAGGGCTAGGAGCCAGCAAAGCACAGCCATGAGACATTTTTCATCCTGCCCCAACATAAATCCGAAATATATTAAAAAAAAACCAACGAAAATGATACATATCGATAAATGCATGCAAAATATTCAACACGAATGGCTTAAAAATGCCCCTCGTTAATATAAAGCCGAATTTACTTTTAACGCTTTCGTCTTGGCCCTTTTCCATGCACAATAATCAGCAGTATAATTTTAACTGTGCCTGACACACACACACACACACAGAGACAAACACAGCTGCATGCAGATCCTTCGAGCATGTGGATAAATAAATACAAAGCTATCTGCCACTTTTCACCTTTCCCTGCCACAAAAAGGGATGTTTAAAAAGGAAGTGAATATTGCGAATGGTTTTAATTCGAGCTTGCAAATGTCAAAAGAAGCGTGACAGAAAAATAAAATAAAATATAAATAAAACCGGGGCTACTTTTAAGTAGATGCCGGATAAAAAAAAACATATTTGTGAGTTAATTAAATAAAAAATCATTTAGAATAAAAAATGCAATCAATTAATGAAAAGAACTGAAAACAAGACACAAATTAAATTGCTGAGAATATGCAATTAAAATATTAGTCTCCATAAGCACTCCAAGTGATTTAGTTAGTGGAAACCCTTATAGTATAGTCACATCTGTATAGCTACCATTTGACAGCCGACTTTTACGATAAGACTGTGAAGATATTTCAAGCGTGAGCTATAAACCAATTTTATAGTCAGCCCCACAGAGTCGGCAGGCAGCAAGGCAGAAAGGCAGAGAGTAAATCTCGGCAAGAAAATAATTCCCAAAACATTCCCCAAATGCCACACTATTTGATAATTAAGTAGACGCGCGACCTCAAAGCGCATAAATCACTTAATTAACTTGACGACATTTCGCCCAGACGACGACAGCAGCTACGAAGTCTTGCCACAGACTCATCCACAGTGCGGCGCATGCAATGCATCCTTGAAAATATTTCGAAAATCTTGAAAAGAAATAAAGAAAAAAAAAAAGAAATGAAACGCGAGCAAAGTAAACACCGAATGAAAAATCAATGCAAAAGCGTTCACAACATTTTCAAAAAACCATCAAAACTAAAACGAGCACAACGAGGCCCCAGACGATAGACAACGAGTGTGTGTAAGAGAGAGAGAGAGAGAGAGTAAGAGAGAAAACGAGATAGAGTCCATATCGATGCACACTGGGGAGCCATCAATTCATCAAAATGATGCGCCTATTAATAGCATTGAACTTCAATAAAATGCCAAAAGTTGTAGTTTTTTTTTTTTCCCCATTTGCTTCATCGGCCACTTCAAACGGAACGCAACCAAATCGAGTCTGACAATTGAGATCAGTCACGGATCGGAGCAGATTGTGGTGTTCCATATGCGACAGTCGCTTGAATATGTCAACGACTTTGTTGTCATTGCTTGTTGGTTGCTTGTTGCGCTTGTGCCACGCCCATTTTGTGTTGCAGCCAATGCGGTAGCCAAAAAAAAAAGTTGCTCATCGCATCGCATCGTGTCGCCATGTTCAACTCTTCCTGTACGAGGAGAGTCACGCCCACTTTACAAGTGATCGACACACTGTGCACACTGCTACCATCTGTTGTACACATAAACACGTATATTCACTCTGCGCCTGTATCGTGTCAAGTGGGCGTGGCACTGACACATAAATTACTAAAGCTGCTGACAGTCGACGCTGGGAAAATATCATTAACAAAAAAATATATATATATATATAAATATATTTAATAAACGACAGCATTGATTTAGTGCGCATTCATTTTGATTTTATTATACTGAAATAATTGAATTTCACACATGCAAAACCTGAAGTGTTTCCACAACACAAAAACTCTCAAATTTACATTGAAACTTGAAGCATTTTTGTCCAGCAGTGTTTTATTTGCAATTGCCATTTATTAATAATTGTTGTATTTATTAAATAAAATATTATGTTCTGATGATTGAAAAAACATAAAATAATAATAATAATAATTTCAAATAAATTCTAAATAAATTTGAATTGTTTTTACTAAACGAAGGTATGCCAGAAATATAAATATTCATTTTCTATAAAGTGTTTATTGAAATAATCATCAAATATTATTGAGAAATTCTTTCGGAGAACGCAGGAAAAATGTGTAAATTTCAACTCGACCTCTTTTACATACACACACTTACTAACACACACACACACACACACACACAGAGAGAGACTACCACACATCTGGCTGTGGCAGTTGCTCTCACTGGGCGCATAATATGCTAATCTCACCTGGCAATTGACAATTCGCCTATCTTCAGACAATGAAATTTTCCCAAAATTGAAATTGAAATGAAAATGAAAATGAAAATTCAACAACTTATAAATATATTTCATATATGTGTTGGTAGTTCTCGCCATGGCAACGACTGCCGCTGTGCCAAGGGGGGGGTGGCAGTGGGGGGTGGCTTCTGTGACTGACACCTTCTTAAAGATAATAATGAAAAAACACTCCCCACTCCACCGTCGTCACACCCCGCATTACTAACTACCCCCTAGCTGAAGCTCTAGTCGTAAATTTATCTACATATAAACAAATATTATTCTTAAATATGGGAAAATTGTGGGCGGTGCTTGGCTTGTCAAAAATGAAAATTGAGTTTGTAAAGTTTCTTCACAGTTTATTTTTTTTTTTTTGTTGTCGTTTTTGATTTGCTTATCTTTTGTTGTTGTTGTTGTTGTTGTTGTTGTTCCTTGCTCAAGTGTGTCTGGGAGTTGCTGCTGGGCGTGTGGGCGTTTTTATTTAGGGTGCCACTGTTTAAGGTTGTGGGGGTGGGCGTGGTCGTGTGCCCTGTTGTCATTGCTTGTTTTGCAGCTGACATAGAGTGCTCGTCAATGATATGCAGGCTGAGTTACTGTAGTTCTCGTTGTTGTTGTTATTGTTGTTGTTGTTGTTGTTGTTGCTGCTGCTGCTCTCCATAATTGTTGTGCACAACGCCATTATGAGTGCCTGTTTACATGCTGCTTAAACATTGTTGGTTGTGCGTGTGAGTGTCTGAAAGCGAGCCAGCAAAAATTAAATAAAATGCCGGTAGAATTTAATTAGATTTTAATTGAGTTTTGCCAAGCACTGCATGTGTGTGTGTGTGAGCGTGGGTGTAAAAAAATGTGCAGAGTACTCAGAATTAATGTTTTTAAATGATGTGTGTTGAGCACAATTTATTTTTTATAGGCTCTTTGTCATTTTTTAAAAAATATATAGATTGTGAAAAAAAACAACAGCTTAAAAAGAAGAACTTTTTATTCTACTCGTTTTTTTTTTATTTGTTCCTAGATATTTGCTTATTCAAAATTATTAATGCCAAAATTCCAATTAGACTAGTTTCAAAATGCTACTTCGATTTGATTCCCATGCTACTTTCTACAATTTTTAGTAAAGTTACATAAATTGATTTAAATTATAAAATAAATATTGCCATTGTAATTTTATTTATATTTTTCATTTTTATTCTTTGTCTATATTATTATTAGCCAGTCTATTTATAATTTCTACATTTTCTTTACACATATTATACATATTCTGAATGGCATCTTCGGCCATAATATTCAGTAATTTAATTTAAATTTTACTCTATTAAAATAATTATTTGTCTTTTAACCCTATAACTATAAACCGAAGCTTTTACTTAATCTTTAACTCGATATTAGGAAAATTACTCATAAGCAACTAATTTTTCTCTAATTTTTAATTCTGTCTAATTTTTTAAGGTTCTTATTATTCTCATTTCTATATTCGTTTTGATTGTACATATTATTCGAGTATTTATTGCCACAAGCCCAATTAGAACTGTATCATTACCAAATCGGAAGTGATTTATATATATATTTATATATATAAGCACGAAGTGCAACGTGCAACAAGCAGCCTCAATCACAAAGTGCCTCATTAGGCTCCGACAAGATTGAACCTTTGTGTATGTGTGTGTGTGTGTGAGTGTGTGTGTGAGTGTGTGTGTGTTTAACTTGTGATCCGCAGCCGCCCTAAATCATGGCCAGTCATCAAATGAGATGACCCAAATGACACCTTGATGCAACATTGCCGCTAATTGGCAACGCCATGAAACGAACTGAGCCAAGTCGTAAGGGTAAATAGAAATGAGAAACGAGAAATGAGAAATGAGAAATGAGAATTGGTTAATTTAACACACTCAGATAAAACAAGCTTCGAAGAAATACCCGAATTGAATGTATGATTATTAAGTCATTATCAGAGGCGCCCCGTTCTTATTGCAACAGGATGTATTTAGGTGCACAGGTATCAGTACATGGGGCATGCACCTGTCGTATGGCTTATAAATTTCATTTTAATTACAGCTTGCCAATGACTTGTTTTGAGTCGTGTGCAAATTGAACGCAGATACAAAGCCAAAGCATATATGTATGTATGTATTTGACAGATGTATGTGGAATTGGAATTGGCCAACGGGCAAATTTGAGCTGGGCTCAGCTGGGGACTCGGTTGTCAGTCCGTTGTCAACTTTCGTCTTTATAAATCTGCTGAAATTAGCTGTGTACAAATCTTGTGCAAGTTTTTGGCATTAACACCTTTCAATCCCACAGCGAGTAGCAGCAACATTGTGAATATGTCTGACTCGATACGAGTGGCTCTTAAAGCACCACAGTGTGCTCTAAATACAAACAAAATGTAAGTCAGAATAAAGTAAAAATTTAACTATTACTGAAACTATTTTACAAATTGTATTACAAATTGTTTCATCAAATCAAATGTCTCTGTTAAATATTATTTATTAAATAAATTTAATGACTTCTCTGACTGTTGGCGAGTTTAGGTTGCGTGTTCCATCGTAGGGAATATTTACTGTGGTTGCCGCACGCATGCACAGGAAATGTCACGGATGCAGTGAGTACAACTTTTTCACTTTGCTTGCCGCATTGGCGTTTTGCGTTTTATACGTTTTTGAATATGCATAAAAAATTGGTATTAAAACGTCGCATGTAAGACATTAATCAGCTGGCAAAGTGGCAGCCGACAGTGGGGTGACCGTTGCCTTGGGTGGGGGGGGTGGGCGACGCAAATCAGAAACGGTGGCTACATAAACTCACTGAGCGCGCTTGATTAATCTGCATTTGGCCTAACTGACCCCCCCCCCCCCCAGATCGGACTCCTCCTGCTAGCCATAAGTAGCTTTTGAAATGGAGGTTTGCGGCTACCAGTTGAACTGGCTGCCCAGCCCACTTCACTGTGCAACACTGTACATTACTTTATTTTGTTGCACTTCAACTCACTCACTACTTTGTCGTTTATTTTTGAATGGCCACACAACATGCAACACACACAGAGGGAGAGAGAGAGAGAGGGAAAGTGAGAGTGAGAGGTATCACAATTTTTAGGCCCAAAAACCAACAATAAATTCACGTTGCTGGGAATTAAAAATTTCATTAAAGTCATTAGAATTAAGCGACAGGCCGCACCGAACTGACAGCCAGACAACCAAGGCAATGCGACTGACAGACAGACAGACAGACAGACAGACAGACAGACAGTTGAGACAAGTGGAGAGTCGGAGAGATCTTGCCCCCATTCGTTGTACATGCAACATGTAATCGTTTTGCAACTCCCCTGCCTGTTGATTGTTTTTAGCGGCTGTAGCATTGAGTGATGAGCTACCAAGTTTCCTTTGGCCAACAATCGAGTCGAGTGCTGCACATGGCTACCCCTAACCCGACCCCCCATTATCCCTATTCTACACATTTTATTTGGCTCTATCTGAAGATTTTCCAAAACATTTACAAACTCAAAACTGTTGCAATGTTTATTGAAAATAGTGAAAAACAAAATATCGAAACAACAGCAAGTATTAAGTCGAATATTTTACACACTTTTTAGTGTAAGAAATGCTGGAAATATCCACACAGATTTTAAAGTCTATTTTATTCCATCTCAAAGCACTATTTCAAATTAACTTTAAAATAAATTCAAATTCAGCTTAGAATTGTTTCATCTTTCATTTTATAATTACGATTTATGCAACTGCTTTAAAATTTAACTTTTTACAGCATTTTTTGAACCTACTCAATACCAGAAAATACCCCTATTGTTAGGGCATGAGAAGAGTTTCAATGGTGCAGACATTCCGTTGCCCATTTGCCAAGAAAGACAACGATTTTGGAGTACGAAGACTACTCGGCAACTAAATGCGCCGCATAATTCACAATGAGTGATTCTTAAATTGTCCATTAAGATAATTTTTACGCCACAACGAACAGGGGAGCACCCCCCAAAACAAAACCAGCATCAGGCAAACACTGGCAAACAGAGGCAACACAACTCGCTGCTAGACAGACTCTGGCAAAACTGTAACTGTAACGCGTAGCGGGTACACTGAGCGTAAATATGCTATAGAATTTAAAAAATAAACATATGATATTATTATTTACAATAAAGTTTTTTATGTTAAAGAATAGGTTGCATTATAGACATAAACAAAATAACTTAACTATATCATTTCATTTCTCATATTTCTAAAACTAGAGAAATAAATTTAAAAAATTACAATTATTGTTTGGCTTCGTTTCCTTTGGTAATTAAAAAGTTTTATATTTTGATTATTTTAGAAAAACATATTTTAGTTCTATTTAATTTTTATTAAATATTTATGCAAGTGTATTGGTGCTGGCACGTTTATCAATTAGGGCGCAAAGTCCTCGGCTCTCAGAAGCCGCTAATTATCAGCAAAATGCCTACACATGGATCCACTGTTTGGCAGTGCTTTGGTGGTGCTTTGGTGGTGGTGCTCTCCATACGTGGTTTCTGGGCCAAATTTAGAGATGCTCAAATGCATTGCTTCTGCCCCTCTTTTCTGCCCCCTGTTTGCCTTTTGTTTTGCCGGTTGACTGGGGGATGGGATGCGTTGCACGACTGCGTCATGCCCGACAATTTTTCACGCTTTTCTTGCGATTGTTTTTTTGGTTCTTCGGGTTTTCTGGTTTTCTGGTTTTCTGTTGCCCCAGACAAAACAGCCTCCAACTTTGTGCGGCCTATGATTGATGTACACTTGATGACTATATAACTTCGTATGATTTTTCGTATTGCTCCCAGAGAGAGAGAGAGAGAGATCTCTAGCGAGGAGTCTCAAGTCTCGACAGGTCCCTCTTTCCAATTTGTTTGTTTTTGTTTTTTGTTTTTCGATTTTTTTTTTTTTTTTTTATCTTTTTGTAGGTGGACGCGTCTTTAATTAGTTTGCCGTCGGATTTTTGCTTTCTTCGCTTTTTACCCATTTGCCTGGCGTCAAAAATGTTGAATAATTAAAATTTCTTGGAAATTTCATTGGATGCTCTGTCGTCGTTGACTATAATATTTTTTGCTTAGACAAACAGGGAATTGTTGTGGTCGCGTGTCTCTTTGCCTTTGATTTTTCAGCATTTTTTCGAAAAATAACATTTTGGTTTTTCAAAGATTTGTTGGGGTTTTTCCTTAGAAATGTAATTTTGTTTAGAAATTGGTTTATGACTAATTATAATGTTGGCGTTAAAATACGGAATAGTATATTTAAAACAAATAAAAAAAAAACTGTAGTTTGTTAGGATCAAAATTTAATTTTATTTGTATAGTTGTGGTGAATGCAAATATGTAATTTAGAGTTCTGTATTTGTCGAGTTTATAAAAGAAGAGCTCCAAAAACATCTGTATTTAAAAGTAGCACTCAAAATATCTTAGCAAACATATCAATATTTTTTAATAATCGGTAGATTAAATATGAAAAGTTTTCTGGAGATGAAAATGTTATCGTACAAAAAATAAATACTTAGTAGAAGGAAGCATCTTCGATCACATAAAGTATTTTTATTTATATCTGTCCATTTGTCCTCGTGCTATATGTAGGAATAATTCCATCTCGGAGACTATAAAAGTGGATGCAAATTCGCTTTATAAGTTCTCACAGATAAGGTTTATTTAATTTATTGATAACTGCACCCGTTTGTGATTATCGATAATAAATCTTAAAAAAAAAAAAACAACACAGATTTTATTTATTTAATTTTGTATTGAGCGAACTATTGTTAAGAAGGCTACTTTGGATATAACAAGCGATGGTAACTCTTAGTCGAATTTTATCGTTTTCAACTTGTTTATAGATTATTATAACTACAATAGAATTTTAGCCAGTCATCTGTTATGCTCAACGCAATCATCTTTAATCGCCTGCCTTATCAAGCCTGACAAGCTAACCTAGACTGATAAATGATGTGCTACCTGTGCAGCTTAGAGCTTGATCAAAGCATGACAGGCGCCTCTCCCCTCTCCCTCTCTCTCTCTCTCTCTCCATCTCTCTCTCAGTCACTCTGTTTCTTTTTCTCTGTTTCTTTTGCAGTGGACATTTAGGGAACAGGTCACGTAGAACGTGTCACTGGCGAGCGGTTGCCAGAGCCAAATTGGCTAAAGTGAAGTAACCAGCGCATTATCAACAACTTCATCAGGAACTCGCTGCTGGCTGCTGGCTGCTGGCTGCTGCACTGTAAGTATCCACTTCCGTTCGTTCCTTTGGTTGCCCCACACAATTACAATAAACGATGAGAACTGCAAATAGTTTGGCAGAACAACAGCAACAGCAACTGCAACTGCAACTGCAAGTGGCAAATCCAGTGTTGCAACGTCTCTGCAATTTTTCTATTGCATTTTATCCATTTTGAGCTTGGCGCTTGGCCGGCAGCGTGGCACGTGCCTCGACTGCCAAAATGTAAGAAAATAAAGCTGACACCGTCCAACAATGTAGCCAATGCCAAAGCCAAAGCCAAAGCCAGCCACTGATGGGTTGCTGGCGGCTAGTAATATGATTGATAAGTTCGTTTTGTGAATTTTTCATAAATTAGGCGCACAGCTGGGGCCAAGAGCGAACCACCGAGTGCTCAATCGTGCGCCATTTGTCTATTTTAATTAAAGAACTCCCAGGCTCCAAATCTTTATCTTACTCACTCACCTCTCTCCCTCACTCACCCACTCCCTCTCCCTCACTCCCCCACTCTCCCTCTCTCTGACGCGTCACGCACGTTCTGATTTTGCTTTTGCCACTGCTGTTAATCAGCTGTGTGTGTGGGGCAAGAATTGTGCACAAATTGTAATAAAATCTTAAACATAAATCACATCAGTTTACTGACCGCCAGCTGTCTCTGACTTGGTCTATTGGATTGGCAATCCATTTGCATTTGCTCACCCAATGATGTCCCCTAATTACTCGCCGCGTTCTTGCCACGATAGCGAAGTAGCAGATGGGGCAACTAATAACTCTTGGCCTTAAGATGAAGCACCAGTTGTCAGTTTTAGATTTTCAAATCTATATTCATTTGTCAAAATTATATTTAATGGTATTTACTCCTAAAATATATAATTATTTCCATCAATCTTAATTTAAGTTAATTAACTAAAATAAAAAATAAAAAAAATAAATAATTGCAACTAATATCCTTATCAGATAAAAACTGAAAAACCTTAAAAAAATCTAGATATATTTGCCTAACTAATTCTTATAAATATTTATAATATGCTTAAAAGCTAAAAAAAATTAACCCTTGCACTAATTAAATTATTGGAAAAGATTTAAATATTTATAGTGTTTTTTTCTGATCTTTTACTTTTACCTCGATAAAAAATACCATAGTTAAAATTGAAAAAGTGCATTTAAATTTAATTTAAATTTATAAGAAGATGGAAAAAGTGGCTGTTAGGTTATTCATATATATTTTTTGCAACTTAATCTTGCAACTCAAACTCGAAATTTTAAGCACTTTGCTTTGAACTGTCTGACAGAAATTGCCCGCTTTTAAGTTCTGACCCCGCCGCTGACACACAGTTCATATTTTCCACATTTGCAAATAATTAAGTGCCAAATGTCCAAATGCATTAAGAAACATCAGAGCACAAGCTGGGCGACAGGACAGCATCCCGCAGCATGCCCCAGCTTCCATTTCCTCATCCTCCCATGCACAGTCACATCCGCAACCGCAACAACTGGCTTTTATCATCATAATTTAATATAGTACTGAAAGTTGGAGATATATATATATATATATATATATATATAAATATGCAATGAGAGTTGACAACTGTCGACGCTTGGACGCACATTTAAAACGCTTGTCAAAATTGCATAAGCCGCTGTCAGCTGGCCAAAATAAAGGGGGCATGCCCCCCCCCCCTCAAGTAGGGTGCTCGCTTTTCACTGGCAATTAATGCGTATTTCGACATCATAATTAAAGCGCAGTCTGCTTGACAACTTCTCCGTCCTCCGTCCACCGTCTCGGCGTCTGGCCATTATATTTAATGAGTGGAATAACCCTTACTACTCCATCCCGCCCGCCCCTCCACCCCCTCCGCCAACCAACTCGAAACCACTGTTGCAGACCCGTACCAGTAATTCAGAGCAGAGACCAGACTCAATTCATTCACTTTTGATATTTCGCATTTGCATATTTTCACATGTCATTCGGCCCGTCGCTTTTTGGCTTTTTGGCCTCCTCCCGCACCGCACTCCTTTTTTTTTTTGTGCGCCTTTGTGTTGCACAATTGCCGTAGACAGCATGCGGGAAGATACGACGGCGATACGGGAACAGCCGGAGCAGCGAGTGTGGAGGGGGGAGAGGGGAGGGGGGGGTTTGCATTTTGCATAATTAGCGACAGACTTTGCCGCTTGACAAACTCTTTGAAGCTGCCTGCCGCTGTCTTCTGCAGTTTTCATTTCATTTTGTTGTTGTCAACAAAGAGCCTAACCACAAACACGTGCACTTTTCTATACCCTGTAAGTAGGCGTTATTAATGAGGCATATTAATAGCCAAATGGGGCATATATATTAATCTTAGTATTTCCAAACTTTACTGTTTGCTAAGAGCCATTTTTTTGTTAATATGCATTGATATAAATAACAAATATTTGTTGCCTTGGAATTTATTGCTGGGCATCTGCCCAGTCGAGCAAATATTGTTGACCTGTTCGTACTTGTTGTTGCATTGTGTTTGGTGTTGTTTATTTGTTTATTGTTGAATGTCTTAATTTATGAAACTGTCAAGCGGAAACCTGGCGGACGCCAAAGGCAAACTCGAAGTCGAATGCGAATGTGAAAACGAATGCGATTTTTCTCTGCGGTTCGTTTGACTTTTGTTTACTTTTCATGTGTGTGTATCTGTGTGTGTGTGTGTGTGTGTGTGTGTGTGTATGTGTGTGTGTGTGTGTGTGTGTGTTAGCTGTTTACATTTCTTTTTAGCAGGCCAGCAGACAGAGGCGATTCATTCATTCACTCATATTCCAAATGAGTCACTTTGGACCGTAGCTTGATTAATGGCAGCGTCCAGTGCCAGTTGAGAAAAGTGCGTAAAATCTTGAATCTTGATAAAAACTTTTGGAGTTATATTTTTGGTTGAATTTATGACTATGAGCAAAGAAACTTTTTGCCAATTATTACAGCAGTTAGGTTAGAGAGCAATCAAATAATTGTAATCTCTTTTAAATTGCACTTCTACAGCAAGTCCCTTATCCACCCCGCCTCCGCCTCCGCCTCCGCCTTCGTCCACGCCTACTCCTACTCCTATTCCGGGCTCCCCTGGCTCCCCTGGCTATGCTGCTGCTCAACTTTAGCTAGTGATTATATGCTGATGAACACGTAGCTGATTTTCATAAAATTTCTTGTGCAAATCCAAAATGCATTTTTGGCCACAAAGTGCTTGGCAAACTGCTGCTGCTGCCGAGAATTACATTTTTGGCTCACTTTATTATGCGGGGATAATGATCTTGGCTCAAGGGCCAATTGAAAAATATGAGAATTGGAGTTCATTTGCAATTTCAAATTGCACTTGAAGTGGCTCCCAAGTGGCCATTGACTGCAAGGCGTTGTAGATTTTTGGAAATTTTTTATAATTAGAGACTTTTTGAATTCCTTTGTTTTTTTGGCCCATAAAACTTGGCTCGTTTTTATAGCTTTGTAAAGGGTGTTCCAGTTTGGTCCTAAACATTGTAACGCATTGAAGGAGACATCTGCGAAACCATTAAGTAAATTTATTGTTGAGCTGGATCTGGGCACATATCTGTGAGTTTAGGCAGATAGATTACTATATCATACAGTTCCCATAGAAACAATTGTTCAATTATTGTATTAATAAACTTATTGGCCTTACAATTTATACTGATCAAACTTAGCCACGCTTTTCACTTTTGCACAAAAAAAAAACTGCCAACATCAATTGACTACTTCAAAACTAAAAGTTTTTATAAATTTCATAAATATATTAAGTTATTTTCAATTTAACATATTTCTTCAAGGGAATGCGAAGTTGAGCAACTCTTTCTTGTTTTCATTTAATTTGTCCAACTCCACAAGAAAGTAATTTTCCAACATAAATTTATAGACCATACGAGAATCACAACCAGTTGAGTAATTTTTTATTTAAGTGTTATAAATGTACTTGGCCAAGAAGTACTTGCTTTATATAAAAAGTTCATGTTTTCAAAATGATAATCAATTGTTCGAGTATTTCCCAGCTGAATGTGCCTTGAGGAGTATTCAGTGGACGTGGAAATTGCACACGCTGCAATCTCGAAGTGAGCTCCACGCTGGCTTCCGCCCGAGGGCGCACTTTGTGGCGCTTGCCAACACTGGCAATTGGCGCTGCCCACTTGAAAGGCTTTCCGCTGGCTGTCAGTTGTCCGTCGGTGCTGGAGTCATCGCTGGTTGGTTGCCGGGTTTAGTTGTTCAGTTGGGCAGTTGGGCAGCCCGCAAGCACTTGATAAATTGTTTACTTTGAAATTAATTACTCCGTCATTGTTTCTTGTGCGTGATGCGAAGGGGCCAGGAGGGGGGGGCGTGGTCTTAGCGGAAGCTGAGCCGCTGGCCGACCAGGGGGCGGCATTGTTGCATAAATCAAGTTAGCAGCGCCGCCGCATTTCAACACACAGGTTCCTCTATCCGGGCAGGCCCCGGTTCATGTTCCATTCACCTATCTGGGACTGTTTGGCGCTTTCTGCCCTTTTCGCTTTTGATCGTGGCAATAAAATTGCATTTAATTACTCTCAACGCAGACCCCTCTTGCCCCCCACTCTCACAAAGAATAGTGACAAGGAGTCGAAGGGTGGGGGGGGGCCTGGAAAATTGCAACTCTTGTGCGTTCTGCACTTTCATTGTTGTTATGCGCATTTCTGAGCTCATTAAACCAACTGCAATTGTGTTGCATGCTGATGCCTTTTGTTGCAACAGTAACTGCTGCTGCTTCTGCTGCTGCTTCTGCTTCTGCTGCTCGTTTTACTGCGCTGCAATCAATTTCCAGTTTTTCAGCTGAAAGATGCAAAAATTGAAATTATATTGCGGCTGGTCGGTATATCATTAAAATGCATCGAACTGCACATAATGGCTGCGGACACCTTTTGGGTTCTCCAGGCAGAGCAGCCTGGCGTGGCGTGCCAATCATTTTTGTCTGGAATTCCAAACATTTTTGCTGCAGCATTTGGCAACACTTAAATTTCACAGCAATATGTGTGTGTGTATTTAAGTTGTGGTTGTATAAATGGGAGGGGGGGGGGGGGAAGATGGGTGCAATGCTGAGGGCAAAGGCAAAGATTTATGTTTTGGTTTCGCCTATGCAGCAATTGTGCGCTGCTGATAAAAAGCGTTGCCAGACCGTGCCAGAAATTAACATAAACAGGATGTGGGAGTAGCCTGAAATACAAGCACAACGACAACAACAACGACAACAACAACGACAACAACAACAACAAAAAAAACCTCACAACAACAATGCCTTTGTCAGTGCAAAAACAAACACAATTAACAACAACACAGACTCAAAACTGCAAAATATATATTCTACACACGAAGAGAGGGGGAAAGGTAGAAATGTTTGTCCATAGATTCGCTGAACATGAGAAACAGATGCAGAGAAATAGAGATTGCTCCACATATAAGCATACATACATATATACATAAAACAACATACAAATTTTTTGGCTAGAGAATATGCCAAAATATTTTGCCAAAATGATTATTGAGCAAGTTTCGAAAAGTTCTTACAAACATTTTTATGTATTTCTGGGAAATTTATACGAAATATGAATCAAATCAAATCATGCCTCAGCAGCACTTAAATAAAAAGTTGCCACAAATTTTGTATTAAATGGAAAATTATTCCATATCTTTGCGAATGTTGCTGTGATATTTTTTTTTTTTTGATTTGTACTTCTTGGAAATAATAGAAAATACATTGAATCAGCAAGAATCAATTTCTATTCGATAGGAAGTGAAAAGCCAGATTGCTGAGCATATTCAATGTGCAAGTTTTTGATGCGTGCCGAATCCAATTATAAGATATCTTAATTATTTCTCATTTTTTTGTGTGGTAATATTATTTCTTTTCAATTGCAATATTTTTAAAAAATGTATTGTTGTTCTTTAAGTTTTACATTTGTTGCTTAACTAAGACTTGATATTTTATTGCCAAATATTATCTGACTTTTGCGAATAACAATTGATTTTATTTTCGTAGACATCAATTGATAGAATCTCTAAACAGTTGCTAAGAATTGATTTCCACCTTCAATCATTTCCTCTATTTTGTAACTGCCACAAGTTTTCTTAGCTTTTTTGACCTGTGAGTTTTAGTGCCGCTGGAAGTGTTCCGGTTGCTTTATTTTGCCACAAAAGATGGCGTGTGTCGCCGCCATAAAACTTGCTGCTTACTTAAACACTGTAATAATAATAATAATAATAGGAAAAGGTATTTTATTCGACTCATATTGTATGCTAAATGAATGCAATAAACAAACAGCTTACAACAAACAGCCATAAAAGGGGTGAGTGGAGTGTCAGTTTTACTCACGTTTCTAAGTACGAATATTTAATGGCAAACACAAAAATAAAATGGCAAACTGCCGAGTCTCTCGGTGACGCTTGGCTGACTATTCAAACAACCAACAATTGACTATGCCTAAAGCACACACACGCACACACACACACACTCACACACACTTAGAGCACTCCCCTTGGCAACTCTTGCAACATGGCGTATGCGACACGCGAGGATCGTCAACAACAAATGGCAACAATCAGTGAAAGACGACATCGAAATGAATGTCGAGGGGTAAGCTAGTTGTTGTTGTTGTTGTTGTTGTTGTTGTTGCTGTTGTTGCTGCTGGCCTGGGGCAAGCAGCGAGCTGGGTGCAATCAACGCGCTGACTCGACGACAGGTGAAAACTTTGTGCCGCCAATGAATGTGCCTGTCCATTTATTGTGTTGCTGTTGTTGCTGTTGTTGATGTTGTTGCTGTTACTGCCCTCAGCAGCAATTGTTGTTGCCGCAGACTGACAACAAAAGTTTTTGCTTTTCACGTTGCTCGTCATTCGTTGTTGTTGTTGTTGACGTTTGTTGGTTGGCTGCTTGGTTGAATGTTGTCCAACACACGCACACTCACACCTACACACACACACTCACACACACACACACATAGAGAGAGTCAACAATTTGTGCATTAAAGTTTCACACAGCACCTTGTTCTTGGTTCAACGCTTTTAGCTTTTGCGTTTTCATTGCCGCCTGAAATACCCAACTTGTTGTTGTTGCTGCTCTCATGCGGTTCACCTTGATTGTTGTTGTTGCTGTCGCCTGCCACATGCAGTTGGCAACAAAATGGCGCTGTGCCCTGCCCCGAGACATGTGCGCTCAGACCCCTTTTAAGCGGCTTCCCCTCCCTGCTGTCATAGCTCAACTGGTCACCTGACAGTGAATATTTATTTTTTTTTTGGGTCGAGCCAATGTTTGGGGGTGTGGCACGATAAAAAAGCTGCTTTTAATTTGGCGAAATTTAAATTAATGTACTGTAAATGTGCAAATGTTAAAAAATAAGTGCTGATGAATTTGAATTACACAGCTGCGATAAAACTGACAAAAACCTGATTAATGGTCTCATAGAAATAAATATATATTGGAATCGAAAAAGCGTTGACAAATAATATATTATGAAAGTTATCTACTCATTTATTATTAATTAGTATAAAATGTATTTATAAATTATAGTTATTAAAAAATGAACATAAAAGCTCTACAATAATTTTATGTTTAGTAGAACAATTTAATGTTCTGTAGGTACTTTTCCAGAGCTGCATTTAATTTACAAGAATAGTTATGGTATTTTATAAATATATATTTTTTAAAATTCATTAAGCTGATGCATAGATTCATTGATTTTATAACCAATTTAAAATGCCTTAGCTGTGCAATAAAAAAATTTGTTTTCTTTTCACTTCAGCGTTTTTAAAGTGTTTTAAGCTAGTAATTCCATACAATTCCAAACACAAGAACTGTTGCAACATTTGCCTGGCAGCCACATCATCATGTAAATGGTGGCCACGCATATTTAATGGACTCCCTCAAAACTCAAACTCTAAGTGAAAAAAAAAGAAAAGAAAAAATATATATATATATAAACGCAAAGTGGAAACCCAACAAACACTTTTCACGATCACTTGGCCAGAATGCAACAGCAGCAGCAGCAGCAGCAGCAGCAGTTAAACGGGTGGAGGCATGCAACAAGATGGCAAAAAAATTGGGTCCTTTTCTATTGCCAACTCGCTCTGACTGCATTACGCTAATTAATTCTTGATATATGGAAACTGTGGCCAGAATGGGCGACCATAAAAACGCTTACAGCAATAAAAAGAAAGAAAAAAAAAATAAAAATACCAGCAGCAATTGCTCCACATTTTATACCCTTACTGAGTCTATTCGAAATTTCTTATGGAATGCGGCACTTATTAAAAGTTGCATCTTCGAATTATAAAAATATAAATATTATTACGAAAATAGAAACCCTCTTTTTGTATAAAATTATTATAAAATATTTAAACTTTGACACCTAATATTTTTGTACACAATTAAAGGCTTAAGCAATTTAAGCTTTTTAAAAATTAAGTCTACTTTATTTTTAGTTTATGTAATAGTAAACATTATTGTTTACATTTTAAAAATAATTATAAATTGTTTATATTTATTTAATATGTAAGCATTTTTACTCAAAGACTTTATGCAAGGCTAACATTAATTTATCTTGATAATTTTAACCATAATTTTTATTTTTCTATTGTTGATTTTTTAATTGATAACCTTTTTTAATAAATTAAATATATTTTTTTTTGTTGGTAAAGATGAAGTGATTTTTATAATCACGCCAATATATAGCGAATCCAGACAGGAACCACTAAAAATCACAATTAAAAATTTAATTTTTGTCTATAATAATTCTTTATATAAAAGTTGAGCTGATTTATCAATAGTTTAAATATGATTAAATATATTACATTTTACATAAATATGAAAGAGTATTTAATATTCGGCTATGCAGATAGAATCGCGACTTCTTTTTTGCTGCAATTTCATGCTGGCAATTAAAATTTAGCAGGCTTTAAGGTAGCTGCTGTCGACTGTTTCCTCCTCGTGTCGAGGACTGCGGCAGTGACAGATGCCGCGGTTAAAGTTTAATGGCAATGCAACAGCAGCAACAGTATCGCAAAAGGAATAGACAACGAAATGTGGCAGCGAAAGTGAAACAGTTGCCAGCGTGTATCCTGCAGGATGCCGCATGCAGCTCCTGTTGCTTTTTTTTTTGCTGACAGCCAAAGACAGAGAAAGGGAGACAGGCATTGGGAGAAGGGCTATGTGGGGGAGTGAGTGTGGTTTGTGTGTCTGTGAGTCCTGCCTTATGGCAGCAACGCATGTGACAGGAAACCACTCGCAGCAACCGCCAAAATGTGGCAACAACGCAGAGACAACCAGAATGACAACTACAACTACAACAACAACCAGAATATGGCTGGCAAAGCTGCCGCTTAAGCGGATGCTGCGCCTTTGCCTCACCCAGCCGCAACTCCCGTTTCTGTTGCGTCAAGTGCTAAACGCACTGGCAACTTTCTCACATATGCAACTGCAACAAGCTTCTTGTCTTAGTGGTGGTGGGCTGCGTGGGCGACGCGGTGGCCGTGGCAGGCAGCGAAAGTGCGCGGAAGCAATAAAACATAGACGAACATAAGAAGGGAAGCCAGCAGTGGAGGGGTGGCGTACGGAGTGAACCTCGTTGCGCTTACCGCATCGGGCAACGCGTTGCAATTGCCTGGAAAGTGTTTTTTGGTTGCTTCTTAGAAGGAAAAAAAACAACTCACAGTGCACCAAGGCTGAAGGAGCAGAGGCAGCAACAGCAGCAGCAGCAGCAGTTGCACATTAGATGCAGCATTTGTGTTTAAGTGCCGTAATATTTGTAAAGCGCAGAATGGGAAATATTATTATTTTTGTTGCAAGTAATTTATGTGTGCGTATGTGGAACGCAGCTTGGCAGCTTGGCCTTATTGATGGCCAGCTAATACTACCAGCAACTATATATATATATATATATATATATATATATATATCATATATGTATGTTGCATGGGAGCTCATGTATGAAAGTTATGTTCAAAAGTATCTTAAAGAAACCTAAAATAAACCATTTCAACTAAATTACACATCTAAACACTTCACATCACATTTCACAGAAATGTTCAGTTCACGTAAATAAGTAAATATTTATATCAAATTAAGATCGATTTCGAAAAATATTTGCAATTGATCTTTATCTTTTCGTGGATGTTAATTGAAATCAGTTCCTTGAGTATATTTCTTGACCGAAATAATAAATGTCTAAAGCTAACTAACAAAACTAAACATTTAATTGATTTTTTAATAATTTAATTAAACAATAAAAACGTTTGTCTTTATAAAATTGAAAGATTAATTATATTTAGTAAAATACGCTATGCAATTTTATATATACATATTTTTATATATTTGCTTTATTATTTTTACTGACTGATAAAAAAATCTTAAATAGATATTTATATAAATTTGATTGTTATTTTAATTTACTTCGAGGAATCGCACATGTTTTTTAAAAAGTATGGAATAGAAGTGTTTATTTTGTAAGCCTTCATAAATCCTCTATAGAATATTAGACTTTTCTATACCATTTACTCTACATTAATGTACTTTTATACAAATATATTAAATATAAAAAGGATAACAAATTATTTTTGAGTGTTCCACATATCCGTTTAGCTTCAACTTATATTTACAGACACGCAGATATATATTATTTTCAGGTTATGCTTAATCTGCTGATTATGCTTAATCTTCGGATTATGCAGACAGAACTAAAATTGCAATGTTCATACCTAAAATTACGGATCTCTTGAGTTGCCGCCTGATAATTGCTTAATGATGAACTGCATCAGGTGCTATCATGATTTTCGAGTTTGCCAAATAACAATGAGAGCACAAAGGGACCAATGCAATATTTTTTTTTTTTTTGATGAAGATATTGAAAGGGCACAGCAAATGTCGAGAGTGAAGTTAATAGCCTGACTGCCCACAAGAGCTAGAAGTGTGGAGAGAGGAGAGAGGAGAGGGAGAGAATACAGGGTGGAGTCGGGGCACTTTGGTTGTTCGGTATACCGAATCCGCTTGGTGCTCAGTTCGACGGAAGAACAGCTGCCGCAACTATTATGGCCCCGGGCAGATCTTGATCTAATTTGGGTGTATTAGTTGCCCGAAAAACTGTGGCAAACAAAGCAGGCAGCGGCGGCGAGTGGCAGCAACAACAACAACAAGATCATTTGTAGACCTTTTCGAGCAAGGATGCCTCTTTGGGTATCCTGTGGCCGCCTGCGATAAGGCACTGCTAATGGCTTCATTAGACCGTCTCAGTTCGGCTCGCACAATCACATGCTTGCCACATGCGGCGCGCGACTCTGATGCGATCTTCGATCTCTCTTCGAGAACTCGAGCTCAAGTGGCGTTGCCTTTGAAGTTGCACAGAGAAGTTGCGCCACTCTTATTGATAACTGTCGATTGGCATGTGTTTTGCGCAATTTACACAAATATACTCCAAAACTCGACTCGACTACGTCAGCTGTCTGATTAATGTCGTGGCATTAAAAGTTCAGCGATGCTAATTCCACATCTAATGCATCCATAAAGGACACGCCCATAAAACTTTGCAAAAGAATCTTAAAGATTGCCATAAAATGAGATAACTCCGAATTGCTAGTGCCGTTAGTTAAATACTCTAACAAATACAAAAGAATTTTATATAAATTACCAATCCGGTTTTGTTCGTAATTCCAAACTTTTTTTTTCTCTTAGATACACAAATAATAAAAAATATATTTTAAAATAGAAATAAAAAATCGCCAATTATCTTATAATAAATTTCAAGCTGAGTGAAACTAGAATCTATTTAGTTTAAAAACTCGCAAATGCTTCTAGAAGTGCGCAGCATATTTTGCTATAAAACTGAAATACTCTTTGCAAGGGTATATTAAAAATAAAAATTGTCCGTGGCTGGCAGTAGGAAGTGCCCCGATACAAATCAGCCCCAGACTAAGCACAGAATACAACAACAACAACAACAATATTACAATACTCTGTCGTATAATAAAGTTGGAACAAACATTTCATTTTATAATTTTATTATCCATTTCTTTAGCTGCTCGTTTTCCTTTTCATTTTGATTGCGTTGTCGTCTGTTGCTTCTGAGTCATATTAATCGGAGAATCCAGAGAAACAAACGAGAACTTCACACCTTTTGTCCACACCAGCAAAGCACAACGGCACTCAAAAAGGTGGTAGGGGTAGGGGTAGGGGTAGGGGTAGGAGTAGGAGTATAGGTTATTTAGGCAGCTAGGGGATTGGTCTGCTTTATGACCGCTCCTTGACTTTAATGGCCACTTTTCCTGTGAAAAGAAATTAAAAATATATATTCCAACATATCCATATAGGAGCTCAATTATTACATTCAGATATGACCCAAAAGAAAACATTTAACAAAAATGCACAAATTATTTTTTTGTTACTCTTGTGGCTTGTATGGCAAGTGTCGTTAAAAGATATGGCAGCTCCCCCTTAACATTTCGTTGGCCAAGTCGTATTTATATGCAAAGAGGGGTCCGGGGCATCGTAAAGATTGAAAAGTGCACATAAAATATGTAATCGTTACAAGTACTTGCCTGCATTGGGAATGCATTTCTCAATCTCTCTTTCTCTCTCTCTCTCTCTCTCTCTCTCTCTCTCTCTCTCTCGCTCTCTCTTTGTTTGTCTCTGCTAGTCCGCATCTAATGTTGAATTGCTCGATTCTTTGATTACAGTCATTGTAATGGTCATTAAAATTGCTCATGAACTTGAAGCGTTGCGGGAATCATAAAGATATTTGAGATGTGCCGTCATTTTCTTAAGAGCTTTCAAACACACTTCAATCCTAGGTTTGGTCATGCATTACAAGGCTATATCAAATGAAGGGATTGAGAAGTGCTCAATCATTAAAAATACTTCATAGCATATCTGAGCTGCCTTCTAAAGTGGGAATATCTTTTATACGCGATTAACTAAATAATATTATTATTTATTTATATATACATTTATATATATATATATATATATGTATATGTTTATGTATAATACATACAAAGCATACAAATAAATGTTTCTATTATGTTGCATAAATCATTTCACAACAATTTAGATAAGTTTTAGCTAGATTTTTCGATCCGCTTGTAATTCCTATGAGCAACACGAGCTAAATATTTCATTTGAAAATGAAATAGTTTAAATACACTTAATAAGATATAAATAATACTTATAATATTGCGCCTTTTTTATACGATCTAACTTCTAAAGAATACACTTAAATTATACCTAATCTGGCTGGTAATTCTTTCTTGATTTTACCAATCACATTTGTACGGCCTTGAAATATATATTTAATTACAGATAAGACAAAAGTTTTGGTTTTAACAATCAATCTAAACATTCCTTTCTTATCAAGTTCTTTCATATTCTCTATTTATTTATATTCGTACTTGAAAAGTTTAATTATATATTGCAATTTGTTGGTGTTTTTGTTTGTTGCTATGTCACAGCAAAATTCTTATCAAGAAGTCAAAATATATGTTGCGTAGCTCAAGTTGACAATTAGCCTAGCAGAATATCAGGTGACTCCGTGGCGCAACGGTAGCGCGTCTGACTCCAGATCAGAAGGTTGCGTGTTCAAATCACGTCGGGGTCAATTTACAAATCTATATTTTTTATTTATTTTTTTTTTATTTGCCAAGCATTTTTTGTACTTAATAGTGTAAAATACCAAGAAGCCTTCTTAGCTTAAGCTAAAACTTTACTATAAAAGTAGTTAACTTTTGAGCAACAATTAATTTTTAATTTGGCCAATTGCTTAAGGATTTCAGTTAAAGGAAATGCATTCAGCTGTTTACAATTATTTTTTGAATGTTTTACAAGTTCACACCAAATGTTCACACATCTTTTCACAACACAAGGGTCAAGGTGTGAGAAATCAAAGACCTTTAGCGCCGTCTCACAACAATGTACATAATTTATTTTTCACATTTTATGGCATTTAATTGCATTTCAATGGCTAATAAAATGTTTTCACGGGAATTAACGACAGGAAGCGCGAGCAGAACGCATGCTAAACACAGAGCAATTAGCGTCTTTGTGGAGTCAAAGGCGGCACTTTGATGCTGCTGCCGCCAGAGGGCGCCACATGGACAACATAGTAATTTTGAAATTAGTGCGTTAAGCGAAATGTGAACGAACTCTCTCCGCTGATGATTATTATGTATTTGAATTAAATTTTGCAATGTAAATCGATTTTCGATTAATTTGTAATTTTATGCACTATGTTTTACAATATAAGCTTGCATTATTTCCTAAATATACCCTGTAATCGTAAAGCGCATCAAATGGATGTGTAAATGCAAAATAGGAATTCTATGTGCATATATTGAAATATTCAATTTTGATAAGAATTTCAAATTACATTTTATACCTAAACAATTGAGGAGCATTGCCTAGTTCATGTTTGTGTTGTAAAGCATCAATAATTATGCATTAAACAGAATATATTATTCTCGGATTTTGCATATTTATCTACGCTAGAAATAATATATGCATTTATATATATGTATAAACAATTTTTGAATTACGTGGTACTGCACTTAATTAATTATTTATCAAATAGATTTGGAGCTTATGCAAATAAAATGCATAAATGAGCCTCGAATAAATGAAATGAGATTTTTCAGCTGCACTTTATCATGTAGAATTAGCTTAAATAGCAAAAATATCAACAATAATTCGATGTTCCATTGGTTGGGAAGGGAAGAGGAGGAGGAAGTAGCTGATGCGGGCAGGTTTTGACATTAATTGATTGACAGCAATACAAATAATATTCATATATGTTGAGGGAACATTGAATTTTACAGATGTCATTCACTCATTGCCATCATTATCTACTAAGCTGTTAGATAATCGCCACAATTAATCCCATAATGATAATTATATTTTTAGATATAGCAATTCCACTCGTAAGTGGCCGATTTGTCTCTGCAGAACTTGAAATATGCGCTGCCAGGTGCTGTGGAATGTGGCATCGAATGTGCCTCCGGGCAAACGAGCAGTTCATTAAGCTGCTCGCACTGAAGTGTCTTCTTTGTTGGCTGGAACACTGGAAGGACGCATGCACCAAGCCAGGCAATTGTTGTCTGACAGTGTCTGGCGCATTGTCAACAGCATTTAGCAAGCCTTAAGACAAGTATTTGAAAAGTGTGTTTCGTTTGGTGAGTGGATCGTTCGGCCACTTGAAAGCAATTAAAAATCCTTTAAAATATTTTCTTATCGTGTCGAATGACTTTGTTGATAGACACGCAGTGGTGTAGCCAAAAAGGATCTCAGTTTAACAAGTACTTTGCAGATTAGATATAAATGTATCTTTTGTATGCGAGGATTTGTAGAAAAGAGCAATTGAGCTAGATTAGTTAGTTATCGGTGGGTATATAGATACTTGATATGTTTTTTATGTTTTCTAGTAATCATTTCCATTGACGAAAGATTTACTCATCGATCTTGACTACAAAGGAATATCTGTTTTGGTGTGTCATCTCAACTAACAAATACAAAAAATACAAATTGTGGTTGTGCCTCAGCACTAAAATAACTAAAAAAAAATATTTAAACTTGCAAATCCCCTTTTTGCCAACGCCTCTTTATTTGGCAGTAGGCGCCTTGAGCATGTTGTTGGCCAAGTGCGTTACACGCAGCCATTTAAGTGTGCAATTGTTCAAGCTCCCTGAATGGCTTGAGCTCTCTCCGCTGCCCCCGTCTGCCTCCACAGCTGCCACAGACTGCAGCCAGCGATGACTGCTCCTGTAGCACAAAGCGTTCTGCGCAGGCGCAGGCCAATGAAACGTTTGTCGTTTGTCGTTTGTCGTTTGTCGCTTGTCGTCTGTCGCGCTTATCGCCACGCACTTATCTCAAAGAGCTCGCAGCAGTAGGAGCCAAAGGCAAGGAAGGAGCTGTTGCAGGCACAGGAGGCACAGGAGGCACAACGGAGGCGGGCAGGCTTAACTGAACGCTTGAGCGATTGCGGGCTCACACAAGTGTCGCCAGGCCAAGCTGACTGTGGTCTTTTCTTTTTGCCTGCATTGCCTGACTCGTAACAATCAGCTATGCATGTACACTGTGAGAAAATGTGCATCAACTTTTTGCATGTGGGAAGATGCATAATTAAACTCTGGAATATATGGTAATGTTATAAATTAAAATTGATAATAAATGTTCATAATAAATAAAATTAATCAACAAATAATAATAATATCTAATTATATATATAAGCTCTAGAATATATAGTAATGTTAAAAATTAAAATTGCTAATAAATGTTCATAATAAATAAAATTAATCAACAAATAATAATAATATCTAATTATATATATATAAACTCTAGAATATATAGTAATGTTATAAATTAAAATTGCTAATAATTGTTAATAATAAATAAATAAAATTAATCAACAAATAATAGTAATATCTAATTATAAATATAAACTCAAGAATATATAGTAATGTTATAAATTAAAATTGCTAATAATTGTTTATAATAAATAAATAAATTTAATCAACAAATAATAATAATATCTAAATATAAATATAAGCTCTAGAATATATAATCATGTTATAAATTAAAATTGCTAATAATTGTTCATAATAAATAGAATTAATCAACAAATAATAATAATATCTAATTATGAATATAAACTCTAGAATATATAGTAATGTTATAAATTAAAATTGCTAATAATTGTTAATAATAAATAAATAAAATTAGTCAACAAATAATAATAATATTTAATTATAAATATAAGCTCTAGAATATATAGTAATGTTAAAAATTAAAATTGCTAATAAATGTTCATAATAAATAAAATTAATCAACAAATAATAATAATATCTAATTATGAATATAAACTCTAGAATATATAGTAATGTTAAAAATTAAAATTGCTAATAAATGTTCATAATAAATAAAATTAATCAACAAATAATAATAATATCTAATTATAAATATAAACTCAAGAATATATAGTAATGTTATAAATTAAAATTGCTAATAAATATTCATAATAAATAAAATTAATCAACAAATAATAATAATATCTAATTATATATATATAAACTCTAGAATATATAGTAATGTTATAAATTAAAATTGCTAATAATTGTTAATAATAAATAAATAAAATTAATCAACAATAATAATAATATATAATTATAAATATAAGCTCTAGAATATATAGTAATGTTATAAATTAAAATTGCTTATAAATGTTTATAATAAATAAAATTAATCAACAAATAATAATAATAACTAATAATAAATATTTTTTGTGTAAGACATAGTAAATGTAGTAAAACATAGACAATGCATAGTAAAATTTCATACTCTAACAATTCAGTTTTGTGTTTATTTTTCTTCGAGTGTATGCTTGGATGGTCTGTGGTGCGATGCGATCTTCCTTTTTGGCTGCCTCCTTGGGCAATGTTTGTATCTTAATTTTCAAGCGCGCATACGTGGAATGCTCCTCGAGCTGCGCGTCTGAGTTACGGGTTGATGGTGCTGAAAGTGACACAAGTCATAAATTCCTTTTGTTTGCCAACTGGCTCGCTGGCTGGCTGCCTCGCTGGCTGCCTTGCTGCCTCGCTTTTGGCTCTTCTTCGTAAACGTTTCGACTGAACGTTGACAATTTAAACTGAATGAAATTGACTCAGTGTGTTTTTTTTTTTTTGGGGGGGGTTCGCTTTACTTATCTCTATCGCATTTGGCCGATCAGCCTGGCGTTTGCTACGTTTTCGATTGGTCACATCGATCGGTAGCCCCTGTCACTTGGTCACATCCCTTGTTTATTCAATGCAGACAGTTGTTTTCTCTATTGTCTTCTTCTGTGGTAAAAATATTTGGAATACATATTTGATTTGGCGCCATCCTAACAGGAAGTGTGGTATTATAAAGCTGTCATGTGTTTTAGGGTTTCTGGCCTAGAACTGAAATTAATATGCGACTAGGCTCGTCACAGCCATATAAATACATATTTATATTTTGGTTTTCTAGAACTTGGTTTATGGAGCAGACGTGCGCCTGAGTAAAGGTCTGTGAGACAGCGTCCTGTGTATTCGTTTGATTGCTTTTATTCATTTCAGTTATATTTTTTTTTTGTTGGAATTGATAATTGGGTAAAGTTTACTCTGCTCTTATTTTCCATGTCAAGTCCCTGGTCGTATTAATTCCTTTTTTTCAGCTTCATCTGTGCTTTGGTTCTCCCAGGGGTGTAGCCCGTCACAAACAGAACATGTCCAACAATTTTTCTCCAGACATTCGCCAAAAAAAAAAAAAATAATACAAAATATATGCACGAAATAAATATATACAGAAATATTTTTTGCGCCATAAATTTATGCATATTTATAAGCGAATTCATTTCGTGTCCATTTCAAATGCAAACAAATAACGCGCAAAACAGCAAACCAAAATAGAATGGTTAAGGGGGGGGGGGGGTGTGTGGAACGGGTGGGTTGGACTGGGTCTTTGGTGCGCTGAAAGCTATCAGCTAATTCCCAAAATCCCCGAATTAATAAAGCAGAGTACCACAAAAACAACACGCGATTGGGCAATGAGTAAAATGTTGTCAGTCAGTAGGCGTTGGGATGTGGCTAACATCTGAGGGAAAGGCTGGGGAAAGCAGCTGGAGATATGTGTGGCTGCTAGAAGAAATATAAATATATATTTATATAGAGATGCATCCATCTGTCAACCAAAGAGCAGAGCAATAATGAGAACACGATATTAACTCGTGTAAACAAACATGTCAACACGAATAGGTAGTCGATCGGAGATCGGTGTGGGATTGGTAGGAGTAGAGTTCATAAATTATGGCTGACATGCTGACCACCCTTCAAGCAGTGGGAGCACCTGCCGAAGGAGCTGCTCTATCAGGCATTCCCAGAAATCAACCTTCAACTTGCTCGAGAGTCGTGGCCAAGTTTTATGGCAAGTGTCAACACTGCATTTTTAGTTCAGCTCATCGATCTCTTCCTCTCTCTCTCTCTCCCTCTCTATCTCCCACTCTATGTGGACTGTCATGACATCTGGCTAAACAAAGACATTATTGATGCCCAGATGTGCGCTGATAAGACTGGAAACACTGGCAAAGATTGTTGCAGACAAAAAAGACGGTCCAGTTGAGTTGAGTTGCAGTTGCAGTTCAGTTCAGTTGAGTCGAGTTGACTTAAAGTCCATGATCAGATAAGTGAGATCGTTGGATGCCGACACAAACAAAAAAAAAAAAAAAAACAAAAAAAAAAGAAGAAAAGACACAGATAGCAGAGGGAGACACGCGATGTCAGAGTTGCCACCGATGGCTCCACGTGAAACGTAACTCACTTTCAATAATTTATAGAAGGTAGTCAGGTGAAGTCTTGTCTCAACTCAACTCCGGGCAATTACCTTGAAATGCAGTCAGGAGGACTTGTTGACATGTCGTTACAGTTGTTTGTTCCTATATATATATATATATGTTGTCCGTATGTTTGTGTGTTTGTATCTCTGCTCTGTCGCTTCAGGGGGCCCCAGACCTCTATCAGGGGGTAATTGGATACTGTAAACAAGTCGAAGTCAGTTGTGGGATGCCCGGACAGACTCTAAACTGCAACAAGATAAATGCGATGCTTGAGTGTAGATATGAGTAATGCTTGGGATCGATAGCAATAGATCAATATCCACATCAAGAGTGGGAGGCGGGTTGCACAAAGTACTTGCCACAGCTAATTGGCATAGGAAAAATGACAGTTAAAAGTTTGCTAAAGAAGCATATGTTTTCCTGGTAATAGATTTGGGATTAACTAGTTATAGGCTAAGCTTGTGGCAAGTATAGATATGAGCTGGTTAATTAAGGATTAAGTTGAATATTTAGATGAATGAATATTTAAAAGGTAATATCCATTTTATATAGAGGTTTTGTATTGTGTTTTCAGCTTAAATGGATCAGTTTTCATACTTTTATTAGCTTAACAGTGTTTAGGGGACTCTACATAAGAATCCTGGGAAAGTATATATACCCAACTTGAAAACGATGTAGATATGAATATAGTGTGAGATAGCTAAAAATACAGAAGACTTCGGAGTGTAATAAGGGTGGACAGTGATTATTTTATAACCTAACAAATCCAGCTAGAAAAAGTAAAGTAAACAGAAGGAAAACTCTTGTCAAAGACTGAAATGTTCTAAGTAAATGATTCAACTGAGCATTTTTCAATATACAGTGTATATATATAAATATTTGTGGGAACTTTATAAGTGATATTTACTATATGTATATATGTATGTATGTATGTAATCACGTTATTAAAAATAAAGCTACCAAATGCAGCTTGATGAATTGTGTGTGACCAAAAAATACTACTACTGCCACCAGATAATAGCGTAATCATAAATGTATATTTATTTTATAATAATCTATGAAAAAGAGATAAAATTCAACTAATTTTACCAATTTTGCATAATATGTATTTTTGAAGCGTATCATTTGATGTTATTTCAGGCAAATCCCTGCTGATTTGATCAATTAATGATTGATATTAAATAATTTGAAATTGCGAATGTTTGCTGTGGTTACTCAAAATGTGCAATCAGTCAGAATTATATGTGAATCACAGCAGAGAATAATTCGAATAATTCATTGGGATTTGCAGCAATTTGTGCATAATTGAATTGAAAATTAATTTGCCTTTTGGCTTCATAATTAAATTGCAGCTGTAAACATTTTACCGAGTTGGGAAACTGATTTTCCATCAATTGGCTTAAAATATTGCGGTTTGCCAATTGCTGCAATTGTGTGAAATGTGAATTGCAGCACGTAATTGGCTAAGCGGGCACTAAAGAGACCCGTTTGGATGCCGCATTGCCGCACGCCACATGCCGCATGTTGCATGCCACAAGCGAGAGCATTACACAGTGGGCAACTTGTCAATGCATGTGACACATATATCACATCAGCATCGCGGGCAAACGCATAATGTTTGTCATAACTGAATAATTGCATGAAGGCATCTGAAAAATTGTGGCAAGCATCAGCAGCAGCAGCAGCAGCAGCAGCCTGCTGCAAGTGATGCCACTTTGCCACGTTGCGCCTAATTTAGCAATGGCAACGCCAAGTGCCGCATAAATGTCTTGTCAAATGGTGCGACTTCTTCAAGTAGCTGCAACAACCGCGTCTGCCGCAGCCAGCAGCAAATTGCATTATTAGCCACAGCCATAAAAAGTCGACAGCAGCCTCTGTCTCCTGGCTGAATGCCCCTTGCCGCCTGCCGCCTGCCACTTGCCGCTTGCCTCTTGCCTCTTGCCACTTGCCACACTGGCTGCTGCTATGCTCGGGGGCCATTCAATTTGATGTCTGCCTTTTTAACGCCGCTGTCATGCAGAATAGTTGCTTGTACTTTGATTACTCCTTCACTTTGAAGCTGTTTGACAATTCCCCTTCAATGCAGCCATAATACTCCATTTATTTTCCAATCTTCCCAACGACATCTCTTTAACAACAAGTATCTTGCCACACAATTATCCATACAGGCTCACAAAATTGGTTAACTCATTTTATCCTTTTTGGGGAAATCTTCAAATCTGAAGTGAAACTTGCCATTTTTACATGTTTTATTAATACTCTATCAAAATGGAGCTCTCTCGACTGTAACAGTCTAACTAACAAGTTATAAATATTATTCAATTTATATTTTGCCAACAAGTGCAAATATTATTTTTAAACTAAAGCAAAACCAAAGCAAATCTCAGACGCAACACAAACTTTGCCTTGTTGTTGTTGTTTTTTGTTGCTGCAACAACAATGCCCGCTGGTGTCAGGCATGTGTGTGTGTGTGTGTGTGTGTGTGTGTGTGCAAGTGACTGTTGCATATGTCTCAATTTCAATGCAGGCAACAAGCAACGCCTGCAGCCGCATCAACAGCAATCAGAAAGAAGGCTGCCGTTGTTGCGGCTGCTGCTGCTGCTGCTGCTGCTGCTGCCGGCCCGGCTAATGACAGGTTATCCGCAAAGATGCAAAAGCTGGCAACAGTGCATGATCCCTGGCCTACCTGGCTACCTGCTAAGAGCAGAAACATTTACAGCCGGACAGACAGGAGCAGCAGCAGCAGAGGCAGAAGCAGGAGTAGGAGTCGGAGTCGGAGCTGAAGGAGCCTTTGCTCAATTGCCAATAAGTGGCAATGTGGTCGAGAGGCGTCTAATGTCTAAATTCAGTTGATGTTGTTGCCTTTGTTGCTTCTGCTTGAACGGAACCTTTTGGTTTTTGCCATTTTTCGGGGCATTGCATAACCCAAAGAAATAACCCATAATTATAGACTGTGTGCGAGAGGACTTGCCCTGTTCGACGACGCCTGTTGTTTGGTTTCACTGTACTTGAGAGCTGCCTGTCTCGTTTTTCGGGTTTAACAACTAAATTTGAAAATTTGACGCAAACAATGCTGCAACTTGCCTGGCTGCCTGCCTCCAGGGTGCCAATACAAAATTCAGAAAAAAAAAACTCCGAAGTCTGAGTTTGAGTTTGAGTTTGAGACTGGCCCTGTGCCTGGGCCATATTTAATTAATTTATTTCGAGTGATCCCCGTTGCGGAGCGTGTGTGGACTCTGTGGCGTCGTCTGCTTTTGAAGTGTTTCAAAATTAATTCCGATCGTCAGTTGTACAATCGGCTGATGCTGCTGCTTCTGGCTGCTGAGGCTGCTACTTCTGCTTACCCCCGCCGCGGGGGAGCTGCGTCGGTTAACCAATTCTCAATTTTGGTGAATACCCTAGAGACAAAGGATACCATCTTGTAAAATGACAGACAGTTAACTCAGATCATCAATTTTGATTTCTGATTTATAATTCAATTCGAGTTTTAAGATTTAAAGTATTTCCATTTTCCCATTTTCCTACAGCTCGGAAAATAACATTTGCTATTCTTTAATAATAATATTCTGTAAATTTGGAAAATTATAAAACTACAGGGTAAATGTCAGTCAGGCATACAAATTTGTGTTGATCCTTTGCTTGTGGCATGCTCAACGGCGCGTGATTTGAGCTCTTCCCTGGGCTGCTTCTCCTGCTCCTCCTCCTCCTCCTCCACCTCGTCCTCGATCTGCACCTTGCTTGCTGTGGTTTTCGGTTGAATTTTTTCGTGATTAGCACACGAATAAGAGATTGAGATATTGGACTGTGGGGCGTTATACGTGGGCGTGACCAGAACTGTTTGTGCCCTGGCAGCTGCTGGCAGCAATATAAAACTGGAATTTCATTGCTAAATGATGACGGCATGATCTGTCCAAGCCAGCAGATACTCTATCAACTGCGTATACTCGGGAATAAATATACTTATATATCCCTCCACTTGGTATTGATCATTTATGCCATCTTCTTTTGAATTGGTGCAGTGCATAAAAAGGGATGAAATCAAACAAACATGGATCAATTGCAAAGTGAATCTGTTTTTATTCATTTAATTTGAGGCTAATTTGAGAATAATAAAATAAATAAAAAATTCTTATAACCTAATTACAACTATAATCATGTTTAAAAATTAATATTAACATCAATAAATGCAAAATAAAAACATAATTTACTAAATACATACAAAAATCTTTTAAAACAAAATTTGTGGAAATATAAAAAACTCATTCATAAATTTAACTTGCAGCCCCTTCACACTCAAAACAGTTGTTTTATGTTGTTTAAGTTTGAAATATTGTTCATCTCATAATTAAATCCAAGTCTTAAATCTGCGACACTTTGATCCTTCATACCTCAGAGACTGTCACATTCCTTGGCAGCAGCAATTTGGCATTTTTCTTGTGTGTATAAAACTTTCCTCATTTTCCCCTTTGTGGGACCAATGCGCATCTGCTGGAGATTATATAATTATACAATTATATTTACATTAAAAATCTGTTACATTTTGTGTAATTTGTTTAAAAACCGAAAGCAGCTACGTTTCCCAAGAACTTTGAGACACATGTTTTTTTTTTTTTTGGGAAACCTCCCCCAGTCAAAAAATCATGGGGTCCGTTCATTTTTTTTTTTGTGGGCAAACACGATGACAAAATCTCTATGAAAATAAACATTAGTTGAATTCCATTGAGTAAACTAAACTGAGAGACACGCACTTTCGCTCTGTCTCTCTCTCT
Source organism: Drosophila melanosoma (assembly GCA_035042045.1). Lineage (NCBI taxonomy): Eukaryota > Metazoa > Arthropoda > Insecta > Diptera > Drosophilidae > Drosophila > Drosophila melanosoma. The sequence goes on along the minus strand of JAWNLY010000086.1, from coordinate 843,216 downwards.
CTCTCTCTCTCTCCAATTCTCTATATATATATATATATATATATATATTATATATATATGTGTCTATCTTGGTTGCTTATCTGTACAGGAAATTCCGCTGTCGCCTCAATTGACATTTGTTATGTCAAAATTTGTGTGACAGCCATCAATCGTGATGCTCTCGCCCCCCCTCCCCTCCGTTCGCCGTCCTTGTGTTGACAAGCGTTTGCGTTTTGGGTCTTAAGTTTCAGCAGAGACTGTCAACGCTCAGACACGCAACGGGGACCTCCCAGAACTGCCCATAACTTGTGTGTGTTGTGTGTGTGTGTGTGTGTGTGACCAAAGCTCTTAAGTGTTGCAAATGCATTACTGAAATTACATTTGCTTCCAGCGCAACTAATATTTACCGTAACCCAACTGGGCTAACTGTAATGTCGCCAATGTGCTGCAGGTAAGTGTGCAACAGCAGCTGCCACGCATTTGATCTACCTGCTACTTGCCTCTCAATTGGCAACATGGATTGCAATTTTTTTTGGCATGGCAAGAAACCATTTATAATAATAAAATAATATTTATTATTATTATAATTTTTTCATTGCTTGCATTTTAAAAATTTACATTTATATTTTCATTTAATTTATTATTATGATTATTTTGTTTTTTTTTTCTGGTTTCCAGCAAACATAAACACATCAGAGGAGGACAACTGTTGTCCTTCTGATGCTGTTATCCTGCGCACACATGTTGTCCATTTAATTTGTGTTTTGTTTTGTTTTGTTTTGTTTTTGCTTCTCCCTTCACCCCGCACACGTTTTTAATGACAATTTCTGTTATAGTTTTGGTCTAGTTTTTCAATTTTCGGCACCAGATTGTTATCTTAATGACTCTATACATTTTTCTCTTCTGTCTTTTTTTTTAAAGATGTTACATTATATTTGAAATAATTTCAATTTCATTTCAACAACTTCTGCGCTGAGAGAGAAAACTGTTTATTCGTTGGTCTTTGGTCTATTGTGAGTCCATTTTCCACTTGGCTGAAATGTGCTTGAAATGGAAACTGAAGTGTTTCGCATCTCATCGGGGTTTTCATCAGGATGTGCGCTATGGTAAACTGCTGAGTGTTTGCTTTCTCTTCTAATAATCCAATATCATAATGTGTTTCTTATTTTTGTGGTTTCTAACAGCCGGCCAGGTCAGGTAGTTGACTCGCCTTGGAGACGACTCAAGTGGTTTGCTGAGACTGTATTGTGAACTACAGAAAAAAAAAACTCTATCCGAGTATTTGCCACAGCTATATATAAATTTGATAAATTGCTTTTCTTTTTTTTTAATCTATTTAAGTTGTTATTAAAAATGCAAAAAAAGAAAAAGAGTTTATGAGTTTCTTTCTTGTTGTCAAAATATTCAAGTGCTATTTTGAGATTTTGTGCCAAAAATGTATTTCTTATCTACTGATGTATATTAATTAATATATTTGCTATTTTTAGTTTTAATTTCAATGTGAATTTGATGAAATATTTTTGTGAAGGCAAATGTGTTACTCAATTTAGCTGAGAAGCCCACCGGGAAGTGGGCAGCAGCTACTGAATATGAAGTAATATATCATTGTGACTGGAGCACAAATTAGATTGAATGCCACACACACGCACACCACACACACGCACACACACGCACACCACACACCACACACACACACACACGCACACAGTGCACCGCCGATTTCAAGTTGGGGTCGCTCACTTCAAAGCGCCCACAACACCTCAACAGTTGCACAATTACGAGCACTGACAGCTCCCAAAGGTGTCCAGCGATGCCTGCGTTAACAGCAACGACGACGGCGCCGCTGCTGGCGCGTCATTCATTGGCGAGATCCCCAAGTCCCACAAGAGTGTGCCCCCCGGGCAAGGGGAGGCCGGGTTGCGTTGACTGAATGGAGGCAGCGAGTGCGGCTGGAAACTGGGTGCTAACAGAGTTCGTTCCATTCATTTACGTTTTTGTTACTGTTTTCATTTTGCTTACAACTCGGCGGCCCCCTCTCGCCGTCATTTCCTCTGCCCCCGCCCTTTTGGCTGCAGTTGAGTCAGTTTTCCATTGAGTTTTGACAAACGACTGACATTCATCAGTGTCAGCCACCCGCTTCCAATGCGCCTACCCTCCTCCCCTTCAGCCACATGCCCCTATATGGACTAAAAAAAAAAAAAGTGGAACTTGCGGCATGTTGCGTTGCCAACAAATCAAAGGCACATTCCAGTCAGCTCCAACGTCGTCATCTCTGTCGCTGTCTCTGATGAGCCAGGCCGCAGCATCTGGAGCGCATTAATCGACACATTTTCTGTGTGTTTATACTCTGTTCCCCCACATATAACAGAGCGTATATGATCTTTGGCCTCTTTTTGATAAGAAAAGTTGGAGAGGTTAAAGTAAATATAAAAATTCCATAATATATCCGCCGTATAAAATCAAAATCTAAGTAATGCACTAATTTTAAGAAATTCATAACAAAGCTATTAAAAATCCTTATAATTTCTCTCTTAACTGTTGCCGTAATTTCTCCGAGGAAATACATATATGGAAAGAAATATATTCATAAATTTTAAATTTAATTTATTCTTTAAACAAAATGTTTCTTAATAAACAAAATTCTTAAACAAGTTTAAATGGTTTTAGAAAATCAATTTCTAGATTTATATATAACAACAAAACTCGTAGAGAATTATTTATAATCTTTGCTTTAATTTCTCTAAATAAATACATATATTATTTTTTAATCTTTGCTTTAATTTCTCTAAGAAAAACATATATTATTTCTTAATATTTGATTTAATTTCTCTGAAATATATATATATATATTAAATTAATTAAATTCACAAATTCAATTTTAATTTATTCATTGTACAAAATATTTTATAAAAAGCGAATGCTGAAGCAAATTTATAAGATTTTATTCAAATTATTTGTAGGTTTAATTCAACTCTCTCTCATCCAATTCAAATTAAAGTGAATGACATAGAAGATTCTAATTTATTATATTTATTTAAAAAAACAGAAACTACTCCATCAAAAATGAAGTAGAAAACAGTGTATTCTCCACCTATCTTAGCTGCTTTATAATTCTGAGAACAGAGTATTGCTTAGACCGCAATTGCTGACTGCTCCGTTTTTTTCTTGTATTATTTTAACAATGTTTTTTTTTTCATTTTTTAAGTTTATCAGGCGAGTTTTACGCTTGTTTCTCGCTCCAAATGCGAGATGGAGTGATCCACAGAGAGAGAGAGAGAGAGAGAGAGGGAGGGAAGAGTGTGTGCCCCAACAACAACAACAAAAAAAAAAAAGTTGTGGCAGCAGCTCACATCCTGTGCCGAGCGCTTTGAAGCCGCCCAATAAAATCAGCCGCACAGCAGCAATACTAATTTTTTTTTTGGTTTTTTTTTTTTAGGTCTTTATTATAAACAAACGCAACTGGCATGCCTCCTACCTCCTTGCAGCCGGCACAGCCCCTTGCATCCATCTCGCTGACTTTGACGCTGTGGCAGTAAATTTTTGCATGACAAATTGCCGATAAGATCGGCAGCAAAATAGCGTCGAGCCGGCAACGGGAAGGAAACTGTGGCAACTGCAACAACAGTCAAAAAACTTGCGAAAGCAATGTGATGAGAGTTTTTGTTGTTGCTGTTGCTGTTGCTGCAGTCGTTGTTGTTGTTGTTGTTGTTGTTGTTGTTGTTGTTGTTCTGGTTGCTGCCACTTCGTGACGTCTTCGTTGGCGTCGTGTGCTGTGTGGGGGCTTCGCTTATTGCCACAATTGCCACAGTTGCCGCACACCGTTGCATTGTTTTTGGGTTGCCTTTTTTTTTGCGTTGCTTTGGCTTTGCTTATTTGTTTTTGTTGCTGCTTGTTGCATCAGAGCGATGATGAATGTTGCCACAGTGGCTAAAAAACTATTTGTGCTAAGCTCAAATTAAACTAATGAGATAGGCTAAGGTTTAAGTATATATATAAATGAGATATATATATAAATATATATGTATATATATATATACTCAAGCAAGATTATATCTGTTAACTCTTCCACAAGTTTCCTTTAATGTTGTTGCACATTTGAATTACTTTTTAACATTTTTTGGTAGTTCCAATAGCGATAAGAAACCTTAACTTCATCAGATAAATAAATCGATTCCTGTAACATAACATTTTGTACATTTAACATTTGTAAAGTAAAGTAAAAGTACAGCGAATGCTAAAGTTTGTAATAATTATTTGGGTGTTTTATCAATATTTTGACAAATTTGGAAAATTGTTGACATTTCAAGATATTTATTTGAATTAGAATGAAATAGGGAAATGTTAAAAATGTGCAAGCTGTAAAATTAGGCTATAACTCCCAAAATATTCATAAAATAGCTCACTAAATATTTTCTATGTTTTAAGTCAACTCTTTTGGTATGCACAAAAAGTAAGTTAAACAAAGTAAAATATATATATAAATATTCAGTATATAAAAACATTTTCACATATAGAACTCGCTATCTGGTATCGTTACCAAACTGCACATTTGCCTCACTGTGCAGCTGCTTCATATTTTAGCTTCATAGCTGGCTGTGGCCAGAGCCTGTGGCAAGAGCCGAGACGAAAACCAGCCCAAAGTTGAAAACCCGATTCGCAAGTTGCAAGTTCCCCTTAACGATCTGCTCATTTAACGCGTTTCTGTTGCAGCGTTGTATTTTATGAAGACATTTTTCCCACTTCCATTCCGCCGAAATTGAGACATTAAAAACGCCAACTTCTGCTGCTCCTCTCTGCTGCTCTTTGGTCTGCGTTGATCTTACGTGCGGCCAGCGAATTTCACGGCAACAAATCGTCATCGGGGCCAACGGGGCTAAGGGGCAACCAGAGCGCAAAAAGGAAGAAAAAAAGAGAATATAAATTTAATTAGGGGCGTTTCATTTCATTTGTTTTCATCATCACTTTCCGGGATATGGGCTGTATTCATCTTATCAGTGGTCAGCTGCAGTTGCATCATCATCATCATCATCATTGGCATCGTCATCATCATCATCATCATTATCATTATCAGTCGCTGCCTCAGAGGCTCATCAGCATCAATATGCTATCAATGTTTACGCATGCATTTAAAATGCATATTAAATTACAGCTCAGAGAGAGAGAAAGAGAGGGAGAAGGTAGGCGAGTGACAGAGATAGATAGATGGATAGTTTTGTCTGGAGATATCACCCTCTGTAAGTGGTGGCCCTCCCGCCCGCAGCTCTGACATTAACAAATGATATTTGATTATGAGACAAATTGTATGATGCGCCGACAGACGTTGAGAGATCAACACGGAGAGTTTTGGTAGCTGGAGTTACATCCAGTTCTATGTATGAGTGTTTATTCCAGAGGTAGGGAAGGGGGGTATGCTTATCAGTAATGTCGCCTCGCTTATCCACTGCTGATGATCATCCCGCTGCTGTGGACAACACGCTGTTTGCCTTTAATTAGGCAGCGTGAACACAAAAAATTGCATAGATGGTTGGGGGAGGAGGAGGAGGAGGAGGAGGAGTAGGCGGAGTGTGTGGGGCAGGGGGGAACGTTAACGAGAATTTATGGGAAATTATATTTTATTGTTAATTTCTAATATTTCTCCGATACGCTCAGTCAGTCCATCTATTTCTCTCTCTCTCATTTTGTCTATTGTTTGTTGGCATTTTGCTTTGTTTATTTATCTTGTTTGGTTTTTGGTGATGAGAATTGGTTGCTTGGATTGCAATTAAGACAATTAATGTTGGACTGGGTCAAATGATAGTCGCTTTAATCGAGCTTCTTTTGTGTGGGTTCCTATTGATATTAATGCCGAACTAATATTGCAATAACTCAAAATTATTACAAAGTGGGCAAAATGAGCAGAGCCAAAAAGAAAAGATCTAAAAAAGATATTTATATATATCAAATTTATGAATTGGAGCGTATATAGAATTTAAAATTTAAAATATATCTATATATTTAAATAAAAAAATAAAAAATAGAATATTTAATCGAAGAAACTAAATATATACAAAAAGCAAGGAGTAGATTTTCAAGTGTAGATATATCAAAAATACTAATCTTAGAGGGAAAATGAGAGAGATAATACAGTGGAAGATATTTAGAGAGATATATGTGGAATTGGATTAGTCGACGACCAACAAGTTAATCTTAACTCATATTAAAAATAGAAATATTGTTCAATGATTTAAGTTGGGAATCATCAAAATCATAGGACAGTTTTATCAGCAAAACAACAACAACAGAGAAATCTTTAGATTGGATTGGAAAACCGAACTTAAGTTTCCATATCCGTATTCGAGTTCAAAGACCCACAAAGCAATGAGGCAAGATCGATTGAGCTGTAAATGTGTGTTTCTGTCAGCACTCAGTTTTTGTTATGCGTGAAATCAATCAATTTTAGAAGTAGCCAAAGAAATTTACCAAAAAATATTCATGCAAATCTAATTGTGAACAGCGTAACTAAATCTCCGCAATTTTGGCTAACCGTAGAACCATGTGGGGCATCTTACTTGACCTTGCCACTAAAGGTGTTCCATTAACTGGCCAACTGACAGCAACGCCATATGATATCATATTCAAAAAAAGAAAAAAAAACTGCAAACTGACAAACTGACAAACCGTCGATAATTTGTTTATGCTCGGTCATCGAAGTGACTGGAAACTAGCAACTGGCAACTGGGATCCCCCACTGTGATTTTGAAGGTTGTGTTTTCGGCACAAGGTCATAAATGTGCATATAGAATGAACATATGAATTGGCAACAAGACTGGCCCTAGAACACAACAAATACACACTCACACACACACACACACACACACACATACGCAGAGCGAGAACTGCTGACTTGTCTTAGCAGATTTACGATCTATGAAGAATTTTCTGAGTCGTCGCTGAACAATGACAAAAGACCATAAAAATCAATTACGACACGTCTGTCCCTCAACTTTTGACACTGGCTCAGAGACAACCATTCTCGGTTTCTCTCAATACGATGTCTTTTGGGCAACTCCCTGACGATTTTATGACAACTCATCATAGCGTGACATGCAGCAAGAGTTCCATCTATAATTAGTCATTAAAGCGTGCATTGTTGAGATCGCAATAAGATCGGGCTTGGGTTAGGATCCGCTGCCAGATACCATCGATGTATTTGTGGTTCTTCGTGCTTAAAATGGAAAATTGAATTCTCTTTTCTATCTTCTTGATCTGTTTTGTGCCGTGAACTTTTTTTTTAAATTCAATTTCCTGGAATATCCCATGTCAAGAACATCTCAATTCAATTCGTCTCCGTTTGCTGCATTTGCTGGAATAGGGGCCACTCTTCGTTTTTACTTCTTCAGTTGTCCAAGTTTTGGGTTTGCGTGTCTGAATCTTATACAATCTACGCTAATCTAGCGTGTTTAGTTCGATATGCTACCAACATAGTTCACATGTTTAACAACTCAATTAACTGCACTTTTGTGGGTTCTGCCTTATTAGATTAGTTAGAATTGGAGAATTTCTCAAAATCTGATTCCATACTTAACAAGAATATTATATTTTATATTCATATATATATATAATATTATATTTATTATATATATATTAATATTATATATTACATATATATATAATATTATATATGTTTATAATATATATAATATTATATATATATTATTAGAGGCCAAACGATTATAAAGAATAACTTGTTTTTAAAAATCTCATCAGTTTTGAATAAGTTACGATTTTTTAAAAATCTGCCCATCCATAAAATAACTTTTTGGGATTAAATTATTAACATGAATTTCAAACGATTATTCCGATCTTTTTTTTTTAATTTTGTATCATTCCCTTAAATTTTCTATATATTTATATTTGTATATTTATTCAATAGTGTCTCATAAATGTTATATTCCAAAAAAAATATTTTTAATTTGCTTGCACTTAGCCACATAAAGATTTCATATGTAAATAATCGTTTCGAACAGTTTTGCCATACTTCAATTGGCACAATCATTCAGGCCAATAATCTTGCTCTTAGCCTTCTTAGGCACTTCCATTTCCAGTTAATCCTTAAGTACTTGTGGGCTTAATCTTGGCACATCTCTTTGTTTTTGAGTTTTTTTTCTAAGACTTACATTTCAATGCTAAATGAAGTTGAGCTGCGGAAACTTATTTTAAGGATTCGCTACGATCCTTCGTTAATTTGCAGTAAACCCAAGTTTTGAGGTTTTTGGGTTTTTGTGTGCAATCCTGCGGTGCAGTTGCAGGACTCGCTGTGCGTCTAATTTGCTGCTAATGGCATTGGTTGACCTGCGATAATGAAGTGTAAACTGTGTGCTGCACAGGTAAGCCAAGGACATTTAGCATATTTTCTTCACTCACTCGAATATCCTGCGGCGAACTCGACTTTCTTCGCTGCATGCGTACAAAATTTGAGTGGTGCATAAAATCCGATGTTGGCTATTTAATTTGCTGCGGTGCCGCTGAGGTGAGAAGGTCGAAGAGAACCACTAGTGCCACATACAAGCTGTGACAGCTGCTCGAAATCACATATGTTCTAAAAAAAAAAAAAAGAAGATATATTTAAACAAGAAAACATTAAAATCAAAACTAAATCCAACGCATTTTTATGGCGCAAACGTAGAGCGCCCGGGGGAACAATGTTTATGGCCAAGCCATCTTAGCTGATTCAGGCAAAAGGGTATTATAATTGTGCATCATAAAAAAGACAACTGGGCATCTGAGTGTTTTCTCTTAAAACAGACTTTTAGATACTCTGTAAAGCGGCAAAAGTATTATTATTATTTATGTAAAAAGTTATTGATTTTTAAATGGTTCAAAATGTGCAGAAAAAGATTTAGATTTGATAGAGGAAACATAAACATTATTCTTAAATCTTTCAATTCTTTAACGAATATCTAATTTAATATAAATATATATTTATTCATTTTTAATATATATTTAAATTTAATTTAATTACATTACATAAAATATATATTTCTACATTTTAATTTTATATTATATTTTAATTTAATTACATGGACTTTTAGCTGCTTTAAACTAACTAAAATCAAAGCATTCAACTTGAATTTCCCGTAGCGCAAAACGTGTAAAATTCTCAAAGGCGGCAAGGAATATTCAAGAGCCGCAACTAAAAACGCGAATGGAGAAACCAAAGCCCAAAACCCAACCGCAGCTCTTCTGTTCTACAACACACATATTTTGTTGTTGTTGTTGTTGGCCGTGGCAATTTCAATCAAATTATGCTACAAGTGAGCAACTCTTGAAGCCCGCAGCTCGTGTTGAAGCTACGGTTGCAGGTTACTCGAGGCATGGCTGCTCTGGCTCTGCTCTGGCTCTGCTCTGGTCTGGTGTGGTCTGGTCTGGTTTCTGGTCTGTGCTTGGCGTGCGGTATTTGAGTTTTAGAAAATGTCTGTCAAAATATTTGTGCCTGGGCTACCGGGCCAGTGAATTTCACTCCTAGCTGGTCTCCTCCCAGCGGACACTCGAGTTATATCAATTTTAATTATTTCTTGGCGCGTTTTTGACGCGAATTTTGCATTTCACACGACACCATGCGGCATGCCTTGAACATCAATTTTGTGTTGGCTCGTTGAATTTCCCAGGATATATACACACACACACACACACACACACACACATACACGTTACAAACATAACTGTTGTCTGTTGATTCAACTAATGCCGCTGCTTAAGACTTTTTGTGTGTGTGTGTTTGTCTCGCAGTCAAGCATAAACATTTGTGCCAAACAATCAAACAATTGGCAACAAGTTCCGCTTTGAAGTTGCGCCCCAAAACCAAAAAGAAAACTGCAAAAAGAAATTACTTGCCACAGATTCCTTTGCAGAGGATCTCAAAAACGTTAGCCGCCACAGTGTTTAATTGTGCCAATTGCACAATAGGTTTTTTTTACCCTGCTCCTTTTGTGCATTGAGACGTAAAAATGTCCTTTGAGGTTGCCTCTTGTGGCTGCCGTCTGCCGCCTGTCGCCCTACCTGTGCAACATTACTTGCAACTGTGTTGTCACCTGTGATAAAAAGCCGACTCGAATAGAAACCAAAACTGAAACTCGAATCACGCACAATGTCTCAATCGATTGGCCATTCTTCCTGGCCAACTGGCGGCGCTCTTTGACCCAAAAACCAAATTGTGTTGTCTGGCGGCAGGTTAAAGGATTACACATTGGACATTAGGCTCCAGCAGCTACCAAGTCAGCAGTTTTGTCTCTGCCCTAGCAAAGAGTATTACAACTATCTTGAGCAACATGTCACGCCAAAAATGTGTATAACGATTTTCAGGCAAAAGAATTTAATTGTTAATACATTTTTTAAAAACACATAAATATTAAAATATAAAATGAGCAAATTAGTAAGTAAAATAAATAATATAAAAATTAAATAAAATAAAACAAAAAGAAAATAATATATATAAAATTGTAAATACTTTAACAATGTCAATTTGTACACTTGTATAATATTAGTTCATGACAAGAAATTATTTAAAAATCCACTTTCCATCAATAGCATTATTATCAGAGCAGAAATTCAAGTTACAACAGTTCCTACGATTATTATAAATTTTGATATAATTTATATTTAGTTTACTCTCAAATTAATAGTATTAATAAGTGTTATTTAATTGTCATTTAACTACACATAAAATAATAATATATAATAAAAATAATCAATAATAATAAAAATCTTTATCTTACCAATATACTTGTACCTATCCTAATATATACCAAATCTTCAATTTACCCTTTTCTTATATATATTAAATTATGTAAAATAAATAACTAAAATGATTTGCAATTCGCTCAGCAAGAGTATTTATTCTTCGGTGTGTTTTAGCCAGATAAATTTTCTACATTTATTTTGTGACTATCATTTGTCAACGCACTAAGCAGCTAAGAGACGGGGTCGGGGGTCGGGTGTCGGGGTATGGGTTAAAATTGTATTCTGTGCGTTTGTGTGTGTGTGCGTGTGTGTGTGTGTATGGTTCGCTTGCTGTCACCTTTTTTTTTTTTGCTGTGGTGACACCATAATTTCTTGGCTAACACTGAATTGTTGGCTTAATTGTTTGGCTGACTTGGCTCGAAAGACTGAAAATCAATGCAAGTTGATTGTTTATTGACCTTTTGAGCCCAGCCGACAAATGCTGCTCACCAATGGCAATGGTGATGATGATGACAATGATGATGACGACGACTGCCGTTTAATAGGCTACTTTTCTACTTATCAAAAGGATTAGGGAGCAGTTGGGGCAGGGGCAGGCAGCAGGGGAAGGCAGCAGGGGCAGGCAGCAGACAACAGGCAACAGCAGCGGATACAGGCAAGTGCTTTGCCTGATAAGGCCGCCTAATGAGCCACATTTGTTAATGTTGGTAATCCCGCAGGAGAATGTCTTCATTATTCGACAAAAAAGGTGATAATCAGCGGCTCAGCCAGTGAAAAATAATTATATGTTCACACCAAAAGGACGACACCGATGCCGATTAAATATGTCTTCTATTCTTGGTTGGGTATTTTTTTTAAAAATTGAGGAAATCAGGAAAATTATTATTCCTGACTTTGTGTAAAATGTGTTTTTTATTTCATTTGATTTATTTCGCGATCTCCTTAAGGCAAAATAAAAGATTGTCAACTATAATTTTTACTCAAAATCTATTGAAATTTGCACATTGCAATAGTCTGAACAGTTTTACAAGTCAGCAACTTTCATTTTGCATAATAACTGAATACTTATTCTTTCAGTTAATTATCATATTTTATATATATTCAAACAAATTGAGTATTTTATTCTCTTTGAAATCCGCTTAGTAATTAGTCATAAATAAAATATTCTTCTCTTCAGTATTCCGAATGGTTGCCATAATTAACTGAGGCAATTATTAAGTCATATTAATTAAAGTAATATTTATAATATATTTTTTTTTATAATAATAATTGTGCTTAAATGCATTGTTAAATGGTGTCACATCTTTTTGCCTGTCTAATTAGCTTACTCAGATTTTTTGCAGTTACTTTTTATACTTAATTTCAGAATTGAATCATTTGCTTTTGCAATGTTTTGAGTGCTTTTACTGAAAATGTAGCAATTTAATTAAATTACGCTACACGCGAAAGTGTTTGTCCCCCCACCGACGTCTCACCCACTACACTCCTCCCCCCCTCCCCTTTATATATTAACCCTGCATTACTCCTCCGTCTACTTTTGGCGGCCGTCAGAGCTGTCAGTTTAATTTTTTTCGCCCGTGTTTTTCCCCCTTTGCCCTTTTGCAATGCGGACATTTTTGCATGCGTCAGTCGCAGCAACAACAGAGACGCAAGCAACCGCTGGGGGCAACTCTGTTTGGACGCAGTGCTTCCACACTTGACTCGACCTCTCTCTCGCGTTCTCTCTGAGTATCTCTCTACCTCTCTCTTTCACTCTTATACTGTCAGTACTTGACAGGCAATTTGGCGCGCTTTTGTTGTCCAATGCGACAGCAGTGGCAATTTCTAATTTAATTATTCAATTTTTTGGGTGCCCCTTTCTTTCTACTCCACTCCACTCCACTTAAATATTGCTGTGATAATGGCAACCCTGGCACAGCAGGCAGTCTCCTTCATTTTCTGCATTTCGCTGGTTGGCCAAGTTTTTGCATTTTATTGATGGCAGACAGTTATTTCCTTTTGCCTTCCATCGCAAGGTTCCTCAAAATATGTAATTGTTAAGCAAGAAAGTTTTCACAAGACAGAAAACCAAAAACAAAAACAAAAACAAAAAAAAAACAATACTAAATTAACATAACAATGCAAAAAACTTTAAATAGAATCTCACAGAATTTCACAATATTCTTCAAAAATATGCTTGAATTGATAAAATGAAAGATAAAACAGTTTCGTTGCCACTAAAAACTTGCACTTGGTTAGACATTGAGATAAACTGCATATAAAAAGGGAGCAGAATATAGGTAGGGTGGTAGGGGGAGTAGAGAGGAAGAGGGACAGTTGGTTAGGGACAGAGAGTGGAAAAAAGTGTCATTATATCCTAATTAGATTCAAATATCTAACAATTCCAACCGCAAACCGTGCCTGAAAACTTTGCTTATCGCATTTCCAATGTGGCCAAAGAAACCAGCAAAAAAACGTGAGATTTATATCCAAAAAGTTGCAGATTTGATAATACCCTGTATTAAAGATTAAAATAATTTAATTTATAGTTAATTTTATTGCATTATTTTTTTTTTTTATTATTTGCGATAATTTCGAGATTCTAATAGATAAGAATTAAATTTTTATAATAAAGCAGAACAAACATTTGAGTAATTTTTGTGCCTATTAAAAAACATGTTAATTAATTTATTGTTTTCTAAGAACTGTTGCAGAAATACTAACAATTAAATATATTTTATACTAATTATAAAATTGGAATATTGTATCTTTAAGTTCAGTAATTACTGAGATATTAAGCACTATTGAAATATATTTTTGTAATATTTCTTAATTTATACAAGGCTTGAGCATACCCCGACTTATCATTTGTAAAGGGTATTAAAATTGCCAGCAAAATGTGGATAAAGAACGAAACCAAAGAACTGGGCACCGGGTGGACCCCGAAAACGAGAGGAAACTGCAAATAAAATTGCAGACGCAGTTTGAAATTGAACAACAAAAATGCATTTAGAAAAATGTATGTATAAAAGGAATGAAGAAATGATGCGAGATACGAGCTGAAATGAGATGAGCTGACTGGAGATGGGAGATGGGAGCAGAGAGACAGACGCAGACACAGAGGCAGATACTAGCTATAGATACAGATACAGATACAGATACAGATACAAACAATGATAGGAAGGTGGGGGGGAGGAGCGGAACTGACAAACCTGCAAAAGTACTGACAAACTGTGTGAGTGGTCCAAGCAATGAGTTTGTGATTGAGGGTTGAAGTGGAAGTGGAAGGTGGAAGGTGGAAAGTGGAAGGTGGAAGTCGTGGCTGGAGTTTGACTTGGACATGGGTTTGGGTTTGGGATTGGGGTTGGTAGGTGGCACAAAACTCCTCTGCTGCTGTCAGCCGTTGAAATGGCCCAAAAAGTTTTTTAGTCTTGTTGCTGCCACAACTACATATTACTGTTGCTTTTGTTGTTGTTGTTATTGTTGTTGTTGTCTCGGCATGGTGCGAATATTTCCGTTTCCGCATTTGCCAAATATGTTTGCCAGTTGCAGCTGCAACAGCCACCAAGCCCAACCACACTTCTTGCTCTGAGCAACACTCGCACTTTTCGCAACTTCCGACTTTTTCGGTCTGGCACTTCTCCCCTGCCTCAATACAGCCCCTTCCCCACCCCCTCCCCCAACACCTATGCCCAAAAAAGTTTTATGACCGTGCGTTGCACATAAATGAAAGTTTTTGCTTGATCCTTGGACTTGCAGCTTGTAATGTTTCCCGGCCCCTCCCCCTTTGTGTCCCCTTTCTCGCTGTCTGCTGAACAATCTTGTCTTCCGGTTGGTGGGGTCATGTTGAGGTTTTTTAGGATTTCTATTGACCAGCAGCGTTGGGCTTGAAGTGCACAGCACTCAACTATTTACCACACACGCACAACAACCCAAAGCCAATTGGCATAAGCCAAATCTTTGCTGCATTAACCACAATCTTTAGCTGTTGACCATTGCGAATAAGCCACTCAAAAATAAAAAAATTGTTTACACAGCTTTTTTTTTTAGTTATTCAGCTTTGAAAACATCGAAACTATTCTTACAAAAATTCCTGGAGAAAAAAAAACAATATTATAATTAAATATAATAAATATAATCTGTTTTGCTTTATTCTTAGAAAATAAAAATAAAAAAATTAATATCTATATTTTTATGTCTGCAAATATTTGCTAATCATTTATTTTCATCATTTCTATCTTTTTTCAGCAAATGCGATTTCTTTGAGATAACTAAATAAGAAAGCCTTGATAAAATCCGTTTGTACTTTTTTAGATGACTTTTTTTTTATTTATATTTTTTTTTCTGGATCTCTTTTGCTGCTCCTTGTCTCATGACTATATTTCTTGCATTTCTGCAATGCGTCTTTTCACTTCAAATCCTTTGCACTCTTTAGTGAATAGTTGCCAAGTTTTGCTTTAATTGGCAACATGTTCATTCTCAGAAATTCAATACGCATTACATTCCCAACATGCTCTCATTCCTTCTCTCTCTCTCTCTCTCTCTCTCTCTCTCAGAATTCTCCATTCGTGCTCCATTTAATCGTTTAATTGCCTGGCATAATTACAAATGCAGCTCATCTTCAGATTTCAGCTCAATTTCTTCTTGAACTCCCAATTTAGCCCAGGTTTTCCCCCTTATTTTTCCCCATTTGCTCTGGCAAATTGACCCAAAAAGTTGCTGGTTTCTTGTCCTTTGGCTCAGCTAAATTGTCCTGCCACCTCGGGCTGTCACTTAATCTCACAAGTGAAGAGAGAAAAAAAATAAAAAAAACTTAAGAGCTGCCCGGTTTCCATTTCACACTTGGCCCATAACTCAGTTACTCGGCTCGTTTGTCGCCCAGCTGAGGGGATTCGATGGTGGAGGAGGCTGGGCAGAGGAGTCCTTAAAATTGGGTTGGTTTTTGGGGGGTTTTGGAAATCACTCCATTACTTATCTAACTGTAGTAACAATAATTTGCTTTCAATTGATTTTGCCGTGACCGCCCTTAACCACATACTTCTCCCTTCCTTTACTCCAATTGTCTCCAATTGTCTCCCAGCTAAATTCTCTTTCCATTTGTATTATTCTATTGCTGATAAATATGCCTGATGATATAAAAGTTATATATATATATAAAGTAATATATACAGAATTTTCAAAAAGTAATTTATAATTTTTACATTTTATTTTTATAATTTGTCACAATTTCTACAACTGATTTTTATTTAGCAAAATGGGATATTTTGTTTTTATTTATTTTTTTAAATTTGATTTCTGTATTTATAGATACAAATGCCTATTTATATATTTAATATGTTTTTAAAATTATTAATGACTTTTTTAATCACTTTCTTATAATTTTTACATTTAATTTTTATAATTTACCGCAATTATTTCTACAACTGATTTTTATTTAGCAAAATGGAATTAATTTTAATTCTTATATTAATGTTGTTATTTTTTTTGTATTGTTTTTTATTTGTATGTATATATTAAATATGATATTTTCAAATTATAAATTTTTTTTTTTTTAGTGATTTTCTTTTTCTTATAATTCACTTAGAGAGCATGTTCAATCTTCGATTTAACCTAAATGGGTTTTTCAACTCTATTTTTTTTTCGAACTACTTCCAACATTTTTCTTCATTGATTTTATAGTCCCCATTTTTTTGTTGTTGCTCTTGTTGTTTTTTTTGCCATACAGGGGACAGTTTCATAAATTGCCTTCTCACATTTGTTTCCATTTTTTTTGTTGCTGCTTCCAAAGTCGAACACTTGTTACAGAATTGAATCCAGCTCCTTTGTCCAACTCCATGATCAACTCGGCCACACCACCCACCCCCACCCACTCTGTTGCTCCTGCCACATCCACACGTCGCCCGTTGCCCGTTGCCTGTTGTTATTGTTGTCCGACAAATGTGCATTAGCGCCTTTGACCTGCAGCTGGAAGCAGTCCGAGGGGGGTTCTTTTTTCATGCGTGGTGGTGGATTTGCACTATGTGCGGGAGTGTTGGGAAAAGGGGCAAGGTTGCCACAGTGGCTGGGAACCGAGGGGGGAGTGATTGAATTTCGTAGTTTTGCAATTTTCTTTGGCGCAGCCTTGTAATGCACAGCTGACAGCTGCTTTTTCTTCATTAGCAAAGTCAACCCTGACCGTTATTCTTGTTGTTCTTGTTGTTGTTTTTGATTCCCATTTTTTTTTTTCTTTCCTTTTCGCCTTGCTTGGGCTGTTGGTGGCAGTGGCAACCCTGTGCTTAGTTTAGGTCTGTGCCCCATCAGCGTCTTTTGTTATTTCTGGTGGTGATTTTGTGGGCCTTTTAAATTAGTTTACATGACTGCGTGTAATGGGTTTTCTCTACTCTACTTCCCCCCCCCCCCCCCCCCCTTCTCACTCTTTCTCTGTCTCTCTACATGTATCTCTTTCTCTCTCTCTCTTTCTCTGTTGCTTGTTGCTGTTTTTAGCGGAAGCCAAAGGGCAACTCGGTTTTCGCATGTAATTTCATATGCTGCAGCCACAGGCGGTCCACACACAGTTTCCCAAACCCAGCCCATCCCCACCCATCCCCGGGCCAATGAACCATAAATAGTTTTGTGGGCCAGCACACCCCCCCCCCCACTCATTAGAGGGGTTAAGGGTGAAAGTGACGGGTATAGAAACATGAATAACTTCTTCAGCGTTTCATGTTTTTCAGTTAATAACAGGTAAACCACGCAATAATAATTATTTAACATTTGCCATTTCAAATATATCTAAAGAATAATAATTATTTTTACTCCCGTTTTGAAAACATTTGCCATTTGAAATATATCTAAAGAATCAATTGAATAAAGTGCACAGAACACATTTCAAAAAGAGTTCGCTTTCATCTCATTTCTTAATTACAATTTGCAATTCTTTGAAAGAGTTTATTTTACTAATTAAACGTTTATTTATAGATTGAAATTATTAGGAATGAAAACGAGTTAAATTTTTGGACAGAGGCACCAGAATTGCCATAAGCCAAATATTATTGTGGGTGGCTAAAACGATTTATGTAAGTAATAAACATGGAGAAGAACAGTCTTAGAAGACTAAGAAGACACTTAACTAAATTAGGTATTTATAGCATTTAATTTTGCAGTATTTGTAAAAGTTAGAAAGAGTCCTCAATACAAATTCTAATAAAGTGTTTCGCCTTATATAGAAGAAGATGCAACATATTTGGGATGCATTTAATCCAGCAAATATATGACGCGATTCAGAATGGGGCACAATAAATCCAGTATTAATAATATTAATAATAATAATAAATTGTGTAAAATATATAGATATATTTCTGATATATTTAGCAAATTCTATTAGTCCGTCTGTTCATCTGTCTGAAGAAGTCAAGCACAGATTTTATAAGAAACCAAAACTTCAATTTTGGTATTCAATTTTTCGCTTGAGAATAACTCAAAATTTGACTTTCTTAATTTAATCAATTATTGCGACTTTTTGGCGAATATCGATATAAATCGAAATTTGACAACAACACTTTTAATCAGTTATGGAATATTATCAAATATATCGTTTAGCATTATCAATTTTAATTTTAATTTTTTTCTGTTTTAATTAGAAGAGATTTAATCAATTTAAATTGAAGCTGCAGGAATCAGCATAAATTGATTTGATTTTTAAATTTTTTATTTTACCCACTTCAGGTCAAGGCAATTGCGCTTTCACAGTGTAATCCTGGGGAAGGACACGTTCCGCGACGTCATCTGTCCTGGGTTGACCCAGTGAATTGAGGCCCATTATTGTCCGAGGCAAACTGTGGCCATAAATAGCGACTACTTATGGGGCATAAAATATGCCTGCATCGGCTTTGGCTTGCCCCACACACAAATTTATGGTCAACGCGATAGTTGCAAGTTTGGCTCGTTGTGGGCGGGGTGTGGGGGTGGTAGAGGGGGCGTGAAGTGAGTCCTTGGCCCAAGCTAAAGTGGGGCCAAAGTTTGGCATTGTGGCGAGGAACGTGTGTAATTATCAGTGGCATTAACACCTTTAATTACAGCAGCCGCAAAAGCGAATGTGTGCCAACAGTGTATGGGGAAGTGGGGAGGGGGAAGGTATAACACAATATGCAAATGAGTGTGGCAACACACACACACACACACACGTGCACATGGAGAGCTGCCTATCTCGAGGTCGCCAGTTCGAGCGAAAGTCTAAGTTGCAAAGATGTTGTGGCACAAGGATGTTAGAATAATGCCAGGACGACAAAGGCATATCAAGCAAACATGCACATATATATATATATGTATATAAATAAATGCATCTATATACATATATAGATATATATGTACATATGCAAATACAAGTGCAAATGCAAATGCAACACAGGCAACAAAGAGGCAGGGAAAGAAAAACCCATTGGCAAATATGCTAGAACACAATGCACAAGGAAGCTCCCTAGAGATTTAGAGAGAGAGAGAGAGAGAGAGAGAGGGAGAGAGAAAGAGAAAGAGAGAGGGAGAGTGATATAGTAAGAGATAGCAGTAGAGAAAGGCTCAACTCTCGATTCACAGCTTCCACAGTTGGACGCTGATTTATGAGCACTGAGCAAACACACACACACACACACACATACACACACATGCATATATGCAGCATCACTCTATATATATATATATATATATATATATATTCCTGCTGTTCGTCGTGTGACTTTGCATATTTCTTGCTGGCGATTTGCTGGCCATTTTCTTTGTGGCCCAAACTAAAATTTATTAGAATCGGCCAACAGTGGCACAAAAAATGCGTTAAACTTATGAATGAGGGGGGGAGGCAGAGTTGCCAAGGGGTGTGCTACAGAACACACTTGTGCACACCTGTACACACACACACCTACACACACTCATGCATATGCAAATTGTCAGTGTCTGTTTATATGTTTTCTGTTTTTCTGTGTGTGACCCACTTTGATTGTGGGCGTGACACATTCAAGCCACACAAAACAGACACTATCAACCAACCAACTCCCCCCTCCCAACCCCATCCCCATCCACATCCTCTTCCTCTGCACAAACACACACGCAATACTCATTGTGTTGCTTTGTTGTTATTGTTTTTGCATGACAAACAAAAATTATAATTGCACTTGAAATTGGCACATGGGGCGCATTTGGGGGGTTACAGATTGGATACACAGGGGTGCTGGCGAAGAGGGGTGGTTGGTGGGTTGGTGGGTTGGTTGGTAGATGGGAGTGTGGCAGCATGACAATTGTTATCTGTATACGCAAGTGGTGTGGTTGCAGCACATTAAAGAGATTATCTTTAGTTATTTAAGAACACAAGTTTTGAACTTGAACTCGATTGCTTTTAGATAATATTTGGCTTTTGGGGGTGAGGGTGAGTGTGTGTGTGTGTGTGTGTTCGTGTTTATCAGATATGTGTTTATAAGATAAATGATGTGATTTGCTTGATCATAAAATTGTGAGAATGAGTGTTTTATTTGCTGCAAATGATGACAAATACAAATGAAATTTGGGCAATTATTTAACTTAAAATTGCCCAAAATCAACTTAAAATCTTCAAAATTTCTGAGTTGAAGTGCAAAATAGCTAAAAGTGAAGAACAATTTAATTTAGAATAAGACAAATTTGAGTCAAATGAAATTCAAACTTTAAAGTGAAAAAAGTACAAAAATTGTAACTTTTTAGATGCATCATTTTTATGTTTGATATATTTATAAATTTGTTGACTTTTTATAAATGAAGCGCAAGCAATATAAAATAATATTAATATAATAGTTAAGAAACTTACATTAAATACATATTATTTAATAAATATTTAATATTTTAGAGGAGTCTTTTTCACTATTTTTTAATCTGTTCATATATATATTAATAATAAAAAATTTAATTTAAGATTAAAACAACCAATTAAATTATATAAAATTAAAAAAAAAATGTATATATATTTATATAAATTTATATATATAAATATTTCTTTATTTAACTAAATTAATTTTATATAATTTAGTTTGTTGCTTTAATGTTAAATACGAAATTATATTGAAATTGTAAAATAAAAAATAAAAGTTTATACAAAATGTAGGAGAATTTAATATTATTTATATACATATATATTTATTTATTTAACTATTAAATAGTGTGTGTGTATGTATGTGTGTGTGTGTGTGTGTGTATGTGTGTGTGTCTATGTTAAAAATAAGATACTTACACAAATGCATTTTGAGACTAATTTTTTTCTAATAATCTTGTGTTTGAAAAGTGTGTCTGCCCCTTACCCCTACACCTACCACTCCAAACCCTTGGCAATAATAATAAGAACAACAACAACAACATTCATATTCATAAGCATTTATGCAGATGTGCGAGAATTTCTGATTGTTGTTTTTGTTTGTGTTTGTTGTTTTTGTTGGGTTTGTCAGCGGGCCAAAATCTTTGGCTTATTTTCTGGGCCAGGCGACACAAACACATTTCGATTTGAATATGGCCATGTATGCGTGTTTGTGTGTGTGTATCTTTTGCTAGGTGATTTTGTATGAGTTTCGCAAACATTTTTTGGGTCATATCACTTTGACAAACATGCGGATTATCCCTGGAATTATTAATTATTATAACTGCAAAGCACGACGTTTGCTTCAGCTGCTTGTGTATGCGTGTGTGTGTGTGTGTGTGTGTGTGTGCGGGGTGTTGGTGTGTGTGTTTGTGTGTGTGTTTGTGTTCGGTTGTGGTTCCACATTAAAAGGACAACTGGATGACTAATTAGGCAACCGAGCGAAATTTGTAACTTTCATTCAGACACAACTTGATATCGCTCAAAATATTATGTGTGTCTGGGTGTGTGTGCGTGTGTGTATGTGTGTGGCCGCATCAAGTAACAAACAACTTTTGTAACTGCCTTTTTTTAACTAGCAACCATTCAAATTTAGATAAAAATTTGAGATTGCAGAAATTTGTCACATTAAAAACCGCTTTAACTTTTAAATAAAATTAATTTTACATTTAAAACTGTATTTTAAATTTATGTATTTTGGTAAATTAGTAAGTAATTCATTCATTAAACTAATTTCGTATTATTATTGTTATTTTATTATTTAAATTTATTCAATTTACAAATGATTTCGCAATATTTCTGCCAATTTAATTTTTTAATTTAATTTAATTTTAATTTTAGCTTAATAGATTAAAAATTAAAATATTAAAAAATTATTTCAGTGTAAATCTTTTTATCAGATATATTTGTTGTTCGTATATATTTTTTAATATATTTAACTATTATTTCTAATCTGTTTTGATAGATTATTATTGTATGTCTTAGATAAATGAGATTATTTCAAGTAAAATTTTTAATTTTTGCATCTTTAAACAATGTTTTGTGTTATTCGTGTAACTGGGAATAATTGTTAATTATTTTATTATTTTTTGTATCTATAATCTGTTATGCTTATATATCTTGCCATATTTTTTGATAAACATTGAGAGAATTACTCAGAAATAATTTCTTGTATTATTCATTTTTTTTGTTTAAAAATAGATATAAAAGATTTTCTTATTTTGAGAGAAATATTTTTCGCATATTTTAAATTTTTCTCAAAAAATGGGATCTCGACTTAGTTAAAAGTCTTTTCGCTAAATTTTTTATCTTTGTTGAGCTTAAAATGCATTTGCATTTTTTTTTTTCAATTATTAAGCAGCTTTCAGATAATTTTGTATATTTTATCTATTTCAGAGTAATATGCCTAGTTAGATAGTTTTGTGTTTTATATCTGAATTATTAAAAAGTTCTAATACATTTTTTGTATTTTTCATCTGTGTATTTAAATTTAAATTTAAATTTACAATATTCTTGTATCAATTATCTAATTTTTCTATTTCTATATTTCTTTGCAATTTAGTTTGAAAAAGAGAATTCATATTAATTATTATTTAATATATTTTGTGTATATTTTATGAATTCTTTTTTCCATTTAATTTATGTTAATATTTTTTCGGATACGTTTTTGTATCTTTTATCTAAGAAACTATTAGATACATTTGCGCATTTGTTACTTTTGTTTTGTGTATCTTTTCTATTAGTTTTCTCTTGCGGTTGCAAGTTTTCAGCTGCCACGCCCAACATGCCCCATCGCCCCTTCAGCGGAGGCGATCCACTAATGCGCCTTTAATTTGCGGCCATGCTGCATGAAATGAGCTGCTAATGTGTTTCTGTTGCTCGCCTCCCTGCCCCTGCCCCCACAGCCGCTAAAAAAGGCTCTACATGTGGCAAGAACAACAATAACAACAACAACAACAAAAACAAGAAAAAGAAGCAGCATTTCACTTGACGCGCCTAATGAGTTCAGGCAAGCCGCAAACCTCGGCCCAGCTAGTAGGACCCAAGCAATGTGGTAAGAAGAAGGGTGTTTGGTTGGTGGGAGGGGGGGCTCGCTACTTTGACTAAGTTGTGGCAACCCATTTGTTGTTGCTGTCGTCAGCTTAACAATTTATTAAGAATTTTCGGGTATAAGCCCCCTCCCCCTGGCTCCACCTCACGTCCCTCTCCCACGTACAGCTAAGCTGTCAACACCAGTTGCAAGTGCCAGCGGGAATAAAATTGCATTGAAAATAAACAGAGCCAATCAAAAAATTGTTGATAAACAAAACAATTATGAAAAAAAGAGAGTGTATGGAGATGTGGAAGGTGGGGTGTTGGTGAAGGTGAAAGTAAAGCAAGTAAACAACGAATGGAAATGCAAACAACAGACCAAAACAAAAATTAAAAAAAAAAAAAAACTCCCTGCAAAGGTGCGAAAAAAATGCGTAAACAAAAACTGTAAAGGGAAAAAAACAAAGCAAAGCATAAAATGCAGTTTAAGCAACATTCAGTGAACGCATTGCAACATGTTGCTAAGGAGCTCGAGAGAGCAAAAGTGCGAGAGAGGGAGTGGTGAGAGAGCGCAATTGAGAGTGCGCCGAAGTGTTCATTTTCGAAGTTCGAATTTCGAAGAGAGCGGCCGCTGCTGTTGCTATTGCTGTTGCTGCTTTTGCCGGTTTCCCGTTGTAGTTGCAATTTGACATGCTGCAAAAACGGCAGAAGAAGAAAATCATCAACTGAACAAAAAAAATAAAGCGCTGGAAAAGCGCAAAATGCGAGGAGACATTGACCTTGATCATCATCATATTGTGGCATGCTGGCTACTCATCTTGCTGTTGTTGCATTTTCCTCATTGGCCCTAGCTGTCTGTCTGAGTCCCAAATCCGTCTGGGGATTTGTTAGATGCAGCGCACAAGAACAACAAAAAACAGCTGCGTTCTGTATGCAAATAACTGTAAAGCCCTCGACTAAAATGAAAATGCAGATGGCCACACACAAAATAACAAAGTCTAATTCTTTATTTTATTTTTTTAAGTCTGGGAATTGGAAGCCCGCAAGAGTCCAAATTTTGCAATCATTTTTTAATTACCAGTTTTCAATTTAAAAACAAAACTCAAAGCGTTAGTGTTATTTGAGACAAGTACATAAAACAAATAAAAATAATAATAAACAAGAGTTGGGGACATAACAAACTAACAAATGTCAAACAAGCAAAAATACGTTTAATAATTGCGCCAATGTCAGCAAAGAGACAGCAACAAAACGTAGTAAACATTCATCAAGCAGCGCTCAAACTCAACTGTTCAATGGCCAGCAGCAGTGCATAGCCAAAGAGCGTACACAGAGAGAGAGAGAGAAAGAGAGCGAGCAAATGAGAGCGTAGCTGGCGGCGTTCATTTCTGAAGCAAAAATGAATACAATACAGCAAATGTTGCATGTGAGCCGAGCGTGTCTGAACATGAGAAGGCAGCTCTGTACGTAAATGTGTGAGTGTATGCGTGCGTGCGTGTTTGTGCGTGCAGCAGCAGCAGCAGGCAACATTTGGCTGCTGCTTGGCTCTCGTTGGGAAATTGAGTTTCAGTTTTTGACTCGCAGTCGCCGCCAACGGACGTGTGCGTCTCGCGTGTATTTACAAATTGTACGAATGAGCGAATACGAAACTTTTAGCATCAGAAAAGCGCATAAAAGAAATGATTTGATTAAATAAATGAAATGCAATTGTGTGAATAAAGTGCAACAAATAACAAATAAATAATGCAAAACACGACAGCAAAGAGTGCAACCAATTAAAGCATAAAATAACAAATAAAAAAGAAACGTGTGTTGTGTGTTTTAAAATATAAAATTTGTGCCGAAAATTCAATAAATAAAATTATTCTTGATAATTGGATTTGGCTTAATTAAAAACCGGCAACAAAGCAAAGCACAAAAGTCCTTCCCAGTTCTTTTTTTTCGTTTCCGTGGAAAAGCAACAACAGAAAACAAAACCAAAAAAACAGCGGGTAAGTTTTTCAAAGCCATCCAAAAAAACAGAATATAAAAAACAGCGCGTGGAATAAAAATGCTGTTGTTCTTGGCTGGCTGGAAAAAAAAACAAATACACAAATAAAGCAAGACCGTTATTTAGCTGTTGCCTGTTTGAGCCAAAATACAGTTAGCTTATACTCTACTGGTTTGTCGCCGGATTAAAGCCAAAACAGTTTTTGGCGAGCGAAAACTACTCCAAAACCGAATCCGATTCAATTCCAGATTTTTTTTGCTCAGCAGAGGCCGCAGCAGAAGAAGAAGCAGCAGCTTTATTATTTATTATTTTTTTGTTTTTATCAATTTGCTGATTAATTGTGGCATTTACAACTGGGATTAGCTGTGTCATTTTTAATTTGTTTGAAATTGAAAAATAAATAATATTTATTTTGAAATGTGTTCAAAAAATAAACAATGTTTTTTTTTGTATCATTGCGAGTGTGTTTTAATAATAGTATATTTATACCGATATAAGGCAGAAGTCGAGTGTAATTTAGTCAGCAAATCAGTAACAACTTATAAATACAAAATTAATAAAATAAAATTAATGTGTATAGAGTAAAATATCTATTAGCAAACAGGTTATTACCAGGAGTATATAGGTATATATAGTATATAATAAATATATAGTCATTCAAAGATCTTTTAGATATTTTTTAAGTGTCATCTGATATGGCTCCATGATAATCAGTTCCTTATATTTACTTATTCAACTATTTTCTTATTGATTTTGACTTATATGTGTATATAAAATTAAATCTTCTTTTTGATTTAGAAAAGTTTAGTTTCTTCTGATTATATATCTATATATGTAATTTTTAAACTCCAAGCTTACTTTTTAAATGTAATCTGAATAATTTTTTTTTTTTTATTTATTTATTAATATATCTTCAAGTTGACCCATCTCTATAAATTTTTTTTTAGTTGTTCTATATACAAAAATAAATGATTGTTATTATAAAGAGTAAGCCAAGCCCAGCAAAAGATACAAGATAGAAAATGCTTCTCAATAACTGAAATTGATATATACAGAAAACAGTTGTTCAAACATGCATAATAAAAAAATAAAGTTTGTTTTTCTTAGTGTGATTCAGAGAATCAATAGAAATGCATTTGACTCAAGCTGTCTCTCTATCTCTCTCTCTCTCTATCCCTCACCCTCTCCCTTACTCATTGTCTTTACCGCAAGTCTAAAAAAAGCAAACAAATCAGTTTTAGAATGAAGAAGAAATACAAACAACAACGATGACAAAAACGCCGACAAGAGCTTTAATTATAAACAAATAGTACAAAAAAAAGGGCAAAAGTAAATAAAAATATGTAAAATAAAAGTCGCAGCACTTGTGTCAATTATGAGACACACGCACACACACATGCACACACACACACACACACAAGCACACGCACACCTTTGTTTGGTTTTTTGTTTGGCTTTAAGTAAATTTGCTTAAATTATTAGCAAAGACGCAACGCGCAACAAGTGCAACGAACAACTCGCCACATTTGGCGGCAACTTAAGATAATTTTTTTGTACATTCGCCTGGTTCTGCCTTTGCCTCTTCTTATTTACCCATAAGTCTTAATCCTTTGGGTAAATAAGGCAAGGCACATAACTCATAAATTTGTGGCACATAAAACGAGTCGTGCTGCTGCAAGTGGCAAGCGAGAGTATCTTTAGCTGTGCAACCCAGCTGCACACCACAGAAATAATAACTCAATCTTGAAAAGCCTACGCAATAAAGAAAAAGGAGAAGAAGAAGTGGAAGGGGAATAAGCAAAAATCAGTGCAAAGTGTTGAAAAATGCATGTTGAAAAATGTTGAACTTTGGCTCAAAGTGAATTTTAATTGAAAACACGTCTCTCACTCAACAACAAACGCTTTACACATGTTTAACTTTAACGTTTACAGCAAAACAAAAATAACAAAAATATACAAAAAAAAAAAAAAGGCTCACAGGATTTCCGTTTGTTGTTTGTTTTCAAATTTATTTGCCGCCCATTCTCTCCTTCTCCTGTGACTAATTAGTATGCCGCGCACGTTGTTTAGGCTGAAATATATTTGTATAAAACGTAAATTGTGACTGGGAATAAAAGAAAAAGAACGAGTTGACAAAACTATTGTGACTCTTAATGGCTTTATTAAAGTCAGCGTCGTGGGAATTTAGCTATAATCAAGAATTTAAAGCAGAGAGTCAGAATAAAAAAAATACATGAATCAATTGTGACTTATAGCCAAAACAAGTAGCTCATTGTGAATTGTCTGTTGCCATATGCTAAGCGGCTTACAAAAAACACTCGCTAAGCACCTTATGCAAATAGGCCAAACGCAAACGAAAACGCAAACGAAATACTCAAAAGATGAACAAGTAAAAAGTACAAACAAAACGCACGCAAAAATGTGTAACAAATAAAGAAAAGAAAAAAATTCTTATATATATGTATATATATATTTGATGTAGCGAAATGAAAAACAAAAAAGAATCTCAAAACAAAATATTTGTTATGCGCTTGTAATTTTCTCGCACAACGCAAAAAGTAGAAGAAAAAAAAAATAAGGAAAACGAAAGCCGTGAAAAAAGGCAGGACTTACACAGGACTTGAATGCAAGGAGGGCGGGAAGTGTGGAGCAGGGGTAGGTAAAACACCGTTTTTTTTTTATGCTCAGCTGCTCGGTGGCCACTGAGAGAAAGAGAGCGAGAGTGTGCAGAGTGTGAAGTGTGACAGAGAGAGAGAGCTCAAAAGAAAGCAAACTTTATCGTGGACATGCTAACCCCCTCCACACATCGCCCCTTCGCCCCTTGCAGTCAGTCTTATTGCGCGTTTTTGCTCTTAATGCTGAGTGACATTGATGTGACATGCCCGTCAACTGCCTCTGCTGCTGCTGCTGCTGCTTCAGCTTCAGCTGCTGAGCTTCAGTTTCGTCTTCTTCTCCTTCTTCTGCGCTGCTTTATTTAAAAGTTTTGCGTAATGTGGTTGGTCGCATGGGGCGTGACAATGTTAGTTGATGAACCCCCCATCCACCGACAAACACACCTCGAGTGAGTGGGCAAGCACAACAAATAATAAATGATATGTAAACCAAGGCAAAAGTTGCTTAATTTGCTGCTTGGAATTTTGTTTTGGCTAATTCTCAGTGAAATATAGTTTTTTCATATTTGTTCTTGCAGTTCAACTTTTTTGCAAATAAAATAAATTTAATATTCAGCCAAGAAGTAATTCGTGAAATTAACTATTTCAATTCTAGCATAATTTATTTCACTCACTTTGATCAGCCACTTTCCTTTATCAGCGTTGCAAATTGCCATAGATTTGTGTGTATTTTCCATGGGCCATGGGCTACATTTGTGCCACATATTGAAAATTGTTAGAATTGTTATCCCGCAGTGCCCATAACACTTATCGTTTTGCCCCAGAACCGTAAACTACTAACTACATCAAATGTCTCAATTTCCAATGCCGAATGCAGCTTCGGGTTTTCTTTCTGCTTTTTTGTTGTTGTTGTTGTGTTTTTTTTTTTGGGAACTACCTGAGCTGCACCCATATCAGTTACCTCTGGCAATGCCCAAATCGAATTAAAATTACACGTTCAGAAAGAGAGGGAGATAGATAGAGAGAGAGAGAGAGAGAGGGAAAGAGAGAACGTTTTGCTGTCGATCCTTGGAAAGAACATTTATCATTGTAGCTAATAAATGTGTTTCTGTTACCTGCGCTTCGTTGCTGACCCGAAACGTGGTTTGGCTTTCCAATAGCAACGATTGAGTCATTTGAATGCGTGGCAAAAAAATAATAATAGAATAACAACAAGAACTGAAATGCCGTCGAGGTAAAAAGGCAAAAGTAGAAAAAACCGAATACAACCCCTGACTGAATTGTCCAGCTAATTTTGATATATCCCATAAGGCAATCGAACATTTTTGTTTTAGAAGAACAATTCAATTAAATTGTAGACAGCTGTTGTGTTTTTATAGACGCATTTTGCTCGTTGTTGTCTCCTCAAGTGCCTAGTTGCATGGGGCACATAAATCAGTTGGTTGGGTGAAAGTGCTGCTGAGAAAGTAAGTGGTTAGTAAGTGGCAACCAATTGTCAAAGGGTTGCACGACTCTAACGTCTCTCAACGAAATTAAAATGTCTCACTTTCTCACTGTCTCTCTCTCTGTCTGTGGCTCCTTTAGCGAAGAAGAACTTTGACCTTTGTCTGCTTCAATACTTGAGTAGTTCTCTCGCTGATCTGTTCTGTTATCACAACAAGCTGCAGCGCAGCTGCTCTCACAAAAGTATCTTGAGAGCCTCCCCAAACTCCATAACTTTAAGCCAATTATCTAATTGCTTACATTTCACTTTGATTCGCTTTTATCACAATTTAAAATCCACACCATCCCCCCCCCCACCTAGAAACCTTTTGAGTGCTACAGTTAATTACCCCATCGATTCACCTTGAAGGAGCAGAACTTTGATTTCCATTTGCGCTTCCTTGGCGCGTCCATAACATTTCCGTTTTACGCTTGGACGGACTCTGCACAGGAACCGTCCCAGGAGGACCTTTGAATACGTCCCAGACTTAATCTCGAAACAAATCGATTTCGTTGTCTCGTCTGTCTGTTTGCAGAGAATGAGATGTTTTCTACTTCTCTGCTCTGCTCGAGTGGAGCTCCTTCTCTGTTTGCCTTCGCCTCTCGAATCGCCTTGTCTCGGCTCGTCTTGTCTCGGCTCGTCTTGTCTCGTCCCGTTTCCTTTTCATTTTTTTTTTTTGGCCAAGTTGAAGTTTTTCAACACGATTTATTTCATTATTTTCGCCGCTCCTTTGGGGTTTGCAGCCCAGCAGCTTTTAATGGGCCGCTTCAAAAGCTAATCAGCAGACAGTTTCAGTTACGCGTCTTGCGAGACAATTCAATCGATTTTCAACTAACAAATAACAAACAATAGTCAAAATAAATAAAACGAGAGTAGACAAAACGCTAACAAAAAAAAAAAACTAATACTTTAAGTTAAGTTTTTAGTTTGAGTTGCATTTTGCATTTGTGTTAAGTTTGTTGTTTATCCTGTTTAAGAAAAACCCTCTAAAAATAAGTGATAAATTTTTATTTGTAACTGCTAATAATAATAATAATATAACTGACAAACCATAAAAATACTTTTCACTTTATTATAATATTTTTTATTTGTTTGCTTTAGTTTTCACTTTTTTGTTGTTAATTTTGATTACCTAATAACTTAGTTTTGCTTCAATAGGGCTTTTTTTTAGTCGCTTTAACTTAACATTTTAGTCTGTAGTTTTTCTTTTATTATATTTCATTTTGTTGTTATTTATTAGTTTGACTTCGTTTTGATTTCAATTTCAATTCCAATCCCAATCCCAATTCCATTCAATACAATTTTCTTTACAACATTTCATCTTTGACATGTTTTGTGTGTTTGAATCGCTGTTTCTCTTTCTCTGTCTCAATGTCAGGTCTGTTAGTCTCTCTCTCGGTCTCTCTCTGTCTGCCTGTCTGTCACATTGTATTTTTTGAGATTCGAGTTGGAGTCTTTCTCTTCTTTCTGCTGCCCAAATGCTGCACTGTGTGTGTGTGTCAGATTCGTCTTCGTCTTCGTTTTTTTTTTTAATATCTTTTAATCTCCAATGTCAACAGCGGCTTACATTTGATTGCAAGACAACAGCAACAACAACAGCAACAACATCAGCAACAACAACAGCAACAACATCAGCAACAACAACAGCAACAATTGTATTTTTTTTTTCTTTTGAGATCTTATCAGTTTTGCTTGGACTGCCTGCCTCTGCCTGCCTCTTCTCGCTTCTTGCTCTTCTCTCTCAGTGCCACACTCTCTGACAACTGTCAGCTCACTGTGCAGCTAATTAAATGGCCCAACTGGCAACATATGTTGCCTGCGCTTGCTGCAGCCCCTGCCCTCTCTAGCCACGTCTCTTTCCTGGCTACCCCACGCAGCAGCAACAGCAGCAGCAACTCTTGAGTTTTCCCGGCTGTCAACTGGAGTAGTTGGCCAGACAAGACCAGCTTAAGCCACATGGACTTGGACAAGGCTGAGAAAACTGCATTATTTGTTTTTTTTTTGTTTTTGCATTGATGAATTCAATTCGGCGGCGACTGTCAAGTGAACTTGGCAGTTATCGATAACATGCAGACAATCGATGCAAGCTTGCGTAAATCTTATATGCGTTTGGCCATTTATCGATAACAGTCAGTGAGGCGAATCCCTTTCAAAGCCTAACCCAAATCAAATTCCCAATTATTTTGTCAGCATATGTGTGAAAAATGACAACAGAACCGCAACCAAAAAAGGATAATAATAATCATAAAAAAGAAACCGGGAACCTTTCGACTGCAGAGGGGTTAAAACAATTGCCAATGACTCGACACATTTAGCTAGACGAAAAAAAACACGAGACAACAACAACAACAACATCAAAAAGAACAACAACAACCAAAGCCAAAGCAAATAAAAATAAATAAGTAAAAAATAGAAACGCATTAAGCAAAATCAATAAAAATTAACATTCTCTAAACAGGGGTGGGTTTTGCAGGACAACGTTAGGATCGTGCCAGTTTTTAGGGGTGTGAAAAGTGGGTTGGGGGAGGGGTTGCGGCTTTCTAAACTTTTTGCATGTGCCAAAGGAAGTGTGACCCAGGATCAGCTCGAGTTATTAGCCCAAAGCAACTGTTACGTGACCAGAATTCGAGTTGCCTGCTAATGAGCTGGCTAAAAGAGACAGATAGAGAGAGAAAAAGAGAGTGAGGAGAGATAGACAAAACAATTGCCAGCTGTTGTCCAAGCACAAAGGACACGACAATTTCTCATAATCCCAAACTAATCAAAAGATGCCCATTTTTCCTTTGCAGCGCCGACGCCGTTGAGGGCTGTCCAGCGATGACAGCGATCAGGAAACGCATTTGACACGCAGTCCACGATCTCTAAAGGAAAACATACACACACAAAACACGCACACACACACACACACATACATCAAACACACAACCAAAATCATTTACCAAAAAAAACAGAAGATTGTTGAAAAAAAAACGTTGAAAATCCTTTGCAAATGTGGAAAATGTTGGATACCATTATGGACGCCGATCTCTTTATGTTCGATTGTGATGAGTGCGCTGGCATGCCGCTGGCCCCGCCCCCACAATTTATGATACCACCCCCACCGCGACCGCCGGCCCTCGCCGAGTACACAGTGGTGCCACAGGACTGCAACGAGGAGCAACTGGCGCAACAGCAATGGGACAGCGACGTCTGCCAGGCAATGCCGGTGAGTAGTACTACTATAAAAAAATATTTCCCAACATTAGGGTTGCAACCCTAAACACATCTGTTGTGATTTTCCTTTAGGTGTCACAAATTTATGTTGCCTCATTGAATTATTGCATTATGCATAACAGCAACAACAACAGCAACAACAACAACAACAATAATAATAACAACAATAATAACAATGCGCCTTTCTTTTCATAATTGGGGTGGTGGTGCTGGCTGAGTGGTTCAGTGGGGTTGGGGTGGGGTGGGAGGCAGGGTTTGTGGCAGCGTATTGCCAGCACAAGTGTTAAGAGTCGAGTGTTTGACACTTGAACTGATTGTGCGGCATTGTGCGGCATTGTTCGCTGCTGCGAAAATCTGTCGCAAAAAAAGGCCGCAAATGTTGAACAGAATTTTTACATGCAACACACATTTTTGTTCATGTAAATTTTCACTATTTTCTTAAGTTGTTAAACAATATGAAAATCGTTTAAAAAAGTTAGAGTTTTTGTGAATTTTGGGAACATTTTTTTTGGCATTAAAAAACAGTTTAACATTATTTTGCACAAAGCTTCTACGGAATGAATAAAATATTCCGTTAAATAAGAACTAAATAAAATATCAAAAGTTCTGAAACTTTTATTTCGTTCTTAAGTTTTTAATTTAGAAAAATAGACATTATAAGAATAATAAGCAAAAAACTATTAAATAGTTTAGACAGAAAAACTTCTAAAAACAGTTTAAAAATATGTTATTGATATTTGTCATAATATCTCAATAATTATTTTCTAAATATTTATATATGAAGCTGTTTGTTTAGCAACTCTACTTGTGCAACTATAAATTGAATTAACATTTTAGCTGGTGGCTTTTCTAAAAACACCAAGCTAAATATTGAAATGTTTTTTGTCTCTTTAAAGGGATTTAAAATTTCAGGCCCACATAAAATAAAATGTGACGCCCACATTTTCGTTTCGTATCATTTTTCAATAATTTTGTCTTCTTTTTGTGTTCAAAGACACCAACACACACACACACACATACACACACACAAACAGATGGAGAACCGCAAAGCAACACTTTTAAAGTGTTGGTTCCTTGGAATCTTAGCGGTTGCCCAAGCAACAGCTGTTGATGAAAAAAAACGAAGAAAATTGAAGTAAATGTTTTATATATATTTATATAAATGGATATACAAAAAACGTCATCATTATGAGTCTGGCCAGGAGAGGCAGCCCCAACCCCCAACCCCCAAATACAAACACAAACTCAAACCGAAACCCACATCCAGACCCAAAAGGCAACCCAATCCTGTCTGCTGGCCAGGCAACAGCAACAAATTACAATAACAATGTAAAAGTTAAGCACAAAAAAGGACAGCCCAAGTAGTTGGCAATAGCAGGGGCGTGCCAAGGGGGGAGGGTTGGTGAGTGGAGTGGTGCAGGGGTGCAGGGCAGGGGTTGGTTGTAACGTGGCAACATATGGCCATGCGAGGCGTAACGAATTCAAACACCGCTGCCAAGCCCAAAAACTTAAAGATTTCTCAGCGGTTAAACAAAATTGTTACAAATTATATTTTATTAAAAAACCAAGAAAGAAAAACTGAAGAACTTTTTTCGACTGTAACACGGCACTGGCTCTAATCGCTCGAGTGTTTGTTTAGGCAACAAGCGGAAAAAAACACAGAGAGAGCGAGAGAGAAAGAGAGACAGAGAGAGATTGAGAGAGAGAGAGAGAAGAAAAAGAAGAGCTAGACAAAAAAGTAAAGAAAACCAAATAGAAGATCAAATTCCACATCAACACTTGAGTGATAAGCAGGGCAAGGGGGGAGACTCACGTGCCTCTTACTATTCCCATCTATTTCTATATATTTGTCGATGTGGAATGGGTGGGGTGAGGGAGGTGCAGCTCCAACATGTCGGTGAGGAGCACAACTCAAGTGGTTTCCACTTAATTTTCGACATTTATGTAACAGACGCAAATTTCAATAAACAAAAGCAAGAAGAAAAAAAACCAGACTCGATCTGTGTGGTCCCGTCAGATAACGAGCTGTGTGGGTTAGTGTGTGTGTGTGTGTGTGTGTGGCCACTTGAAACTCCCCCCACTCCCCCACTCTGTTGAGTTTGTCAGTTACCTGATTTATGCAGACAAATCAAACGTTAATATGCACTTAATGTCAGGCTTAAAACTCTGCGTATATATATATTTGCTATGCTATTCAACGGTTTATCGATATGTGCGTCTATCGTCTATCGAAACGCAATTTCATGCTCCCGCTAACTGAGGCATTGAGGTGAAATACGCTTGAAATCTGTGCGAAGCAGCTTAAATTCAATTGCCATCAGCATCAATTTAATGGATTAGCGTTAAAAAATGCCAAACTGAAGACGCACAGACATAGCTAGGCAACAAGGATGGGGGAGAGGAGGAGGAGGAGAGGGGGAGCTGGGTAGTCTTAAGCGATTCATGTGCGTGTGCATGTGTGTGTGTGTGGGTGTGTGGGTGTGCGTGTGTGCGAAATTTTCTCTCATCAAATTGATAAGTTTAACGGGGAATTGTGCCAATTTGGCAGCACTGTGTGTGTGTATGTGTGTGCGGGAAAGGGGGTGCAAGGGGCGTACATGTCAACTGATGAACGCTAAAAAAGAAAAACCAGACATAGAAAATGATAGACTAAGAGTTATCCTAACTGCGCAGCTGCTTAAGAAAAGATTAAAAAAACAAAATTAAATAATTAAAATTAATTTTTATATATAACTGAAAAGATTTTTATTGAGTTGAGAACATAATTGAGCATGCTAGACTATCTGTTACCCTTTGATTATATTTCTCTTGTATTTTAATCAAAATGTATTTATAAATAGTCTGATATATTTGCAAAGCTTTGCTTTTTTTAGTGCAAATGTAAAGTGCGAATATGCCCTAAACATAAAACACTTAAGAACAGGGTATATAAATCTTTAAAGTGGCAACAGCAAGCAAAGGAATCAGTGGAGCCATGTAGGAAAAAGCTGTAGCAGGGAGTGAATCAGGGATACGAGGACGACGCGTCAAACATGCGAAATTAAATTTACAGCGCGACGAAGAAACCCAAAAAAAAAAAATAAAAAAATAAAAATGTATATATAAAAATATATATATAGAAAAAGTGAAATAAAACAGCAACAACAAGCAGCAAGTTGACAAGCTGGAAAAAAATACGAAAAAGATTGGAGCAAAGCAGCTCAAACTGATTGCAGTTGGGCGTGGCAGCAAAATAATCCTTTCTTATTTCTTTAGCTTTTTTCTCTCTCTGTTTTTTTTTTTGGTCGCACGTTATTTGGCTTTAGCAAAAATGTTTTAAGTTTTCGGAGAAATCGCTTTAAATAAGTTTGAGTTTGGTGCGTCTCG
The DNA here is from genome assembly GCA_035042045.1 of Drosophila melanosoma. NCBI lineage: Eukaryota > Metazoa > Arthropoda > Insecta > Diptera > Drosophilidae > Drosophila > Drosophila melanosoma. The sequence goes on along the minus strand of JAWNLY010000086.1, from coordinate 807,496 downwards.
TATCAAGAGGGGTGTTAAAGAGTTGAGGGGGATGGGGGGGGGGGGGGAGGAGAGGAGAGGAGTGTGCAAATGTCTTGACATTGATATCAAATGTCGTGCGAATGCCAAACAAAATACTTGTGCATTCCTTTTGTCTACAAAATGTTGCATAGTTTTGTAGTCTGCCTTTCGGCGCGCTAGCTGAACACGATAATGATGATGATGATGGGGATGGGGATGGGGATGCGACTGGGGATGATGAGCAGAGGGGGGGTGCGCAGCAAGGCGAGGTTGTTGATGTTGTTTACAGTTGACACATAGCAGACACAGTTGCAGACAGGCGCAACTAACATAAAACATCGAATAAATAAATCGTCTGCAAGTTCTGCACGAACGCTATCAGAAAATGGAATATTTGCATATATTAAATATATATTTATAAAAAAATTGCTGAATAGGAAATTAACAAAGCCCGATAAGTTATAGTTAAACTTTCTCTTTAATATGCCATTTAAATATATTGAAGAAAATTGCATCAATTTTGTTAGTCTTCAATCATTTTCGTTTAATTTTTCTCTGTTTTAAATTTCGTATTACTTCATTTATTTTATTATAGAAATTCTCAACTTTTAAATATCTTTAAATGTCTTTACTAATATATATAATATATTTTATATTTAATATATTACTTTGTCGCAGATGAATCTTTTTTTATATATGGCAAAATTGTATTTGATCCATTTCTAATGGGCAAAATAATATGCATATATAAATAGAATTTTTTGATTAATTTTTGAGAATAGCAATTGCTGAAATTTTATTTCAGTGAGCAGCAAATAAAAGGAATAACTTTTTAGAGAAGGCACCAAGTTGACAGGTCGCATTTCGCTATTCAGTTGTTGCAAGTTATTTTACAACTCATTACAAGCAACTTTGACTGAAAACAAAAGCGTCAAAAGACAAGAAGAGAAAGTAAAATAGAGAGAGCGAGAGAGAGAGAGGGGGAAAGAGATAGATAGGGAGAACAAGTGGAATGCATCTCAATCCCGAGTTGTTTCCAAACAATTGCACTGTCAAGTGGTTAAAAAAACTGCACCAACTTGCCACAAAGGGGGTGCAAGGTGTAAAGTAGGGTTGGGGGGTGTAAGAATTGTCGATATGCACGTGCAATAAAATCGAAGTTGGTTGCAGCCGCCTTGTTGCCAGTGTTGAAAATGGTGTTACACATGCAACGCATGTAGAAAACTTTTGCCATGTTATCAGAGTGCCAAGTTGTTATTGTTGTTATTGTTGTTGTTGTGCCTGCTGCTGGCACGTGCTTGTTGCAAGCCTCCAACACACACACACACACACACACACACATAACTCTTGCCACACCCTATGCAACACTTGCATTTGTTTTGAAAGTTGCAAAGTCTTCTGTTTTTTCATCAGGCAAATGAAAGCGCGTTCGAGGACTTTCTGCAAAAAGTTGTTAACTTAAAGTTTTGTCGAGTTTTGAAACTGGCAGCCAACTGGGCAGGTGGCAACCGTAAATCCGAATCTGGGTCAGATTTCTACTTGAGATACGCTAGTAAAAAATGCGTTCTCTAAAAAATACCCATTTTTGCCAACACTAATTGCTTAATGCTGTTAACTCTTACGAAATAAATGAAATAAACTCAAAACTAAATTAATTTTTGGTTGTTTTTTGTGTTTTGGCTTAATTATTTTTATCGTCGTATTTACTTGTGCCTATTTGCCTACACATAAATCGTTCAAACTGTTATCGTTAAGCGTTATCTGGTGTGGCCAATGTTTGCCCAGCGTTGGCATTATTAATTTACGAGTGCAGCTACCTATGGCCAGAGTTGCCACGGCTCACCCACTTTGCGTTGGAAGGCATTCAATCATGCCACAGGCACTCCTCAACTCCTACTGGTTGAGTTCAACACACGCTGCTGCTTATCTGGGCAAACAGACGAAATGCTGCCACTGCCACTGCCACTGTTTGCTGCCTCTTGTTGATAAGACGCACAACTCTTTCACTGTGTGTGTGTGTGTGTGTGTGTGTGTGGCAGGGGGATGGGAAGGCGGAGGGGTGCTAAGTTCATTCTGTTTAATGTTTTATCTGGTTGTTTGTTGGGGACGGGGTTAATCCCCATCTGCAGCTGACGGTCGGCAGTTGTAAGCCGGCGGCCAAAACTGTCGCAATATGTAACATAAACCCCTTTCCTACAAAAACCTCTCGACCCCCTTCTCCAATCACAAAATGAGCATTACAAATAGGTAAAAATTGAACACGCACATTTAAATTTATCGGTTGCCTGCGGTTGGCGAGTGAAACGCACCAAATCTAAAATAAGACAATAGAAATTTCATTATTTTCCAAGTAGACTTTTCTTTTTGTTACCTTTGGAGAAATGAACCTAGCTGTAGGGGTTTTTAGGGGCATGTAAAACTGCTCTGTGTAGGGCACTTTGAGTAGAGCATATTGCCAAGGATTTTGGATGTGCTTATTTATTTATAAACACACAAAAATCAATCAAAAGTTTAATAATTGTTTAAAAACGATTAAATATTAAACTGAGTACAAACTGTTTAATTTTTTATTTATTTAATTTAAACCAAATTCAATCCACACAAAAAATAAAAAACGCAAAAAATGTATTTAAATAATATATAAAAAAATTTAATATAAAGCATAAATTAAAACTGAGAAGATAAAAAAGAATATAATTATATATTTTGGAAACTTTTAGTTTTGACTTAATTCTTAAACCTTTTCGTCGCACAAATTAAGTGTTGCCGACACAATGCGATTCAAATTCTCACAACAAGAAAAAAAATATATAAATAAATAAATATTATCAAAGTTGAGCGATCAATTGCTGGTGTAGAGCACTCAACAGGCCACCAAAGAGCAACAGCTTCCGTTACTTACTCACTCCCCCGTCTCCACCACTACCCATCCCCCACTCCAGCACTCAGCACACTGCCACACTTGAGATGGCTGTGCCACAGTGGAACGCCACAGCTCATTAATCAATTTGATTACGAGCAATGAGCTTTGAGAGTTTTATTTTTCTTCGGTTTTTCTTTTCATTTTCTTTGTGCTGTTACTTTTGAGTCGCACACTCTCCTCACTGTCCCCCTTCTGCCTTGCAGCACGCATAATTGTTTAATTTATTGTTATTTATTTGTTTGACTCAGTTCGAAAATACAACGGATTTTGGCTGTGTGTCCGTAAATTGTTTTCAAAACAAGTCTTGTACAACAAAAATGAATATGAAAACAAATTTCTTTATGATAAGCCGTACCAGTTTGTAAAGGGGGGGCCCTGAGGGTGCCGCTTCCAGCTTCCAGTGTTGCCCCAATAGTTTAAACAATTTCGCCATACGGCAACGTCTGTCAATATTTTAATAGCTTATCTCGCATTCAAATGAATTTGGAGCGGGTTTTGTTTTCGTTGCTTGCTTGTTTTTGTGCTCAGCTGGCATATTAAATGATTAATTGCGGGCAAGTGAGAGAGAAAGAAAGAAAGAGAATGTGTGTGTGTGTGTGTGTGTGTGTGTGTGTGTGTGTGAAGTGCAAATAAATCAACGAAAAACTATTTATTAATAAATTAGTATATGCACAAAATCGCAATTACAAATTAAAGAGACGACCTACATATTGTGTGTACACTGTAGACATACACACACACACACTGCACACACACACACACACAGTCTGTTGCAGTTGTGCACACACTGGTTGACGCCGAGCGCAAACTTATTTGCACAGCTGTCAAAGCTTGACCTCAATTTAAGCATCGAGCGCAGCTTTTGTCTCATTCTCTCTCCCTCTTTCTCTCTTCGTATCCGTCTCCCTCTCTCTCTCTCTCTCATCAAAACATTTTCCCAATGCATTTGAGTGATTTATGCGAGTGTTTATCTTTGTGTGTGTGTGTGTGTGTGTGACAGGTGCGAAGCAAAATTCATTTCTGTGTTTTCATAGAGCACAAAAATGTTTTCAGCACCGCACAAATAAATAGCAAATTAAAATACCTGTCAGTTTATTATTTTTTTACTTTTTGTTTTAGCCTTTGCAGCAAAGTCAAATTGACTCTGGGCAAAAGTTTCACTTCTTCGTATTCTTCTTATTACAGTTAGGAAATGCTAAATACTGTTTCCTCTTCTTCATCATTTTCCTTCTGTTCTTGTTGTTTTTGTTGAGTAGGCACATTTTTGCTTTAGGTTTTGACCTTAATTTGGTTGATTGCCAAAAGCAGAGGAAGAAGCAGAAGAGCGCCCACTCAATTGTAGCCATCTTAAAAATGCTGCGAACACAGCAGACACACACACACACAAACACGTACAAGCCCATACACGTTTAAAAGGTTAACAGCGGCGTGCGCTTTTGTTTGCTATTCGTTAGGCATATTTACCGAAATTTTGTGTTCTTTTTTCCTTCTTCTTATTTTCCAGCCTGTTGTTATTTCCTTTTCTGTTTGTTTGTTGGCATGCAAAATGGCTTTGTGTTTGAGTTGCGTCGTGATTTGCATCGTCTTCAACTTTTTTTTACTTTCACTTTTCACTTTACTCTTAAGTAATTTCAACTAATGCTCTTCTCTCTTTATCTCCTTCTTGCAGATCTTGGATGCCAGCCTGTACAGCAGCCAATCACTGGCCACCTCAGCGATGATTGCGGTTTTCTCCCTGCTTCTCGTACTCATTGTGCTCATCTCTTCGCTGTTTGTCTGGAAGTAAGTACACACAAACAAATAGATATAAATATATATACATGTAAATAAATGTAGCATATGCTTAGCATGGCTGTGTGAAGAGTGCGGCTACAGCTGGGTCTCTAATTAAATGCAGCTATATTGTTTGCCCTTTTCTGGTGCATAAGCTTAGCTCGGCCTTTGGCTTTTGAGCTTGCCTGAAATCTGATCTGTGGCTTGTGGTTGCTGCACTAACCGAAGAGAGTGTTGCTGCCTTGCGGTTAGCTACATGTTGCTTGCATGGTATTCTATTATATTCAAATTTACTATACATTTATTATGGCAAATTTGTTTGAATTTAATACGTATTATTTGTAATATTTGAAGCACTCTTTGTATAATATGAATAAATAAATGTTGCGCAATAAATAGGAGAAGATTAAAGTGTTGGTCAGCCAAATATTTAGAGTCCCATGAAACAAATGCGCAATAAAATAAACATTATAAGCTATGCATATGCATTTATAACTGTGAAAACTCATTTGCTAAAGTCCCGCAATAAGAGTGCAACAACAACAAAAACAAAAAAAAAAACGGAAACGCAAACGAAAATTAATGTAGTTTACTTTCCAGCGCTGACCTAAATGCATCCATGTGTGTGTGGTAGGGTGTGTCTGGCTGTGTGTGTGTGTGTGTGTGTTTGTTTGCAGTCTTAAAACCAAATCTAAATTAAATTGAAATTTTAAACACAAAAAAAAGCACGTGAGAAATGGCCGACACACATACACACACACACACACAGACCAAACACAGTAACATCAAGAAGAGCAAAAAAATAAAACAATTTACTTTCTACACTAAAAAAGAGAAAAGTAAACCCAAAAAAAGAGAATAGAAAAAAAGTACTTGTCAGATTGCAAACCAAATGAAATCTGCGGCAGAAATAACCACAGTAAAGGCAAGCAAAAAAAAATTTAAAGTGCATACAAAAACAACAACTCAACTCAACACAGCCTGGCTGTAGTTTACACACACGCACAGACACATATGTATACGTGTTCATGTGTTAGGGAGCAGCCAAAGATTTTTGCACACCCAGCAAACGTTCGACATTAAAGAGAGAGAGAGAGAGGAGAGAGCAGTTCAACTATTCGTTGCTTGCTTTAAAAAGTTTCTCTACCTTTTTTTTTTGTTGTTTGTGTATGTGTGTGTTTTAATGGGTTAACCAAATTTGACTTTTTTTTTGTTGCACTTAAGTTCTAGCTAAACATTTAATGAGAGTGTGTGAGCAAAAGTTTAGTGCAATGCTTAAGAGCTGAAGAGAGTGTGCGGGAGAGTTGGGTGTTTATGCTGGGGGAAATAAGCAGAGCATTTTTAAGGGCAGGCGATCTTCTAAGCAAAGTTTAAATTTCCCTTCAACTTTTTAGTTGACTCTTTGTTCTTAAAGCATGCTTCGCTCTTTGTGCTACTACTCTTTGCCAGCGCTCATTAACATCAACAAGTGTTGAAGCAACAACAACAACAACAACAATGTTGTGCATCGATTTTTCTATATGCCCAAAAAGTTGGCACTGAAATTGAGTCGAGGGTCATTGGTTATGGGAGGGTTTGGTTGGGATTGGTTGAAGCAGTTGCTACAAGCGATTTTCATACATATTCATTAAAGTTTGCTGACCGCACGAACGCACAGACCGGAAGGGAGCGAGACAGGGATGGAGAGAGAGAGAGAGCAACCCAAAAAGGAGCACACACACACACAAGCCAATATTGTTGTTGTGCTTCATCATTTATGAGGTTATGGCCATGAGCAGAACACACCCACACACACACACATACACAGAGAGAGCATCTTTATTACAAACACACACAGACACAAAGATAGCAGAAAGCTGCTGCTTTAAGTGTTGCCTTCAAAAACTTGTTCTATTTGCTATCTGCATGTGCGTGTGTTGTATCTTTGTGTGTGCGTGTGTGTGTATAAATGACTATGAATGTCCAACGCAAAAAAAGGAAAGCATGGCAAAAAAAAAAAAAAATAAACAAAAATGTGGGGCAACAAAAACAAGAGCAACAACTTGAGTCTAGCGCCATTTTTGTGGCATTTATGATGTGGCACATTATTTTTGCCTTTATGGACGCCAACAACAACGACAAATAAATATGAATATGAATATGAATGTGAATGTGAATAGTCCCAACATATACATATCTATATTCATATTCCATTTGTGTGTGTGTGTGTGTGTTTTAGCTTATCGTGTTGCGTGCAACATAGAACAGCAATAAATAAAGCAGCAACTAATTTTATTTATTTTTGCGTGTTTTTTCTTGTGCCTTTGATTTCTGCTTTATTTTGTTGTTTGTAATAGAAATAAAATAATCGTAATGTCAACACATTAAATTGGAAGTTGTTGTGGGGCGTGAAAAAAATATGAAATGGATAATGGAATAATGGAATAATAGGAACGTTAATAGTTCCCCGTTGCTTAGGGCCAAGTTGTTAATAGCAGCTTTTGTTAGTGTGCCAAACAAACGATTTTTAGTATTTAAAATTTCAGGAAAGCATAATACAAAATAGACAAACTTTTGAGTAAATAAAAAATGCCTTTTCTTTTAAAAAGAAATATTCCCAAATATTTAAATTTAATATTTTAATTTAATAAACAAAAATACTATTTTTTATAGCTCTACTTTAAGTATTAAATATTCGTTCAACCCGACAATAAATTATATTATATTTTGTAGAACAGTAAATATTTTGGATTTATAAAGCTGGCTACTTTTTCTTTAAAATCTTTGACTTCTTTAAATAAACTTAAATATATTTTTAATTGAATTATTAAGGATACTTTTCCCTTTAAATACTACAGAGTTAATCTAAATATTTAATGACAATTTGTTCTTACTTTTAACTGAATAATAATATTACTTTTGCTCATATCTTTTGCTCACACTCGATATGTTTAATCCAGCTTATTATTAACTTAATAAATCCACATAAACCTCTCTTTTAAATTTTAATCCCACCAACTTTAAACTTTTTTCCCATGATTTTACCACAAAGTGCTCTGCATTTTTTTATAAGCCCTTTAATAAGTGCAATACCAAACCATTTAGTATTTTTTATTGATATTTTTGTTTAATACTCATTTTAATTTTTTTTTTTTTGCATTGTGAAAACCATAAATGGCATTTATTATGAGTCCATGGAGTCGCCTGTTCATAATTACCTTAATTATTTTAATAAACCGCCAGAGTGTTGAAATCTCACACCTGCCACAGCCCCTTTCCACCCATCCACTGTCCAACCAACTTTTTGCAAATGTTTGCACATTGAACTTTATTAATTGCATAAAATGCGAGAGTTGCCACTCCAAAAAAAAAAAAAAAAAAAAACAATTTTAAATAGTATGCAACATGTGCAAATCTGAAGCGGTTGTCGGGCAAATTGTTAACATTGTCGCCAGTTAATAATATTTCAATAAACTGGCTCAACTTTGTGCAAATAATTGCCTATGAAAACTGGAATTGAAATTAAAACGTTTTCGACCACTTTTTTTTCACATTTTCCTTTTTTTTTTTGTTGGTGCAACAAATAAATTTGAGGGGCGCCACTTGCTGAAACGCACATGCATATTAAATAGGGATGTTCCCTGGCAACCCACACAAAATTTATCTGTGTGTGTCGTTAATCTTGACTGCTAAATAAATAAAATCAATTTCAGCTGCTCGCAATTTCATTTGACAACCCTGGCTGCCACAGGAGTTTTGCAACAAGGAAGCACAACTTGCGCTTTATTATTATTATGTGCGGCATCTACTTAAGCAACTTTTGCTCTTAGGCCTCTTGCCACAAAACTCATTTTGTACTTATTGCTTTCTTGCGACAGGGTTGCCCTGACAATTTTTAATCAAGTGACGACCCTAAAGAATACATAATTTATTAGCCAAGGGGCGAGGGGCGAGGAGAAGTGGAGTTATTAAAGTAGATTTTATATTATTTTTTCTAGTGGCAGTTGCTGTTATATAGGTATATATATATATATAAATATATTACATATCGAACTGAAAACAGACAATTAGATTTAATGCGAGCCATGAAAAGCAATTTTTTTCATTTGCATATCAAAGTCTCAAAAACAAAAAAAGTTGTTGTTCTTTTGTGGATTTACACTTGATTTACTCAGGCTTTTGTTTTGTTGGACATGCAGCACAGTTCATAAATAAAAGATGCAGCAAATGTAGAATACCGTTAGACTAGAAGAGGCAGCTTCAGTTGCCACATCAACTTTAGCTACATTTTTCACCCTTACGTGCAGAATTGGATTGTTGCCTTGGCCAAGACATTTTATTGTAAATTGCTTATGCCAAAAGCGGCAGCCCTTGATCTTGCCCCAAAGGTATACTATCGCTGTTTGCATCGGTGGAGGAGGGGGTGGGGGAATGGGTTGGGGCACAGCTACCCCTTTTATATTGAGCTCTGCTTTCTTTGGACGTTTCCTTTAACGCGATGGCCAAATTGTACGACACTCCTGGGACTCGGCATCCATTTGTGCTTAGAAATCAAACATGCTGCTTAAGGGGTGAAGCAACCCCTACCAAATACACACACACACACACACACACACGCAGGAGCATTTAAATTTGCACGCGTTGATTCCATTTTTACGCCTCGTAAGTGAAATGAAATGAAATAAGTTCAACTCAAAGTTAAAGTCAGTTTTTGTTTCGTTTATTTTTCGTGCTTCTTGGCTTGTGCGTCATCTTGTGGCATGCCACATTATTTAATTTACTTTTAAGAATATTTTACAAGGCAAGCAGACAAGCCTGACAGTGCTTGCCTCCCAAGTCAGGCAAACAGGCAAGCTGCCACACAGAATGCCACACATTATGCTCTCCTCGAGTTTGAAGACTCTCAACTTTCACTTGCAACTTGTACACGGCTTGACATGACGTGAATCTGCCTTTAATCAGTTGCAATTCCTTTTTATCTTAGATTCGTAAACGTTTTAACTTGTCTTCTTGCGAAAATTTAAATTCAAAGTTTGTTTCAACTTATTCGAAAGAATTTCATTAAATTTCTACTCCATTTTGCGCCATATTCTTAAACGTTTTGCTGGCAGCATTTGTAACTTTCGACTTTTACTCTCTTGCGAGCATTTTATTTTTGAACTTTCCTTTTACACTCTCTCGCGCTTTTCTATTCCCTTTGGCGTCACATTCGTTAACGTTTTTCTGGCATTTATCTTTATTTCTGGTTTACTCTTTGGCCATCATTCCAATTTTATTGATTCGTTTTTGCAACATATTCGTAAGCTTAAATTGCTATTCTTGCTATTCCTTTAACTCTCTCCCTTCTCACTTTCTCTCTGTCTCTCTTTCTATCTCTTTCTATCTCTCTCTCTCTATCTTGTTTTGCACCTTGAAAGCGTATTCAGAGTTTGTTGCACTCCCGAAAGTAGGCTAGCATTTTGGCCTAACTGTATATGTATATATGTGCCTCATTCCCACAATCAGATGCGACAGTTAGCTTTCGCTTTTGTTTAGAGTTGGATGGTTGCAGAATGTGGTGGTGTGTGTGGAGGGGGGGACGAGGTAGTTGGGCTTGTCGGGCTTTTGTGCATGCGAGTTTTTACGAGCGACTTCCGTTTGACATCGCGCAACATGTTTACCTAGAAGACATTACAAGGCTGACAGCTCTGGCTGTCACTTCCCCCCGTCCTGTCACTTGCCCCTGAGCTGAGCCCACAACTCATACATTTTGTATACTTGGCCCTCGGGGCATGCTACTCGACGTGGCGTCAATTTAATTCCACATTTTTCATTATGCTTATGCTGAGCACTCGGCGAATCTTACAGTTTGCCATATGCCAGCCTCTCTCAGGGGTGGTGTGCTGACAGTGGGTGGGGGTTGGGGTTGGGGTTGGGGTTTGGAATGGTTGATGTTAGCTGGTGTTTTCTTTTTGCCATGGGCAACACTTAATTATGTTCATTATTTTCATGGCACGCGGTTTGCCTTACAGTTTGCCAACAGCAACAACAACATGCAAAAATGCCATCGACTTGTTTTGACATCCTTCCTTCCTGCCTTGTTGCCTGTGTCGACCTTGTCCTTGTGTGCGTAGCTCCTGTTTCTTCTGCGGCGTCTTCAGCTGCTACTGCTGCTGATGCTTTTAGCTGGCTGCTCATTTAAATTGAATTTTATGTGGCACACTTTTTGGGTCGCATTTTTGTATGTTTTGCTTTTTCTTTTGTTTTTACTTTTGTTTTTGCGTTTGCTTTTGCTGTTGTCGCATTTTTTATTAATCACAACAACTCTGCTTAAATTAAATATTTACTTTGGCTTGGCGCGTGTTTTTACCTGCACATTTATCATTGGCTATAGACACGCCCCACTTCTCCCACCCTACACCCGCTTCTCTGTCTGCGCTCAGCATTATTGCAGCCATTACAAATCGATTTATCTCTTTTTCTTCGTCTCCTTCTCCGTCGTCTTTTCCTTCATAGTCGTCGTCGGCTGACCGAAAACTGATGGGTCTCAATTAAGCGAGCGATGCTCGAACAAAGTCATCAACATCGTCATCATCATTGCTCTCTTTGGCTCAACATAGCCGCCCTCCAACCCCCCACACCTCTTTCTAGTCCTTACATAAGTCTCTTTTTAAGTTAGTTTCCCAATTAAAATCAAATGAGCTCTTGCTGCCTCGCTCAGTCTTTGGTGTGGCTCTCTTTTATTTATGGCATATCTTTAACTGCGCTCTTTAAGCTTGCTCGCCCACTCATTCGCTCTTTACAGCTTATTAATTTAGATACTTTGTTAAAGGCATGCTCTTTTTACTTTTTTTATTAGGGAGATCCATACTCAGTCTAGGGCAGCGCCTCTCTTAACTGCGGCGCTCTTTAGTTGACTTAAAATCGTGATAGCTTTAATCTTAAGCTTTTGCTCTTTAGTTAACTTTAAGTCGTGATAGCTTTAAGCCTAAGCTTTTTCTCTTTATTGATCATTTGGTATTCTTCGTTAGCTTTAAAACCGACAACTTAAAAACTCGCTCTTAACAACTTTCACAAATACTAATCAGAATTGTTCTCTTTTACTTTTGTATTTACAGAAATAAGCGAAAGGTGCAGAATCTGTTGCCTTGCAAGACGCCGACACGTGGCGCTCTCAGTGGTGCTTTGCCATTGGGTGGCAGCGGCGGCGGAGGAGGTGGCGGCGGCACGCACAGTGGCCAGCATCATCATCTCCATGCCATGTACGAGGATCCCGATGCACATTTGGGTCACCACCGGCCGTTGGTGATGCGACACCATCAGTATCAGCATCCGCATCATCAGCATCATCATCATCATCACTATCAGCAGCATCCGCATGCAGAGGTTAGTATTGCCCCCTAACTCCCTTTACCCCTTGACCCTTTTACTCCCCACTCCATTATTCCCTTTGCTTCTCACGTCTCTTTTTTTCCATTGTTTGTTTGTCACAATTGTTTAATTGTTGTGCAGGATGTTTTTTCTTATGTCGTCTTTTTCGGCAAATTGTTGACGGGTGTTTTATTGTTTAGCAGCTAACATTACGACAATTGCTGTCAAAACATTGCACTGTCATTGTCAACCTGTCACACACACACACACACACACGCACACACATCAAGCAAAATTCAATTGTCAAAATTGTGTAAAATGAAACCGCATTTCCTTAATGCCTTTTCTCATCCTGTTCGCCATTCATTCACTCACTCATTCACTCATTCACTCATTCATTCATTCACTCATTCACTCATTTATTCACTTATTTATTCACTCATTCAGTGATGCTCCTTTAATGCTTTCTGCCTGCGGAACGCCTCAATTTACACTTGAACTTGACAGCCGCACACATATCGAATTCACATATTTCTACAGTGTGCACTCGCTAAAGTGTACGCTGCGTTAAGTGTGATCTCTTTGATATAATTGTTGTAATTGATCAAATTATTCAAATACAAATTTTCATTTTAAATTTACAATATTTTCATTTAAGCATAATTAATTTCTTCATTTAATTTTATTTATTGCAAATGAAAACTGGCGAGTGTTCTTCTTATTGAGCGCACACTGTGCACACACACAGCCGTATATTTATATATATATATATATGACACACAATATATATTTTATGCATTATCTTTTCTGCCCCTCGGCTTAATTTGTGCGCCTTTTGTGCCATTTTTACGACTCTCGACGACTTTTTGCTTATATTTTTTTCTCTTTGCTTTTGGCTTGTTTTTTTTCTCTTTTGCTTCAGCTTTTGCTTGTCCCTTTTTGAGCCCATTCTGGCTTGCTTTCGCTTCATCATATTTATTGTCCATTTTCTTCGTCCTGTGTGTGTGTGCTAAAAGTGAAGTGTGTGTTTATTTGATTGCCTGATAAACAGCTCCTTTAGGCCATGTTGCTCCTTGACACAAATCTGAACAAACAGCTCGAAACGCACTTTTGCAATTATGCATTGCATAATTCTCTATCCATCTCTCTCTGCCCCTCCTTTTCTTCTATACTTTCGTTATCCTTTTTCCCAACAACTAATTCGCACATCATTTTATAAACATTTTTTCACGTGATTGTTTCGCTTACTTTTCATTTTTTGGTTGCATGTTTCAAGTATTACTTTCACTTCGTTTGTCCTGCTTCGTCCTGATTAGTCCTGCTTCGTCCTGCCTAGTCCTGCTCCTGTCTGCATTTCACTTCGCTTTCTGCTTATTTATTATTAATTTTTTGCGGCTTTTGTTTTTTGACTTCGGCCTTTGCGCTGTTTCAACAGCTGCTTTCGATTGTCTTTGCACGAGTAGATACCCTATAATTCCCTTAGCAAAGTCTATCATTTGAAAATAGGAAATGTACCCTTTATAAATAATTATCATACATTTTAGTAAATTAATATGTTATTCAGAAATTAAATTTCTTGCTTACATTGCCTAAATTTGTTTTGCGTTTTTCGAGAATGTAGAAACACAATTTTTAAATTTCACTTTGATTTCTAAAAAACTGAAATTTTATTTACATTTTTTTTTAGTAATTATATTTTTAAGTAATTATTTTTAGAAAATAGAAAACCTTTTTTAGTAATAAACAATTTTTGAGTATTTTAAATAATTTTGGGCTTATGCACATTTCAAGTGTCATTTGCGCTGCATACCCTGTAAAAGCAGTTAGTAGAATATATATATTTCTTAAAATTCTCTAACTTTTGCAGTTTTTCAATTAAATAGTTGCTTTTGTTTGCTACAAGGCATTTCTCAGCTGTAATCATCCTTGAACTATTTTGCACATCTCTCTAACTCTCTCTCTCGCTTTCTCTCTTGTTTCTCTCTCATTTAGCTGCTGCAGGGAAAGAGTATACATTTTCCAAGTGGTTTTCCGATGACACGTTCGCCACCGTTTCTGGTCAGCTCGTCGCCGGGACCCGATCCGTATCGCTCCAATGACAATGTGTACGAGGAACTGGGACCAGGACGCGTAGATTCGGATGGTGAATCGGAGCCACCGCTGCACTCCGACGATGACTTCGCCGAGGATGAGTTGTCGCTGCCCGGCGAGTGCAGTTTCCACAAGGATCTGGCAAATACCACAGTAACAGTGGCAGCTGGCACCGCCAACTACCACGAGCGAGCGGCCAGCAGTGTGGCAGCCGTTGTGGCAACAACAGCGCCGCCACAGGAGCGCCACAGTGTGCTCAGCTCGGGCTCCTCAACGGCACAGGATGCGTCCACGGCGAGTGCCTCCACGGCGAGCAGCAACAATAACAATAATAATAATAACACGAATAGCAATAATAATAGTAATAATAATAGCAACGAGCTGGCTCCCAACAATCCCAGCCAATCACAGCAGCGACGCACGCCGCGCAGTCGCCAGCAGCAGCAGCAGCAGCAGCAGCAGCAGAGCAGTTCGACAGCAGAGATTGCGGCGGATCTGGCGCCGTTGTATGACAATCGCAGTAACTTAATGTCCCTCGGCAACTATTTGGCCCGCTCGACGGCGCCACAGTTCTACAACACGCTCGAACATGAAGTGGAGCGACGCAATCGCATCAATGCGCAGTTGAGCCAGGTGGCAGCCCCTCCGCCAATCCCGCCACTCTCGACGATTTACAGGGAGCGCATTCGATACCCGAGCGTGCAACAGTATGCGCCCAATAGCGTGAACGGTCTGCTGGCGGCCACGATGCGTGCGCGGACTCAGCCGCGTCTCATCGATCGCCGGCTGGCGGCGCATCAGCATCAGCATCATCGGATTCATGCGGCGCCAATGCTGCCCGCAGAGCCCGCCTACGGCTATGCGGAGCCGCTGTACAATGCCAACTATTACTATGATAGTGCAACGGGAGGAGGAGGTGGTGGTGGAGTGCGTCCTTATGCAACAACGCTGGACTACAGGCAGCAGCAACAGGCGGCGCCGTATGGCGACTCCAGCTTTGGCTCCGACTCCGGCTACAGTCATCATACCCCAGCCAGTTCGATTGGCCGACAGGACTACGAGCTGACCACGCCCCTGGAGGCGCAGCAGCAGCCGAAGCAGCAGCAGCAGCAGCCGGCGGCCAGCAAGCTAAGCGTCGCTTTAAGCTTTGGCTGGCATCGCGGCAGAAAAGCTGCAACGCCCGCTGTGGCTGCCACCATTTCACCCACTGCTGCCCCCAGCGGCGGCGTCAGCAGCGATGTGGTCACCATGAGCAGTCCCACTCTGAACAACAACAGCAGCGCTTGCTCCACGATCCACACCCAGCTGGACAACAATAATGCGTCCGGCTTGTCGCCAGCGTAAACAGCCCAAAGCAACTTTCTGTAAATATTCAAGCAGCTTTCGCTTAAGCTGAAGCTGAAGCTGAAGCTGAAGCTTAATCCTAATCCTAATCTTAATCATAGACTTAATCTTAATCTTAAGTTGTACAGCTAGTTTTTAAGCTCGTATTCGTGTTCTGAGTGTACAGTGAACACTCGTTAAATGCAACAACAAAATTTTCTAAATTTCTAAAATTCTTTAAATTCCACATTGAGAACTGATTAAGCGGTTGCAGCTTAGCGAGCGTCCACTGTATCTAGTATCTGGTACAACTCTACATCCGCTGCGTGTACATCGTAAAAGCAATAGACATATTTTATATAGATATGCTAAAGTTATATTAACTTACCCCCCTCGTCCTATTTGAGGGGGGCTGCCATAAGTAAAGATTACAAAAAAAAAGTCAGCTTAAATTTAGTCGATAACTTATCGAACGCAAAGAACTTATAGCGCCTAAGTGTTTTTCCAATGTGATTGCCAAATTCTACAATATTTAATAATTAACGAAAACCAATACAAATTAATTTATAACGTAAATTATGCAAAAAAAAAAAAAAAATACATATTTTAAGTGTCCAAACCTAATGTAAATTGGTAATTTTTAATGATTTTTGACTTTTGTTTGTTATTTTAGTTTTCTAAGCAAAATCAACAAAACACAAATGAAAAAGAAAAAAACAAATATGAAAAAAAAAATATATATATAAAACAAAATATTCAAAAAATCTAAAATGAAAATTGGCTTTTTTTTGATTTTGAGCTCAGCAACAAAATACAGGGTGTCACAGCAAACTTCAACTTTTTCTCTTTTTATGATTGCTGTTTTTTAGTTTTTATTTCAGTGTTTTTTTTTTCAGCATGCACTTAAATATTATTTTCTAAATTTACCACAAGACAAAAATAATTATTTTATTGCATAACATTTGCGAATAACAGCAGTAAAAAATTTTATCGAAATGTTATCGATAAATATAAATTTAGATATTTTATCCTTTATACAGCAGCTAAAAAGAGTGTTTGAAAGATCTGTTTTTGTTAAGTACTATTTTGAAAGTTTAACATTTGTTTTATATTTCTATTTTAAATTTCCCTTTCCTATTTCCCCCCCTTTATTTTTAGCTAAGAAAATGCATTTATCTAACGTAGCCTTTGCCCCAAAATTGAAAGGCTCTCAAAAGACTGTTTACATATATATATTACAACAATTGAGAAATTGAACTAAATACCAAAACATATTTTACGCATTGCCAAATGAATAAAAACAATGAATTGTTTATAGTTTATAATAAATAATAAATGATAGCCATTAAGCTAGTCGATAAAGCTTGTAAACTATGTGAATCTAAGCACCCATTAGGTATATCGAGTGAACCCGCAGAGAACTAGATAAGTGAGGGGCTACCCCCTCCCACAGATGTTAATGGCCCCATAACTTGAAACACTTGCTAGGTTGTAAAAGTATTGTAAATAGCCGGCCAGATTAAGGCCCAGATCATTCAGTAGGATAACTGATCTGGAAATAACTCCCCCCCTCCCCTCCCCCTCTCCCTTTACATCCTCCCCACACACATTATTAGATTAAAGTGATGCGAATGTAACATTTTTCATATACATACTATGAGCACAATGCAATGTATCCTATAATTAGTAGTTTAAACATATATATTAATAACGAATTAACTAGAGATTGAGCGCAAAATAATTATGCTGTATATAGGATTATAGCCCGATAATACTAAGCGTTAAGCGTTGGTAGCATTTAGTAGAGCCAATCCTCTCCCTCTCCCTCCCCACCATAGAATATTGCTTTTGTAACAGTTCAAGTTGTTGTGATTTTTGGATATATACTATAAAAATATACCATTAACTTTCCCATATTCAAATATTGAAAATTATGCAGAAGCACAATCATTGAACGAGTGACAAAGCAGCTATTTAATTGGAGCAGCTAGACAACCCTATAATATATCTAAACTTAGAATAAATACTAGACGCGTATAATTCTGACTTTATGACTCTATTTTTTTAATTTTATTATTTCCATTTCAGCTTAAGCAAATTTGCATTATATTTATAATTTTCATTGGTTTTGAATATTACATATCAATTTTTGGGAGCGTAGTTCGAGTCCCGCACTTATGTAATATAGCACACCTGGTTTCCGATACTATCAATATCAGTACAAAAAAAAAAACAAAAAAAAAAAACAACTAAAAATGAAACAGAATTCAACTATCATTCTAAAACTCAAAAAAAAAAATAATTTGTTTCAAAATTTCCTGTAAATATGACAAGTCAATAATAACTCGTACAGCAAATTGCTATAGTTCTTCCAAAAATAAAAAAAAAACTTAACAAAAAATAAACACACAAAACTACTGTTAATCGATAACTTTTTAGTCACTTGTGTTAAACTGAAAAGAAAAATAAAAAAAAAAGAGAAAAATAGTTGCTAATTGTATATAAAATATTGTATTCTGTTGGTTTCCTTATTTGTGTAAGAACTTTGACAGCATATCATCAATAAGGGTCTAAGCCAGGGCCACAGATCAGTAGACACAAAATAATTTTTGGTATAATCAAATTGTGTGTGGAGGCTCTTTAATCTATTTTAAACGCAAAACGATTTAATCGAATTTATAATGTTAAACGCCAGTTAATCGTACATTTATATCAATTAAATTAAATTATGCAAGAATTCAAACAAAAACACAAAAACACAAAATAAATAGTTAGTTTATACATTTTTTGTAAAACCAATTAAAAATTAGTTCTTCTCTCTATAAGCAGATATGGATAATAATTAAAATCGAATTATGAATACAGAATGCAGAAATGTGTTTAACTGCTCCAGGGGAATAGCCGCAATCAAAACGGAAGCTTGCCTCAAGAACTCTACGAATTGATGCTCTCAGCGAAACACACAGATGCCACATGCCGCATGCCGCATGTCGTATGACTGCTTGATACGCAAGCGGAAGAGCGGGGCATGCCAAGAAGCGTAAATCTGCAGCAAATTAAATATGAGCGCGTGTGTGCGAGAGTGTGTGCGAGTGTGTGTGCGAGTGTGTGTGTGTAGGTGTGTGTGTGCAGGGGGGAAGGCATGCAGTTAATGTGCTTATTTTAAAATTTAAATTGGCTTGCGCAATGCGCACTTGAGCGAGCGAAGGGGGAGCGAGGAGAAAGCGTGGCATAAGAATAAAACAAGCAATGCTCAGTTACTGTGCGCACGTGTGTGTGTGTGCGTGGGTGTGTGTGTGTGTGGGTGTGGGTGTGTGTGGGTGTGTATGTGAGTGTGTGTAGCTTGCAAGGTTGCCTTTAATAGAAAGTTTACATTGCGCTTTTCCTTTTGCGTTGTGTTTTCCTCTTTTATATATTTTTTTTGTTGTTTTTGTACTTTTTGCATAAAGCGCTCAGAGTGTAATTAACAGTTACTTGCAGCAAGAGAAATGCTTGCATTAAGATAAACAACTTAATTATTTCAAGGAGTCTATGTGTGTGTGTGTGTGTATCTACATCCTTCTCATTCTGCTGCGGTTGCCAGCGGGAAAAAAGGCTCAGCATACAGATACATTTGTGAATGTTGCATGTTGCAATTGCAAGTAAACCAAACCCCTTTGTGAGACCTGTTAATAAATGCATCAAAGCTGGTTGCGTAATTAATTATTGCCTAGTTTTGGAATGATTGCATAAAACTGCCTGTCTGTCTGTGTGTGTGTAAGTGTGTGTGTGTGTGTGCGTGTTGTGTGTGTGATATCAAGCGTGCCAATTAGCAAACAATTTCAATTTCCTTGCTACTCAGCACAAATGAATGTGTGCCCCTAAAAAAATGCCTCAATGTTTTGCAACCTAATTTGTATTGCTGTTAGTTAAGTATTCTAATTTAAGGATTGTAAAACAATCCATGAATGCAGTTCGATAGAGTTGGTTCTTTGAAAATCTGTTGGTAGATGGCCTAATAAGAACTATTTTCTGATATCCACTTTTATGTCATAGCTTTGCAGTAGCCAAAGCAAATAGTTCTGAACTGGTAATAAAAGGACCAGGATTTGACAAATGATGTGTCCAATATCTGCATAATTCCAAGTAA
Source organism: Drosophila melanosoma (assembly GCA_035042045.1). Classification (NCBI taxonomy): domain Eukaryota; kingdom Metazoa; phylum Arthropoda; class Insecta; order Diptera; family Drosophilidae; genus Drosophila; species Drosophila melanosoma. The sequence continues at coordinate 787,928 of JAWNLY010000086.1, read as the reverse complement.
CTAAAATTGTAAATTCCGACGTAACATGTATATTTCAAGAACTGTCCTAATTATCCTTGGGCCTCAGTTACCAACAGCCCTGAAGACATCCAAATCTTCCCTATTTTATTTCGACTTTTTAATTTTGTTGCACTGCTTGTCCAATTTTTATAAGTTTTCTTCATTATTACCGAAGATATGACAGTTTTAAAAATTAAAAAAGCGAAAATGTCAATATCTCCATTATTAACGAAGATATGACAGATTTAAAAATTAAAGAAAAAAAAACGAATAATGTCAATATCTCCATTATTAACAAAGATATGGCAGTTTTAAAAATTTAAGAAAAAAAAAACCAAAAACGGCAATATCTCCATTATTAACTAAGATATGACAGTTTTAAATATTTAAAATAACAAGCGATAAACGTCAATATCTTCATTATTAACAAAGATATGACAGTTTTAAAATTTTAAAAAATAAAATGCGAGAAACGTCAATATCTCCATTATTATCAAAGATATGACAGTTTTAAAAATTTAAAAAAAAAGAAAGCGAAAAATGTCAATATCTCCATTATTACCGAAGATATGACAATTTAAAGTTGAGACAAAAACTTAAAGGGTACATTTCTGAAATTTAAAAAAAGAAAAACGTCAATATATCCATTATTTCCGAAGATATAACAGTTTTAAAAATTTAAAAAAAAAGTGAAAAACGTCAATATCTCCATTATTACCGAAGATATGACACTCTTAAAAATTATATTTTGCATCGATTTTAATGTTCGCCCTAAAAATATGCTTAAATATGCTCTGCAATATGAAATAAATATTTATTTTAGTTTTAGGCCTTAGAGTATGTTATTATATTTTATTTATTTTCCAGAATGTAGCATTTTTATTTTGCCTAAATGTATGCAGCTTTTATTTCATATTTAGTGATTTACCTTGCATTATTTCAACAAGATTTGATATTTGACAACTGCTTATGCATTATTGAACAGATTTTGAGTTCTATTAAAGCGATATTAAAAACTTAATTTAAATTATAATATAAAATAATTAATTTAAATAGTATACAAAGAAATCTTAGCAAAGAATAACTCGACTCGAATCACTTCAGGCGGCGGCTGCCTTTAAAGGCAAAAAAAAAACTGCTATTTGAAGCATGACAAAAAAGCCAAAAACTGGGAAAATCCCGAACCGTTTCAACAACACAACGCTTTAAAACCAGATCTAGTCACTATATTAAATACAAAAAAATTATGATGTCCTTAGAAATATCGATCAAGGAACAGTTCAATATAAAAAAAAAAATAGAAATCGCATTGTCACAAGCAAAGTGTTTTGATCATAGTTATTTTTATAGATAATGATTAATTTACTTGGGTAGCTCGACCTTTATCAAATTTATCGAGTTTTAGACACTTTTAATTTATATAACAAGAGCAAAAAAATTCCCCTTAAAATTATGTTATCAGAGCGTTTTTATTAAACATATGTGTTTGTGTTCTTAAATTGTTATGAGTACATTTCTTATCAAATTGTCATTTGATTATGAATTGTCTTGTCTGCTGGAATTATAGTTTCCTGGAATGAATCCCACACTAATCAGCAACAGCAACAAAGTTCCATAATATATATTTATTTTTATATTATTTAAATTGCAACGTTTACGATTATCTTGGATATTTTGTGATCTATCCCATTTTAGCTTAATCAAAACTTTTGGCTTCCAATGGATTTCTGGTGAGAGTGTTTTAACTATTCATTCAAATTTCACACATGGCCCAATTAAATAATCAAGACATGCTTGGCAAGAACCTAAAAAAAAAAACACTTTTAATAACTTTTACGAGCACAACTGGCAATAGTTTTTAATTAAATAACAGGCAGAAGTGTTACACCTGCAACAAAATTTCCACCACTCCCCCCCCTTTTTTGTTCAGTGCGTGGCTCTGGGTGTGTGTTGTGCAAAGTTTGCGGGTCGTCTTGGGTGCCGTTTTAGGTGCCTATAACCAAAATTGCTATGACACACAAATGTGTGTGTCAACTGTACCAAAAAGTTTTTCACCTCCACCTCCCTCTCACTCTCTTACTCTCCCTCTCTCTCCCTCTCTCTCCCTTTATTTCTCTAACTAGCTTAGAGAACTGTAGCTGTCTCTTGGCTAATATTGTGCTACTTTCGGATCTTGTAGCTAAAAAACATGTAAGTCGTTGAAAAATGTATGTGCCAAGTGTTCGACAAGGTGTCGTTAACTGTTCACAGATATTCCCCAACATGCTTGGGCTGTTGTTTAACACTGAACAGAACTAGGTTACTACAAAAATCAGTTGAGTGAAGGTCATATAAAATTAATGGCATATAGAAAGATAACTGCAGTCCTAAACAAAAGTTCACATTAAAACATTGAAAATTCTGTATTAAGAAAAGAAAAATATAATAAGAATGCATTACAAAATCTTGAATATATCTTTAATCTTAAGTTTACTATTTACAGCAGTGCTGTTGATTGATTGATTATTGAAACAGTTACCAAGTAAATCTTATCAAATAAATGTGTAAAACTTTTCTAGCTGACCACTTCAGTTGTCACCTATCAACTTATTTATCATCAAAGTTCATAACAATATCGCAGATTACATATACTGAACTGAACGGTAAACGAGGGGAGTATCAAATGCTCACATCACATGATGCAATGTTTTCTATGTGAATCTATATACCCACTTCGCAACCTAATTATGTACTGAAAGTTGTGTTTTTTTTTTTTTATCGAAATAATGATATCATATGATTAATAAGCTGTGCATTATTGTAATTATCTGGCCACCAGGCAAGCCAGTTCAGTTGGATAGCTAACCGCCAGCAGGTGCGATCACAGCAGGGAAACCACAGCGAAAACTGAACTTCTTATTTGAAATATGCTATCCTTAAGCAGTAACAAATGTGGATTGGTGCTGAACTGCCTCCTGTTAGGTCTGATCTGTAACCAAGGGATTAATGCACAAGATGACTCAACCACAACATCCACAATACCCACAACACAAACTCTTCCCGATACCGAGGCATGTCATGTGAGCACAAGCATAGCTCTCGATTTGGGCAAGGTAGGGTGATATTATTTGATATTATTTGAATTACCTCATTCATATATATATATATATATATATATATATATAAACGTAGTTTTCAGGCATTTGGTGGGAGATTACTCGTCAGCCCGTTGGTTCCATATTCTGCACAGAGATCAACGTAACGGTTTTGGATCAACCTACGGATAATGTGCTAATTGCAACGACCTATTCGAATACGATAGACTATCCGTATGTTAACCAAACCATGAATGCAACCTTAACTGTGGCCAATAACGTCGACTCTGCGGATGGCTATAATTTCACCTACTGGAATCCCCCCTCGTACACACCCTACACAGTCTTCAAGGTCTTGGCCACCAATTACTCACAGTATGCCCTGATTTGTGGCTATACCAATGCCACCGATAATACGACATCCTTTGGCATGATTATCGCCAGAGAACGCGTCCTTGCAACGAGTGTGTTGGATTCCATCGAGAGTACAAGTTCGGTTCTATATAATAATTTCTTGAATGGCACCATGACTCTGACCACTCAAGATAGCACGTGAGTAAAGCTCTTCTATACTCGATGCTTGACATGATCTGTAATATATATATATATATATATCTGTTTATTTTTTACAGTTGTTACAATGGCGCTGATCATTCAACGGGCTTCACAGTGATTTATGCTATTATTGCAATGATTATTTATCTGTACACCAAATAGTGCTTGAACCAATTTGTATAGAAATAATATTGAAAATATAAATGTTGTGTGTTCATTTTCAGTGTATCCATCAAATTAAGGATACATTTCAAAAGAGTTTCAATTCTTCATTCATTATCATTAAAAGCTGAATTATCGTAAAATAAAAAATTTCATAAGCTTTTTTTTTGTCGTATGTAAAACGTTGACTTGGTAGGTTAACTTAATAATATTTTTTAAGATTATGAGTCATAACTTTTTGTTAGTCACTGCACCTAATTCAGTACTAGGTTTTTATAGGGTATATGCACCTAATTCTGTACTAGGTTTTTATAGGGTATATGCTAGTTAACCTTCTAGCTAAGGGAACTGATCAACATCACTGCTATAAACTTTAATGTACAATCCCTAATTTGCTAAAATGAATTTCCTCAATATACGCAAATGTCTATTTTCAAATAGAATTATCTAGATAATGGTGTCGAGTTCCTATCTTATTATTGTTATTTTGCCAGAGTCTGGATATCAGTTTTATATGTATGTTTAGAATTTATCATTTGTGAACAGTTTCTATTTGTTTTTTTGTACCTTCAATGATGAATCACGAATTGTTACTGATAAATGTAAATATGAATTTATATCTGTTTGTAGTTCCAAGCGGGCGTACAATTATAATATCAATAAATCATGTTTATAGATAAACAACAATTAACATAATATAAAACAGTTTTTACTGCGTATTTGCCTTTTCGTTCTTTGCCAAATATTTTCAAGTGGTAAATTAAAAGATAAGATAAGACAAGTAAGTTAGTTATTATCGAGTGAACTCGACTACGGGATATCCTAAATTCAGCTTAGTATTTTTGCTATTCTAATTTTATATTCAAATTTTCCCATAAACAAGTTTGCACACTCAAATGTTAGCAGGAGAGAAATTGATCTCACTTCTTGTGTTAAGATTTATATAAGCTTTTGTGTATATCGTAGATAAGGAATATACGCGGATATTTACCCTCCCGTCGAATTTCATGCTATCCCTTTCTAACTTATGCAAACAGAGATTTATATACACAATTAGTAATGAGATCAATACGAGAACACATTTAGGACTCCAACTTGAGAGCTTATTATTTATAATAAAATAGGGGTCTTGTGCATAGCTCCTCCATCAACCCCAGTTCCCGAACGAATGTCAGGATCTTTGATGGGTCGAGGGCTTCTATGTCATTGACATTCATACATCCCTCGGATGCTGTATCTTTTTGTTGCTTACATTCTATTAGGATGTGAGTTGGGGACTCCTCCTCGACTTCACAAAACTTAAACTGATTGTTGCTATAGATACCCATTTTGGACAGGTGGCTTTTTAGTCTACAATGTCCTGTCAGTAGACCGACAAGTATCCTTAGCGAGTTCCTACCCATGGATTTTACCTGCTTGAATCGTTTATGATAATAGCCGCTAAAGGACATTTGGCCTGTCGGAGACCTGGTGTTTATTCCCAGCTCCGTAGTCTCCTTTGTCATTCTTCGTTTCTGAGTTGCAGTAGTGTTGTGTGTTTTCCTATACCACAAAACGGTTCTGGCCCTATAAGGGGCCTCTCTGCACCCATTCCAGCCTGCTCATCCACCGCTTCGTTTCCTGCTATTTCCCTGTGTCCCGGGACCCATCTTAGGGTGAGCCTGTTGTGAGCCCCGAGTTAGTCAAGCTTGGATCGTACTTCTTGGACTACTTTTGATGTTAACTTCGTCCCATTTATAGCATTTATTGCTGCTATACTATCGGATAGGATAGATATATTCGCATTGAGAGCTTACTAGCCGAACATGATGTACAATTGATGAATAATGTATTAAAGCTTATTTCATTTAAATATTAATGCTATAAATATAAAAATATAGCTTGAAATTCTATCGAAAATAAAGAAAAGACAAAATGGTTATAGTTTATAGGTTCGAAGTGGTTCCTTCTTCCATTTTCACTTATTTTGAATGGTATTAAAATGTTTTTCGAAATAAAATCTAGAAAAATAATATATTAAAGCTTATTTCATTTAAATATTAATGCTATAAATATAAAAATATAGCTTGAAATTTTATCGAAAATAAAGAAAAGACAAAATGCTTATAGTTTATGGTTCCTTCTTCCATTTTCACTTATTTTGAATGGTATTAAAATGTTTTTCAAAATAAAATCTAGAAAAATGTATTGCATCGAGACAATAAGTTTTTAAGTTACGCGATTTCTGTTCAATTCATGACATGTCAACGATGCAGAAAAATATAAGTGTTGGAGTTACTCAAAGTATACAGAAATCAAAATAGTGATTACTACAATTTTTAATATCGAAAAACAGTTTAAGTTAATAGCAAACCTTTGATATAAATATTATGCTTTTATTGTTGTATTATTGGTACTTGTATTGGTGTTATATTATCTCTTTATTAAGACGATAAATTGCTGTTCAGTATATGTACGATAAATCAGACAACCTTTTTTTAAATAACCTGTCGAAAATTATCAGTAGCACAAAGCTCACAAGGGTATTTTTTATTTGGTCTGACTCATATTTGTGTATTGAGTAAACAAAAAATTTAATGTAGCTCAAATGAGACTAAAGTGCGAAGCAAATAAATTTTAAATATTTCACAATTGCTTTAAATTAATACATTTAATTTTAAAGTCGAATACCAAATTCATTTCTGTTAATTAAACTATTTCTCTCACAACAACAATTTCTACCAATTAAAAGTGTTTTATTGCGGGATTAATTATGCATTTTTATGAATATTTATACATATATTATGAGTATGAATGTGTTGGCTTGTGATGATATTTTGTATCTATATATATTTTTATTGTGATTAAAAAATATAATATAAAGGTAAGTTTAACATGATGTGATCAATTTCAAAATGTTGCAATGTGTCAGTTAAATTAAGCAAATCGATTTATTCCATACAACATTTTCTGCTTGCATGATAATAAAGACATGAAATCATACGTTTTATTAAATTTTTTGAAATTTAGCTGTTGATATTTGATCAATAATATGTCAGGGTATAAACTGGATGGCCATATCTTTATATTTGTGTTATTTATTTATTGATGTGATTGGTTGGTTCTTAGAGACGGACAGCTACTGATGCTGATTAGGAATATATATTATGCTTGGCATTTGCTTTTGCACAACTTAATTAAAAATTTTTTCCATTTTTTTTTTTATAAATTCACACATTTGGTGGTAAACTCTTTCAATCGTTTGGAATATTTTTTAGGCATTTGCTGATTGCCTAATTTAATACAAAACATTAAAAAGAGAATTTTGCTAGCCATTTAAATGATAACAGTAGTATTTTTTTCCACCGGAAATGTAAGTAACTAGAGTAATATTTTGCTGATATCTGAACAGAATTGACATTAGTCAATGAGGCTATTTTCGTTTAATAAAAATAATGGTTTGAAGGCACATGTCGTCAATTTGAGTCTTAAATGCTTTACAACTGTGCAAAAAAGGGGAAATATTTTGATCAACAGCAGGTATATTTAATGATAACTTAAGCCAATGCGATTGGTAATGTCCCAAATCATTTCGAATTTATATATTCTTGTGAAAAAAAAAAACAACAACGATAAGAGACGTCAGCCAGAGTCAAAAAAGTAAGCCACAGTAAGACTCACTGTGTGTGTGTGTGCCTGTGTGTGTTTGTGTGTGTAGGTATTTGATAAGAGGCGCAAAGATAAATTATGTGTATCTGCTTGGCTATAAAAGAGTCTATATGAAAGGGCAGAGCGACAGTTTGAAAAGGGAACTCAATCGAAACAAACCAAGTCCAGACATTACGCGCGGACATTACGACAAAGTGCAGTGATTACCAACAAATAAAAGAAAATTCGATAAAAAAAATAAAACTTATCATGTGCAAAATTGTGATTCTGATCGTGGCCGCTTTGGCCTTGACGAGTGCCCAGGTGACAACACAAACAGCAGCACCAACAACAGCAGGAGCAGCTCCAACAGTGACGCCAGCTTTGGCTTGCAACGCTGCAAATCTCCCCAGTATCAATTGGAATAATACCGCGGTAAGTGTTTGCCACACGAGATCAGTTTGAATCACAGTTGATATGTGATTTGTATATAATTTTCGGTGCTTTAGCTGTTCGGCAAGTGGGAGGAACTGACCCGCACTCCCATTGGCAATGCAATGGCTTGCATGGAGTACACCACGGCCTTGGAACAAGACAATACGACACTGAGCATCAATGCCGCTCACTCGAGCAGTGCCATATCGCTGTACCGCAATGTTACTGAGAAGGCCACTGTCACGCTGGTGATGAATGCCACGACTGGCTATTCGGTGACCTTCACCGAGGACAATGTTTCCAAGACGCCCGTCTTTATCAAGTTGCTTAATTTCTACGACAACAACTACATCATTGGCTGTGGCTATACCAATGTCACGAATTCGTCCACCAGTTACGGTTTCCTGCTCGGACGTGCCGGCAACACCACAACAGGTGGTATTCAATCAGCCAACAAATATGCTGCCACATTGTGCACTAATTTCAACAGCCAGTATGGCATCATCCCACAAGCTAAGTAAGTTAACAAATCAATCCATCTAAAACCAAACTAAATCAATCGATCAGTATATGATATATATATATATATATATATATATATATATATATATATATGCTGACTGTACCATAAAACAAATTAGTAGAGCTATTTAAATTTCAACGGTTATCTATTTTAAATTGGCTTGTTTTTTTTTTTTTTTTAAATACAAACGTAATTTCAAAATTGCAATTGAATTAATAATTACCAATCAAGCTAGTAAATATTAATATATTAAGTAACCAAAAAGACCAAAATCCGATTCCAATCATAAACAATAATTAATAATTAATTTTCTTTCTATCTTTTAGCTGCCGCGATAACTCCGCCGGCCAATCGCTGCCCTTCATCGCTGGTGTTTTGGGATTGGCTCTGCTACTGATCAATGCTCACTAAAATGAACAGATGGCCAATTGGTTAGCACTTAAACTGTTTTCTTGCTAGCTGCATTATTGGTTTTGACTTTTATTTAGTTTTTAGTGTTTATTTAAAAATTGAAACTGTGCCAACACAAGCAAACGAAACAAGTGACGCATCTAGGCAAAAATACAAAAACAACAAGAAAAAAATAATAAAAAAAAAAATTCCTAAAGAAAACAACATTTTTCATGTGCTTTGTACTTTTTTTTTTTTTGATTTCATTGTCAATATTGTTGTGGTTGTTGCTTTTAGCAAACAGTGCTTTAATTTGTGCGCGACATGTTCAAAGTATTCAAGATAAGATAATAAAAAAAAAAAAACGGATACAGTACAAAAGATAAAATTTGATACCCAAACAGGTCACCAGCAAAAGTAACAGCAAAAGTAACAACAGCAATATAAAAATTGATAGTTTTCAAGTGCGTTGTAAATCAATCATACGCCCCATGTGCACACCGTTCACCTCGACAGCAGACCTTATCCTTATCGACAAACAGAGGGATACAGGGATACAAAAAAAAAAAACACAAAAACAAATAAATCGAAACCATATTTTGTGGCATTGCCATTGATTTATTGGACAAATCACTCAAGTATTTTGATTTTTATTTGTACTTTTATTTAGGCACATCTATTTATGGCGTGCTATCAATTAGTGTGCCCAGTTCCAGCTACCTGACCAACACCCACTATTTATCGCACTCGACTAATAATTGCTATCATTACGTGTGCCATGTTTGAGCTTTACGCCTATCAATATATTCCCAAATTGATTGTATCGAAAAGAGTATTTACGATTGTAAATCAGATAGTTACAATGCGCCACTAATCGTATACAAATAATATTATCGAATCACAGAGAATATTATTATGTTCTATCTGATAAAGAATATATATTTTCTTAATCAACTATTTGCAAACCAGCTTATTAAATTCAATTAAAGTATTTACTTTATATCTTTATGTTGCAATATGTATGAAGTAAGCATGCTTTTACCACTTGTGGGCAGTATTTGTAATCAAACTCAACTCAATTACAATTAGAATCCATGATGGCATCGTTCGTTGGAATTGGAGTCGTGCACCTGAATGAACTTGAATGTTTGAGTGTTTGCATTTTATCGGGCTCAACTTGTCTGATAACGATAACAAAACCAACTGTCATGTCAGATGCAAAACTACTTGGAATTGGTCTTGAGGTGCGGAGGGGTTTTGTCTGCTCTGGCAAACTTAAGACCCATTTGACTTGGCACTTTGTCAAATGTCACACAGGTTGGCAGCACCACTTGACGACAAATTCACACAGCGCCCCAAAAGATATTTAATTGTGCATGTGTAGCAGTGTTGACAATTTAGCCTTTTTCCATACCAAATTTGGCCATTTAATAAAACAATTGCTGTACAATTTTAATTTATATATGATTTCTAAATAAAATTCTAGAAAGCTATGCAAAAGTTATACTTAAATTATTAATAATACAATTTTTAATTACTGATTTATAAAATTTTTTTTTTTTTTAATATTTTAACATGCATCAGTAAAATATTTAAATTTGTTTAAAATGCGCAATTTTTTGTAAAATTGATTTCGCAACTAAAACTGACTTTTGTAGCTTCTAAAAATAAGCCAACACTGGAACACTGAGCTTGGAAGCAGCAAAGAGCTGCCAAGGACTGTGAATTGTTTATATTAGGCAAATACTTGAAATTGGGATGCCGGGAACCGGATATGAGCGTATCCTTTGGATACATTCCCCGTTTGTTAGCCTCGTCTGGCATTTTATGCACTTATCAATTTTCGCTTAGATGAGGGTGCACAAGCTCTTGTTGTGGCTGTTGCTGATTTCTTGTTTGCTTATTTGCCTCAATTCAATCAACACACACACACACACACACACACACACACACATACACACAGACACACACACCCACTCATCAGTGGAGCCACAAAGAGCCATAAAAGTAAACGTAGCCGAACTAAATCACGCAACACTTTCTTTGCTTGGCATTTGCACCCATTCAGCTTGAGCTGCCCAGTTCAGCTCCCGATTCCCACTTATTTTGTGTGCGGATTTCTTTTGTTGCCACATGACCCGCGGCAAGTGCCCATCGACAAACGGCCAACAAACACAAACCCAGTTTTAGCCCCTCAGTTTCGTCTTCGATTTGCTTCGCTGCGGTCCTTCGTTTGTTTATGTATATTTGTTGATACAATTTGTTTACATTGTTTGCTTACATTCTTCAATGTTGTTTTTGTACTTGTTCTTGTTCCATCTTGTTTTTCTTTAGCATGTTTTGCTTTTGTTGTTGCTGACGGTACATTGAAATCAAGTTTACAGCGATTAAGTAGCTACTAAAATCTTTGCCAACCCAAGCCAATAATAACAAAAGCCCAAAAAGTTAACTTCTTGTAAATGCTCAATGATTTAAACTGACATTCGAAACGCTTTGTAGCTATCGAAAAACATGATTATTTTCAACATAAAGCAAACTGTGTTCAACTGATCCTTAGAAACAACAAATCTTGTCTTTTGACAAAATAATAATAATAATAATTGTAGTAATTATTGTAGTCACATTCAAATGGAGAAAACTTCAAATGTTGTTAAATTTAAATGTAGAATAAATCTAGAAAGCAAACTTTGAACGAAAAATGATATCCTCTAAAAAACGGTTTCATTATTTTTTTTAATGGAGTATCTTATTCTATTAAATGCCAAAATCGAAATTTAATAATGATTTTGATGCAACGACTCATTCTGCCAAAAATATAAACCCTAATAAATTGCAGAGACGACTTTAAGTAACTGTGTTTCATTATTTCTTCAAGTTGATTGGCATTTCATAATTTGATAATAAGTAAACATTGAGTTGCCTAATCAGCAGCTTTTGTATAATCGAGTGCTTAGTTTCATTGCAGCAACAGGCATAAATTATATGAATGCTGGAGGCAAAGCCATAACTGTTAAGTTTGTATCTATATCTGCATCCATAATTGTATCTATATATTTTTTTTTTGTATTTGTATCTGTAGCAAGTATCTTATGCGTATTTAGATGGATGCCAATGCGGTTATGTGGCAACAACTGTTAATTGAATGTAAATGACTGGAGTTTGGACTCATTCAATTACCCCACCTGTAAGCCAAACAATCCCCACCAATCCCCTCACACACGCATCCAATTAAACGAAATGCCGTTTGCCATTGGTGGAGATCAAATTTGTGTTTTTGTGTTCAATTTGGCAACAGTCAAATCTATGCAAATGCTGCAATTCTCAGAATATGATAGCGCTACATAAATTACCCACTTGCACACACACACACTCATAGAGAGAGAGAGAGAGAGAGAGAGAGAGAGAGAGAGAGAGAGAGAGAGAGAGTCTTACACACTTATTTGCCAGAATGAGAATCAGAACTTAAGACAAACACCGAATGCTCGAGTACAAGAATTTAGCAAGATTTCAATTTGCTTGATAACATCGTCACACACTCACCTCCCACACACACACACTCACACACACAAAGCTGCCACTTACCTCCACTCGTTTGGAGCCCGGCACTTGAGTGCTACTTGTGGATAGGCTCCGCACTTCGAGTCTGAGTCAATTTCCTTGGCAACGTTGAAAAGTTTTCACTGTCAGCCAATTCCCATATGCAGTTAATTTAGTTAAATTTTGGTTTTATATCAACAATTTCAAAATATTTTTAATTTTTCCCCCATGACAAGTTATATGCTTCTCGATCCTAAGTTATCACTTCAATTTGAAGGCAGCTTTAAACATTTATAAATTATTACTTGTTTTATTTATAATTTCTGAACTTAATTTCTTTAGCTTTGTTTTAAATAATGATAACTGTGATTAAAGTTAAGAGGTTGAACTTACTAACAAATCTGACACTAACTCGAAGCTCAAATCGAGATTATTTGACTTGAGCTCTACGAGAACAAGTTGAAGGCACTTTTCCGATTTTTCTATGCTGCTTTTCTTATCAGTTAATCGAGTTTTTGAGTGGCATTTTCAGCTGGTGTCGTTGGCGTTGTCAGTGAGTATTCCCATACGTTGGCATCGTTGATCTCCAGCAAATTCAATTGGATGAGTATTGGCATTGCTTTTGTCTCAAATGTCAACGGCATGCGGTAATCAGGACCTATGCCCCATGCCACATGCCACATGCCCCTTGCACGTGTCAATGTCTATGGCCTGCAGTGCCTATGCCAAGGAAATTAATTAATAGTTTTGTCTCTGTGTGTGTGAGTGTGTGTGAGTTTGTGTGAGTTTGTGTGTGTGTGTGGCAGTGTATCTCGCAACTCGTATCTGCTAAAACGTAACACCCAACTTGCTGCTGGGATGTGTGTCTGTCTGCCTTCGTGTGTATGAGTGTGTGTGAGTGTGTGTATGAGTGTGTGGATATTTGAGCATTTTGGCTCTTGGTTTTCGAAGCACTTTGAGATATGAGCACGATTGCTATTAACGTTGATTGGAGGCAGGTCTTTGTTTGTGCGGCATTATAACAGCTAAGCTGCCCCAGACCTTGTTGCGGTCTGCCATTGAGCTGAATTCAGTGTTGCAAGTATCTACGCAAATTTGTATGATGTGATGTTTTGGACATTGCAAACTGTGGCAACTTTAATTAGTCAAATAATAGAATCCTTATCTACTTGGTCTTTGAGGAAAAAAAATTCGTAGTAGAAACTATTTTCAGGTAACTCAACCCAAAAAAAATAATAATTATCTGACTACCAAACACGTATGTAGTAAATGTTAAAGTGAATGTAAAATATATTTGAAGAAGTATATGAAATAAAATAAATAGTTCTAGTTAATTCAGAATTTTCGACAATTAGCTAAGTATTTACAGTTACTTTGTAGTCATATTTTTGACATAAATAATAGCTTCATAATAATTTGATTTATTAAAATTAATAATGTGTTTGGTTGCATAATATTATAAATTAGGCCTATAAATTGTTTCAAATAAACATAATATTTTTAAATATATGGTAAGCTTGAAAATTATGGAATTTTTACATGGCTGAAATAAACCGTTTAATATGACTGTAAACATTAATTACTCCGCATCAGCAAGGGGAGCATTAAAAATTTACTCAAACTGAAAGTGATTAAATTTACTTTTAGGAGGAGTACAAGTTGAACATGTTACGATATTCTATAAATCGAAGGTAATTTGGGTTTATCTTCAAATAAATAATAAAAACACGAATGTTATTAACGGCCAAACTTCACTTCTGGTATTTGAAAAAGGACCACACACAACAATTAAAACAATTAATTAAGTTCACAATCTGAAACCCAAAACAAGGAAATGTGAGAGAAATGCTCAAACCGAAGGCAAAGTGTTCCTCTCCATTGAAAATGCCAATTACAATTGAAGATAGAGAAAGACAACAACGAGGGATTCGGATTGGCGATGAGTGGATGGGTGGATGGGTGGATGTGAATGGGAGTAGCTGGCGCCAATTGCTGTAAATCCACTGGGAAAGCCAGCTCCGAGAGAGACGTCATGTGTTGGCGTTGGCATTATTTCTAACGAGCGACATGATCATAAAAATAAACGCAAATATAACACAAAATGCAAACACAATGATGGCTGCTGCCGAGTGGCTTAGTTTTTATTTTTACACCTGTTTACAAACAAGGGGGGAGCGGGGTGGCAGCGAGGAATTCTGCCAAGCAGAATAAAATTTCACTCTGCCAGCACGCACACAATTAAATTTCCGGCTACAACATTCAACTTCAGGTGAGTTTCTGCTAGCTACACAGCAAGAAAAAAATTTTTCTACAAATATAAAATCAGCTTAAAATTAATCTAAATACACGCAATAATTATTAGTGATAAATTCCAAATACTTAGTTCGGTATTTTTATGATAAGATTCTTTTAAAATTAAGCAATAAATAACTAGCAGGATTTACAATTAAATTGCTTTATAATTAACCAAAATAATGTTTTTTCAAATACTTTTCAATATTGTATAAACAAAATTGAAGAGAAACTGAATTGTTACAACACATTTTATTAAGGTGCAGGACACTTTGATATCCGTGGCTAGGTCGGAGCGCCGCATGTTTGAGCCATTAAAATTACGCCTAACAACACTCGTAAAAAGCGTTTGGCTCATGCGGCGTATGAGTATTTTCATCTCTTCACTGCACGTTTCATTACAAATCCATGGCACGTTTGCCAGCAGCAGCGGGAATAGAACCCACATCCTCACACACACCCACACCCACACACACACACACACTCGCTGTACAATTTTCAATATTTACCACACACACAAGGTGGGCATGGCAGCTGGCGGAAATAATGTGGCGTCTGTCAAAATTGGCAAAATCGTCGCCGCCTCGTTGCCCTTAACTAAAAATCAAAGGCGTCGCATTTGAGTGGATCCCCATGAGTGTTTCTGTGTATGTGTGTGTGTGTATGTGTGTGTATGTTTTTACAAAGGTGGTTGTGGGCGTGGCTTTTGTGTACGTGCCGCATAATATTTTGTTTGCCTACACACAACGTATACGTAATATTTACTTGGATTTTTATTATATGGGCAATTGCCAAATGCGTCAATAATAATAAAATCCAAAAAAAAAAATAATTTTAAATAAAATTGCGTTTAATTTCAAATTTCATTTATTTCGAAATATTTTTTATGATCTCGCAGGTGTCTCTGCCGAGCGGGGCGTGACAACATTTTAATTATAATCGCTCGTGCAGCAAATATTTTCAAATATCGCGATTTCTAATTTATGCTCGAATGGGGCTGTAAGAGCAATCTTATAAGTACTTCTTACCTGAAAAAGTATTTATGCTCTTGATCAGGACTAATAGCTAAATCAATATAGCTATATCTATCTGCCTGTCTGCCTGTTATTATGTGAACTAGTCCCATTATCGGTCGAATGACTTAATTGTTATCCGAATCAGCAAGAAACTAGTCTTAATTAGTAGCTTACTTGACAGACAAAATCGGAAGTTGGTTTCTAGTATTTGATATGTCGAAACTTATCCAAATTATCGAATATTCATGTCATGGCCAACGAATTTCCGATCACAGATCATGCAAAAAATATATATGATTTTAAAATTTATTATTACTGTTTTTTATGCGCGCCCAAAAAAACTTTAATCAGCTGCTTTTTTTTTAGATGATGTACACCTTTTTTGGCTTATTATTAACATGTTTCTAAGAATGTTTCTTATCTTTGGCCAGATTACGGCAATTGTAGATTGTACATTTCATTCAGACTCGAGAGACACGTTTGTCTCATCAGCCTCATTTGAAATTGAGATAAGAAGACGAGGCATGACGCATCTTAACGGTTCCATTGAGTCACTGCATCATATCTGATCACCTGTTGACAGCTGACTCGTGCACGCTTATCTAAAGCAATTTACGAGTATGAAAACAAGAAAGTGAAGTGCCAACAGTTTAAACCCATTAATTAAACGAGACACTTGTTTAATTAGTATTATCTCCAAAGCGAAAGGCAAACAACTTGGTGAAATAGAAAAAAGATTTTGAGTACATTAAATACAGGAAGTCGAGTGGAAATTCCTTAGTCAACCCTCTTAATAGCTAAACTTGTTAATCCGATAAATTATATTTATTCAACTGACTTCATAAACTAAGGATTATAAATATATTCAAGGTTCTCGTTTATTACTTAATAATTAAAAATAAATAATAATAAACCATAATAAAAACTTAGTTAAATTAAATTTATTAAGCAAATAAACTGAGACGCAAAAAAAAGATTAAAAGTGGTTTTTATCTATCTTTGAGAGACGCTTAAATAAATTTGCTTGATATAAATTAGAGATTTTGTCATTGTTCGAGCATTGAATTATATGGAAACAACATATATTTGCACGATATGTTTTGCAGTATGTTTGTTTGTTTGTTTGGTTTGTTTGGTTTGTTTGGTTTGTTTGGTTTGTCTGCTGTTTGTGTTTGCACTAATGGAAGAATGCCAGCAGCTGGCAGGACATTAGCTCAAAGCGAAATGCTTCCTCTCAACGAGTGTTATGCGAGTCAGGTGCGTTGTGAATTTTGCTGCAACAGTCATTATAATAATGCCACAACGAGGTGTGCCTGGAAATAATAATCAGGTTGAACATCAACTCTCAACACACACACACACACAATGTCTTTTTGCCTCTCTATTCTCTTTCTCTGTCTCTCGCCTTGTCTCTCTGTCTCTCTCTCTCTCTCTCTCTCTCTATCTGGTGCGGCTGGTCTCGGCCATACCTGATGCCAAGCACTTAAAATTTCATTTAAATATGGCAGTGGCATTCACATAAGAGCCTCGTTAAATGTGCAATCGTGCGTTGTGTTGCGAATTGTAATAATCGGCTGAAATAATAACTTAAAGTGCATCATTTTATAAAGTTTTCCTTGATGTTGTTCCTTTTATTCTCGAGAAGTACGTGCGAAAATGTTGCACTTTGCATTTGAAAAGCAATTTAGAAAATTGCATTGAAACAACTTTTTCGAAAATGTACTTCTGATCTTTGAATGCATTTGAATGCTATGAGGAATATGGAACACAATTGCAATTGCATAAATAAGTGTGTCTTACTAATGCTGAATATCAAATATCAAAGTCGTGCACAGAGAGGGGAAGCAGGGGATCGACTGCCCAATTGGAAATTTACTTTGCGGTTGGTCGCCGAAGGAAAATCGACAATTTAAGGATTTAGTTTATAACGTTTTAATTAAGAAAACATTATTAACATTCATTCTGGAATGGTTAATATGTATTTAATGATGTAACTTATTTGGTATAATATTTCAGCGGTTCAAGTTACAATTAATCTTCATCATATACCAAAACTAAATTGATGCATTTCTTATTTAAAATAATTTGTATTGTAATTAAATTATTGAAGTACTTTAAATTACAACTTTAAATCTTGTTTTAGTTGTTTTATACTGGAATGCATTTCCATGTTTGTGATTTGCATTCGAGATCTCCAAAGTTATTCTGTTTGTCACTGCTCAAAATCTTACTGAATCTCATAGCTCGAGTAATCCATTCTATTTTCCAAATAGAAATTCCAAACTTTTGGACACATTGGGCAATTGTATCGCTCTGGTGATTTTTGCCATGCCATTAACATTCCAATTTAATTGATTTTGTGCACACAAGTAACAAAATGCAGTTAGCATAAAATTAGCATTTACATTTCTACTTTTCTATTTGGCCATCAAAAGTCCGATAACTCTCTAATCGATACTTTGTTGCTGTTGCTATGGTTACGCAATTAGCGGTAATTGTTGGCGACATTGTCCATCTTGTCCAAATTGAATGGGTCCACTTGATTTGAAACTTACTAATTTATAAATGAAATACAACAAATCTGTAAAGCGTGAGCTGTGATTAAATGAAGGGATTTTTGGGGATTTGACCACATATGCATAAACAATAGCTGTAAACTCAGAGCTAAACTGTAAATGGGAAGCTCAGCGCAATGTATTTTAAATGATTTAAACAATTTGGGAGTCGTTTCAGTCACTTACTATTATTATTAATGAAAAGTGCTTAGACATATTAACTAGTTTGCTTGTTTGATATAAAAGTAGAGCAAAAATATTACCAGAAATTATATTACTGGATTCCATACGCAAATATTTACATATATTTCAGTTTATTTTCAATTTCAGTTGCTCCTTTCCTTTTAGCCTTGTAACATAAAATTTTTTTTATAAGTTCTGTGATAAACTTAACACTTAACATACAAATAACAAATTAAAAAAAAAAAAAAAAAAACAAATAAGCAAATAAGCAAATTGTATTCAGGCCAATCAAAAGTTTGTAATTTTGATTTGCATTAAAATTAACACAAAAATATATTTGGCTTTTGTATGGCTGCCACATGCCGGAAATTTGCCATGTCCTTGATTTATAAAATATATGTTCTGGTTTTCTCTCGTTGTTCAAAAGTAAACTCAATTCGAGGCAGGAGGCGTCACTGGCGCTCAAACTTTTCGGCACAGAATGCAAAATAAAATAAAAACATATTTGCATAACTGAAAATATAGACACACAGCAAGAGCTTTGGCATTAAATGAAAAAGCACGAAATATACATATTAATCATACGCCATGTGTGGCAACAATTAGATTGAAGTCATGCTTCGCATTCGCTAGCACATATGTAGAAAAGTTATCCCAAAAGTTATGCTCTCAATTGCTCCGATATATTTTTGCATGCAGCAAAAATCACATTTTAAAATTGCACATTTAACATTTATAAAATATAATTCTAGTGCAAAATTCATGGTAAAATTATATCCTTGAATAATAAATCATGTTTTCAAAAAAACATGGCTTTTCAGGCATGGCTTGGATTTTGTATATAAAATACAAAATATTTTCTGGCTTAAAATTAAAATTCATATTATAACCACAAAAAGTAGTAGTTTTCGGATTGGTCTTAATAATTCACAGATATTGCTTATTCTAATTAAAAATAGACAAAGCAATTATAAAGAAAGATAGCAATAAAATGCTAAAAGCAAAAACAGTTTTGCAGCGTCCAAAAAAAAATATAATAAGAATATCGGATTGAAATCAAAGAGTGTTATGTATAATAAAAAACTAACTATTTTTTAATTTGATTTTCTGCATTTAATTTATGTTGTTTTCTTTGAGTTCGAAATCATAATCAAAATGACAGAAATAAAACAAACATTGTATTTAAATTGTCGTTGATTGTGTTTTGTGCCAATTTCTATTCGACAACTTATTCAAAAAAAAAAATTAATCGCTAACATTTTATTGTAGTTATTGACACTGCTCTGTGGTACCATGGTGTCAACTTGGATTCAACATTGAATCAAACAATTAAAGGTATGCCCCCTGGTACGGATAGCTACGCTAACAGAACAGTTAGCATCTGGCAAGATCAATTTATAAGATAAACATCTTGAAAGAGCGTGAAAAGGGAAACAAACGAAACAGCTGGTAAATTATATTGGCGCAAAATCAGTTGAAAAACTTTTTATGAACAAGGGAGATGCCACGGGGTGGCCAGGAAGGGACCATGGCGGGAGCAGAATTGTAATTTTCCATACAAAGTTGCATATATGAAAAGTTGAGATGTGGGCTGCCAGCTGGTACCCGCTGCCCAAATATGAATATATATATATATATATATATATATATCTGTATTTGTAGTTGTTTTCTTCTTCCCATGGTATTTACATCTTTCAAATTCTTTGCTTTTTTTCTGTGTTCTTAGCTCTAATTGTACCCACACAATAAACACACATTTGTATTTGAAATCTTTATCTGTATCTGTAATTTACTTTGCATTCGTTTTAGTTGTATTTTAATCTATCTATTTATAGTATATGCTTACACACATATCGCTATCTTTCTCTCTCAGTGTGTGGCTGCATTTGTCGGACACAATTGAGCTGTTAGCGACGCTCTGATCTCTAAGGCAAACAAAACCGAGATCTGTTTTCTGTTTTCTGTCATCTGTTTTCTGCGAGCTGCTTTTTGAGATCGGAATCATTATCAAATCGCGACTCGCTGGAAACAGATCGCACCTTGTTGTAGTTTAAGTCGTAGTTATGTATCCGCAACTGGAAGTGAACACTGAGCTGAATGACCAGGCGACCAAGATGTGTCTGCTGCCCATCTCCACAGATGCCAAAGCTGTCTCCTATGCGAACAGCAACGGCAACGGCAACGACACCGAAATGGCCACCAAAAAGACGCCGTCGCCCAGCAAGTGGCGACGAGCACTGCTGCGTCATGTGCCCGTATTTCGATGGCTGCCCGCCTACAACATGGAATGGGGCATCAATGACCTTATAGCAGGCATCACGCTGGGCCTCACAATCATACCCGAGAGCATTGCCTGCGCCCTGCTGGCTGGCCTGCCCGGTCACTATGGCCTCTGCTCGGCGATTATTGGACCACTCATCTATTTGATATTCGGTTCCATTGACAAGGTCATCATTGGACCCACTAGTCTGGTGGCGCTGGTCAGCCTTCAGTTCACCGTTGGCCGACCCATTGAATTTGCCATATTGCTCACATTTCTCAGTGGCATCGTGCAGATTATAATGGGCTCCATGCGCTTAGGTGAGTAACAGTTCCAGTTGAAATAGGTATACTTCTCGAATATATATGTATGCCACATACATATATATATATTTATATTCTCATACCGATACATATTTATACTTATACCTATACCTATATACCTATACCTTTATTCTTTGCCTTTGTCAATTAAGTGCAATCTTTTTTAATTGCTGTCATTTGAACGCGGATGCTCCACAAAATGTGAAATTTGTATTATCTAGATCCAAGTAGAAATATACTATTTATATATAATATACATAGTAAGTGTGAGTAATTTGGCCTCTGTCAATTGTATACAGCATCTTCATCAGCTTCAATCACCCTGATCTTTGGTGTACAGATTTGATTAGCACTCGTTTCATATCCGATTTGAAACTGTTCCAATCATGTTAAGTGGCAGGCAAACAAATTGAGATGCAGTTGGAGACATACAATTACAATTTTACAAACAGCAAATCGCATAAAAAATTAATTCTTAGCTAAATAATATACATTTGAATATTCATAAAACGGCATTTGTGACTTAATTTTGAATTGATGGATTGAAAAGTTGCCAACTAAGTTCATTGATTGATCAATTTTTCAAATAAATAAACAAACCTGATCTCGTTCAATTAGTGTAAATATTGTAAATAAATAAAAGTTAATTTGCACCTATCATGCAAACCCAAAAAAAAATACGCTAATTACTCATTTAACAAGCCGCCGATTCACATTCAAAAATCACGATTCCAATTTCTGACGAAATTTTAATTAATTATTTGGCTGCGTAGAATTTTGAGGTGTTAAATTTTATAATTTAATTATTGCAAAATGTGAAACAATGCATTCAATTATTAACCTATTAGTTTATTTATTGCAAGTTATTCTAAATTAATAAATTAAACTTTTATTGCAGGCTTCATATTTGAATTTATCTCGATGCCTGTGATTAAAGCCTTCTCCTCGGCGACAGCGATACTGGTTATCGAGTCCCAGATCAAAGTGCTGCTGGGCATCAAGTACTTAGTTCCGGGCCTGATCAATTCTGTGAGCACTCTCAGCTCTCGGATCAGTGAAGCCAACATGGGTGATCTGATAATGGGCAGCTGTGCAATCACATTTTTGCTTCTGCTGGAGGTGTGTATAGACTATCTCAAATTATAGATATATATATAGATATATATATATATATATATATATATATATATCTAATGCTTTATTTATTTATTTAGCTGCTGGAAAGCGTGGCACACAATGAGAAATGTGGGAAGGTTTTGCGCACCTTCTGCCGCTATTTGTCCACGTCGAGGAACACGCTCATCGTGCTCATCGCTGGAATTATCTCCTACATTTGGCTGGGCTACTCGGAGCAAGTGCCCTACGCCCTCAGCCACAACGCCCTATCCAGTTTGCCAAATTTTACGATACCCAATATGAGTGCAGCATCCCCGGAACGTAGCTATAGCTTCTTGGAGATCTTGAGTGAGCTCAAGGTGGGCATCATTGTTATTCCCATTGTGGGCATACTAACAAATATATCCATTGGAAAACTGAGTAAGTATTTACTTCAAATCACTTTAAAAAAAAACACATTTTTTACTTGAAATTCCATATAGAAATTTATTTACAATTTTGTCAGAGTGTTAAAAATAGCTTAAAAATTGTTAAGTTGATAAAGATCAATTTCAACAGTATTTTAAATGTTTATTATATATTTAAAATAATATTGAGTAAATTTAAATATAGTAATAGTATTGTAATAACTTGTAAAAACTTTAGGTTTGGTTAAAGATAACGAAAAGAAATGGCTTAAATATTTTGGATGAGATGCTTTTTGAAATTGAAATTGTTATTATTATAATACATTTTGTTATAGTTAGCTGCCTTAATCAAATAAGTAAATCTAGCTTCAAAAAAGATTTATTGCTTTTCATCTAAAAAAAACTACAAATTCGATCAGAAGGATATGTGAATTTTGAATATATAGTCTATAAATATATATACACTCTACTGAGGAATGTAATCTTTAGGTTGATAGTCATTAAAAAAGCATTTCTTATATATTATTATTATCTATATATTATTATTATTATTATATTCTTTTTCTGTTTACTTTCCTCCGGCAGCACCCAAGGGACTGGTGGATACGAATCACGAGCTGCTCGCGCTGGGACTGTGCAATATGTTTGGATCCTGTGTGCAGGCGATGCCCTCATCCGGCGCCTTTACGCGCTATGCGATCAGCACGGCCTGTGGCCTGAAGACGCCAATGGCCAACATGTATCTGGGTAAATGGAGATGAGTTGACATTGCGAAGAGATCGACTAAGATGGGGTTTTATTCTTGCAGGTATCATTGTGCTGCTGGCGCTGAGCTATCTGAGTCCCTTCTTCAATTATATCCCAGAGGCGACATTGGCGGCTATTCTGATCTGCTCAATTATGACTCTGCTGGACTTCAAGTTGCCGATGCGATTGTGGGGTGAATCGAAACGGGACTTTGGCATCTGGGTGCTGTGCTTTTGTGTGTGTGTTCTGTTTGGTGTGGAGGTGGGTCTGCTTGTCAGCATCTTTGTGACGGCGCTGCATCTGCTGTTCCTGTGGGCGCGGCCGGAGATACTGGTCAAGATACAGGAACTGGACGAGATGCAGTATATTTCAGTGGTGCCCGGCAATGGCATCTATTTTCCGGCCATCAATCATTTGCGGGGTCTGGTGCTGAAGGCCAGCACACGGGCCGATTTCAAGATCTCCGTCGTCATCGATGGCCACAAAATAACGGGTCTCGACTATACAGCCGCCCAGGGCATATCGAAGCTGTCGAGCGATCTTTGCCAATCGGATGCGTCCAGCTCGACACTTTTGATACTCTACAGATTTCCGGCGCACCTGCAGAATCTAATTGACTTGACGGACAATTTGGTGTTCTGTGAGAACGAGGCGAAGGTGAAGGAGTTTCTCACACAGGAATCCCTACGCAATGGTTATATCAATCTTAAGGAACACATACGTGCCTCCATCGATCTGGGCTATAAGATTGACATCGATTAGTTGCACATAATACAATTTAGCTTTAAATTTCACTTTATTATTTATTGAAATATATTTACCGTTTTTGTTCTTACTCCAAAATTCAAATACATTTGCTAAAAATTGAAGAAATATTGTCGGTTCATGTTGGAAAGGAGCAGTGCTAAAATGGAGCAAATGCGCTGATGGCAGCAATTTATAAAAGCCACGCTGCCCTCTGACACACAGATGCACCCCACACACAAACACACTAACACACACACTAACACACACACACATACATATCAACCTATAGACACAATGCGGTCAGTGGAACGGTGGGTGGAATTGGGTTTAGAGAGTTGTGGCTTTGCCACTGGCGGCGCCGTCAATGATTGCCAGGCTAATGGATTTCTGTTTACTTTTTCACTTAGACCGTCGAACGGCAGCTGCAGCAACACGAACAATCGGAGAAAAAAAATAAAAAACCAAGTCTAGAAAAAATTTTGCAAAAAAAGCGTAAAGAAATTAGAGAAAAGCGAAAGCAAACTCAACCTATTAAGTTTTTGAGAAAAAAAAACAAAAACTGGAAAAAACTGCAAGAAATTAAACTAAAATCCTGGCGTAAAGTGGATCAAACTAAGAAAAAATGCTGGAGAACCGATGGAATACTGAAAGAGAGGCAGACTGAATTGGAGAGCAAGAGAGAGAGAGAGAGAGAGTGAAAACGAGAAAACGAGATAGACACAGGTAGAAACAAAGAGCGTCTAACGAAGCTTAAATGCCCTGGGAAAACTTCGATTTTTCTTACTATGCTATTACGAAAAAGACTTTAAATTTTGATTTTATTTTAATTTATTGATAATTATTTACATAATTACATTAGTACCTTAATAATATATTTTTGATACCTTAATAATATATTTAGATAGAAAGTGTAAATCAAACCATACTCAGGCTTAACCTTACTATATAAAATATTTCTTAATACATTTTATCTAGTTAATTAATATATATTTTACAATTGTTTACTTAAGAGTTATAGTACCAACTGGAATTTAAATTTTTTTTAATGCAATCAAGTTGAAAGAGAAATCATTGAAGCACTTTCTTGCATGAAGAGCATACAAACCTCTGAATAAAAAATAAGTGCAAGGCGAGTTAATTACGTAGGGTTAAGCGCTGCCACTTGCCGGAGAACCCCAACGGGGAAACCCGGATAGAACAGCAGCTGAAGGGGCTTCAAGTAGATTTGAGGCACTTGAGGAGCTGTAAATGAAATGCGGCGCTTCTCAAAGGCCTTCTTCCATTTCCCATATTCTTTACTATTTCTTGATTTTCTTTTTTATTTTTTTTTTTTTTGTTATTTTTCTTTTTACATTTCGCTTTGCAATGTTGATTGCATTGGCAAACGAAGTGAGCAGATTTAATGAAATTTAAAACGCTGTCCAAAGTTGGCCAACAGCACCTCAACCACCTCCACCGCGGAGTCACCATGGGCACCACTCTCAGGTGGCGTTGCCCATGCAAATTGTGCAGCATCGGTTGGGGTCCTGCCTTGTCCTGCTAATTATTTCAATGGACTTTATTTGCTAAGCTGTTCAACTGGCCTGTCTTCATCCTTGCTTGGCATTTTCTGCATTGCTTGGCTAATGAGCTTAATGCATCGCTTACATTTCCAATTTGCATTCCCCATGATCGATGCTGCAAATAGTCGTGAATAGCATTGTGGCACCATTTGACTAATTCCATCTTGAATCATTTTAAGGCAATAGACTTATCTTCAGCCTAGCTTAATTTAACATGGCTTAAATTAACTTTCCTCCTCAATCGGTTGTCTGAAAAAATATACGAAAATGAATTCATAAAAAGCAGATGGATAAAATATTGATTTTATATTCAAAACTAATAAAAATCAAGGCAAATGACAATATATATATATTTATTTGTATATATATATATACATAAATAAATATGGTAACCGCGATAAAACCAAATATCATTTCAATTGCGGTCCACGCAATCAAAATCACAAAAATTACAGCAAAACCGGAAAAAGTTCATTGCATACTTTGTGGCTTTTGGCCACGTGTTGAGAACGCAAAAACAACGTAAACCGCATTTGTGCTGTTTGTGCCAAATATGCAATAATTTTTCATATTTCATGTTTTGTATACCTTGTTTCTATGATAACTGAAAATGCTGGTAACTTTAATATGAACATTTCAAATATAAAAATCTTCAATTATTACTTAATCGTCTAAAAAGTTTATATTAATTTGTTTTCCTTATATATAAATATGTATGTCGTAATTTGGGGTTATATATTCTACAAGGCAATTGTTTTTCACATTCAGCAAATATGAATTTAACTAACGAATCTCAAAACCATTTGCAAGATATTCATCTTTGACTTTTCATGTTTTTGAGCCAGCAATTAAATATTTTAGCCATTTAAGGATAACAAATATGACTAAATTTGGATACCCTTAAACAGAGTAATTTTGAGTCGAGCACATTTGCGTGAAATTGGTATATGTTTGTTGGCCAACCTAATAATATTTATTTTCACATGCGGTTTGAAAACGTAAAAGCCATTTGGTTTCATTGCCCAGACTCTGGGCTCCCTCTCCACCAACGTCAGAGACGCCTCTAGCCCAGGCTAACAGTGCAGCCGTTTGTTCACTTTTGTACGGCCTAACAAATTAAATTTTCATATGAATTACTGTGCCGGTCACGTAGCAAAGTGGGCAATGGAGATGGACACGAAGCATGTCCACGTTCACGTTCACGTTCACGTCTATGCCCATGTCCATATCGGTGTCCATTGATACGTATTATGTGACTCTATACCCGGTATATATTACGTACCGCCTCCTCATTCCCCAAAGCCAACAATTCCCCTGCCGCCAACTCACTGGCAACTTAATTGCGTCGCCTTTGAATGCGACAAAACGGCAAAAGACATAATTAATAGACGCATGTGCAGGGCACTGTTTTGGCAGCGGGTGGGAGGGGGGGGGGGACGGGTTTTGCTGGTAAGGAGTCTGCCTAGATTCGCTCATTTATTGATTTTTTGTTTAGCCATGGGGCTGTTCAGGAGCAACAGCGATTGGCCACTGGCCAAAAACCGTTTCAATATGCGTCAAAATATAAACAAAGAGGAAACGGCATTTGTAGGGTTGGCGGAGGAGTGGTGGGGAGACGGGGGGTGTGTGTTATGTCTATTTAAGGAGCAGGGCGACGTCTATTTGCTTGTTTAAATTGTTTGAAAATGTCAATTTAATTGCGCTTAATTAAATGCCAAAAATCCTAAGGACAACAAGCGCAGAAACAGAGCTCGGGGGCGGGGCGGGAATGAACAATAGATAAGGGGGGGGAGTGGTTAAGTATAGTCAAAAGTTTCATAATAAGCGCAATGAAAATAATTAACAATTTGTTGAAAATAACAAGCTCACAAGTACACACCAAATGATGTCAATCGAGACACACAACCAAAATTATAATAAACAGACAGGCGGAACGAAAAACTATGGGCACAAAGGATTCGAGTGGAGTTGGAACCCAGCTAAATTGGGAAAGTCCTTGTCACTGATTCGCTTCTTTTTAACGGGCAGACTGTCACGTTCCGAGCGTCCTCTGTCCTGGTTTGTAAAATTTTTGCGAGGGCAGCGCAACTGGGAATCTTCAAAACTGCTTAAAGGGTTACGTCCTGGTTTCCCCCCTTAAGTTTGCTAAATGGCTTCTTACTTCAGGCCATATTGCCATTGGGCGGGGGTGTGTCTTCTTTGTTCTGTTGGAGAAACATTTAATTTAAATTATAAATCAATTGGCTTGGGGCAATTACAATTGGGGTATTGTTCCAGTTGTGCAGTCAGTGCAGGAGTAAATGAATTGAACTTTCAAATAGGATTGTACAAATTGATATTATGTGTAATGTAGTCGGTTAGTTAATCACTGTCGTCAGCTGTCAGTTTACTACTCAATCCTCTATCCAAATATTTACAAATTTGCTTACACTTACAACGGAGATTATAAATTTATTGTATGGCATTTAGTGGAGGAATCTCAAAAGGACTTTCGGCTTATGCATGCCAAGTGAATTAAATATTATAATTCTTAAATGCTTTGTGTACATTTTAAAATTCTAACTAACTTAAGTATCTTCTGTCGAGTGGTCTGCGCATATTAGCACTGATGTTATTTGATTTCGAATTCAAATTGTTTATCAAATTAAATGTAACCAGACACTCAATGATTTATCAGCATTTGAATTTGTAGGAATTGCACTTGAATAAAAACAAAAGCAAAAGAAGAGACAAAACTTGAAGCAGTGAAAATACAAATATGCTTGTGAAATACAAATATGAATAAAATTCGTAAATAAATGTAATCATCAGTAGTGGTAGGAACTAATAAATAAATTCAATTGGTTTCATGTTCAAGCATCTACACTTGCAACATCTGCCACATTTCGGGGGCAAGGCATATGAATTGTGTGCATGTGCTTTGAGTACTTGAGGTAATTACGAATGCAGCAGCTTGAAATGATTGCACTTGCCTCAACTTTTGCCGACCCGTTGGCAATCCCACGAGTGTGGCCATAAACTTGCTGCCTTGCCACAACTTAAAGTAACTGGCAATGTATCTTTAAGATACACATTTCTGCACACACAGCCGGCGCACATGTGTGCTCCTCACTAACCGCACACTTTGAATCCAGTTTATGAGTTTTTATGGCTGCAAGTAGCTGGCACAACTGGCGGTGCGGTATCTCTTTATGGCTCTGTGCACTACCTTGTGTGTGGCATCAGTCACCAAACCTACCCCGCACCCCGCACCCCACACCACTCACTGCACAGAGCAAAGTTACGCACGAAGCGCGTGCCCAATAAACGCTGCTCCACAATTTGCATACCCTTTCTAAGAGGGAATTATAATTGTTTCAGGTAGTATGAATAATTTAATACATATTACATAAACATTTGATTGTTATCTTCTGCACTTAGAGAAAATACATTTACATTTATACAATAGAATATTCAGTTTTTAAATGATTTAACTAAATGTTTAGCCAGAAAAAACGTGAATTTGTAACTGAAAATATCGATAGACAAACTTATGATTTAAATCATATATTGCCAACTTTTGATATTCCAAACACACATTTAAAACTAAAATTTTACAAATGTTTTAAAAATTGTGAATATTTTTGCTTTCTACATTTTGATCAATTTTGTTGAGGAGGGAAGGGTATTTAAGCTGTGGCGACTTTAAAGGCAGCTCCTTTTTTCTTATATTTTGGTCGACATTTTTGCTCGAGTTTTGCTCGACTTAAAGTTGGAGCAGCATCCACAAAAGTTAAACGCACATCAAAAGCCAACTAATTTGGCTGTAAAAATAACATTAAATCACATTCATTTCTTTCTTTTTCTATTTTTTGGCAATAAACAAAAAAAAAAAAAAGAAGAAGCAGAAGGAAACAAAATACACTTGAAATATCGAACGCACACGAGTGCAAGAGAGAGAGAGAGAAAGACCAAAAGAATAGAATGGAACGGGCAGAGGGGGGGGAAACCACCTTGGCTACCTTCGATTCCAGCCAGCAACATCCCCCCCCCCCCCCCCAAACGACATTGGTCTTTAAGCTTATGTTGCACTTGACTGATTTTTATGCTTTGATGCTCAATGATTTTATTATTAAAAGCAACTGTCGTCGTCGTCGTCATGTGGGGTTGGCTTCCCTGCTTATTATATAGAGTCTACCCTATAAGAACTGAACTGGAAGGGTATCACAAAGTCTTAGATGACCGCACAGAGTTTATCAAAAATATCAATTAATACAAACTAATTTGTATATCTTAAAGACAACAATTTGGTATTCAAATAATATTAATATTAAAATGATAATTATTAAATAAATAATCAAATAAAGTATGCTCTGAAAATCAATGTAATTTGCTAATCAGGTGAGGTGAAGAAATAGAAACATAGGAATATATAGGATATCTCCAAGTAGAGCACCTTTCACTTAGTAGATTTTTTTTTTGTTGGTTGTCTGATATGCGAAACCCTCGCGTTGCAATAACGAAAAAAAAAAAATAAATAAAAAAACGAAGTAGAGAAAAAGGGATTCAAGAATAGCAGGAGCAAAAAAAAAGCTGCTGCATACTTTTTGGGTGGTTGCTAAATTGCTGCCGGCTGCCGCGGCTGTGGCAATGCCACTTCACCTTTGCTTTGTGCTGTATATGCCACACTTGGGAGTCGCTTAGCTGTCTAAATATGTCACTTGAATTTGACGACGGCCACTTGCGCAAAGCTACCGAACCCCTCTCCACCTCCATCGCCATCGAAGAGCAAAACTGTTGCCTGTCTTTTATTTATTTTTTTTTTTATTTTTTGTGCACACGCATTCACATATGCGAGTTGTTATAAACACCCATCCGGCAACCCACTCCAACCCCCTCCAGCCCACCACTCTATCCACTGCCGGCCGTGTCTTGTTTTCTTAAAATATTAGTTTCCTTTGCGCTCACTGTTTTTCTGACTTTTTGTCTACGCGTGGGGAGCAAAAATTGTTTCACTGCTTTTTATTGTCATCTTTGTTATTTCCCCCACACCAGCCACCACCAGCCCAAGTGTGTGTGTGTGTTTGTGTTTGTGTGCAACCAATTTTTTCTTATTCTTCTCGTTTTTTTTTTTTTTTTGGTCTGTCTGTATTTGTGTCTGGTGTTTGCTTTGACTCAGTTACATCTAGCAACGAGGACGGCCAAGAGCAAGTTGTCATGAATAATGAAAAAGCAACGTGAATACATTTCTTTAAGCCCCAAAGTTGTTGCTTTTGTGTAAGTGTGTGTATATGTGTGTGTGTGAATATGGGAAATACTCGTAGGTATGCTGCAAGTGGAAGTTGCTCCATTGAGAGTGGAAACGTCAACTACACGATGGAAAAACTTTCGAGTAATGCGAAATGCACGCAATAGTTTATTTACTTTTCTTCTTTTTTTTTGCTGTTACCCATTATAAACAAATAAACTTATACATATTTAATTTCATTCAGAATATATATGCAAAGTATTTCTTTGTATTTAACCAAATATAGCATGTGGAAATTCTGAAAGTCTGTAAATCAAATATTGTATTGCAATTAACCTATGTAAAGTCTACCTACTTTTTTAATATAAATGTCATATTTAAAACGTCCAATAATTCACATATTAAAAATCAACATACTTATTTAATAAATATGTCTAAGCGTTTTTTTTATAACTTTTAAAATAAAACAAACGAAAAACTCATTTTTTACAACAGATATAAAATAAATGATTTGCAAAAATCAAGAAATATCTGAAAAGTATATTTATTTAAAATTAAAATTGTTTATTATATATTTATGTACAATATTCGTTGCAGTGTATGGCCAAATAGCAGGTATTGAAACCAAATACTAAAGTCAATTGCTAATTCAGTCACAGTAACTGTGAGTGTAATAGTAACGGTAACTGTAGGGGAAACAGACGCGTTGCTTTTACTCTATGCTGTCTGTCTGTCTGTCTATCTGTCTGTCTGTCTGTCTGTCTGTCTGTCTGTTTGTCTGTCTGTCTGTCTGTCTAGTCATCGTCGCAGTCACTTCCCCATTTCACCTATGCATATGTGGGACACTTTGAGTGAGAGAGAGCGAGAGAGGGGGGGCAGTTTGCTTTTCTCTCCCAAATAGATTTGCCTTATTTACCGTTCATTGCTCGCAGGCGTGCTCATAGTTTTTGCCCTGTCTTGAGTTGTGTTTTCTGCTTGAGTGTCTGTGTTTTTGTGTCCTTAGCCTTAAGCTAGTCCCAGTGACACACAAGCACCCTCTCTCTCCATCCCCCCCACACCCACACCCCGCATATGATTGGGCCACGCGCAAGAAGCGCCCTCAGCTTGGATATTCTTGTTGTTGTTTGCATTTCAAATTCGTTGCGCACTCGATGAGAAAATCGAAATCAACAAAGCAAATAAACATTTAATAAAGCGCAAAAGTGTCAATAGATTTCTGGTCACTCAACATGGGTTAGCCAAGACGAGGCATGGAGCCAGAGAACTGGTATGCTAATTAAAACGGGATTGCCACAACTTTAAATGAACTGCCCGTCCGCAAAATGACAGCGTCAGTGTCAAGTGTTGTTGCCCAACGACCGCCTATTGTGAAACTTTGCGCTCGGCGTAGTCCAATTTTAGCTCAATTTCTGGCCAATTGTGAAAAACACAACACAACTTTTCGCCAAGAATCTAAAGTTGCCAAGCTCAGTGCAATTTGGGCTAATCCAAAATGAGTACCGAATGCGCCCAACAATAAGTATCTCCAGTGGACTCGACCAGTCAATACCCTATCAATAAACTTACAGACATAAATAAATATATAATATAATAAATAATTAATATTAACAGCTTTAGGTTTTTTATGTTATAAAATTAATCCTTATGCTGCTACGTAAATTTGAAATTGTTTTCAGAATGTGAAACACGCATATTTTGAATACTGCTATTTATAAATCAAAACTATATTGGTACATTTGATATTTTGAATCGAAAACTATGACGTGAAATAAAATAAATATATATACAATGAAGTTTGAGTCATTTATGTTAAATTTATAGTCGCTATTGCTATTAAAAAGTGACCTTTGGGAATATGTTTAAACTCATCGAATAGATTCTAATAATTTTCCAATCCCCAAAGGACCGTCTTAAATCTTATAAGCTACGTCCTAAAAATAAACTGTCATTTTACCTGTCTTCATTTAGAAGTCTCATTTGGCTAAAATCTTGTATATATATATTTGCAAGACATTTCATTATAAAGCTGTTATAAGCACTCCATTGAGGGTACTTCCTGGATTCGATCTACTTGCCACATAACTTGGGTCATAAAGTCCATAGAATAGTCTGTTGATTTAAAACATTATACTTATGCTCCTACCCGTGAAAACCATTTAGTAACCAAGGGTTCTGAAACAACAAAATAAAGAAAAACTTAAAATACATATTACAACAAAGACAAGACTAAAAGCAACTCCCAAATGTCAACCAAGCGTTTGGTTTGGCTCTTGTTTTGGCTGTTTAAACCGCAATACAGATAAGCAGCAAATTAGTTTTTCGGCCAAGACGTTGCCGAGATGCGAACCCACGAACCGCAAGTTGAAAACTAAACAACGCCGGACAACTTGGGGCCACGGACGGACGGGTTGAGGAAGCAACCAACTGGGCTGAAAATGTGATGCTAAAATATAGTTTAAATGCGTGTTGAAAATGGGTTTATAGTGATCCTCTGGAGAAAACCTCTGGGGCCAAAAGGGCAGGGTATTTGTAAACAGAGATCAACCACAGCCTGATTTATGAAGATGTTTGTTGACACTGGCTTACGGTCATAAAGTTTCTGTTGAGCTGGGGTATTTCCCGGAGGACCATTCGGCCCAGGGAGTGCAAAGGATAATAGCAAACGCAAAAATGGTCAAAAAACTGCCAAGAAGTTCATGGACATATGTTTTGTAAAGATTATTATAGTTTAATATGAGACAAAGGTGAAAAATTGTTCAATACATTTTCAAGTGTAATGTATTTCTAATCACCTAATAAATTATAAATTGAATAAATATTAACCGTTATTTTTCATTAGCTTATCATTAACCAACTGACAGCTTGACTTCCATTTCTTTAAACTGCAAATCGATAATGAAAAGAATGTGTTAAGTAAATCGAAATGAAATGAAATTTAGCCTTATGAATATTTTTTTCAATAACTTAAAAAAACCCATTTGTTAAATAGAACAAACTACCATATTTCAAGCTTTCTCAAATTCTATACTAGGGACAACCACTAAATTAAAATATATATCGATAAGAAAATAATCGAACTTAGGCATACAACTTTATGCTGAAGAACAATTTATCAAATATTCTATATCCAAGAATAGTTATCAAAAGAAACTTTCTGGGATATCTAAGAATGGTTATCAAAATAAACTTTCTGGGATATCCAAGAATAGTTATCAAAATAGACTTTCTGGGATACACTAATTTTAAAAATGTCAAATGTATTTATCTATATCTATATAGAGCATATGGTGCAAATATTTGTATTGAACATACTTTAAAATATTGTTCCTTTAAATCACCCAACTTATCTCATATATTTTTATTAAAATAAAATTTAAATAAAATATGAAAAATGAATTAATAATTAAGTCAATAAAATATATATTTATAAATACGAGCGATACGAAGTGGACTGCTATTTTGAACTGGATTAAATCTTAAAACTAAAATATATAAAAATTTTACTTTTCATTACTCGTTAAGTAGTCGCACTAATTTACAAATATACTTTATTGACTTAATTACAATTATATTAGATATATGTAATCCTAGTTATATTAATGAATACTGATTAATTTTCGATTTGATGTAAACAAATCAGTTTTCTTTTCTGTCAGTGAAGCAGTTGTTAACAACATTAGAAAAACTGCATTCAAAGGAGCAATAAGCAATATTGAAATGGACTTGGACGAGCATTCGTCCTGATTGTAAAGCAACCAGTTTATTCCCACAAGTTCTCAAAAGCCCACAAGGTAACTGTAAATGTGTATTTCTAGTTAGGGCACACGCTCAACCGCAGGACTGTGTTAAAAGTGCCAGTTGCTGGCTTACCATTTTTGCCACACCTATAAAATGCCACAACGTTGCACGCAAAATCCGATAGCAAGGATGAGCCTCATTTGATTGCAAAAAGCGCCAAGCACAGGCAACAACAACAACAACAACAAAAAACAACAACAACAACAACAATAAAAACAGTAACAGAAAAAACAACAACAACAAAAAGAACTAGAACAACGATGACTAGAACCAGAGCCTGGGGAATGACAACGAGAACAATGTTGAGGCATGCGACAAACTTTGGCTGTGCACCCAAATTGCATACCAGCAGGCGTTGGTTGTACTTGCAGCGTTGCAACCACAAAAATAAGTGTTTACAGCATTGATTACAAGCGTGGGCGTTGCTGTTGATTAGAGTTTAGCCCACAAGGATTTTTGCATTCCTTAGATGCAATGCCAATAGATTGTTGCCTTCAGTGTGACCAGAGTCATGCAGCGTGTCAGTGCCAGTGGTGTAGTAGTGTCAAGGGAAATGCTGTAAACCGGATGGCCCCGAGGCCAAAGCCACTACCGTTCTTGCGATAGTTGGATTGGGTTAGGTAGCTGAGGCATGCCGCGTGGCATGGCAGTTCTGGGTTTAGGTGTCGACTTGGCGGCCGCACACAATTGACAAACTGTGTAAACCTTTTTTGTGGCACTTCCGTTGCGTTTGTTTGCCACTTTACAATGTAACGACAACAAGCCATACCCACCCTGCTGCCCACTTCCACTTCCCCAACCCCCGGCCAGGGGAATTGTGAGAAAAGTTTTGTAACCCGAGCATTGGAACTGCATTTCATTATGAAGTTGAACTGCCAGACTTGGCCAAAGCGCATGCAAATGCTGTTGTCCTCATATTGAAAACTCTGTGGTAGCCAACCAACACACACACACCAACACACACACACACAGTCACTTGTTATCCTCACACTCTGGACGCAACCGCAGTGTCAGTCTTTTGTGGTAGCTGCATTGGGACAGGGTTCTCCCAACGAAGCGTATAAGTGGCCCTTATCGTGGCTAGCATTGCAATTGAAGGCATCAAGCGGTGGGGGGGGGGGGATAGGGGGAAAGGGAAAACTCTGCTGGTCCTGGTTAAGCAAAGCGTGCATCGAGTTCTGCTCTCAGCTTGCACTATTATTGCCAAGCATCGGTTACCGACCATATTGTATTGGCAAATATTCCCATGACAATTGGAATTTTTATTGAATTTATGCAAAATTTGCAAATTTCATTTGCCGCAGTTGTTTAAGCTATTTTTATTTGCCTTGTTTTTCGCATGTCCCTCAGCCATTAATAATGGCTAAAAAAAAAAGGAGTTGGGTTTTATGAAGTTGTGTAAATGTATGCAACAGATTGTATATTAATATATAGTCTTGATCAGTATCAAAAGTTCTAAAGATCTTGAATTGTATTTTTGGTATTCCTTTTGCAGACATCCTCTAGAAGTCACCGCAGCAAAATATCTACTGCTTCACTTAAATAGATCATTTTAAAGTCATCGAATTCGCCAGCTGTTACATGTATATATCATTTATTATTATTATTATAAATATAAGCTACTTTATTGGAAAATAATAAATAATATATTTGACCTCATCCGCAGACTTCGAGTATTTTCGATGCACTTCTCAAACACATCACTTTTCCTATAAAAAGTTGAAACTAGTTGAAATCGATAAGTTACAACAGAACTAGGACAGAGAAAGAGTTGCACAGTTTCTAAAGCAAAAATCACAATTTACATTTACATATACGAATATATATACTCGACATATATTTAAGAATTGAATAGGTTGCTCAATTGATGAAATTACAGGCAAAAGTTGTTTGACACTTGCATAATTTTCCAAGAAGCTTAATCTGATTCTTTTGGCTTATATCAATCTGACGCAAAGGTGATAATTGACTGATCATCATGAAATCCAAAACAGCCTGGAGTCCATCTCCTGACCAGTGTGTTATGGTCTAGTTTTATTTCTGGGAAACATAAATTCAGCAAATATATTTTTTTAGAAATGTACGAGTTATAAAAGTTTATTTGTTTCAATTTGTATTACACAATTCGATTGGAGATCATCAATTGCTTCAAAGCCAACTTGGCTAATCTGGTGAACAGTAATAATCATTTGCTGCAGCTGTTTAATGTGGCTGCATGCAACTTGCCCCCATATTTTCAAACCTGCCACTGTGCACAGTGTGTCCGGGGGGGCAGACAGCAAATTAGCCTTGGTTGGGAATCCACGACAAGCAGCTGGTTCGTTAGCCAGCATGTGGTTTTTAGGATTAACTCAATTAAAATTTTGTGGCATTAAAAATATCTTGCAAAAGCGAGCGACGTAACACAATGTGGGGACATTCAACAAGAGTTAGAGATAGAAAGAGAGAGACAGTGAAAGAGAGAGATAGAGAGAGGGAGAAGTGTGCATAAAAAATTGTACAAGCCACATGTATTTGGTCCCCTGCCTTTCTGTGATTCTTACACATCTTTATTTGCGCCTGAAATTATTTAATTGAGTTTGTTTGAAAATTTCTTTTAAATTAAGAAAGTTTTTACACGTGACTCTTCTTCTGTTTTTTGGTGGCATGCCACACGGGCCAGCACGGGCTGCATTTGCCAAAGTTTGTGTCATTTATTTTATGTGTTTTTGTGGCGCGCACAAAGCAAAACATTTAAAATTGGAATATACCAAAGGGTAAAATGACAACTAATCATTGTAACTAATATTAGATGAATAATAATAATATTAGCAGATTAATATTTGAGTTAATTGTGGTTCGGTGAGAATTTGATTGCGTCAAATCGCTGAAGGAATGCAAAGAAAAGCAACAAAACTTTATTTACGAGAAAAACAAAAATATATTTCTTGAGCTCAAAAATGGCAGCTAAATAATATAATACTCGAATTCGGGCAATTCTGATAAAAGAGTGTTTTTAAAACTAAAAATAAAAGTTTATATATTAGTAGTAGAAAGGCCAATAGAGCTCAATTTATCGGCTAGTGAATCTGATCAGAAATACATATATATTTTATAAGTACGCAAATTATCTACTCTGTGTTTATTTAATTAAGTATTATCCGTGATTTCTCATAGCTTACATAACTATTTTGAGTTTATAATCCATACTTTGAGGGATATGTATGGTCAAGTATGAACATGAGACGCTGCAAAGCTCAGCTAATTGTTAAAGGCAAAATGTCATATAGAGACGACATTCAAATGGATGCGGATAAAGCTCAGCTGTTAAGTATAAAAATCACATTCTTGGAATAATAAACCTCACATGGAGTCGCCCTACAAACGCTGCAAATCTGAGCAGTTTAAGAATAAACATCACATGGAGTCGCCCTACAAGCGGCTTTATATGTACTTAGGTTTAAGGTTTAAGGTTTAAGATTTTTGTATAAAATAAAGAAATGCTCATCAGAGCAAACAGTTCGATTATAAACGTCGTCTCATTGACTACTACACCCTATAAGTGTTTCAAACATTTTTTGGTCCTTCGAGCCGGATTCAGAGTTCGAAACTAATCGTCGACTCTGATAATATAGATCTACACTAAATGTAGTCTAGATAATTTGAACTTCGCGTCGTTTTCAGAGTTCGAAATTAAACGTCGAATCTGGAAAGATTTTGAAATTCAAAGAGTGTTCTGTGGCTTACAACAGAACTGTGAAGCAAGTACAAGTACAAATCAAAGCCAAACATTTTTTGGTTCTTCGAGATACAGAGTTCGAAACTAATCATCGAATCTGTGTGAATAGTTCTATAATAATCGTAGTCTATTTAATTTGAATTTCGCTCGAAATTAAACATCGAATCGGAAAGTACAGTTCTGTGCTAAACGTTGTGAAAATATTGTCAACTTCGGCGGTTCCGAAATTAATAATCGAATCAGAAAATATAGTCTGCACTAAACGCAGTAAAATATTATTAACTTTGCGTCGGTTTCAGAGTTCGATTCGAAACTTCGTCTCGTGTTGACTATACGTGTTTCATACATGTATGTCTTTTGTTAATTTTCTACCTCAGTATTTAACTCCCTTTTTATCAGACTTTTTATCATTATGCTTTTCTTACTTGACATATATTTAGTGTGATTGGTTTTTTTTCTGAACTTTCAAAATGCTTGCAACAAATATTTATAATATCTCTTATTTATAATATCTATATATATAATATCTCTTATTTTAATTAATTTTAAGATTTTAATAATTTATACTTGGATTATTCCTTATCAAATTTGTGCAATTTTATGTGTAACTTTTAAATATAATTTCAAAACAATTTTTAGTTAACGCTTTTAAAGCCAATTTCTAAGCCGATTTGGGTTTTCTTTCTGGCATTTGTTTTCTGACCATTGTTTTAATTGTGAATTATACTGACTGCGATTATATATTAATGTTGCCCCATTTCTGGCAGCGCATTCGCTCATTAATATTTGTTGGCAGTCGCTGCAAGTAGATCCGACACTTTGCCTGGGCGCACTATGCGGCATGCAACATGTCGCTGCAAATGGCCGTGTTGGATGCTTGTGCGAACAGTGCGCAATGCGAGGCGTTGATGCCGTCACGCCAACATTGATGACTGCGTTGACAAGTTGCCCCAGCAGCAGCAAGTCTCCAGAGAAATGTGTCAAGCGAGGCAACTTGAGCTGCATAAGCAAGCAGCTTACGCGTGTCTGCCACGCGAATGGGGGCATGCTTGCTGTTGGCCAACTATCTCTGGCTTGCTGTAACTTTGCTCAGTTTTCGCATGATGCGCCAAGAATTTCATTCACAGTATTCATCTTCGTTTTCTTCCTTTTCCTTTTCTTCGTTTAACACAAAAAAAACAATGCAAAATTCTGCTTAAAGTTAAAGACGACCTCAAGTTAAATTTTTTACTTTTGATCCTATTTGAGTGAAATAATAAATAGACAGAAGGAAAATTAATTCAAATGTCATTTTAGAAATTTTGTTAAATATAAAAATATAAATGACTTTATAATTTTCTTTTAATTAAGCACTCAAATTCGAACCAAAAAACAAATATCTGTAAAAATATATTTAATATTTATATATATTATTTTATATTTTGTGTTGTCCTTTAATTCTCAAAATTGCGATTTGCAAATGAGATCAATATATTGGTATACCATATAGTCTAAGATCAGGCAAACTACTAGCGTCTGCACTCTGCAAAAAAAAGTAAAATAAAAAATGTATTAATTATATTTAAATTGATTTATATATATATTTCTGAACATTAGACAAATGTTCAAACCTTGCTTTAAAGAAATGCTAAGCAAAAATAGAACACTTTTCCAAACCTCTGAAAGGAGAGGCTTTTGATGATTTTGAAAATTCTTGGAAGTGTGGCAATGAGTGTGTGTGTCTGCTGCCTCCCAAGGTGAAAGACAAGCAAAAGATTATACCTGCCCCAGCCGCGAGGCATGCTTTGTAATGGCGAAAAAAGAGAGCTCTCAGAACGATGAAGATGGTGTCAGAAGAGTGGTGGGGTGGTGGGGTGGTGGGATGTTGGTGTGCTCTGTTGGGTGGTGTATAGGGTGGGTTATATACATGCAAAAATAAATTGCATAAGCGTTAACGCTGGCAACAAAATAAAAAGTAAACATGTTTAAAATGTTGTTATTCACACACACACACACACAAACAAGGAGCTTCGCCTTGGCTGAGATTTGGTTTGCAGCAGAGTTGCCACCTTTTTGGTCGTCATCGCTGCTGCCCCATCCTTGTTACATTGTAGATTGTGTGCAACATTTTGTCCGCGTGCGCCTTTTGTGTCTTTGGTGGCCCATCTTTCTTGCGCCTTTTCCTTTCATGCTGCCACCTTCTGCTTTACCGTTTTTTTTATTTACCTTGTTAACCTTCTCATGTTGACAAACTGTACAAGCGACTGTCTATGTGTACGCGCATGTGTGTGTGTGTGTGTGAGTGTGTCTGTGTGTGCGCGATATGAAAAGTGGAAATCTGTAGAAATTTGTTTCACGCCAACGGCATTTGTTCTCCTGACTCA
This sequence comes from Drosophila melanosoma, assembly GCA_035042045.1. Lineage (NCBI taxonomy): Eukaryota > Metazoa > Arthropoda > Insecta > Diptera > Drosophilidae > Drosophila > Drosophila melanosoma. Next base: position 747,311 of record JAWNLY010000086.1, on the reverse strand, counting down.
CTGTAACTCGACTTAAAGGTCGTTTATTACACTGAAAGACAAGCCGAGGTACGCTGCTCGACTAGCAAATATGCTTTGCTATATTCTAATATTTCTTACATACCTTTTGAATGACAAATTGTAGTCAAAACATAAAGTAGTGTTTTAAAAATAGTTCACAGTATTTAATAAATACAAATGTAAAAGTAAATGGGGAAAAAATGAATTAAATATTATTAAATATATAATAAATGTAATAAATAAACTTCTTTGAACGTAAAAATTGTAAACTCCTTTATTAAAGATTTGACTATTTGTAAATTGAAAACCAATTAAAATATATTTTGTAATTATCAAGTAAAATATCCAACAACAATCCAAATCCTTTGTATTTATTATGCTATAAAACTCAATTAGTGCGGCTGATATTCAAATTCGATGGAAAAACAAAAATTATAATTTAAAATCGACTTATAGGAATTTTTCAAAGTTAAAAATGAAAACAAAGTTAACACGAAAGCAAAACCCCTTAGAAAATTAATTTCAACTTTTTTTTTAACATAATTTCCAAAACACAAAAGAAAATTGGGTTTAAGCACTTTTACCGTCTGCGCCATGTGTTGTGTAAAAAAAAAAATAAAAATAAATAATAAAGACAAGAGAGAAATTATATATAAAATTCAAAATTAAAATCCGGATCAAAAGGATTTGTATGCTACGCAATTTTTTATTACATTTGCACAGAAAATTCAAGCAGAGAGCGCAAGAGCAGCAGGGATTGAATTAAGGCTGGTTGGTTTTGGTTGTGAGTTGTTGGCAAAAGGGGGAGGGTCAGTTTTTAATATGGTGCCTGAGAATTTGCATCTCATATTTGCATGTTGGACATGGAGCAAGAGCACTTTCTGCCCAGGAAGGATGCGACAGACAACCAACAGGACAAGCATATTAACATGAAGGGCATATTAGGGGATAAACTGCACCGTAACTGGGCCCAAAGCAGCAAAACCAATAATGCGCATATTAGACTTGATGAAAACGTTCAAATAAAACAAGAACAACAATCCAGCTGTATACACTCAGAAAAATCATATGTGTTGGTAAATAAACTGCCATGGCACAGCTATTTGTTATTGTTAACACCTAAAATTAAAAAGAAAGTTTTATAACCTGGCGAATTTAATGTGTAAATAAATCAATATAGCAAAATAATGCTTGTATTTTTTAAATTAATTATTTTCAATTTTCAAAAAAACATTTCTTGATAGAGATGTGATAAATTAAAGCAATACACTATTTTAAAAAAACATCATTTAACAAATTCGATAGCTGATTGAAAGGACGCTGTGAATATCTGGCAACAAAATTCGAAATATATATAAAAAAAAATAAATTAAATAACTTTATCTGCCAGCCAAAAATATATATTAAATATTTCATACATTTTAAAATGATGCCAGAAGATATGAAAGTTATTTCTGTTACTGAGGGCGATATTCTAATGAGAAGTGCATGGATTTTTTTTGTAGGTGTAGGTTCCTTGACTATTGCCATTTTACCTCGGATACACATAGAAGACACAAAAATTCGTGTTATCCTGGCCATTGTTTCTTTCGAATTGACCGCACTGCAAAATGCCCCGCAACACACACGATGTTCCAGTTAGAGCTGAGCTGCATGTTGATGTCACAATTGACTCCAATACCCACATCCATGCACATCCGCCACCATCGCTGCCCACTTGGAGAGGCCTGCACTTCGTCTAAGCCAAAACGTGCACAGTCCATGGCAATCAACTTTAATAACATCACAGAATGTCAATAAATCCACAAAATGGTTGCCCCGCTTCCCCATGTGGCGCTGACTGCTACTGGCATCCGTTTGATCATGATGATGATGATGATGATGTTGATGATAGTGATGATGGTGGTGGTGGTGCTGATGCTGCTGTTACACCCTGCAGCCACCTCTTTTTTTGCTGATGTTCAGCAAGAGTATCATTAACAAAAGGAACTGCGTGCTGCAGCTGACCGACTGCCGGACCGGATATGTTGCCTTCATCAAAAAGGATGCAAGCAACTTTAGCTGCTTAGTTGCAGTCCAGGGCCATGATCCTGTATTCAGGTACTGTTTCTATTTCTCCGTCTCCTGCACCTTTTCCCCCACCATTGTGTGCGTCAAAAGCAATTGATGAGCATAAAACTTTAAGAAAAGAAACTTTTAATACCAAACGAAATGTTCATTTTTATATTCAACTTGCGTTGTTGCAAAAAGGATAAACCCAAACGTATGGGAAACAATTTTCGTAGCAAATACGAGAAATATTCGTAATTGGCAAGTCGGTGACATTTTGATATTAATTTATCACATTTCGATACTAAAAATGTACATTTTCTATTAAATGTAATAGTCAGCTAATTATATTTTTAATGTTACGCAATCAGGCAGACACAATTTTAATGTTTATTATATATATAAATATTTTTGACTAAATGCTGAAAACACATAAATACTGTAAATCAGTTCAACATTTATTTACACAATTGACACTCAACGCGACCCTAAAACACATTTATCATACAACACCCATGAATCACGATAGCGACAAAATTTATTTTATGATTATCATTTAGCGGTTATTTATGCACGAAAAAAAAAACCAACGAGTTGAATATGTAAATAAATAAATTATTTAATATATACGCAGGATATCAATTTTTTTAATGACATTCATAGTGATTTACATACAAATTCAAACACTTTTGATCCTTACTGCAAACGACTATTCTTGGCTTTTGTCTTTCGGCCACACTTTGCTTGGAAATTTTTGAGATTCCTGCCAAATATTTGCGCAATGCAACAAAAGGCAGCCGGAATGTGCCGAGATTTAACTGATTCCAACCCCACCACACTCCCTCACCTATGCACACCGTGCAGCAAGGTGTGTGCAATTTATCATATATGTGCGCCTGCATTCATTTCCAATGCATAATGTGCTTTTGGTCGCCAGCAGCAGCTGGGGGCAACTGGGGGCTGCAGGGGGCAGCTGGGGGCAGCAGGGGGCGACTGGGGGCAGCTGGGGGCAGCAGGGGGCAGCTGGCTGCAATACATTTATGCTCATTGTTTGATTATGGTGCATATTTTGTGCAAACACATATTTAAAAATACGAATACACTGAGAAAAAGCATTGCGAGCAGCACAGAAATTGTTTCAAATATTCTTAGAGCAAGATTTTTTCAGATTTCAGCAAAAATAAATAACATATATATAAAATATATATTAAATATTTTAATATATATAATTTAAAATAGAAATAAAATATAAATAAATTATATATAATACTAATCTTTAAAATATAACTTGTTAATCGCTAATATTTTGTTGTTTTCACGATTATTCCAAATCAAATTTGCTTAAGTTCGATAACTTTTCTAAGATCTGGTAAACGGTATTTTTTTTTTCTCTGTGTATATATGTGCAGGGGTTGGTATGTCGCATAATGCAGATTTCATAGAAATTGATAATACGCGCAGACAAATCTCAACAAATGCGGCTGCAATTTTTATGCGCTCATTTATAATATTTAACCTGCCAGTTTTGTGTGTGTTTGTGTGTGTATGTGAGTGAGTATAGGTGTGAGTGTGAGTGTAGGTTGATAATAAATTTATTGCAATGCCACTAAATATTTTATTATTGCTAAATATGCAACAGTGCTCCATGGGGCAGGCATAAAACAATCGCATGTAACGACTGAATGCGCAATGCGTGAATTGATGCAACGCCTGCAGAATGGGCAAACAGAGAGCTGTAGAAAGGGTGGGGGTGGGGGGAGGCTGTTGCACATTGTCTGCACAGGCAACCTGCGCTTGCTGACAATGCGTATAAATTATGAATGCGATATGCACTCAGTCGCACACTCAAACTCACCCAGATATAGACCCAAACGGCCAGAGAAGGCTCTGGTTATATCAGGTGGGCTGTGTTTCGGTTCTGTGGGCTGTGTTTGCAATAAATTACCTTTCGATAATTTAAAAAAAAAGCTACATGAAAATTGGTAAATATGGTACATGGTATAAATTTATCATAAATATTTACAAAAAAAAAAAACGTACAATTAACAAATCTAGTTCACGAAAGAAGTCCAAATTTTTGATAAATGTTTTATGAGACTAATAAAATAAAATAGTAAAATGTTTTCCTGTCATAACTAATCATAACTAATTTGAAGGCAGATCTAAATAATATTCTAATTTAATGTTTATACATTCAAATTCAATAGCAAAAATTATGCTTTGGCTTTTGATCATTTGTTAAATAATGTTTGTGTTCTGTGTCTCAAGAGAATCGAGTTCTGCTCAAATAAATTGCAACGTGTTACGATTTATAAATACACCTATTAAACTATAACTGTAATATGTTTATATTATTTCAATGATAAATAATTTCAATAAATTTTTGTGTTGGCACAATTTTTATATTATTCAATACTCATTTTATAAATTTATGTTTCTACCATATAGAATTGTTAGGTCAGTTTAAAATGCTTTTCTGTTAGTCAACGGTTTAAAATAAAATTATAAATGAATATATTCAAAAATCTGTGCGCAAGTCTAATTTTCATAAATTTACAATATTAAATGCTATCAACTGCGATTTAAACAACCCTTTTTTGTTGAGCAGCGCTTCCCCAACAATCAAATCGTATCTGAATATTCATTCTGCAAAAATTGAACACAAAATGCTATTGTTGTAGCGATAACTGTGGTTCTTGTTATTGTTATTGTTGTTGTTGTTTTTGTTGTTGTTGCTGAACTGCGTGCACAAAAACGATTAAAATTTTAAATTTACACGCAATGAGAGAGTTGGACGCAAGCCGAAGCCGAAGCAGAAGCAGAAGCAGGAGCAGAAGCAGGAGCAGGAGCAGAAGCTGTTGGAGCCGTTGACCAAGCGGAAGCCTCGTTTATGATTTGGAACTAATTGCAGCGCGCTGTGAGACCAGTAAGCACAGCTGAATACAAGTAACAGTAATCAAGTCGAGTGTGCTCGACCAGCAGATACCCCCAAAAGATGCAAAAGATGTGCAACACATTTATGTCAAACGTTGCTCAGTTTATAAATACTATTGACAAATATCACAAAATCTGTGTGCAGTTTCTCCGATCCTTGGCATGATTGATCATGTGGGAATATGAATATATAAAGTGAACTAATGCTTAACTACTTACGAGTGATATCTCCTCAGTTCTTAAAGACTCCCAGATCATTGCAGCGTAGGGTATAAAAAACAGCAGGGCGCGTCTGCAGCTATGAATATGGAGGCGGAGCTGCCGCACAAAGGGTAGAGGCAAATAGAGAGTGGGATGAAGAGGGTGGGAAGAGGGTATAACGGAAGCAGTTCGGGTAATTACAATTGCATTGCGGTTAACGGTCGAGGCACACGCTAAATCACTCAACGGGTGCGGGTCGTGGGTGAGCTCGATGCTTGGTGGTTGCTTTTGGACGGTTGCTTTGAATAATGCAACTGCAACTGCCGCAAGCAATGGCGGTTAGCGGGTGGAAGAGGCATGTTCGCCAAGAAACCAAGGCCCCATTGCATTCGCAATGGCGAAGAAGAAGGCTGTTGGCCAAATGCATAACTCAAAATACACAAATAACCTGGCAAAGAGAGAGAGAGAGAGAGAGAGAGACAAACAAATCCAAATGCTCCAGCTGGGCATTCCAAATCGAGGTGTGGTCAGGTGGGCCAGGAGCGGCTTGTGTATAGGTGCTTGGCCTTCTGTGCTCGGCTTATGGCATTGGGCATTATGGAAATTTTGTTGACTTACACAAATGAGCAAATCCCGAAAATGTGGCCCAGCTCCTCAACATATGAAATTGCATATAAATATTTACGCGACATGGTCGTAAATTAATCGGCGGTGCCAGAGGCGTAGTCAGCACGCAGCAGCAAAAACGTCTTGAGAATTATACACAAATCGATGAAAACTTAAGTATTTCTAAGCGAAATCAGTAGTTTAATATATGTGTGTACAAATGTTGTAAACCCGTGTTCAGCCACACAGGCAGTCAGACAGAGATCACATTATCAACTCGACAGTCGATGCTGATAAAGAATATATACCTTGTGAGATCGTTTTTGATTTATAAATACTGTTGCCATTTGAGCAATACGTTAGTGTATTAAGAAATTAAAGTATTCAGCAGGGTCAAAGTTATGGCACCCCTAAAATAATTATATATTTTAATTTATTTCTGTGTATTAACTTGGGAATAGTATCTTTTCTACACCTATCTACTAATCCCATTTGTCTACACCTGTGTCCACTGTCTGAGCGAAACTTAGTGTCCATACACTTGGCAACAGCTTAGGCAATAGTCCAAACAGAAACGAATCTAGTGGAAAGAGACCAATGATTGTCAAATATTGCATTTGTCTGGCATTAAGCGGGAAATTCATTTTTTATTTAACTAGTATAAATTTGTATATCAAAAATTGTTGGCAATTGGAGAAGCAGCTTAAAACTATTTAATAGTATTTTGTTAAATTTAGTGTAAACGCATTTCAATTAAATCACCATTAGTTATTTTTTTATTGTTATATACAATTCTTAAAACACACAGAAAAATCAATTAATTTACTGGCAATTGCACATGCTTTAAAGGCAAATTCAAATTGACAATAAATTAATTCAAAAACAAATAAATAATAAGAGCAAAAAATACGGAATAATTCATAAATAAAAACAAAATTAAGTGCAAAAAAAATACAAAGTGAATAACTAAATATAAACAAAGGAATTTGTATTAATTTATGTATCATAACAAACAGCTAAAGCAAAATAGAAAAAGAACGCGAAGGACTATCGAAATATCGACGGCTGATACCCTGTAACGATATCTAGGTATTAAATATATATTTTTTATCTCTTATAGATGCAGATCTTCAGATGCTTTAAATAAAATATAACCCGTTGGCAAACGATGATATATTAAGGCTGTTGCATCTTTGAGGCGCTGCAATACCCTGTAAATATTTACAGGGTATTAAGTACGCAGACTGGCATAATTAATAAACCTCTATGCAGACTTTCAGCTCATTTCATGTTCAAAATCGCATATAACAAGCATCAAATTAAATAATTAAATCAGATTAAAATTTGCCTACCTGCTCGCACTCCCGCACAGCTGCCAGGGGATGCGTGGATGCGTGTGAGCGAGACAGCAATTGAGACAAATCGAATTAACAAATTGCGCACTCAATCACAGGAAACCAGTTGAGAATGCATCGCAAAATGCAATCAAAAACTGAAATTGCAAAACTTATTGCAAATTCGCACGTGGCTGATGCTGCACTTCATTAATTGCATTTGAAAACGCATGAAATGCGAATTAAAATGCTTTATTGAGAGCCAACCATTGCACTCGATTTTAATATGTGTTTTTCACATATTAATTCTTCGCAATTTTACTCAAATTAAATTAAAATATTTATTATGCTGTTCTGGCATTCAAATTGCAGATCTTCTTTCTGATTCGATTCTTATTTGCTTATACTCCCAATGTACTCTGATTGCTCACATGGTCAAAAATATAATAATTAAAATAATTTAATTTAATTAATCAAACAGCTTATCAAGTTGCACATTTGCAGCCAAAACTTACAAATACTTCATTTATTTGTAATTTCAAAAAACTTTATATTTAAAACTGATATTCATCATTTGTAGTTTTTACGCTTTGTTTTTGTATCTTTATTTAGAAAACAAAATAAGAAACATTTTAGTAACTAATTCGATGAACGAAAGCCAAATGGGTTTTGAGTTTTCTATGGGTCCGCCACACAGCGAATTTCCTGCATCAGCCAAAAACAAAAAATGATTTGACAGATTTGATTTTCGGTTAGATTTTTCTTCTTCATTTCTCTCATGTTTTATCATCTATTTATATGAAAAGAAGAGAGTATATTGGTGTGGAACTAGAAACATAAAACTTTGAATATCTACTCGGCTGTGCCCACATCTGTGTATAAGTTAAGAATGGGAAATTAGAAGTGCGAAATCGATTAGTATCAAATTAAAAACAAAAAAACACATAAATGCCTTTAAGTTTGAAGTTGAGATTGGTGGCGACATTTACAAGATTTGGTTGCACAATTCAAGTGCTAAATTTACCAAACTTGAATAGTTGATTACTAGAAACCTTCTTTAAAAACTGGTAAATAGACCTAAATCACACCAGTTTTATTTCTAGCTCAGATCAGATTTAAATGGTAGATGAATAAAAATCTTTTCAATTAATCAACCCAAAATTCAGTTAACTGGGTATTGCGCCGTCGGGTTTGTCTCATTTGTATGCTTTAATGGTTTGATGAATTTTTTTTTATTTTAGCAGACTGCTAAATCCAAACACAGACAGTTAGCCACAGACGGTCGGCTCGCATAGACAAATAAACAAATCTCGTGAAGTGCTCAAACACACACACACACACACAGATACAGTGGCAAACACAGATACCAATGCAAAATGCGGAAGATAGTCGGGAAAATGTGTTTGCGTTTCTCACTTGCCTCGCTCTGCGGTTCCATCTCCGTGTGTGTGTGCTGTGTGTATGTGTGCTGTGTGTATGTGTGCATGTGTTTGAATGTTTGTGTATGTTTGTGTGCGTGTGTTTCTGTCTCTGGCTTAGCGTGCGTCAACATTTTGGCAACACTCTCGTACTCAACCTGTTGTTGCCACTCGATCCACGCAATTAATTTCTATATCACAACTGAAGTGGCCGACCGCCCCCCTCCCCCTGGCCTTCGGGTTGGGGTCTGCTCTGGCCGCCAGGGTTGCTCCAGACGCGAACATTAAAAATTAAACCAAAACAAACAGCTAACATCAAAAGCCGCCAAAAAGCAAAATATAAAAAAAAAACAAACAAACACTCAAAAAAAGGGTAGAAAGAAAGTGGTCAGCTAGGCAATATCCGGCGTTCTCTAACGGTTTTTGTGGTGTGAGCCCCGCCTCCCCCTTACCACTCGCATTTGGGGGTACTACGGCTGTCTGATTTTTAAGCCGTTTGTGGTGCAACCAGCACAAGTGGTTAGCATGTATTTTCCTAGGCATGTATGTGACAGCCACAGCAAGCGTTCCCATCCAGCATCAGCAATAAAGCATCCGATATAATCGAGAGTATGTGGCAAGCAGGTAGTGCAAATTAAGGTATATTTAGCTATATTTAAATATAGCTAATAAATTAAACTAGTCTTTACTTAATTAATTATTTTAATATGAAATTTAGCTTTACTACTCACTTCTAATACAGTTGAATTTAAATAATGTATTCTGCTTATATACTTTATAACAAATTAAGAATTTCAGATACCCGTTGCTTATCATCAGTTGTACTCGATTTAGATATAACAATCTAAATAAAATTCTATCAGTTGTCAAAATTATGCCTAGCTTTCGAATTTATCAGTTATATCTTGCTGATATTATTTATTTTATTTTTATTTTTTGTCGAAAACTTATCTACGTAACGTATACGAAACTTATATACTTAAAACTTGTAGTGTCTAACTGCTAGAATCTCTCTTGTCATAGTTAGAGGGATTGACACCAAAAATTTCATCAAATTAAAAAAATATATATGCATTATCCTGCCATTCACATACTTTTGGACATGTTCATTAAATCCATTTAAAATCAATTTTAATTATATTTAGTTGTAGTTCTTAAACAACAATTGTTCATAGTTTTTGAAATTACATACATTTTTCTGTCTTTTTGCAATCAGCGTTATATTTCATTCAACATTTTGGATTACCAAGTTCCACTAACATTTGAAGGGAACCCAACAATTGCAGAGCAAATGCAGAATGCAAACCTAATGCGAAAAACACATTGTGCCTCACTTAGAAACTGTTGTGCTTTTTATGCCTAGATTTGGTGAGGATTTAAAGAGAGAGAGAGTTCGGAGTTACAGTAATACAACAGCGACAGCAGCAAACTTGCAACACGGCCAGAACCAGTAGCAACAAAACAGCAACAAAACTGATGTTTTCACGCGCGAGATTTACGAGTGGCGTTCATTTTGGGTAAATCGTAAACGCACTTCAGTTTGTGTTTGCGTGTTTCTGTATTTGTGTGTGTGTGTGTCCATGTGTGTGTGTGTGTATGTGTGTGTGTTTATCTTGCCCAGCCGCGAGCTGGCTGCCTGGTAGGCTTTTGGCATAAGAGCGGCAAACAAAAATGCGGGCAGTCGCTTCCAAAAACAAAGCAAATAAAAAAAAAACAACGAAATGCGCTTTGTGCCCGCGGCACAGCCAGCAAGGGTAAGGGAAAGGGATTGGAATAAAAGTGGAGTTTATAGTGGTTAGCAATAAGAGTTAAAGTAAATTGCCAGTTTAAGGCATTTAAGCAGCAACTACAGGTTTGGTATACCATCTAACATTAAATGTAGCTCTCTCTCTCTTTGAAGAAAACAATGCTGGTCGACAAAGAAGGGCACAAGGAGTCCAAGAGCGAGAACAAAAACGGCTCACGGCAATGGCCAACATTAAAAACATCCGTTTCCGGGAGCAAACACACACATAGACAGCCAGACAAAAGAAATGCAACGGAAATGCCACAAAGTTCAAACAAGCAACAGCGAAAAACCGCACAGGCACCAGGCAAACACTAACAACATTAAAGAAGAGATACCACCCCCCAACACCAACACCCCCCCGCCCCCGATCCCCCTTTTGGTTTTTGAACTCTGCACTCTCATTACTGAAAATTGCAATAAATTTTTAGTGCACAAAATTATTTGAAGTGCCCGCCAAACACACATAAAAACGTCCATAGCAAATTTACGAGAGAGAGCAACTAACACACACACAAAAAAACAGAAAGATAGCAAGAAAAGAAATCGCTTAACTTTCCTAAACTGTGCAAGTCCAGTGAAAGAAAAAACTAGGCAACTAGTTGAAGGGGGAGGGGATGAGGGTAGAGTCGTTAGTCGCACCGTAAAGTGATTGGAAAACCAGCCAAGTAACAGGGCAACAGAAGATTTTAATTGCTTTTCCACAGACGAAGCAAACTCCGCGATTTGAGTCGAATCTTGCCATGACGGATGAGTTATGACAAAAGGGCTTAAATTGAATTTTGGAACTTGACTTTGGTTACCAACACGAATTTAATGCACTTCACAGCAACAGCAGATTGTTTGATGGATTACTGACAAGCAGCATTTTTGAATGTGCGCTCTTTAAAATTGAATAAAACTATTTTGACAGCATTTTAGCCAATCATTTTTTTAATAGATAATATAACTTTTTTCAATAAATGCCATTGAATTTTTGCCACAAATGGTATCAACAACATTTATTTGATAAATAATTTTTCCTTAAATAAAATTTTTAAAATTCCAACTAAAACTATATTTTTAAATGATAATTTTACATTTAAAGGCTGGTTTTTAAAAGCTATCATTTAAATAACAGCTGCATCTTACTCAAAGGGATTCATCCAATTTACGATATTTTCTTTGCTCTTGTGCAAAAATGTTAGCTTGTATGGCAAAAATGAAGACTCGGCGGATTTAGATTTTCATTGCTTTTTGTCAGCGTTTTTGTACGCTAGTTTGTCAAACCAAACTTGCAAAGTTCAGCGCAATGAAGATAAAAAAAATACTGTTTTTTTTTTTGCTTAATTTTTGGCTTAACAGTTTCCGACATTTTACAAATGAACACCATATTGGGCGATTAAGGATCCCTGATAATCGTTAATTGAATAATCGAACTCAAATTTTGATAGTAAGTTTGGTGCTGGAATCCTTCTAAATTCATTTATTGAAATGCGGATATCTAAATGTGACTGCATTGAAAGAGCTATTTAGCTTTAATAACTAAATACATTCAAGTAAAAAATTCGCAGAAAAGTTGGATTTGATTAACCTTTAATTTTAAACGAGTGCAATATTCGTTTGGATCATTGATGCAATTTGGAATCCAACCAAACTCATAATTAAATAGTTTTGCATACATAAAACAGAGAGTTTTACAAATGTTTGTAAAAAAAAGGTTGAGACTCGAATAAAGAACTGTTGAAACTGCCAGAGAAATATGCCATTAATCAGGGGAAAAGTGAAAACTTGACGTATTCCGATTGCCATTTTGCATATTTTCCCTGCTTTATTAATGACTATGAGAATCGAGTTGAGCTTTTTGTAGCTGGATAATGTTAAATAAAATTGCATACATTGATTTTTAAAAAGTTAATTGGACTGCTCGAATACAATATTCAACCATACATATACATAAATATATGCCCACGGACAAACACACACACCCACATACACCCGCACACACACAAAGAGAGAGCCTATAACAGCTTCTTTTAATCCATTGAATAAAATTCCATATTGATACTCTTTGTACTATTTACCTCGCACATTTTTGTGATGATTTATTAATGATGCTTATTTTTATTGCTTAATTGGTGATTTTTGCATGCAAAAACAAACACACACACAACATCGAAGTCCAATTGGAAATGTGTGATTAATGTGCTTAATGTGAAGCAACTTCAAGTATGCTAAAGTGCTTCAGTTCATATATGGAAATATTGAACATATATGATTACTCTAATTAAATTTCAACATTCATATTAAATTAATGTGGGCTTTACTGAAACTCAAAATATATATAAAAATTATAAAATTTAATCAAATTGATTATGTTCAAAAAGGCATGCCAAATTATCGTTTATTCTGATTTTAAATAAAAATCAATCCGATTTCAACAACGTGATGAAAATTTGTATATAAATTAAGATAAATTAAACAATTAAGACTGATTAATATTCATGTTAAAGGACCATTTAAAGTAAGTTGAGAGAGCTCAAAAAGCCAAAGTCCAGATTTAGTTAATTAATTATAATAAGTTTTAATTTATAAAATTTGTACTTCTAATCTGATCTTATTGAAATTGTAACAGTTTATGAAATATATATATCTGTCTATCTTATATATAAACTGCAATTCAATAAAATTGTGTAATTTATTGTGATACTTCGATATTGTCGATAAAAAAAAAATTAAATTTGGACTGCATTTGGTTTAAAGGAATTTATTATAAATGAACATGAAATTCGAAATGAGTTCACAAATTTGAATGTAGCATTGTTCCACAAGGTAAACCATGATTAAATAGCAATGATTTTAAAAATTTAATTAGTACGTAAAATTACAAAATGTTAATATTGATTATTAATGCATTTGGTTTGTATAATTAATAAAACATTTAAGCGTTTATTTTATTTATATAACAACGTGCATTTATTTTTAATTTATGAGTAGTATTTTTCAATTTATTCAAAATGAATATTCAATTAGTTATAAGCAAAGATTAGAATAATTCATTATCATTTGCATTTCATAAAATGACTGAATAAATGAATGATTTATAAGTGAGATGCTCGCCACACATCGCCACATTATACCGCAAAATACTATTTTCAAATTTTGCAATTAATTTTTAAACGTTTGCAAAAGCCTTTTTTAATAGCTGGCTTTAAAATCGACGCACTCGTTAAGCAAATCCAAATATTTAAATGACAATCGGTTCACGGTTCGACCAAAAGATACTCTTTATTTTCCACAGGGAGGGAGTGGGCATGGCTGGCGTTAATCAACGCCCTCAAACCAATCTACCAATGATATCGGTGGATGGGGACATTGAAAACACTTTATGGGCATTGTTGGCGCATTGTCTCGCTTGATTATGCCCGACAGATTTTGATGCTGGTGCCGTTTTTTATGCACGGGCACATGACGCGCAGACACATAAATTTCACAGACTCAACGCCATGCCGAACCCAAAGCCGAAGCAAAAGGACTGCACTCAACTCTGGAGCACGCAGCGACTTACATACATATAAACTCATATATAACTCGTGGAAAACAATGCAACACCAGCGCTATAATAGCGAAAACTTTGGCATGGTCTGAGATTTGTCCAATTCCCTCACACAACATTCCTTCTATGAGTTGTTGTCGGCTCAGACTGCCTTTTTGCATATGCATTTTTTTTTTTAAATACTGCCAAAAATATTCTGAATCTGGCTATTAAATATTTTGAAAATTGTACACCCAATTTGTAATGTGGTTGTTATTTAATGGTGGTTATTTAATATAAATTAGTAGGCTTTTTCTATAAAATTGTTTCTTTTCTTTCTATCAACTTTCGATTTGTATCAATATTCGCATTTGATATCCGAGAAGTTAAATACCATATTTAAAGGCTTAGGCACTTTTAGTCTCGGAGATCTGGTGGTTATCATTTTATAATGCCATTTTCCATTTTTAATGGACACAAAATATAAAAAATTTTTAAATTAATATAACTACAAGCCTAAAACATTTCACAGATAAATATGAATTTAAAACTATTAATTTATAGCGTATTGAATTAGTCGTTATCAATTTATGCTCTAAACTCAATTACTTCACGTAGGATAGTTCTTTTTAACCATTTTAAATTAACATTTCATTGCCGCAATTAACCTCAAATTCGTCGCAGTGTACCAATACACACACATGCATTAATTCATTGCTGTCCTTAATTTGAAAACTGAAACTGCAGAGAACTGGTCAAGTGGATATTAAAGTGAAGCAAATGAGGCACAAAAAGTAAACACACCAAAATGAAAGAAAAAATGACGCAATGTGCATAAGTATGTGTGTGTGTGCTAGTGTGTGTGTATATGGAGTGTGCGTGTAAGCGTTAACCAACCCCAATAATTTAAGCACAATTTATGGCATTTAACTAAAGATACGCAGCGCTGACCAGAGGCCCCTTCACCCCTCCCAAACATGAGGCCGAGCAAAGAATGGTCAATGGACCAGACAAAACCGTTAGGCAAATGTTTTGTGTTGTTGTCTTTTTTTTTGTTCTCTCCATTTATGTCTGCTTCTAATCCTTACAGCACACTCACACACATACAGAGAGAGAGAGAGAGAGAGAGAGAGAGAGAGAGAGAGAGCGAGATGGAGTCTCAGTATTCATTTGACATAAATCAAATGCTATACTTTATGTGTGTGTGTGTGTGTGTTTGTGTATGTTTTTGTGTGTGTTTGGTCTTTGCTGGTGTTGCATAGTGTTAATTAGTATTTAATCTATGAACCATACATAAATCCCTTTTTGGCAAGGACACTCAATTTTCTTGCCGCTACGCTTTTGTTGCGCCTTAATAAATTGCCAATTGTGTGTCACAGAAGTTAAGTCAACTAATTGCTGCATTTACTTTGTGCGACAATGTGTTTTTTTTCTTCTTATTTTTGTTGTTGTTGTTACTGTTACTGTTCTTGTTGTTGTTGTGTCTGCCCAGGAGGAAATTTTAAAGAAATCTTTGTTTTATTTTGCATTATCTGCTGACTCATCTAAGTGATTTTAATCTAATAAATATTTTGTTTATATTTTCTATTTATACCTTGAAAAATTAAAAAAATTAAAAATGTATATAAAAATGTATTTTACTTTTTTATTAACAGCTGAGTTCAAAGTATTTCAGCATTCTTACTCATATTTATTTTGATAGGTGGAGCGATCAACTCTAATTATATTAGAGTTATAAAATTGTCAAATGAAAACAATAAACTTTTTCTAAGCAATGCAAAATCGTCTTTGGCTTTGGTAGAATCCGTATTGAATAAATGACTGATGAATAAAACTTTCACCTATTTTATATTTTATGAATACAGACCGTCATTACTAAAAAAAATACAAGGCTTAAGATGCATAAGTAATTTGGATAGTTCTTGACTGGTTTTAGATTATAGTCATGATAAGGCAGATCCATAAGTGCCTAGTAATTTTAATAATTCTGGTGCTTACTGATTTTACGCATGATGGTGTTAAGATTGCCTTGGACATAGCTAATTCCCATTTTTACAACCGACAGGTCTAAATAGGCCTTAGTTTTGAAGAGTTACATTTTCGTTCTTAAATGTAACTTATAAATTACCTTAACTAGGCTGGGACAAATTACTATGACTTATAAGACTAAGATTAAACAGAAAGCACAAACGAAAGTTTGGAATTGCGAATTTAATGTGCGGAAGGCATGAAAAATAAGCAAATATTTCATATCTTCCAATTTTAACATTACCCGGATCGGAATTGTGCAGTCAACACTTTGTTGACAACAACTACTGTAAAAACACGTAACACGAAAATTGCGAGTTGGATTTTAGTGCTGTATGTGTGTATGGTGTGTGTTGTCTTTTAGCGGTGCGAAAAGTGCCAATAAAACATTTTAATTGATTGCTCGCTAAGCTGTTGGCAAACACTTTGCAAAAGCTGCCACCCTTCGATCCGCTCATCCCCTTCAAACCACCCCACTCCAATGCAAAAGTTTTTTTCACGGGCTGGCGCCATCAGTTGGATGTTTGCTGTGCTCGCTAAAAACTAATGCGAACATTTGCATTGCAAATTGCGCCTTTTAAAGAGCGACAATTACAGTGACAACGGTACGGCTCCCGCCACTATTCCCGCCGCTGTCGATTTGTCACCCCGCCCCACACCAATCAAACAAAAGTATCCCCGACCCCAACACACTGTCTTTGAAAGCAATTAGCGATTAGCGTGTAAAACTTTTAAGCAGCAGGCATCACACATACATATGCATGCATGTATGTATATATTTGTATATGTATGCTGTTTGTGTGTCTTTTTGACAGCAGCACATTAGTTTGTGACGTCACAGTTTCTTATATTTGCAATTCGTACAATTTGTGTTGGTAATGTGGTGATTGCTGTTACCGTTGCTGTTGTTGTCGTTCATGCTGTTATTGTTGCTGTTGCTATTGTTGTTTTTGTTGTTGTTGACTGGCACCACAATATGCCATTTGCAATTTGAAATCGCTCATTGATTTCGCTCATCTGATTTTGCCTGGGATTTTAAATGCATTTGCAATTTCCTGACTTGCTGTTTTAATCGTGTGCATTAAAATCAGCGCACTGATGCATTTTAAATTCAAATTAAAAATCACTCGCCCCAAAATGGAGACGGCATCTGTTGCATGATTGCAAATTGAGCAGCCAAAGAGATATTTAATTGAAGTATTTAAAATATTACCCAAATTGATCAAGTTTAATTAAAAAATGCATTAATGAATGACAAAATAATTTAAAATTTATTTTCTAACAGTATTTTTCGCTCTATATTATGTACCTTAATTAAATTATATATTTTGAATAAATAATTGCAAACAATGTTTTTATTATTTGTTCTTTAGAAAATAATACATTGAGATACCACAAGAGATTACTATAAATACAAATATATATTTGTAAATAATTGCTGTTCAATGAGTGTATAGAAATCTCATGTTATTAATTTAATATAATTGAATTAGTTTAAAATAAATATTGATTGCCATTATTATCATGTCAACTAAAAGAGAAGTGCATATTCAGAAAAGTAACCTTTTGGAAAATATAGTTAATATTAATTTACAAAATAGTAGACTTTGAAAAAAAGAAAAACAAACTTTACAACTATACTCAGTAAAACGAACAAAAGTAGAAAAACCAACATTATGGCCACAAATCCAAATCCGCATCCCCAATATGATGAGCAATTTCTTAAGCAACCCTCGAAGGTAGCCGAGGCCATTGAATTTCTGCAAATGATGACTACTGCTAACAAAATGGATGAGTAGGTTAGAGTGAAATAACATTCCAGAGTTTTATTAAGTTAATATCCGCTTTTTAAGGGGCAAAAAAAAGGAGGCGACACCGACTGTGGACATCAGTGCGGACGTTACAGATGACAATTATTTTGTCACAGCCCGTTCGACATCTGCAGATTCAATTTCGAAGAGTAAATCCATGATAAAGGCCAAATCGAACACCAACCAGTTCACATTCATGCGCCAACTCGATCAGAGCGATGAGGAACGCGCCAAAACGCGCATTGAACGCGAACGCATCGCAAACAATTATCGTAGGTGGGTCAAAGTATTCGTTAGATACAAATTGACTAATTACCTATGCACTCTGAAAAACCAATGGAAGAAGAGATCTTTGTCCGATAGAACCTTATATATATATATGTCCAACCATCTGTCCACCTGTCGACCGCAGAGAATAAACTTTTGTGCATTATGGGCAGATGAGTTTTATTTTGATAAAATATCGCTAAATATCGATTTCCGATTCTGGGCTATCTCGAACTTAATTTGATTGCTATTAGTAATATATGCAAAACAAATAGTTAGTTTATATATCCCAATACCAAATATACATGAAAGAAATATATCTTAAATCTGCCCCCAAAACAGGGACAAGTAAATATCTAACGAATTTTTAGAGTTTTAAATTTATCAAACTTGTTTGTTAGATTAATTTTATTTTCATATAAAAATTGATAACTATTCGCATTTCTTGCATCCTTGTTATCGATATTTGCCTTTTTTGCTTGTCTCTCTGCCGTTTCTAGACTTGAATGTCTTTATAATTAAAGAGATTTAGATTTCAAATGCATATCTATTAAACACGGTAAAATTATATTGATCAGCTGTTAATCCGTTAAAAAGTACAAAATTAGATAAACATAATGTACTACAATAAGCAAGTCTATTGCTGAGAAAATGGTATTTCATAGTCGTGACTACAGCTCCATAACTTATTTCAGACTTGGCAATGCAGCTTATCGGAAGAATCAGTTAAAGAATGCAATTGAGATGTACACCAAAGGATTGGAATATATAAACAATACGCCCGTTCTATATATCAATCGGGCCTGCTGCAATATCAAGTATGATAATCGATTTTAAGGCATGCAAAATTTAAGGGATTTATTTCATTTTCAGGCTACGCAACTTTAAGATCGCCATCATGGACTGTGATTATATATTAAGAGAATTGGATCCGAAATATGTACGCGCTTGGATATATCGTGCTGGGGCCTATAAGCGCCTCAATGATGAGAAAAACTTTGAGGAGTGCGTTTATCAGGCGAAGCGTCTCAATTGCAAAGATATTGAATTTATTGATGACTTTTTAGAAAAGATGCGAACTTTCTTCTAAACGCAGTTTGATAATACACAAATCACAATATTTAAGCTAAGTTGTATTATCTTTGACGAATACTTTAAGAAGTGAAACGTTAAGAGTTAATTTTCACACTTTCGCTTAATCGATTGCGTTTTACCGGAAATGATGGAGTCTGGTCAACCCTCGTTAAGAGCGTAAAAGCCATCATCTAGGCAATCATTTGGGATTATCTACCTCAATGATTTCTTTTCTTCTTTTTCCTCTACGATTCTTTTTTTTCTCATTTCCGCTTCAGTTTGGCTTATCGACAGCACGTTGAGAGTTGAACAACTTTCAGTTGATTAGCCGTGCACTTTTTATTCTCTAATTAACTGCAAGTAACTCGCTCATAAAAGTCAAAAAAGAAAAGGGCAAGAAGAAAAGCCGAAAAAAAAGGTTTAGCAATTGATTTTTACGGTTTGTGCGAAGAAACGCGATTGAAAAATTAATTGAAAACCTTTTCGTTTTTGGTATGTTTTGTTTTTCATTTTCTTGGGCGTTAGTTTTTGATTTCAACCACGCATTAAATGCGCTAAAATGAAATCAGTTAGTTGAAATTAGTGTCTGCAGGACATTAGAGCACTCCAAACACACACACACAAACACACACACACACACACAGACTCCAAACTGGGCAGGCTTGAAAAATTGTCGGCGTGTATCTGGGACTGCAGTCTAGTCGAGTTTTTCGGTCGGCACTTTCAGTCAATTTGATTTTTTTAATTAAATTTATTATGGCAAACAGCATAAAATTTTATGTGGTTTAGTTCATTTCTGGGTCACATTGCTAATGACTCTGGGCTCCGAGTCCCCAGAGCGAGTCGCATATGCATTGCAAGATATTGCAAGCGAATGCAGTCAGTTGTGTAGCAAGGATACTCTAGGACACTCCAGGATACTTCAAAGTTGGGACACTAATCTGCTGCTAATGCCTTTTACTTCGTCTCCGGTTTTCGAGCAATGAAATCTGCTCTATTTCTGTTCCGCATCGCTTGTTGCTATTTTATTTTTAGTATGCAGTTGATTATTCAATTATTTTTTTATGAAATTGTATTTTTCATTTGGATGCCTTTTGGTTTTCCATGCAATTTGTACACACTGAGTGCTTTACTGTTGTGCAATATGTCTTCTATAATTGTAGATGTATATTTTTGTTTTTGTATAAGTTAGTTGCCTGAAATTTAAAGCTTAATTGCTTTGGAATTGCAATTTGATATTTATGTTTGACTTTTGCTTGCCCAAATGAGTGTTAAGAGCTTGTTTACCAATGGAAAATATACAAGTTGTATTAAATTAGGTTATGCCAAATTATATGTTATCATATAATTTAAAGCTTACTCTGATTTTTTGATTGAATATTAAACATTTTCTAAGCATCTCAGTAAAATAAAACAATTCTGCTCTGGGAATTTAATTGTTTAACAAAAGCATTTAATTTCTTTCATTAACATTTTCAAGCCACAAAATTAATTTTAACTTGTCCACGAAATCGCGAAAAATTCGAAAAGCTATTTTACGCTTTTAATACATTCCCAATATGTGCGGCACACCTGATCCACGCATAGAATGGCAGAGATTCCCAGAGAGAGGGGGAGTCAGTGTCCCCTAATCCAAGAGTGGACGTAAAATAAAAGCGAAAATGTAATTTATTGGGCGAAACAGGGCACAGCAGAGTTCTACTAAAATATATAGAGAAAGAGGGGCACAATGTTAATGCCTCGATTTATATCTCTTATGTACAGAGTGTAAGGAATACGCGAACACGCTCCATTTACGAGTGTATCGAGCTTAGCACATTGCGTATACGCAACATGTGCTGGCCGTAAACATTTTCGTTCTCACATTTAACAGCCAAATGTGTTTAATTGCAAAAAATGGTAATTTATACCCCATTGGCAGCTAAAACATACAAATGAAAGATGCATGAATGAGGGTAGTGGTGGGTGAGTGGGTGTGGGGGGGAGGGGGCTAATTAAAGCCCAGTTGCCAAATACGACTGTCGTAGCTGAAGTTTTCCATTGTTAGCTCAATCGCATGGAATAATTTATTAATTAACTACAATTCGAATGAATGAATGAACGATTACTGAAGCTGCCAGTCCCACTGAAAGGGGCTGTGACTGTGACTGTGACAGGAGAGAAGTGGCTAAGATGGCAGCAGCAGCTGTTGGACACGTGCTAAAGGTGACACCAAATATAATATAAATATATATATATAAATATATTCATTATATATCAGATATCATTATATAAAAGATTAGTAAATGAAAATAAATAGCTTAAAAATATATCAAAGTTGTGAGTTGCATGAATTCGTGAGTTGTCGTGTCACGATAGCAGAGTCGCCTCACACTCCGCTCTGGCGCTGACCGGAGTTGGCTGCCACAGGACGACAATTTGCCATTTGCCATTGCACGTAACGGGAAAATCAATTAAAAGCGCTTTATGTGCGCGACAGTCTTCGGTTCTTCTGGTGCTGGGACAAGTTTAGCGCCTTGGCAAGTGGAACTTTGTTAGTTTCTAATTAATTGTAACAGTTACACAGCGTTTTGCAGGCGGTGGCAGCAGCAGCAGCAGCGGCAGCAGAGGCGGCAGCAGCAGCTGTGCGAGCTACTCCTAAATGGGGCGTGTCAGCAGCGGGTGGAAGTGGTTGGAGGCAAGTGTGGCATCCTTAGTTATTTATGTCAAATGCTCAACATTATTTATGTTGCATATTGAGCGCTTTGTGTTCGCAGTAAATTAACTGGAAATATTCGAACTTCAATATCCACACACAAGCACACACATACACATACACACCCACACACACACACACAAATTGTTTGGGGAATCACAGCTGCCAGTTTCGCTTTTCTTTGTTTATTGCAAGTGTCACAATAAGTTGCCAGTTATGACAATTTTATGTGGCGCTTTCGGTTACCATTTGCCAGTCTAATGAAATAAGCACTTGCGGCATCTTAATTTCATTTGATTCAACACCAATGGGGATGGGGAGGGGGGTAGGCATGCCAATTTGTAGCAAGTTAGTTATAACTTTAGCGTACTGAGATCCATCATAATGTTCTTTTTTGGCTTAAGCTGTTATATCCTAACCAAAAAGTATATCTATGGAGAATATGTTTTCGGCTCAGAAGGTCTAAATTTGCAAATAAATTTCGAAAACATTTTCCCTATACACTTTTTCTAAAATACTTTTTTAAATGTGTGCTTTTCCTCTATATAGGTTTTGTATCGAAAAATCGGTGTATTCAACTTAAAGTCAATTTATAATAATTGGGGTTAAAAACTCCTCTGAAAAACAATCAAAAATTATTAATTTAGTTAAACTTAAAACTTTTAACCATTTCGTAAGAATACTGTGGAAAATAAAAGTAACAAATTTAAATTACAAATAAATTAAAATAAAATAAATTGTGTAAAATTAAGCTTAAATTTTAAAATATAACATTAAGATATAAGATTTATTAAACAATAAGTTTAACTGACAATTGATTAGCGAAGTCTATGCCCGATTTAGGTATATATTATGGTAACCATTCCGATAGTCTCAAAAGCTTTTAGTGACATCTATTACCTTTCAGTAGACCTAATTTCAAAAGCAATGCCTTTTAGCAACATTTGCTTTTATAGGACCATTTAATATCTAAACAGCATAAAGACAGGATTCAGACACCTATCAGTAATTACCAGAAAATTGCCAAGCTGCGAATAATAGCAGCAGTAAACAATGTGTCACACCTTGATACAAACTACGACAGTAAAAAAAAGTGAGGAAAATAAGTTGGTCCCTAGGCAAAAAGCCACAGAAAATACGCTTTTCTGTACTGTGTGTGTTAAGCATGAAGGAATAAAAATTGAATGAAATCCCATGTTCATTTCCGTTTTGGTGGCCCCAAGCCGCATTGTATGAGTGTCTGCGTGTGTGTGTGTGTGTGTGTGTGTGAATGTGTGTTGGGGGATTTTGTGCTGCTGTCGATGGGCTATCAATAGAAGTCGACCCTCTGGGCGCCAAGTCCAAGTAAGCCGCACACTCACATAAGCAAATACACATAAAAAAAAGAAAGGCAAACGGAAACGGAAAAGGCTTAACAGCTGCGTTTAGACGCCTGAAAGAGCTGGCATCTCTGGTTGGGTTAGGGAGGATGGTGCGGGGAGTGTTGCAACTGGACGGACACTCGTGGCATAAGCAGCATAATCATGAAAATTGTCAGTACATAATGCTTCAAAGGCCGTCATCGAAGCCGAAAAGCCGGAAAAGGTTTTTATTCGCAACTTTACTTACTTTATACGCTTGACTCCCGAACAGAGAAGAAGCCTCGGCAAAAATTTGTAGAGCGGAAAGTAATTTTCTTGCGTTTTTTTTTTTTTATTTGCAACGCTCCCTTTTTTTACGAGTCGATTTTCGCTTAGTAGTATCGCCAGAAAATAAAATAAAAGAAAATAAAAGAAACGAAACGAAACGAAAGCAAAAGGAAAAATTCACATGCCGCACTTTGATTTTGTTGTCTGCCATTTTTGTTGTGTGCCCTTTTGTGAAGAGTCGTTAAGCTGCTTGATTAAATGTGAAAATTACAATTTTTAGTTATCGAGTGAATAAAGCAATATTTCATCAGTCAGGCTTAATGCAATCAGTTTTTAATTTTTAAACTATATATATGATAGATTTAAATAGAATTTCAACACAACGACTTTTGTCTGTCAGGCAAAAAGTAATAAAATCTCACTTTTATGGATTTTAACCGATAAAGATTTTCATATGTATTTGTGTTTCCATTTCTAGTTTAAAGAGTATTTGTTTGTCGGCAAAGCCTAATCTAAAGTGGTTTTCTTGATTTTTTGCTGCTGGCGTTGGCAAAAACCAACTTTCGCACGTTTCGATTGTGTAAAGTTTTTATGGCTTTTTGATTTTTTCACTTATTGGCCCCGGCCTCCAGCCTGGTCAGTGTAGGTGGGCTTGGACCACGCCCACATTACTCCCACCACCACCTGGCAAACGAATGGCACTTATATAATTACAAAATAATGGATGGGCAAACCCATTTGAAGACACTCTGCCAATAGCTACTACTATTTGGCCCAATGATGGCATGATGGAAATTGTCGATCTAAAATCTCTGCCTTATCGATGGCCTTTAGTAATGCAAATCGTGCCTAAGTGCCAACTGGCACTGGAAACTCTTTCAGTTGTCAGTCAGTCAAACAGACAGTCATTCAGGCATTGAATCATTGAGGCAACGGTGGCGGTATGCAAATATTTGTGAAAAGTCCCTCGATGCCTTAGTTTGTCAATCTGCACTGAACTCGCTTTGATTTGTCGCCCCTTTTTTTTTTTGTAAATATTTAATGGAGCAGAAGTAAGAGCAAAAGCATGCAAGTGCTTTCCCAGATGTGTTTACATTTGAGTGAAGTAATTTAAAGTTTCAAGTGCCATATGCTCAAGCATTTTTGTATTTTTTTTTTTTGCGAATTCGAAAATAAATAAATTCTATAAGAGATAACAAACAAATCAAAGTCTTACAAAAATCTTATACAAAATAAAGAAAAGCTTGCATTTTCCATATTTATATAAGAACGTTCGTAAATTTTATACAAAGAAAAGTGAATGGGCAAGATGAATATTTTTTCATTCACAACTCTTTTATTTTTAATAAAACTATCAAATATTGTTTTTAAAAATTAAAAAATTAGGTTGGCATTTTGTCTTATATGTTTTGGTTTGTTTTATATGTTTTCTGCCTTTAATTATTACGTATAACAATGCAATTACAATTAAACAGTTATTTTTATATATTTTTCAAATATTCGCTAAACATGAATATCTTTTTGACTCATCAGGTAAGGCTCAAGTTTTGAAAATATAACCACTTAATCATTAGTGTTGAATCAGTTCAGCTTGGGGCATTGTAATTCAATTTGAAAAATATGAAGTATGTGAAGTAAATCGTATATTAGATTTATTTTAAAGAAAGCATATATACTGTATACAACTTATAACAGAAAGTCTACAAAATAATAGCGTAATTTAAAATTCTTTTTATTTGTACTCCGCGTTCTACAATTTATCAGAAAAGGTGACATTTATATTTATGGATATATCGATTCCACTATTTAAATCTCATCTTCCTAACAATTGTTCCTATGGCTGCTATATGATATGTAAACTCAAAACGATTGGTTTCGATTTTCGTAGTGATTGCGAAAAGAGATAAATTTACGATCAAGTAGGATAGCTTAAAAACTAAATCAGTTTTGTTCAAATAAAAAAAATAAGTAAATAAATCGATCGGTTGTACTTTAACCTTGATATGTTCAACGCTATCAATGCGTTTCAGGCTTCACTACAAAATGAATATACCCAATACAAAGGTAAAAAAAAACTGGTTCAGTTATTATTTTACAGTTTTGTAGAAAAATGCGATTTCTGCTTTACTTATTTCATATTGCGGCCATTTCCCCTCGAGCTGCCCGCAAAAAGATTACATGGCACACAAATAACTTTTATTGATAACGAATTTGCAAGTGTGGCAACTGCCTCGCCACTCCCCGCTGCATTCGAACAAATGTGCAACAAAAATGTTGATCAATGCAAATTCGCGTAATGGAAAAAAAATGCGAAAAAAGAATTGTATAAAATATTGAAAATTTATTACGTGCGCCTTTATTTTGTAGCGTGTTTTTTTTGTTATGTAGTAAATAAAATTAAATTATATGCCGAATGCGTGAAAAAAAAAACGTTGAGCAATTTAAAAAATAAACACACTCACAGCAAGCATTTAACACAAGCGAACAAGATGCAAATAAATAAACTACCAACACAAATAAATAAATACATTTATGTGGAATGCAATGCGATTGAATTTGTTTTCAGCTCGCATTTTATTATTATTATTATTTTTATTTGCATTTTTTATGAGCTGTTGTGCATATGAGAAAAGTTGTACAATTTAAAGTATTGCACAAATTTTTTATTTTATTATTATTTTTTTGCCTGAACTATCATTTATATTTCAATTTCAATTTATATGCATTCAAATACACTGACACTCGCTTTGGCAACCCATATTGAAAAAGCTCATAAGTTAAGTGTATGATATATATACATATATATATATATATATTTTTTGCGTTTTACATTTTTTGAAAATTGAAAAACTAAATTATTTATGATATTTATTGACTATCAAATAATCCAGTGCGAGCTTTAAAACCACAGCATATCTTTAAAGTTGGCAACTTTTCAATTTTTACATAATTTAATTACATTTTGAGAAAACAAAAGAAACTGCCTTTTGAAATTTGTGTGCTGCTTTATTTACTTAGGATTATAATGCTGGTTTGGCTACTTAGCCGCCCCACTCTCTACTCCATTACCATTTTGAGATTTAACTCTCTCTCTCTCTCTCTCTCTTTCTCTTTCTCTCTATCAATTTCTGCGTCCGGTGGGCGCTTTTGTGGTTGGCAAACGTTTTGTGGTCGCCGTGCTTTGATTTAGCTCTTGCGGATGCGTCTTGCAATATTTTAGCATATTAAATGAGAGCAAATGGCAGCAAAATGGAAACCGAATCCTGAGCTCCGTCCAAAGGCGTAGCCTCGTCAAAGCCGAGGAGCAGCTTGGCGGTTGCTTGAGTGACAAATTTAAGTGCGACGTCTAAATAGGTAATGTATGACTGATCCAAACAAGCCATTCCCCATTTGCTTACTCTTCCTGCTGGCCTCTCCGTTCATGGAATAAACGTACAAATAATACTTCATTCCAAGCCGCGTCTTAGCTGCTGAATAAACAAGTTTTGCATTTGCTTTCATAAACTTAAATGGAAATCCGCTTAGACTGCCAACAGGCGGCGACCATTGTGTCATTGAGAATGTGCTCTAACATTACGGCATATGCGCTATGTCACTCATCTGGTTATTCGAGAAATTATGGCCAGAAGGTTCAGTTAATTTTGAGCACTTTTCTATATTTCTAAGGCAGCATAATAATTCTGAATGACTTAATAAATAAATTAAATATATATATATAAGAGAAAATAATTATGGGAGTCGCCATGGATCTCATTCTGAGGGCGAATTTAATCGGAATTTGAAATACCAAAGCTAATCTTTGAGTTTCTTGTGACTTAGGCTAAAATTGGATTAGATTTCTTTCTACTTTAAGTAATTTATAAATTTAAATAATTTTTATTTTGCTTTCCTTTTTGGGTCGTATTTGAAAAGAATCTACAAAAATGTATATTTTTATATTGCCTAGATTGTTTTGTTGGAAAAGTAATACAACTGTGTCTTATTTATACATATCAGCTTAAGCAGCTGATTTGAAATCCTCCGTTCTTAAGAACTCGCAAATATATCGAGTATAAATATCAGGTTTGGTTGGCTGTACAATTAGTAAACCGATTAAGTCTGGCGATGGAAGTCAACCAGTTGCTGTTGGTGTTTCTGCTGGGATTAGTGTTTTGTCTTAAGGGTCTGGATACTTGGAAGAATGAGGATCGCTATTGCGATATGCGTCCTTGCTACGCCATGAATTTGGCCTGTAAAAATAATGACGTGAGTTTCGAATCGTGGCTTCCAAAGAACTTAAGACAATTATTTATAATGAACACAGTCACTCAAAAATTGCTTTAGACAAGCGAAGCTGCTTGGGGAGAACGACTACAAAGAACTTATCGAAAATATTTTTAATACGCTGCGCAATAATGTTGCAAGTGGTAAAGTCTATAACAACTTGCGACCAGCTGCGCAGATGGCCAAAATGTCGTGGAACAGTGAATTGGCGTATTTCGCCCGACTGGATGTGAAACGTTGCATTTTATTGCCCCGGCCGTGCATGTGCTCGCCGGACTTCTATCGCGTTGGCAGTCTAGCCGATGTACACGGCTATCCAAATGATAATTCTTCCATGTCTATACCTAGCATCATACGGCGGATAACCAGTAGCTGGATGTCTGAGGTTCGTAGCATTACGCCGTACAACACGCGCCACCTGCCGGCCAAAGATGAACTAAAGTAAGTAACAGGCAAAAGGTAAATATTTTACATAATATGTCCGCATATCATCCCTTTATCATCGATTATATCAATTAAGAATAATCTTTTGTAACTAAAAAAAAAAATAGTTAAGTGAAAAAATATGTAAATTTATGTAGTTTCGGAGGTATATTTCTACTTTTTACATGCAAGAAATATTTATGAAAATTAAATTAAGTCATATTCTGAGAAACAGTCAAAACCTGTTGATAAAACATAAATAAAGTGTATTATTAAAGAAAATTTATAAAGAACAGTGGTAACAGTGAGTGTCGACTTCTGGCGAGCAACAAAATATTATTTACTTTTTACAGTCTTCCATATTTTAATTCAAATAATTTCTTGGATAAAATTTGTGAAAAATTAGTCCTAAAAAAAATAGAGTACTATTCGGGATTTTTATGCCAAAAGCTATATTATATTGTAACTTTTAAAGTAATCATTTTTTTTTATGATTTTTAGTGAAGATATTATGTCAACCACTTTGCTGCTAATCGAGCACAATTCGCAGTTTGGCTGCGCTGTGCTGCGCTATGTGAATGGTTTATACAGATTTATCACGCTGAGCTGTGCATTTGGCACCGACAACGAGGAGGGTCAACGGCTGTACAGATGGGGAATTAAGCCGGGAATCAATTGCCGACATCGCGATGCAACATATACAAATCTATGCGCAGCTGGCGAGAAATATCAGCACTCATTATCCTATAGAAAAATTGATTCTATTAGGTTATCGAAAAGATTTTAATAATATTCATAAAACTGATGTAAATTTGATACCAGTTATTATTGAATTATGCCTTAAAATTACCATGCCTCGTGCTCCCTCAACTAGATCATAATTTATGGCTGACATTATTCCACTTTCTGTGAGTTCAATAAATTTAACAATGCTTTCAAAATCTGCTTTCAATGGACAAATTGTTCACCAGGCAAAATCAAACAACATAATCGCGAAGAAAGAAGAAAAAAAAAAGGAATGGAAGAAAACTATTCAAGCTCCATTTGACGTACATTATTATGCTTAAGGGATGGGGATGAGGATGCGCCTGTCGCCTGATCCCTTAACAGCCAACTGGAAACTAAATCAGCCAGACTCGTGGCAAGCTTTAAATATTTCATGAAATACCAAATCGCCAATGAGAAGAGTTGCTTCTACTGGCAAAGACAAATTCGAAGTAGCATTTTCCTATTGCGCAGTGGTTGATTTTCGAATACACTTCGATTACTTGCTAACTAATCGAAATTTATATTAAATTTTTTAATAGAGTTGAAGCAAGTTTCAAATGATTTAATTGCATAATTAATATTAATATGTTTTAAGTAAATTCCGAAAGAAAAAAATATATTGAAACAGTCATTAAATAATAAAAAAAATTTTACCCAATTAAGATTGAAATTAGTTTAACCAAGCCAAAAACTGATTAAAATTGATATAGCCAAAATAAATTCTGAATACAAAAACTAACTGCTCGATCGGATAAATCTAACGAAATACAATATCAGATTAACTTTTATTCAGATAAATCGTTTAACAATTCGTAGAATCATTTATTAGATACAAAACCGATCTGTCTAGTGCTAAATTTAATCTCAAAATCATAGTACCTCAGGTTAGGGTATTGGACTGGTAACAAAGTATCCAGTCAAATTGCATGTCTTATAAATAATGTAAAAAGTGTGAAATGCGCCTAATGGCGTGCCAAAGGGCGAATAGGATGACAGTTTGGCCAGAGACCCAAACATACACACACACACACATACTAACACACACAGTTACACACGTACACACATTCAGAGGAATGAGAGAGAGAGAAAGTTGGTGCTGACAGGAGTTTGGTTTTTGGCGTTGCATGAAATGTCCCATAAAATGACAATTGTCAGCTGATGCTTCTTACATACATTTTTAATGCTATACTTATATATGTATATATACATATATATATATATATTTGTTCATACAGCTGTTCAGTCGTAACTGAGATCTATGTAACTTTTCGTTTGTTGTTTATTAAGTGTAGATTTTAATACTGAATACATTATAAAGTTTTGCATAACACAAAACATAGCCCCAAAATTTCTCAATTTCTGATAAAAATTTTAAAGCGGCTTCTATACGCATACTGGTTTGGATTGTTAACTGTTTGTGTGGGCATGTCCTGCAATTCTTGTCCACCATTCGGTGGCGGTAAGTTTCCATCGTGTTTCGAGCTATATGGTGGCACATCGAATAAGAAGAATCCCGGCAATGTGCAGACCATACACAATCTCGCCCACAATGTGAAGCCAAAGTTCTACAATGGCGTCGAACTCGATTATTGTCATCGATTGGCTCCCAACAAATTCATAACGGCCAATTGGGTATTTAGCCATACGAGAGCATCCGGATTTCGCTTCGGCGGAATGTACACGTTTCGCATGATGGATGATTTTATGGTAAGTTAATGGAATAAAACTTGCTAAGAAATCATAATTTCAAAATTAAAAATAATTATTTAAACATTTAATTAGACAATGTTTGGCGATTGCTTTTTTTAATAGTTTTGATGTAATAAAATTCTTTTCATACATTTTCATTTGGATTTTCAGCTAACACCAACCATTTCCGGTGATATACATCCAACTACATTGGCAGCCAATTTGAAACTACTGTATTATCCATTTAAGCCGCTACGCCTTGAGGCTACCATACAGAAGCCCGGAGAGAATGTTTCCAATAAAAATGTGGAAACGCAATATACAATTGAATGGACCCGGCCGAGCGATACATGGACAATCAACATAGATAATGCCCGCAAGGATAAAGGACGTTCTACTTTGGCGGTAATGCGATCCATTACCCAGCACTGGGCAATCGGAGGCGAAATACTGCTAGAGTGGAATGAACCAGAGAAACTCCATAATGACTTGGCCCTTGCGGTACGGTAAGTGCTCCACAGTACCACGATAAATCCATCATCGATTCTACTTTAGAATGATTTTAGTTGAAAGTCGCTGCTTTGCTCATTGATAAGATTTTGTCCATGAGGGATCTTTCATTCTTGAACACATCTGACTTGATTATATCTGACACATTTCTCTGTTGCAGATACTCCCATCATCATTACTCGTTTGCTGCATCCGCTTCAAAGAATGGTATGGATTTTAGCTACTGGCAGCGCATTCATCCTCAAATCCAGATGGCCAATTTGTTGGCCTGGAATCATAAAATACGCAAAACCATTGCCACCATTTGCTACCAGTGGAAATTCGAGAATTGTGCCGTGAACGGCATGATTGATTCAGATGCTGTCGTTGGCTTCTTGTGGACCAAGTGCGTAGATGCGGATCGAAATTATACTTACATATATATATATATATATATTATATATTCACATAATGCTTGTATTTTACAGATATCTCACGCACATACCTCTACAGGTGGGTCTCAGTGCGGTGATGAATCTGCCCATAAATCGCTTTTCATTTGGTATTCGATTTGTTGTCGATCCAAGCGGTTTGAGACGCGACGAATGACGTATTTTAATTAATGATTAATTATATTTTTTACCAAATTAACATATATGGTGTTGTACACAGCTTTAAGAAATGTTAAAAGTTAATGGTTCCTTATAGATATCAGAGTGACAATACGCATTAGTAGACAAAAACTGGATCATCTTAAACCTGGGTCTGCTTCAGTTTTATATTACTGCATCATCTGTCTCAGACCAAAAGAGTTCTCTTTAAGACGCATCTTTGAAAAAACTTTAAAAAAAATACCATTTTCTATTTGAATTGTTGTGAAATTAAATTGATAGAAAAGTCGAACTTATATTCAATGCTCAGCATTAAGCAAACTAATTGCAATTTACTATTTTTCTGTACTCTCGAATCTTAAACACATTTACCGTGCTTTGTGAGGAGATTATAAACTGAGGCAACTGGCTGAAAACTTCGACTCTAAGGCGTATAAATAAAATTTATAAAATACCAAGAAACAGAGAATCTGTGCACATTTTGGTTCTTTTGTTGAACTCAACGCAGCACACTTTGCACATTAAGTATACGCAACGCAGTCACACACACACACAAATGCACACACACACACCCATTATGGCAACAGTTATATTTATTTTATATTCGCATACCCTGTTTTGTATCAGTATGAATAAAACGGAGTATCTTGTATAAAAGCAATAAAAAAAATTAAGATATACGAATCATTATTTTTTATTTATTTTACATACCTTTATTATCTGTTCTGTTCTGGCTTATCTCAATAATAAAAAATATAAAACTAGTTAAATACAAGTTTTTAGAAATGAATCTATTTTTAAAGAAATAGAAGAATCATCTGTAAAATATATTACATTTCTTCAGACACAGCTAAAATATCTTAGAGAGTATTTGCTCGCTGAGTGGTTTGAAAGGATACCTTTTTGGCTGGTTTTTTGACCGAAAACTGCAGCAAGACTCTTTTGGCCGATGCATTTGATTTATGCGCAGAAAAGTCTAGACACAGTAAATATTTTTTAATGCCGCACGCTTGAAACTGAGTAAAGATTTTGCTTAAGAGCGCAAATAAATATAAATCCCAAATAAAATGTGTATAGTGCGCTCCGCTCCGTTGAGATCTCAGCTGTGTTCTACATTATTTACTACATAATGACTGTTAATCCGCTTACAAACAAAAAGAGTGCACCCAGATGGTTTATCAATTTTTGTGGAGGAGTGGAGGAGTGGGTTGGCTTGGCCAAGCGTTGACCCACAAAAAAAAAAAATAAACAAATTTATATATATTTACTACAAAATATAAAGCAAAACTTTGAATTGATTTTGTTTTTGGGTGCAAAGTTTTAGCCCATTGAATTGACTTTGTACAAACATTTGTGGCAATCGCACATGCGAAAACTTAAGGGTAGTCCTATACACACACACACACACACACACACAACAACACGCATACACTGTGAAAATGTGAAAACTTTGCATGCCAAAGTTTGCAATAATTTTACACCCACACAATCAGATACATGGGTCTGGGTATGAAAAGTAAATATTAATATTTCAATAAATGCGGCAAATCCTTTTACACACTTTGCCAAGCGTCGCCACAGTTTTTCTTGCTGTTGATGGCCAACGCCAGAGGGCGCTCGCGCTTATCGTCGACTTTACAAATCATTAGATTTTCATATCCGATGAATTTAACAACAAATTCCTTATTTATTTTTTTTAATATTTACCCAAACAGACACTCCTTCTCTCACATACATATGTGTATGTATTCAGTTGGTTGTGTCAATCCCTCCCATGCCCTCTCCACCTCATCAGTCCCAGTTCCCCAATCCGTTTTATTCCCAACATTTTGTTTGCATTTTCGGCATCGGCATGTCAATTTGTTTGTTTTTCGTATGTTGTGTGTGCGTGTGTGCGCGAGTGTGTGTGGCAGGGTGTCAGCGTGTGTGTGATATACATTTTATATGTATGCTGCATATGCAGACATCGTTCCTGTTGCCTTATTCATGCGCATGTCGCCATTTGATGTTTATTTAAACTTCCTTGTAGGCACCCACACACACACACACACACACACACACACACACACACACACAACACACACCCAAACGCACAACAACTTGGAGCGAATGGAAGGAATGAGAGCGCTCTGTGGAGTGTAGTGGGCAAGTGCAAAAAGCAACACCAATGAATCTGAAGCTGTCGACGACAAAAATAATAAAGAAATTCATAATAAATTATTATCAATGCCAGCGCATGGAAAGAAAGAATACTGAAAGGCTTTCAGTAGATTTCCCCAAGCAGAATTCACGCACAAAACGCAACAAAAAAACATTACACTGCAGTTGGGCATAGCCGACTTAAAAATACTCTGCTGACAATGACGAATAATTGGGTGGCAGTGGCAAAAAAATGTTAGTAAATTTTTTAAGGAGATTCCTTGTAATCTGTCTACTATATTTGGTAACCTTACCTCAATTAGCTGTAGTGGGTGTGGTCCAAGTTGAGAGCAGTATCTTTGAAAAACAACGACTTCAATCTACCAATCAAATTTGGTTACCGCACCTCTAAAACTGTGGCAGCTAATAGGTTTTATTGATTTGCCATTATCAAAATAATCTATTTTCTTTCCACAAGTAATCATATAACTGAATCATAACATTTTTTCTGGCATTTTAAAAATTTTTATATTTATGACAACTTGGCATAGATATTTTGCCAAACATATTTTGCAAGGACTTATCATTCAACCGATCGATCTTATGAATGACGATTTAGAATATATATACCTTCCAATCTTCCAACGAACTTAACGAAAATATAATAATATCCTTGGCAGCGAGAGGTAAGAAACTTTGTGCAAATAAGTATCTGTTAATGCAATTAATAATAAAGATGCCATACACTTGATAAACTGAAATGAATTAAGCGCCGAAAATTAAATAAATAATGAGATATTGTTTTAAGCAAGTAGAAATAAAAAAAATATTCGCTACTTGTCGGAAATGAAAAAAAAAAATTAATCTTCATACTTAAATTGCATAAATTATCGTTTCACTCACAATTTTAAGTAGTTTTCTTATTTTATAAACTACATTCTCAGTCTTAATTATGCATTTAAATGCTTAATTAAATTGAATTCATTTGCAACTATATTATTTATGTATATCATAAGCAGTGGTTTAACTAAAGCTTTAACATCAACGGCACTTAAACTAACCTAAACAGTTTTAAACACAAAAAAATTAATCCTGCTTAGACGAACCCAAAACAAAAAAAAAAATAAACACAAGTAGAAACTTCCTCATTTGCACAGCAACCAACATTTATGTTAATGTAAAATTAAAAAGTAAAATAAAACCAAACCAAAATACAAACAGAGAGTGTTGTAATTCTTGTTTTCTTTTCGCTGTTTGGGTTCGTCGAGTGGAAAACATATTTAATTAAAGCTATCCGCATATTAAAAACTTTTGTCCACCGTTATTAGACCCTGAAGCCATTGAAAATGATTGAGAAGGGTATAATGGTTTTCTTCCAAAGTATGTAACACGGCGAAGGACGCTATCCGCCCTTATAAAGTATATGTATACTTTATCAGGATCAGCAGCCAAGACGGTATAGCCGTTTCCAACTGTCCGTCCGTCCGCCCGTCCGTCCGTCCGTATAAAATGTCAGATAATTTAAAGCAAGCTTACTTCTTTTATCGATAACTGTTTTGCATACATCGATATGTATAATTTTTTATGGCAATTGATTTATAATATGCATTGTCATATTTTTGACAAACTCCCCAATTTTTTTTCAGTTTGATTAAAAAACATTACAGTTGATGAGGTGTTCTGAAATTGTTTTAATTTCTATTGGCAGATTAATATATTTAATTGTGTGTTCATTGTGAATAAATATAAATAGTTTGAATTTATTTAAAAATTCTTTAGTCTAAAAAAATTATTTTGAATGTAGTTGTTAAGGCACACGTTGCTTCAGTTAACAGCCTACTCATAACTGGAATGGTTCTTGTTTGATTTCTAACAAGAACTGTATTATAATCTAAATAAAAATGTTTTTATACCCTTGAAAAATTGAGTTTGAGTTTGAGTATCTAATTACAGTCAATGTAAATACTGAGATTCGATTAGGGAATAAGGAGTCAGCCATACTAATGTAAATAGATTTCAATGCATCCATCACTCCACACACTATATCTATAGGAAAGGCTCGCTGAAAATAATAATCAAAAATGTGCAAATTACTGTTGACAGTTTTACCTGCAGAATGTATAACTATTCACAAAAGTCACTGAACTACTTCTAACAAAGAGGTGTTTCTTGGTTCGCGTGCTTCAATTTGTATATATTTATATATATATATGTTTTATTTATATATATATTTATTTATATATATATGTCAAGCAACAATTGCGGCTGCGAATTGTTGTGAAATTTGATTTTCATACACCTTCCAAAAAATTACGATAAGACACAAAATTAAATTTAGAAATTACGGACTAAGAAACTACTTCGAACACATTTTGATTCAAATCTATGAAATAAAAATTAATAGAATTAGTTTTATAATAATCATGTGCCATACAAAATGAGAGCACTTAGACTTCAAATTAAATTTGGAAGAAACTGTAATTTAATAGCTTGGCTCAGGGTATATCATAGTCGAGCTAACTCGACTACCGCGTACTTACTTGTTTTCTTTGCCTTTGCTTAAATTTTACACTCGAAAAGAGGCTTTTACTGCATACTTTTTGGGGCTAAAAAAAAACTTAAGCTGCCACATTACGAGGCATAAACAAGTGAGTTTCGGCGCTGTGGGAGCCACTTTAAAGGCCGAAAGTGCCCCAAGGCACTACGCGGGTCACTCAAGTTTTAAAAATATGCAAAATTTTAATGAATTTTTGTTTACAATCCGCCAGCACACCCCACCCCGTCTACCACCATTCAGCCCCAACGAACAACTCTACATTCCTTTGGCATCCCTCGAGGGTGAAATCGTCCACTTTAACAGCCTTAAATGCAGGTCAATTCTCAGCGCAGCTTTTTATTTGCGATAAGAAGCCGACAAAAAAAAACTGTAAAACTGATGTTAAAAAATAAATTTTATTGAATTGATTAAGCAGATGCAGAAAAACCTTTAACGATTTTGCTTTTTATCATACGGAGGGTTTTTTTGTCAATTTAATTTAGCATAACTATTACAATATATTCAAAATAATAGCCTCTAAAATAATCAATAAATATAGATTTACTAAAAAAAAAATATAACAAAAAATTATTATGCTCTTAACTAGGAAGTAGATTGATGCTTCGTCTTTGATGATTTCGGTCTATTATATATAAATTGAAAGGCTATATCTTTACAATAACGTAATAATTTGTATACTAAAATTTATTTGTATCGATCGAAATTGGAAAGGGAACAGTTAGCTATAAAATATTATAAACAGCACTTCATATAATTCCTTCTATAATTGTCTAAATATGAGTGAAACTCTCTTTCAGGATGCCAAACGATATCTGTAACATTCTGATTTTACACATTTATGCCACTGCCTACAGCAATTTAAAATGAGGAAATAGAGAAACCCGAAATAATAACGACAATTAGAAACAAGATATTATTCGAAACAAACTCTTCTAAAGTTTACAAATGTAAAACAAACCAGCGAAATTTTATAAAAATAACTAAACTTTTCTCTATGTCAAGTTTTAGCCAGTTGTTAAGAAAATGGCTTACAATGATTGTTTGAGTTTGAGTTGCTTTTTTAATTCACCTTTTGAGCACGAATCATAAAATCGCCATAAAATTGAAAACTTTTAATTTAATTGCGAGTTGGCTTTGCGCAGTAAAGTTTTTAATTTAATTTGCACGCACCGCAATTGCTGTTTAACTTGGCTGAGTATTAAATGGGTATTATTAACATAATCAGCTCACATGTGGAGGATGTGGATTGTGAATTACAAATTGAGGATTGGGGTGTAAGCCACAGCAACAAGTGGCATTAACTGAACCTAACCGAACTGAAAATAAAAGGCAATGGAATTTCAAGTAAGTAGCCAAAGCAGAAAGCAGAAAGCAAAAACAGAAAAAGCTTGAACGCATTAAAAGGCAGAAAAGCTTTTGACCAAGCTGGCCAGGCCAAGTAAAAAGCCAATTGAAGAGAGAGTGAGCCGACAGAGAAAGATAGCGAGAGGGGTGAGGTGAAAACCCTAATACCTTGAGCTAAGTGCTGCTCTAATTCCCTTCTTAGCTGTGTGGCTTTGCCAGCGATATGTGCTGAGGCAAAGAGCTCCATGATTAAGTTGAAGTGGCAATCAGGTGCAAAGTGTTTGCATACACTGGGGAAGTTTAGGGAATGCTTCTCCTCAAGTCAAGCATTTATTTTCATTTTAATGGCACTCAATGATTAAACTGCAATCGTCCAAAAAGTAAATGGCCGACAAGCAATTTCAATAGAAAATATTCCTACAACATTCTCACAAAACATTTGCTATTTTAACTTGTTGCAGTTTAAGGTGTAAATGTTTTTTTGTAAGTTTTCAGTTTTAGTTTATATTGAAAATAAATCCGAACATTTTTATATTACATTCGAAAATCCGTTCATCTGACTTATCTAAAGATTTGCTGGGTACTCGCTTTGGTTAGAGTATTTGGTATGCGTCATATTTGAAGGGCCTGTCCAGATCTCGACCACAATTGACGGCCATTTTTATTGGCTCAATCACTTTTCGCCTTCGTGAGTAACAATGCTTAGTAGCCAAGGCAGAAGCGGCAGCAGCAGTCAGCAGCAGCTGTTCATCTAACAACAGGAAACGGAAATTGTCTTTGGATGCCAAAGTGCGTTTTATGTCGGCTTCACTCTATTGCAAACTAAGAAAAAACAACAGACGACTGCGAAATACTTTAATAACAGATATAATACTCGCTGATAACAGGTAGTAAATATCAAACTTGTATTAGCCCATAATTGGTGGCCAAGTTTGCGGAGAGAGAAGCTTTCTAGTAAATGAAATTATTTCGACCTTTAGCGGACATTGCCAACAACCAAATTTTGTCAATTTAATTGCAGATTAGTTGCCTTAGCGTTTTGCGAATATTGATTTTATCGAACCAATTTATTAAGCTTCTTCTGGGTAAAGACCAGTATATGTTCCACGTTTCAAGTGTCTATCTCTTAGGGAGTCGTATAAATTTGTCTTCATATAGACACACATATACACTACGAAACCTTCTATATCAAAGTATAAAAATAAAAAAAAAAGTGCCAAATTTTGGCAAGCAAAGTTTGACTTTTGTTGTGTTGTTCAGCCCCAAGAGGCACAAAGAGTTGGACAGTTTAAGTGTTGTCTGTTTTCTATATAGATTGTTTGTCTTATAGTTATTGCTCCTGCCAACGCAGCAGCCGACGCTGGCAGAGGATTGATGTGTGAGTTTGTTGCTCTGCTTGCAAGTTATCCTTGTCAAACTAAAATTAAGAGATATTTAATCAGATGGTTAACTATTTAAATAACTGTACTCGAGTTTGAATACATGTGAATCACATTTAAAACATTAAGAGATTTATTTGACATAACAGAATAGAAATAAAAA
Organism: Drosophila melanosoma; assembly: GCA_035042045.1. Taxonomy (NCBI): domain Eukaryota; kingdom Metazoa; phylum Arthropoda; class Insecta; order Diptera; family Drosophilidae; genus Drosophila; species Drosophila melanosoma. The sequence continues at coordinate 708,141 of JAWNLY010000086.1, read as the reverse complement.
AAACCCTTACAGACCGTAGTTTATCTGCTAAAGTATACATTTTTGGTCGGAGTTTGTATTGTTGTTTTTTTATCTAAATATTAAGTTTTGTTTAAAACTATTAAAACATTCTCTGCTGACATTTGAAATTAACATTGATACAGGTTTGACTTGTAGTATAATTTAATTATTTTTTTCAATTTTCTATATTGAAAAGCAATTTCCCAGCTAAGCTTTACCAATTGTTGTGGATCACTAGATGCATTCAATTTACGCGCTGATGGCCAGTGATAATTTTTCTATAAAAATAATTAAAGTGGCACGAGCGTGTCAATCACAGTCAAAGCCGAGTCGAAAAGCATTGAAACAGGCGCATTTTTATAAAAAGAAATATATATATATTCGATATAAAACAATATCGAAAACTATATTTCGAATGCAATCCTACTTTTAGCACCACATTTAAATTGGATATCAAGTAGCGCTCTGTACAAACAACATTTCTCGAACAGTGGTTGCTTTTCTGTGCCTGTGTGTGTACATATATATATATATATATATTTAAGCGCTACATTTGCTGAATAAATTCAATTAAATTGAATGCAGTTTTGTGGAAAATAACGACACACGTATTTGCATCTTTTTTTTATCACGATTTTATTTTGCACTTTACCTGTGCGTATATCATAAAAAAAAAAAAACAAAAAAAAACTTTAAGCATTGTGAACTTTTCAATTGCCCCGAAAATAAAACCGCTGCTGCTGAGAACGAAATCGAGCTGAGCCCCTCCCCAGCTCCACGTCCCGCTCAGCACCTACCACACTTTCTACTTTCTGAGCACTTTACCACTTGTTTATTTAACGCTTCGCTTCGTTGAGCTTAGTCCTCAGCTCGCAGCTCTCAGCTCCCATCGCCCGGTTCTCTCAGAGTTCTTGGCATCGCTCTCAGCCAGAGGCTCTCTCATCATCAGAGACTTGCGGTTGCAGCTCATAAACGTTTCGCACTACATTAAATTTTATTTAGCGCACTGCACTCCTTCAGTGTCCTTCGCTCAGTGTGGTCCTGGGCGCCCTCAACTGTCGCCTGTGCCCGCATTCATATTCATTTGTGTTAAACGCAGCGTAACACACACACACACACACACACACTCGCACACACTCACTCGCTCACACTCAGTCGCACACACACACTCGCACACACACACATATAAATAGTTATATACTATCTCTTTTAGTTTGTACTGCGGCAAGCCTTAAGCTTTTTTAGTGCACTGCAAAAGTTTTTGTAGAGTTTAGAAGCACTGCAAGAACTTTAAAGTTAACTTAAAGTTAAATGCATTAGTTCAAATCAAACTTTTTTTACATTCATCGATTGGTAATTTGAACAAATTTGGAAATAAGGTTCGCAGAAATTTTTTAAAGCCACCCCAAACATTTATTTGTTTATTATATATATATATATTTATATTTAAATTAACAAATTGTGAGCAATCTTTTAATTTTGCTTAAATGCTTAAAGCAAAATTTAAATAAAATACTTTAATATTTATTCTGTATTTATAATTTATGGATTTTTCGCAGAAAAGACTGTCTGTCTATGGTGTATAGTCTGTGTTATATTTTGACTTTTATTAATATTTTTATTATTAATTTCGAAAGGGAAAATTAAAAGAGGTTAATCAGATTTTTACTTAAGTCAAGTGGTAAATTTACACATATAAGTCACATTTATTCACATTTATATCTCATGCAATGCTGTCACAGAGTCTTAGCCAACGGATCATTTATAAAGCATATTTCCATGAGAATATATATTCCAAATATAAACCATTCCCATTTACTGCAAAAGATATGAATACTGAACAATGGTATACTTGATGTGTTTTCGTAAATACAACCAAAAGCAATTTAGCTCCTTGAAGCACGCACATCAAATGAACATTACGCATATGCCACATGTCGCATTTACCACAGCTCAGTATTGACTGACTGTTGCTGACCAGCAGCTGAAATGAATGAAACACAATACACACATGCAACAAAGGTTGCCATTTAAGTCAATTGCCAAAAGCTAACGATCAACACACAACCACACACAAACACACACACATACACATCTATCCATTTAACCATATGGTGTGTGTGGTTTGCCCCATGTGCCCACTCATTCTATAGATATACTCAACAACTCATGCAATTGCGTGCAAATTACCGAATTAGCCAGCGTCGCTTACCTCAACGCCTTCGCTCTGCTATTTAGCTTTCAATTAAAGCTGTCTCTCTCTCTCTCTCTCTCTCTCTCTCTCTCTACCCCCCTATTAATATCAAACTGTCCCTCTCTCTCCCCACCGCATTGTGGTCTGTCAATAGCAGCAGCAACTGACAACAACGTGCGACAGGCGACGCTATAGAAAATTAACTTGACCAGCTCTGAAATAGCCGCCATCATTTTTCCGCACGTATTTGATGCGAACTGTTTTATTGCTTATCGGGCAGCATTCCCAGATGCGAGATCGCTGCAATTTCGCCAACATTTTTGACATATTGAGAAATAGCTTAACTTTTAGTGTTTGATTTTTCATTTCCCTTCGCTTCTGTGATTTGTTTGACTTTTCAATTCTCTTTTTAGTAATGCGGATTGTGAGCGTTGTCGATGCTAAAGCGATTTTCAGATTGGTATTATTTGGTTTTATTTGGACGGCTGCTTGCTCTTTACGAGCTATCAACGGAACTGTGAATGACATTCACGTTGCCATTTTTATACCCTTGCAGTGGGCATTTAAACTCAGTCACGAAATGCGCAACTCATTTTCGATTACATAAATATATATTATATAATATTAATTAATACATATTATGTGCATTTATTCGAACACTTCAACAGTGGCAATAATTCTCCTAGCTGCGATAGATTAAATTAAATTATTATTCTTTTAACTGCGATAGATAGAAAAATTATGTTCTCGCAGTGAAACACAATTTGACACAAATAAATTGAAATCATTTATATTGCTTAAGACAATAGTTACAAAATATTGCTATACATATATATATATATACGATATTATAGAGTATAGTTAAAATTATTCAGTTGCCTCAAATCGAACAAACAGGTAATTTTTCATCCTAATTTTTCTTTGCCACACGTTTCGGTTCAAATGTCATTAAAAGCATACTCCGGCTGTGGCAGGTTCACAGTTCGCGGTGGTTGGCATTAAGTTGTCTTTCAGCAAAATCAATTTTCATAAATTTTGCAATGCGCCAGTTGCATATGACTGGCATCCGCGCCTCGCCCCCTCCCATTTTGAGCATCCGACTGCTCTTTTCACCTTGGTCACGAAGTTTTGAAATTTTTGTTGCTTTTCTATTTTCCGCCGTATTTTGTGTTGCCCATTTTTTTTTTGGGGAGCTATGGCAAAGTTCGAGGCATTGGCAAAGTTTTTGGCAAACGGGGCGCATTTTTAAATGGTCACGTTTTGCAGTTTAAGCGCCAGGCAGGCAGCAAATACATCAAAGCGGCGAAGGCGACGCGAAAGTGTAAACAGCCGCATGAGCACCGCTGCAACAAAAGAGGGGCGTGGCCAACATACACACACACCCATACACACACACACACATACACATACACCTTGCCAAAGTTATACGCCATGTGAAAAAGAAATGAATTTGCAACCAAGGCAAAACCAAAAGTAAACCAACAAAAAATAAAGCGGCGAAAAAAAATGGAAACACATCGAAAACTTTGCAAAGTTTTTAAACTTTTTAAATGCGCATTACACGTGCTGAGCTTGTTGAATTCTTATTCTAGCAAAAGGATTAAACAGGGATAGACATAGACGATGGGAACGCGGCGAGAGTTGCAACATTGTTCGGGCAAACTAAATGAGACACCTTGAAATGAGAAATTGGCTACAAATCTTACTTGTGCTTTGAGATTGGTCAATTAGATCTAAACATTAGTTATTTTCCAGTATGAAAAGACAGTTGGTTTAATCATAAACAAATTTTATTAAAATATTTGAATAATTTTTGTATTTTTACAAATTAAAGAACATTTTCAAAATGCACACTTTAATTATTCCAATTTAATTTTTTCTGAATACTTTTTTTTTTAAATACTTTCTATAATATAGCATTTTTATTATTATATTTTTTTTACGACCGCTCAGTAAACAGCAAAGTTTATGAAATAACGCTCAAAGCAGAATTTAGCACATCTAAGCCAACTTGAAGCATAGCCGCCATTTGCAGTAGTCAGCTAACCGCAGCTTGGCCAACATATCACCTGTACAACATTTACCCGGACGAGAGGTATAAACAACAACAACAACAACGACAACAACAACAAAAGCAACAAAATAAAGGATATAAAAAAATGCGGAAAACTTGATGGCAGCGTCATTTGGTGCAACCACTTAAATGGCAACAGTAATTAGCATCATGGCCGCATGGCAGCTGCTATTAAACAGTCAACGTCCAAACAAACACACACACACACACACACACACACATACAGTCACACACACGCATATTTCGTGGTGTGGCCAACACGGCGCATACGCAACGCCTGTTGTCGTAAACTCTGCTAAACTGTTTGCCACTTTGTCGCGCAAAATGGTAAACTTTGTCGACGGCGATGAACTCAAACTCGAAACTCAAATTCTGAAAACTCGACAGCGACGGTAACAGTGTAGGTAGTACTAGATGGTAGGGGTAGGTAGGGGTAGATATAGATGTTTGGGGCGGCCATCATCAAAAGGCTTAAGCAGCAGCAGTCGGTCGAGGGGCAGCAGCAGCCGAAGCTGAAGCTGAAGCCACCATCAAAAAACTGGGCGCTAGCGTAACGCAAACTTTACGAAATAATTTTGCATAAATTTTTGGAAGCAAAATTTGCTGTTGGCTTTGCTGGTTTTTCGGTCGCTACCACCGCGCCCAACCCTGCTGCTCCAGAATGTCCTGACCTGCTGCAGCTCGAAGGACGGCGGCAGCTGCGGCTTATTTACAAGTTGCCATAATATTTTGCGTGTCGAGACAGCGCACCAAAGTCGTGCCTTGTCCATTGCTCCGCCTCACTCCCCCAACCACTTCTCCACGCTCCTAGCCCCATCAAGTTTCATGCACCCCGCCGCCTGTTGTCGACAGCATTTTCACGCTTGAACAAATCACAAGCTGCTTAGTTTCATAATTAGAAGCGTCACATTTTCGGAACGCTGCAGACATAAAACTCGTTGTGCATTACACCAAACAACAACAACAACAACAACAACTATAACAACAAATATTTCTAGTAGAAACCCCTCCTGAAGAGTGCATAAAGTTAGCTATGCTAATTCTCAGAGAAGTAGACTCAAATTTCAACATGTTTTGTGAAGGGGTATGCCTAAAATATAAATACTAAATATAATATAATAAATATAAATATATACTATCTGTGCTTATTTATGCAGGTAATGAAAGATTTTGATCAAAAATTATATCTATGTAGTTTTGGCTGCGATTTGAAAACGACATCAATATTTATACTTCAATTTATTATGAAAATTAAGAGTTAAAAATATACATATATAAATGTAAGCTAAATATATTTTAGACATATACTGAATATTACTTGGTTTTTTAAGTCACCGAAATACATTTGAAATACTTCAATAGATTTAAATACCTTTCAAAAAATAAATAAATTTAAACTACTATTTATACTATTTGAATATATTTTATTTCAGCTGTTCGTTTGTAAATAATTATAAATTGGTTTAAAAAATAAATAAATTTTAACTACTATTTATACTATTTAAATATATTTTATTTCAGCTGTTCGTTTGTAAATAGTTATAAAACAGTTTCAAAAATAATAAATAAATAAATTTAAAATCTTGAGTAGTGTTTGAATTACAAATAGCATGCGATCTGTTTCAATTTAAGTATTTGATTCATAAAAACCCCCCTGTGACTAACAATGACGACGACTCTGAGCTGCGGCTGATTGTCAAAAACCAGCAACGACAACTAACGGGAACAGACGGCCAGCCAGTTTGTCAGGCGGTTGGCAGCAGCTGCTCGCAAACCTCAGCGTCGCTCGTCAACCAGGCAAGCAGGCTGGCAAGCGGGCTGGCAAGCAGGCTGGCAAGCCAAAGCCAGCCTGTGCGGCTTGTCATTATTTTAATAAAGTTATTTACCTGAAAGTATGCAACAACATTTGTTTGCCAGCCAAAGTAAAGTCTGAAATTAGGCACAATTGTAACAGAGTTGCCAACTTGCCATAAACACACCAACAGCAACACACAACAAATAGGCACACACACATACAAGCACACACACACACATAAGCACACACACACAAGCATTGACACAAAAGACAAAGTTGGCCCTTGGCGGAGTCCAGAACGATCTCCAAATAGCAACAAAAAACAAGTAAGACTCCGAATATTAAATACCCTTATAGGCCATATCAAGATAATATTTAATAATAAATTAATCTTAAAAAAAATTATATATAACGATTTTTTTTTATCAAAAATAATAGCAAAAAAAATATAGTATGTTCAATTTGGTTATCTTTATTATCCAACAACTTTCTCTGTCGATTCTTAAACAAATTTATGATAAGTATACTTTGTGGGATATTAGCTATATATTCATATTACATTGAGGCAGGGAATGGGACATGCTGATGCTGATGTGTCCTTCAATGGGTTACAAACTTTACATCAAAATTATAATAACCTCTACCTGTATAAACATAAAATTCACCTGAAGAGTTTGCTGCACCTTCCGCCTAGCAACGAGTCGCAGACGCTGGTCGACTGAGTTTCGGAGTAACTTTTGCTTATTTATGTTGATTTTCTAGGATTGGGTCGGAAATGGCAAACATAAATTAAAAGACTTTTTTGACAACCCTTGAAATTATGATACTTATTATTTAAGCACAAGAAACAGAAAGAGACAGACAGACCGACAGACCGACAGAGAGAGAGAAATAAATTAAATTGGTGTGCTCATACAACTTCATACAACTTCGTTTGGAGTTTGTTCTTTTGGTCAAAACTGCCAGTGCAATGCAAGTTAAAAAAATTATATATGTTGGGTGCTAAAGAACAGGAGCAGTCAGTGTAGCCCACATTTTAGTGGGGCATCAAAGCTATCAGCGCCAATAAGGCCACCGCCCACAATTTGCAAGTCAGCCACCTAATCACAAACGGATAATGTCAAAGTAAATTCTACCAATATATATGCATACCTACACAGATATATATATATATATATATGTTTTGTCCCCCATAGGAGAATGCATTTTGCTGAGCTTTGTGCCAAATATGTTGGGTAGCTGGGGCACTCGGTAAATCTTAAAGTAAAATTAGCTCTTGGCTTTAAGGCTTAACTTTGGCAAGGCAAACGAAATCCTTTTCAGCTGTCAGCACGCCACTTGCCAAACAAGAGAACAGCGAGCCAAAGATGCTCAGCACCAGTCTACATTCAGCCTTCAGCCTCCACTCTCTGGACCCAGCTCCAGCTCCAGCTCCAGCTCTCAGCTGCAGTAAGTAAAAGTGGTTGGCTGGCGGTGGGTGAATCCACCCAATCTTTCTCCCACTTTGCACACAGCATCTAAGACAGCATAATGCGCTAACAAACACTTGCCCTACTGCTGAGTGTGTATGTCTGTGTGTGTTCCATGCCTTGCACTGTAAGAAATTTACGAGGAAATCTTATAATAACTGTAGAAAACAAGTAGCACAAACTTGGATTAACAACTTTATGTGCTTTGGCTTAGAGCATCACGTTGCTTTTCTCCAATTAAACTAATCATTTGTCAGAATTCTGTGTAACTAAAATATTAAAAATATTACGCAAGAAATACAAAAGAAAATAAAGTAATTTTGTATAGCCTTTGGAGCAAGCATAGAATGAGTTATAAAATTGAACACAATTTCATTAGCTAGGCAAATATAAATAGAATATATGAATATGCAAATTAACTACTTTAAAATAAAATGCAATAATACATAATACATTATTAATATGGAAAATAAATCTTTAACATATTATATTAAAACTATATTTAAATAACTTCAACTTTCAAATTGTCAGACAAACTCGAGATTTTGTTACACGCATAATATAAAATTCACTTCATGAATTTTGACTTCATGAGTAGCAATTTCTGAACGAAATATGCCAAATATTCTAAATAAATATATATATCATTAATCAAATCCGGGATTCTTAAGCATATTGTATGACAGTAGTCCACTATTCAGATTCAATAAATTGCAAATGCTATATCTTATAATTCTGTTTGACTGCCGAAAATTGATTTAAATTGATTTTTAAAATAAAATAAACTTAAACTGCCTTTGGCATACGAAAACTACATTCAAAATTTAAATAATATTTACCTGGAATATTTTAAAACAGATGAACGGAATAGACTACATACTTTTGTTAAATTTAATTTTAATTTTTAATGGATTTGCGGTAAATACTATTCTCAACAATTTGTAAAATATATATCAGATCAGTTGTGCTGCATTATCATTTGGCATTATCATTAGTGAATATATAGTAGAAAATACTAATAACTAAACCGACTAAATATGTGTAAAAAAATATTAGTATCAATTTTCATCCATTTCCTTTGGCATTGGGCCAAAGGTGTCGCCTTGCGAATGTGTTAGCTGAGTTATAAAATTGCCATCAGCTAAGCGACATAATCTAATTGGGTCAATATTTTTGTAGATGCAGCACTTTTCTTTCATTTAAATTTTTGGCAACATTTGCAACTACATACGCAGACTGTTTGTTTGTGTGTAAGTGTGTGAGTGTGTGCGTGTGTGTCTGACGACCGCAAGGCGTACACAATTATTTTGCCAACAATTTCGAGCAACAGCAGCGCCAACGCCATCGCAGTCAAAAAACAGCCAAAAGTTGCCAAACAACCAGCCGCAGACCCAAAGTCTTTGGTCTTCGGGCCAAAGTTTTGCCTCAGTTTGCATTGAAGTTAGCAGCGGTCTTTCTACAGCTGCGTCCTCTGACGGACACAGACACACACACACATGCTTACACACTTACACTCACACACAAATAAAGTTGAGCTTAGTACTTCCGTTCCCCTATCTATATATTTATAAGCAGCTCAATATGTGGAGACGACTTTGCCGAAACATTAGAAATCTATAAAGTTTACTTGTTGGAATCATAACAGAAAAATATAATGAGTGAGGGGAGTGCGCCTTTAGACCCAGCCACGCCCACTAAATAGGCGTATAGCAGAGTTTAGCCACAGTTTGCTTGCAGTTGGTGTCGTTGAAAGCACCAATCCAATCGAACACCTTCTTCCCTCTGGTATTGAACTGCAGACAAAGTTTGCTGCCGTTGACACTGACATGGGCGTGCGACTGTGGTTTGTGAGAGGGGTCAAAGAGTGTGTGTGTGGGTGTGTGTGTGTGTGTGACGGTTCTAGTTTCGTAAAGAGCATTTTGCTCGTTGCCTGTTGGCTGTTTCATGACTGTTTGCTGATTAGTTTGGGATACGGCTATTTGAGTTTGGCATTTATCATCTAGTTCGACGGGCTGTAATATACCATAATGAAATAATTGATTGGCGCTGATGACTTATCAATAAATTATCTGACTATGGCGTATTTTCCCTGACTTTAAAAACAAAAATGCTTTAGGTATTTCTTTATTTTTGTTCCACAAAGGAAATCACACACATGAATGCCCACTATCACACAAAGCAAAACTTAAAAAGTCAAATTTTTTGATGTTTGTTTTTTTTTGTATGCAGTTTTAAAAAATGCAAAGCGAGAGGCTTGCAAATGTTGCCACAGACAATTGCATGAATGAATGCTTCAAAATTCATAACTCAATGCACATAGAAAAATAGAGAAAAAATGCGATAAAAGAAAAAAACAACCACTCAACAAAGAGTAACAGTAAAAAATGGTTTAATATAAATACTCTGTTTTAATGGAGTTTACCAATTCATATTATGGTAAAAAATCATAAATCAAATTTGATATATAATAATTTTTATTATAAATGAGGAGTAAATTTGAAATTTGCAATCGTTCGTAGTTAGAAAAAAAAAATTATTAATTGTTAGGACACTAAATAAAAAAAATTTAATTTTTTGTACTTAATTTTAAACACAATAAACTTAGTTAAATTGTGAACCATCAACTTATAAAAAAATGAGAATAATGGCTTAATAAATATTGCAAAAGTATTCAGCTGGCAAAAAAAGCCTCTCTACACCCATTAGGTATGTGTGTTCTAGATCAGCAACAACATTCTTATCGTTTAAGCTATATTTACATCAACAGGCCGATCTCAGAGACATAAGAGATAAGAGCTTGAGCTAAAATAAAAGTTCTTTTATATCATTCACGCAGATAATATATATATATTTTATTTAACGTTAACGGTTTCGCGAAAATCTATAGCATTAAAATTCTAATATAAATAAAAAATGAAATTGTTAAAATTTAAACTTTCTATTGACATAGATTATATCCCCAATATTATTGATGAACTATAAAAATCACATTTAGATCAAATAAGAGACACAGATGTTGTTATTCAAAAGTCTACCATAATTATATAAGGTGGCTCTAGGGTATGTCGTAGTCGAGCTATCTCTTGTATTACATTCTTACTTGCTTCAGTGCTTTTACAGTTAAGTCGCTGCATCAACAACAATAACAACAATGGCAATAACAACAATCGCAAAAGTGTTCAAGGGAAATAAATTACGTTGCACAGCAGCAGTAAAATAAAATAAAAATGCACAATTCAAAAAAATGCAAAGCCACAAAGCGAAAAACAAAATAATAATAATAAAAATAAATGAAAATAAGAATGATAAAAAAAAAACAAGCGGCGCTTGGAAAATGAAAAACGCGTAAAATAAATAAACAAAAATACAAACTGATTATGCATGGCGGAAAAATCCCTTTTTTGGTAACAAAACGGCTGCACTCGACGCCCAGCATGTATGCCGACAGCCCAGCCACGCCCACAACTAAACTGTGTGGCAGCAATCTGCACACACAAATCACAGAAAAACCTAAAAAAAAAAAAAAAAAGCAAAAGAAACAGCGGCAACAACAAAAGAAATTTGCATTTTAATGCGCTTCACTTGTTTTGTCGAACCCAAAATCCGCTAAGATTTCCCACTTTTGCCTCAGAGAATAAGCGAAAGTGGGAGACAAAGAATGGGTTGCAAGTGTGTGTGTATGTAGATTGTGGTGTTAGAATATTTTACTTAAGGCTTAAATCAATGATGAAATTTAAGGCGACAAAAGCAGCTGCTGCCCAAAAAAGTATGCTACAATAAGAATAAAATATTTAGAACTTCTCAAAACAGCTCAAAGTAATTAGGAAATTCTTTTATGCAAAATAATTTAAGCATAATATATATATTCTTAATTAATTTAATGTGGAAAGCAAAATTACAACTCTCATTTAATATAAAAAATAAAACACACTTTACGTTATATATTTAAATATATAAATGTTGCATATTATACAATATTGAAGCTTTCTTAATCTAAAGACTACAATTTGATTTATATAAAGTTCACTCAAGCCCAGTACAACCAATTTCCAAAGATTATAAAAAAAAAAGCCAGAACTTTTGTACTTTTGTCGTCTAAAAACTCCTTGCCAACTAAACCAACTACCTGCTAATTAATGTTCTGAACAAACCAAAACCAAATTAAACTAAACCAAAACCATGCACTAACAAACTTTTCAAATCTACACACAAAACTTTTACATACTCGGCTTGAATTCGTTTTTTTTTTCAAATATATTCATACTTAATTTTGTTCACCCTATTTATAATATGCCGCATGCATTTCACAAATGAAAATGGCCATCAATTTGTGTAATATTATGTTCAAGTGCAAAACTTTTCCTCTGCTCGTTATATGCATAGAAACTTTTCACATGCTACAAAAATGGAAAAATGCAAAAAAAAAAAAAAATAAAAAGACTAAGAATTAAATGAATTTCAGTCAAAAAAAGTTGTTGGCCTTTTGTGATGCCTTCGTTTTGCCCTGTAGGTGGGTTCCATTGAGAGCCAACTCGTTGCTCCTTTCAAGCCAATTGCTGACCATTGTGAAGAATTTTGACATAGGTATGTGGGTATATCCAAGAATACAATAATCAAAAATCATGGCAACAGATACTGACGTGACACCTGTCTGTCCGCTTTCAAATCCGTCTCTTTGTCTGTCTGCCTGTCTGTCTGTCTGTCTGTCTGTCTGTCTGTCTGTCAGCGTGTCTGTGCCGCTTCGCTTGATTTGCCATGAAAAGTTCTCAGCCATTGCTATTGAATTTACATATTTTGACTGCGAAAAGTTTATGCCTGATATTCTCCTCATGCACACAATAAAAAAAGAATATTTAAAAAAATATATATACAAAAGTTCACTTTGTCTGATATGATATGATGGGAACAAGTAGGAGTAGGGATGAGTGTCCAGGGGAGGCTGTGTCACATTGCTGCACATTCAGCTAGGTAAAAGTATTTTCCAGTCTTTTGTGTAAATTATTTGCTGCATTTCTATAAATTTATTGATTGGCTTGTAGGAAACGAGAGCTCATTCAAAATATCCTCTGATTGAGCACTGTGCGAAAATATGATTAAGGATTTGTGAATGTAATAATTAAAATGGACTCTAGGCTTTTCTGGTTTAACAGACATTAGCCAACATTAAGTAAATAAAAAAATTGAATGATATTTTGTACTTCAGGGAACGCATTAAATTGTTTACAATTTAACAGCGATCTAATTTTTTTTAACTGGCATAACTCCTCGTGAAATTACTATCCCAATTTTTAATGAATACCTCAAGAGAACTGGGCTTTAAGCATAATGCAATAACAGAATATTATTTGATCTTTATATTAGCCTAATTCTGTTCAGTAATTGTATCAAATGAGCTATGAAATCAAGATATCGATTTTTAATCATTACTTATAAATAAAGTTATTTCATTTATGTCTAGCTCTTGGCAGTACGCTCAAAATATTGACAGTTAAGGAATGACTACATTTTATTGAACGATATTAAATATAAAGCAAAAAACAATTTGGTAGTTTAGTTGTAATAAATCAACCTTAAAACACTCATTTAACATATGAAATACGAGATATGTTTTTCTGCAATATTTTCTTCTTATTATATTTAATATTAAAATATTTAAACAAAAATTTTCCATGTGTATAATCCACAATTACAACAATAACAACGAGTATTTGCTGTCATACACAGCTCCAATTGTTTTGCACATATTCACATGCCAATGATAAAGTTTTTAACAGTCAAATGAAAAGCTCATTGAATAATCTCACAGCAAAGACAGCAACGGCAACAGCAACAGAAACACTAACAACAACAACAACAAGAACTAAAACGATAACAAGAACAACAACAAAAAACATATGCAACATTGGCATGTTGGGGTTGCAAGAGGGTCGCCTGAATGGGAAGCCACTGACGTTTAACAAATGGTAAAGGTGATGGTATATTATTTTTTCTTTTTATTTTTGTATTTATTTATTGTTGGGTTGTTTTTGGATAAGCTGGAAGACTGAAACAATGCGAATGCACTGCTGAAAAGTTGCTCTTCCTCTCTTTCTCCAGCTCCAGCTCCAGCTCCCGTTTACGTTCTTCCACTCTCTTTGTTATCAGCAAAAGAACACTGTCATAAAAGTGTGGAAAATTTTTAGAAAAACGTGCTGGCAACTCACACACACACACGCACACACACACACACACACACACACACACGCACACACAACCCTCATATCTTGTCAAATTTTTTTTATGTTGTTTCTTTATTTTTGCCGGAGTTGGGCGAATGTTTAGAGTCTATAATCTTCAAATAATGGAAAAACTTTTGCTGTTAAGCAAGAGGAATGCCAAAGCTTAGATTCCTTGTTTTTTTTTTTATTTGCTCTTTTCTATTCTTTTCTGAAACCACACTTTGAGTTTGGCTGTAATTTTTTTTTCTTTCTATATTTTGTTTCTGCTTTATTTTTTGCAGTTGACAACCCGGGCTACTGTTTCTTGTTCTGACTCTGCTCAGTCGATTTTCAATTTATTTTCCTTTCCAGCTTTGCCATGGAAAACTTCATCAACTTGTTTGCCGTTCTACCTGTGGCTTAAGGTCTGCATCCACCGCCACCGCCACCCAACATGCACATTGCCTTCTTTGCACCACCTGCGCAATCAGCCAACAATTTTTTTGCTCCTCGCCTTCGAAAGAATTTTGTTGTTGCTGTTTTTCTTCAAATTAAGTTTGTGTCGAAGGGAGCAAAAAAATCAAGTTAAGAAGTTATAGTTAAGACAGCTCTACTCTGAGATACCCTGAACCCAGAACTAAATTACAAATTAAAATTGCTGATAATAATTCAATAAGAAGATATTTTTCTTACCTTATCATAATTGAATATTTCAAGTTGTTCATGATACATATTATATATATTATCGATGAAATTATATTCAACATGTAAATAATATTATATATATGAATTTATTTTCAACATCTATCTCCTAAATTCTCTGAGATCCACATATTTGTTCATACAGACATGGGGGAAATCAACTCTGATCACTTTATTCCAGCTGATACATTCTGTTGCACAAGTTTGTTATGCCCATTTCCAGATTTATAAAAGAACAGGGTACAAAAATGGAACGTTTATGCTTTTTATGACGCCTTTGTGCAAAGTTAATTTCGATTTTATTGCCAAGTGATTGAGATTCGAATGACGGGTGGTGCACAGCCACCTAACACCTCAAATTAATGGGCAAAATATGTAAGTAAAAAAAATAAAAACACATTTATAAACTGTGTGGCAACTGTGGCTAATAAGCCAATGCCATTGACATAAGCTGTGGCTTATTAATTTCAGTTTTTTTTTTTCAAATTTATTCCCCTGAAATTGAAAAGCCATTCCAACAAATGTCTGCGGCAAATACACTTTTTCACTTTTTCAATAATAAATAGTAGAATTTAAGCAACGTGCTGCTAACAGAGATGGATGAATATATAATATAGTATTTAACGAAGTTTACGATTTCAATTTATTTAATTAATAAAATAATTATTTTAATTCCAATGCATATATAGATAATATTTATGTATACTTGTAAATATTTATTAAGATAAGTAAGCACTTTTAGTTCTTGTCAAATGTGAAAAAAAAAATTGTGCAAGGGTATATAAGATCCATAAAGTATTTGATTGACCAGCATCAGTAAAGTCGATTTAGATATATATACTTATTTCAGTTGGTATAAACAAACCTATCTCGGATACTATAAGTTCTAGGGATTATATAAAAAGAAACAAAACTCTTACAGATTATAACAAGAATTCAAATTGTAAATCAATCATATCTTTACATCATATTGTTTAACTCTTAAGCGCTATCTCAATCAATTTCAACAAGACAAAGTCTTGGATTCAGCTATTACTTAAAAAGATGAGTTTTTGATAATTTACAGACAGGTGATTAAATTATGAAAACATCACATGAGCCCGCATAGCTGCTCACGATCACGCTCACATCTCCAGCTATACAAAAAATGGTATAATTCACAACAGAAAAAATCAACTCGGTCACAATTGAATATCCTCGACACAGCCACAACAACCACCACAACAACAAGCACGACAACAACAAGCACGACAACAACTACAGCAACAACAACAGCATCACCGCACAATCAAATGTCAACGAGGCGCCACGCCCCTAGGCTATCTGCCCCTCAGCAGAGTCACCCGCCCAGAGCCACCCGCCATCAACATCAATATGGCTTGCAAATAAAAATAGAATTACTAAAAAAAACCCAATTCAGCGAGGAAAATATCTTTTATGCCAATCTCGTTTTGGCGGTCACTTGCACAAAGTACAGTTAAAGAGCGTCAGAAGGGGTGCCTGTGGGGGGGGGGGGAGCGTGTTGGGCAACAAATCCTGCTGTCGAAGGTCAACAAGAGGCCAATTGAATGGGAATTTTTATCGTGCTCCAATTTGCAGACAGCACAAAAGTGTATTCTGACATCAATTTTTAATAGGTGATTTAAGTCACATTTCAACTAACTCAGAAGTCAGGTCAAAATAACACTTAAAGAAAGCCAACAATTGAACAAAGTTACTTGAACTTCAAGTTAAAAGCGACACAGTAAAAATTGTAGATGTCAATGGGAACACTCTTATTTTTATAATCTTTTAAACAATATTTTAAAAATTATTTAATATATATTGAAAAACTATATTTTAACGAACCACAAATAATTCCATTCTAATTTGAAGCCTCCTCCTTTCTTCAAGTGAGTATTGAATGTTATCCTCAAAACATGCATTTGTATGTAATGAAATTGAAATGAAAACCAAATGTGCCGCATTTACCAATTGTTGCCATTAAATTTATAAATTTGTATTACCACAAAAATTTCGCATAACATTTCGCATTGGCTTTGGCGCTGGCCAGAAAACACCAAAAACCAAAACCACAGCAATTACAAAAGGGCAACAAACAATTTTGGCAACTTTTCACATTTGTTCGCGAATTAATTTCGCATCGAAAGTGTCAATAAGCCAACAGTAATAATGCACTCGTTGCCAATATTATTATTTTTTTTTGCAGCCAAATAGCGGTATTTTGAATTTCTTATGAAAATTGTAACAATATAATGAAATGTTAAAAAAAAAGAAAGCTGAGTAAATAACTTGAGTTTTTAAGCAAAAATATGTTTTGTATCTGAATTGCGCATAGTATTTTTGTCACAGTAAAATTAGGCATAGCTTAAACTTATCTGTTGTATTTGACAAATTTAAATTATTATAATTAATAATAATATTAATAAATTTACTTTCCTTCAAAGTTGTTAGAAAACCCTTCAGCTCAAATCACAATATTCGATCGAAATGCTTTTTATCTATTCAAAATGTTATTTAAATTAAGTTTATGTGTTTTAGACGTTTCTTGTAACTGACTAGTTTATATCAACATGTCCAAAAAGGGTATTTAATCTACGGCATGCCAAAAAAGATAACTATCAATTCAGCACATTTTTTTTTTGTGTGTGTGTGTGTCGCATCTGAAAAAGCAAATTAAATACACCGCCAGATGATCGAGAGATGGGGCAACGATAAAAACTGCAAATGCAATTTGTGTGCGATGCGATGGTCACCAAATTGTTCCCAGCTGCACTTGGGTGCAATTTTATTGGCCTGACCCCGGCCTGGTGACATGTCCTGGCATTGGCCCAGCCACAAGTCCTCGCCAAAACGTTGACATGCCATTTCTGTCATTTCTGTCTGTGAGTCTGGTTCAGATTGCACCTGCATGCATATCCGTTGCAGGAACTTCTCGTCGTGGTCATCATCGGTGGCATCGTTGCATATTCATATGCCATGCTCCACAGCCATAGCCATGCCTCATTTCCCCCAAAACCCATTGTTCCCGCCGTTGCGGACGAGCTGATTTTATGCGGCTGACCATGTCAGAACGGGTCGTTTGGCCATTTACTGTGTTTGGGGTTTTTATGAACGCAACTCGCAAACAGCAAATAAATCGACAAGCAACAAATTTCCACTCAACTTTATTAACCAATTCAATACACTATTCAATCAGCTTTTCTACTGGCATATAATCATATTTTTACAGTGATTGGTTAGAATATTACAAACAGTTTATAAACTGAAGTGGGATTTGGCTGCAGCTGTGTTTACTTTGGTTTATTTTTTTATTATTTCTCCATGTTTATAATTGTTTGTAAAAGTATTGTTTTGCATGAATAAATGCAAAATTATTGTAAATATAATAATTTTAACTGACTTTAAACTGCATTTTTCTAAACAGTGCACTATTTATCTTTAATATATTATAACAATAACTAATAAATATTCCTTTCGAAGGTTTGTAAGTTTTTTTTTAGGCATTTTAAGCGTAACGAATTCTTTGATTTTGATGTGAACTGTTTACAGTTAGTAAAAAAATATGCCAATCAAAATAAAATATGAATTAAATATTAATATTTGTTTTATTTTATGCCTCTCTAAACTCCATATTAGTGGGTCAGCTATTATTGGAATGAAATCAAATTGATATGGGCCATGTGTAGTAAGTTCAAATTTAATGTCTCCAAGGCTAATACTAATTAAAATGTTGCTGATTAAATATATATATATAACTCATAAAATAGGACAATTGCCTGTTACATATTCGGGTACAACTTCATTATACCCTTTTCCCCGTTTTTAATGGGTTAAGGGTATCAAAATTGCTCTTCGTTTGTGAGATATCATGGATTGTTGGCTGTTTTTGAGCTGTCTGGTTGAATACGTTTGGGTTTGGTGGGTTTGGTTTTTTTTTTTTATTATTTTTTTTTTTTTTTTGTTGGACAAGGACTGTTGTATATCAGGTTTTAAAAAATGCGCATTTTTGCAAATGACATTCGAGTCGCACCGCACTATCACTAATTGATATCATATGATGGAATTTATGCACAGACAGCAACAACATTTCAAATGCACGACAGCCCCGCCCCTCAGTTGGTATTGGTAAACGTCACTTTACACTTTTCGAGCCTTTTTTTTGCCCATTTAAGTTGTTGTTGTTGTTGTTGTTGTTGGTGTTGTTGCTGCAGCCCATATTGCGGTTTGTTGTCGCGTCATGGCCAACATGTCTGCTGCCAATTGTCCGCCATGTATGTTGCCAGACCCTGGTCGCTTTGCGGCATACAACAAACAGTGCCTCCGATCATTCATTTGTCAAGTTGTCAGTGCCGCCTGGGAAATAAAGAGTTGTCTGCTTGCCATTTCAGCAAGCATTGATTTCTCGACTGTATACTGAATTATCACTTAAATAAATCTCAAACACATTTTGTGTAACAGCAAAATTGCAGCCGAAGTGTAAAAGATATGTTTATTGAACGCTTTAAGCATGTCTTTTGTATCAAACTGTCTTCTTAATTTTAAAAAGATGTTTTCATTGAACCTTAAAAATTTTTTAAAAGTTTTTTATAATTCAGTTGTATTTGAATTGCTGGCATTTGCTATGTAAAAATGTGTAACAGGCAGAATGCACCTCCTTCACCTTAATAAATATGTATTCTTGACTATCCTAATCATCGAATCGATTTAGCAATATTTCTCTATCTTTAATCTATACAAACTAGTTGCTTACTTTTAAAGTTATCTCAATGAAACAAGTATATTATTTTATGCTGCAGGAAGAACATAGGTTGAAGCCTTCAGATCAGATCACTATATCGAATAGCAGATAGAAATATGAGTCTTTCGTGAAACCACTTATTGTTTATAAAGAAAAACATATTAAATAAAATAGTTATTATAAAATTTAGCTGTTCTTTGTTGTTATTTTTTTTAATAATTGCCTCTTTTTGCTCAAATAATTGAATACGTAAAACTATTTATTCTTTCATAAAAGTATTTGACAGTGCTTAATAAAATAAATCAAATTCACATTAGTATATTTAATTTTGGTTATTTCTGCTAATTGCCACAAATCACGAAATGCTTGTCATACACAACACAAACACAACATTCACAATTGTTTATAAAACCTTTTCGAAAGCTGCGTTGCATTGCTTGATTTGAATGATTATCAAATCATTTCATGAGCACATTTCACCCGTCGACAGACACACACACACAACACACATACAACACACACGCGTGGTTCAAACACCCGCATTAGCACAACTGGCAGCTATTTAAAGCCTAAACGAGCATCCACACACACACACACACACTCACACACACATATGCAAAGGAGATGAGTGTGTTTATGTGGCAAACTGTAAAGTTGCCTGCTGACCGTGACGTGCACGTTTCGTTGTCGCGAAATGCGAACCTTGTTGCAGGTTGAATGTTGCACACGTTGCCGGCTGCCAGTTGCCGGTTGCCAGTTGCCGGTTGCCGGTTGCCGGTTGCCGGTTGCAACTTGCTGTTTGTGTTGGCCCCAATGGCATTTTTTGGCCGTACGTGCCGACGTTGTTGTCTGCTGTTGCCGTTGCCGTTGCCGTTACTGTTACTGTTACTGTTTCTACCTGACGCTTGACTTTCCTTCTTCCTCTAATGAAATGCGGTTGCAAATGCAATTTCAAATTTAAAAAAAAAAAGCATTTTATCTGTCGACGACAGGCGGCCCAAACACAGACAGGGACACACGCCAGACCAGCAGCAGCAGAACGTGATGTGCCACACTCTGTGTGTGTGTGTGTGTGTGTGTGTGTGATTGTGTGTGTCTATTGTGTGTGTGTGTTTCTCTCTCGCTCTGTGTGTGTGTGTGTGTTTTCCTGTTTCCTCGTGAACAGTCAGCATGTTTGCACCTTGTCGAAATTAGTGTTTGTACCAAAATGAACACGATTTGTTTGACCAGCAGGTGTTGAAAATACACTGCGCTCCATGGCTGAGTTCTACTCTATTTCCTCCCTCTCTCTCTCTCTCTATCTTTCAATTCACAATGTCTTCTGATTTTTCCCGTTATGTATCTTGTTGCAGTGTTTCGTTAGTGTGTCGCACATGGCGTATGGGTAATGTTTTTCAAATTGTTGCGGTCGCTTCTGGTCGCTCCTCTTATTGTGCCTGTGTTCGGATCGTGGTTTTGAATTGATTGTCAGTTGTTGCTGATGTTGCTGCTGCTGTTGCTGTTGCTGTTGCTGTTGCTGCTGCTGCTGCTGCTGTTGCTGTTGCTGTTGCTGCTGCTGCTGCTGCTTGTTGTGCATGTTTTGTGTGTTTGCTGCAGCATTTTTTGTGTCAGCTGCGATTTGTGCTGGAATGTTTCATATTAGATAGTGACAAAAAACAAGGTAGGCATCGATGTGCCTTGTATCTGTTATTACTTGTTTTGCCATTTAAATTTATATTCGAATTTTTAGAGCATACCAGATATTCATTGTAATTGGCCTTGGTAACTAAAAGGCGTATCTCCACTGTTTACAACTTTAAGATATTAGTGTAAAAGAAGTGAACATAAACAAAACCAGCTTTTTAGCACACAAATTAAAATATAAATATAATATAAACAATATAAAATTTTCGTTATCCGAATCTGCATTTCTTATTCAATATCAAATAATATGCAGGTGTAAACAATATATAAATTGAATAACTATATCTTCACATTCTAAGTTATTATTGTTATTGCAAATTACAAATTTTATAAATTTAAAGTCTCCAATTCTTTTGTTCACTAAAATTAGCATTTTACATACATTCACAACTTCATTCTTAGTACTAAAATATATAAATTATCATGGTCAAAGTAATTTACATAAATTTTACCTTTTAACTTTCATTCACCTGCTCAGAACTTAAAAATCTACTAATTAAATGCAGTTAGAGTGATGAAAATTTAAATTTCAAATTTCAAATCGTCGATTTAAGCTATGACAAAAACAAACTTAAACTCTATTAGAGCCAAGGACTAACAAAATATTTCTAAAACAACAAAAAAACAGCAAACACACCAACTGGTTGCATCAACAATGTCAGCATTTGACAAGTGTGTCCGTTGCGGTTGTTGTTGTTGTTGCCATTGTTGCCGTTGTCGCTTCTGTTGGCCCAGAGAAACCGAGCATATTCTGGCAGCTGCCGCAATACGGTGCCCAAGCAAAACTGCTGCATTGGCCAACAATTGCTACGGAGATTCCTGCTGTGACGTCACATTGCCAAAAGCATCCAAACCATAAATGAAACAACAAAAACAACAACAACAACAAAATAGAAACACAAATCTGTGGCATTGAGTTAGCCGCGAAATTTCAAGTTCGGCAGCTTAATAGAATAACAGCCGCCGGCGCTCGTCATGTTTTTGGCAAAAGGGGGCGTGGCACCGCCACTGCCACCGCCAGACATAAATAACAATTTATAGCCGAGTGGCCAGACGGTCGGGCAAACATATAAACAACTGCGCTAAGCTTTTCCACAGTCCACTCATAAAATATTTTATTAGCAGCGTTTTGAAAAACGTTTTCGCTTGGAGTTGAAACAAAAGTTTACCTGACTCATGGAAAATCTGGCATTGCTTTTTCGATGTTTAATAAATTTATTAAAGCTGCTTTATCGATATAAAATTCTAAATTAGTTTATTGAGTAAAATATTTGTTAGGCTTAAGTTAATATTATTTAATAAATAACATATTAAAACGTATAAAATTAAATACCAAAAAAAATTGTATTTAAAAATAAATTGTAAATTCTTATCTTATTTTAGTCCATTTTCAATATGATTATATAGATATACGGTTTAGTTTTCTATGATTATTATATCTAATAAGCACTTTTTCATCATAATTCACATCAGCTTTAAATTAGATCCATTATTTTTTAAGAAGGAACAAACTAAATTTGAGAGTTTCTTCCTATTTTTAATGAGACATTCAAGATATTTTATTATTTTGAAGTTTTGGTTGAGGGTACACAAATCTTTGAGCTGGTGTTAACGGCTTTGGAAACACATACAAATATTTTGATATCATTTTTTTTTAATTTTCGCTTTTCATTTATGAGCGCGAGAACTATAAAGTGACAGCAGACACTGCTGTGGCACAGCCAAAATCTGTCAAACTCAAATCAAAAATGCAGACAAAACTGACAAATACGAATGAGTTGGCAGTCATACGGCAGACGGATAGACTGAATGATGGACAGACAGACAGACAGAGAGACAGTGAGACAGAGAGTTGTCAGACACTGCAGCAATGTTTGGTTTTCAATGCCAAAAATTGTTGTTAGTTTGTAGCTGCAGATAGGCCTGCCGTGGAGTTCTTAGAGGAGTCCTTTGCGTCTTCTGCCACTTCTGCGTCTTCCGTTCGTCGAGGCACAAACTCATTAACAAGTTGGCACATAAAATGGCGAAAACTCAACGGTGCATCCCCAAACTGTCGATGACTGGCGACAAGCTGCCGCATCAGCAGCCGCAACTAATGGCTGACTGCCAGCTTAATAGTTGCCTTTTGATAGAGAAGGAGCCGCTCAATTCCTGTAGCGAATTGCGAATGCGAATGCGATTGCGAATGTGAAGTTTTATTAAAAGCCAACAGTCTGCGATATAAGTAAGTATACAGCTTAGCCAAGCCCAGCCCCAGCACAGCACAGCTGTGACTATCGCAGCGGAAGAGCAGACACGGGCTGATAAATACTGCCAGAAATAAATGCCAAAGGCCAAGTACAGTCAAGTCTACAATATGAAGATAAGGGCTTCGAAAGATACATAGTCCAAATTCTGAAAACCTTATCTAACATATACTCTTAGTGGAAATAAATCTTAATTCACTGATTGTGTACGTTTTGCTGTTTCCTCTTCGTAGATAGAACTTTTCTACAATTTGATTATTATATATATTCCCATTTCTATGCTAAAAATCCTCTCAGCTTTCCGCTTGTATTTCTCTCTTTAATTCAAAAGTTTCTTGTATGTCAATTTAGATTTTAATGTTGCAAAATAATTCAATCAAGAGTTTTATTTTATTTTTGATTTGGGTCCCTTCTACCCATGCTGAGACCGTATCCCATCCTGAAAATTCATATAATTAAACTTTAGAAAACTTCTGATTTATTTGCTTACCCACCCAAGCCAGCCTCAATTTTTCTAAACTTAACTCACCTTTTGCATGGAAACTGACAGAGTTCAAGTCAACACTTCCAACTATTTCCAGAGCGAAAACCAAATTACCAGCTTATGCCAACTGGGATCACGGATCTGATCCTAATCAATTTAACTAAATACTTATATTAAGTGCAAAATTGTTATTAATCAATGCAAGTGCAAATAACTCAACTAAGTTCACACACTCGAGTGTTTACTATATTTGCCAATTTGTAACCAACAACCGCGAAAATTATGTGGCACATGTGTGTTGTGTCAGTTAAAATTCCAGCAAAGGAGCAAGCTAAGAATTTATACGGTTCTTGAGACAGTGAAGCAGACTGAAGCAGACGTCACAGGCAGTCAGACAGTTAAGTTTGTGGAACGTTGATTTGTTTTTGGTGGTTACTCTTAATTTTGTGTTGCATCGCTCGCTAGCTTAGAATTTTTTTGATTTGACTTAAGGGATTTGGAGGAGTGCCTATGTTTTTAATCACAGCAAACTGTCATTTCGGTGAGGCAAGTACATTGACCCGGCACACAGCAGCAGTTACGCACAAAGGTGGTGGTATATGGAAAGACAATCATACGCCAAATGTTGTCCAACTCCAGCGTCTCATAGTGGAAGCCATTTTGCAATAAGGAACGCCGCTGACGCTGGCCAAAAAATGGTAAAATTGGCATCATACACACATCGAAACAATTGACATAGAAATTAATGCAATTGATCCGTTTGGCCAGTTCATAAACGGTTGAGACGCGCTCATCGAAGAGATGCACCACATCGAACTGGGGATGCTCACGTTCAAAGATGCGGGCTGCCTCGGCCACATCGCCAAATCTCTTCAGTATGACGACACCGGAAGGACTCGAACTGAAAAACAATTGAGTCACCTTACCCGTCACAAGAATGGGACTGGCTACTGATGGGGCATTGCTCTCGGGTGCAACCACATATTTCACACCGCCCAGCTTCAGTTCGAGCAGGCTGCGCTCAAAGTTCGGATGATTTGCAACATGTGGCTTCACCTGATGGAATCGATTGCGGACAAGCTCAATGAACTTATCGCACACCGCGTGCTGCACGGCCACAACAGCAATCGGAAAGGGTTCGAAGGGTTCGTGCATCCGCTCCGCCAAGTAATGTGCCGCCGTATTGAGATCCCCCTTGTTGAATACGAATAGAAATCGGGCAAGTGTCCAGCTCGTCTTGCCAGTGGTTGCTAGTGGCATTGCCTATGCAAGTTGTGTTTTCTGTAGATGTTAACAATGCCATTGAAATTTTTTCGGCTTACCAGCTGAAATTTTGGCTTATCACAACGTAAGTGGTTCACCATATCTGACGTTATAAAGTTATCGGGTAATTGGCACATTGTATTATCGATTCTTTATTTAATTTAGTAGATATACATTTTTTATAATATAATAGAAAAGACTTAACTCTTTAAATCTAAGCTTGCTTTGGTATTTTTCAACAAAACATGCATTGAAAAAAGTTAGAAGTTATGCTTTGTCCTGTTATCGATTTCAAGTTTATCGCTGATTAGACAATTTTTCGCGTGAGCGGCCGAGACACTGCGTAAAGAATGAGTGATCGAATGGTAACGAAGTTGGCAGCGCTTACAAATCGATTGCACTTCGATTGCAGCCGCAGCAGAAAGGCCTGCAAACTAATTGCCAATCAAAGGAATGCAGATCAGCTGCTCTTCAACACTCCTCTAAGATCGAAAATCAGTATTTGAATATGTTTTATGTTAATAAATTAAATAAAATAATACAATTATTTTAAACCCCATTTTTGAATGGCATATACTCACCCAATATAACTAACAGAGTTTTCACCCTGACTGACGTTTACACCGATTAAATTGAATTAAAAAAGTGTAATAATCATTATATAAATTTTTATACTTTACAATTTAGAATTGCAACCAAAATTTGTTATGGTTTGAAATGAGGGACTTAAAAAATGTGTACCACATATAGATAACTAACGATCTAAATTAATGTAAAGACAATTAATAACAAATTAATAATTAAAATAAAAAATTATATATTTACAACTTAAGAACAATATTTGAAAGAGCAAAGAACAACTCATATTCACTCTACTCAAAAAAAAACAGAAAGGCTACTGATGCTCAAGTATATAGATACTTTGCGGGTGTGCAGATGTCTCATTTAGGGTGTTACAAATTTGGCGAAATAGTCGTAGTACCCTCTGTCAAGCTGCAATACATAAAAAAAAAAAAAATTAAAAGCTGCATTATTTTAGTTAGCGCACAACATTTGTTAGATAACCACAAACAAGTAAATTATTCGCGAGAGATATGTCATTTTCACAACAAACTCACGCACACCATACGCACACACATGCACAGACAAACACACACATACACACACACACATATACACACACACACACACTGCTCACAAATCAAGCACGAACCAAGGAAAACATTTCGCCTACTGCAACGCTTTGTGGCCGTGATAAGCAAGAATCTCTGGCTTACGAGAACCAACAAAACAACAGCAAAAACGACAAGCAACAACAACAAGCAACATCAACATAAAACAACAACAATAACCACAGAGGCATGTAGAGAAAACAATGCTCTGATGCCATTTGCTCAAGTGCCATCAGCTCGAGTGTTGTATAAAGTCTAAACAAAGGTAATAAATAAGTTTTTTAGGGCGCCCCAGTGGAAATGTGTGTGGGCGGATTTTGTCTTAAAAATGGGCGTGGCACTGCTCAGCTGTTAGGCTCGTGGAGCGGCGAGACTTGATAACCTCGGGCGATGCAGAAGTGTAACAAATCTCAGCTCGGAGATTGCCTCACAACCAGATGCTATATAAAACAAATAATATATTTACTTTGCTTTTCTTTATTTACTTTGAATCCGATTTAAGATCTTTAGTTGTCTAAAAGTGGATTGCAACCGAAATAAAAATGATTAATAAAATGATACAATAATATGTGTTGTTATAATTATTTATGTTTAAGTTAAGTTAGGCGTTAATTTAAATGCACAAACAATTGAAGTTGTTTTAATATTTAAATCATACAATTGAATAATGGTTTTAGCATTTTGTTTGTTATTAAAAATTTACAAAACGATTCGAATTGCAGCTGAATGGAAACTAAAAAAGGAAAAATAACTCAACAGCTCTTTAAATTGAAATTCACTTTATTTACACCATCTAAACTTTAATTGTTAATTATTTAATTAATTAAGTTGAAAGTCGATTATTATTCGTGCACTACAGATCTAATGGATATACTTAAATTATCTTTGATAAATGAGGCTTAACTCTTGTCCAATTCCTGTTATGTGCTGAAATGACATGATTGCTTCTGGTTTCAGAGCTATCATTTTTCTTGCGTTGCATATTGACAGTCAATATTTCAGAATGCGTTTAGAATTCCTCTTCCCAATTGCATTGGGTTGTCAGTCAGCCTGTTATTATTCAAACTCAAACAATGTCCGTCTGGCTCTAAAACTGAATTTCCATTAATTCTCGCTATATTGCTGTATTTCTAGTTTAGTGCTATAGTTAACTTAACCTGGTTTAAGTCGACAAAATGGGTCAGAACTCTAGAAACGTCAAAAACTTCACAGCTCGGAATGCTTGCGTCTCTCTTTAGGATCTATTATATAGAGAATCTATAGATTTCCCCATGCTTTGCAATATCATTATTGAAACAATTTTAAAGGATTACATTAATTTGAAGAATAAGAATATGGATATGTCCATATGGATGTACTCTGCTTCTAGTTGAAAATATGCTCACCTATACCTTATACTGAAGTCTTGAACAATATATATACCAACTTCAGATCGCTCCTTTGTCAGTGAAGCATTCCTATTTCACCTTATTGGACGTCTCTTCCAATATTTTTTTTTATTACACTACAACAAAGAGTTTATCGGTATTAAATTTGTGCCATCTGTGTACGATAATGCTATATAATTAGTAAAATTGCCACTGTGAGCGGCAATTAGCTGAATAGAAAGCCTCAAACTCCTAAAATACGTTAACAGAAGCTGTCGAAAAACATGAGGCTTAACAGCAGTCAAACTGATTTCAACGAGTCGTATTGCATTTAATTATTCATTTTGAATGTAATTTAAAATTTGAATTTGAAATTTCACACATGAAACATTTTAATTAAATTTTTGACCACACTCAAAACACACACAACAGTGGCACACACACACACACACACACACACACACACACACACACACACCTCGCACAGCTCTCGGATAGAGCCACAAAAATTACGTATACGCAGTGATATTAAATTAAAAAAGTTGACGGCGCAAAAAGTTTGCCTCTGCTGGTTTTCGCTCAGTTAGTTTTTGCCGTATTTATTTACTATGTGCAATGTTTATATATTCTATTTCTATTTCTGTTTTTTTTTTTAGTTTATTTATTTTTTTTGCTACAAATTGAATTTTTGAGTGTGTGTAATAAAATTTGGAAAACAGCTACCGGCCACAAATTGACAAGAACTGTGTGATTTGCTACAACAAATTGACCAACTACAATCCATATTTAATTGCTTGACTATAAAAAGCAGTAAAAAAAAAAATGGCCCTATTAGCCATGTACAGCTTGAGCCAATACCTTTTGCCAATCTGGCCTTCAATACTAGTTGTTTATCTGGCAATTAACAATTGCAATAAATTATATAATTAAATTATTTAATAACAAAAGAGTGATATGTATTTGGTTTTCTCATATATTAGAAATGTGATGTGGTATTTATTGTAAGGGTTGCAACATGAAAATAACTTAGAAATCATTCATTAGTCATTATAATATATCCTGCACAATCGACGGATCTGATTTAGTGTCTCAAATTTTAAATCAATAAATAACGATGAATTTTAGCTTGGGAAAAAAAGAGCTAAACTTTCCAATAAAATAAAATTTATAAAATGAAATGAATTAAAGCCGGGTTTTGTTAAATTTTTGAATATCTACAAAATGTAAAATTGATGCCCTTGCATTAAATTTTAGTTGTTCTAAATTTTTGAAATTGTAATTCATAAAATTTTGTAATAAAATTTCTGTCAAATCTTTTCGTTACGTTTTGCTTAGGTTTATATTCATCTGTCTGAATTTCTATATTAAAAAGGAATCACTCCTCGAAGTCAGACATGTAATTTGTTGCTATTATTTTATTTGCAGCTATATAAATTTATAAATTTATATATAATAACAACAAAACAACAGAAACCACTTGAGAGATATGAAATAGCATTTATCGGAGCTAGAAGAGAATTGGACGCATTGTGTTTGCTGGCGAAAAGTAAAGAAATACATATAAAATATGAAAATGTTTCGTGGAAAGCGTTAAATGTTCGCATGCAAATGCTGCAGCAAATGGAAGTTTATATTTTGCGTGGGTTGGTGGGGGTGTGTGTGTGTGGCAAGTGCAAATAACTGTTGCCAAACATTTTCGACGAAAAATGTGCATACATTTCACAAGGGGTGCTGATAGTGGGGGATGGGTTAAGAAGCGGAATTGGGTACATAATAGTTGGAGTTGCACTCGTTGCCGCTGCTGCTGCTGCTACTGTTGCCACTGCTGCTGTTGCTGCTGGTGCTGCTGCTGATACTCTGGAGTGCTGGGGTTCAGCATGCCGCTCTTGTTGCAATGCATGCAAACAAGATTTAACGATAAAATTTTAATTAGTGCATAAATGGGAGCTTGATTGTGTGGGCGTGGCACAGCATATAGCACCACACACGCACACACACACTTAGCTTTTATTTGTTTTCGCTGGCAGGCAACGCATATGCATCGAAGCAAAAGATTTTTTTTTTGGTGTGGGAGGGGGGGAGGAGGGGTTGATTCGGTAACTGCCACAACAGAGTTGTGCATGAAATTGAGCAATTTTGGTGTGCGTTTCTGCGTGTGTGTGTGAGAGATTACACAATCTATGTGGCACCAGAATCACTTGTCGATAAGTGTTGCTCGTAATTCCAGTTGGAGTTGTTGAACAAGCTGAAAGAGTTAGTTAGTTTTAGCTGTGTTTGCTTTATATTAAATTACTTGCAATACTTTCAATTATTGTTGATAATATTTAAAACATTTAATTTCCGAATTTAATTGCTATTGTAATATATTGCGTAACGAACATAACAAGTAATTAAATCTGAAATTTTGTTATGCATTGTAATTGCACACAATTAAATAATTGTGTACAATAAATCGAATATTCATAATTCAACTAATTTGATCATTTAATACCTTAAATAACAATGCATTTATGTTTGCTTCCGTAGTTCATAATAAAATTAGTTATCAAATTAGTAATTATTATTGTGGGACACACTATGACATATTCGACATATAATTGTATCCCGGGTGTCAAACCGAAACAAATTTAGATTTCATTTCCGATTCTAGTACGAAATTAATGCAAATTTTAGTAGAGACTTCGCTATTTTCAAAATCTTTGTACGGCAACCGTATTTTGGATTCCGACTGAATTTCGGAAACGAGTTCGTTTCCGGATTCACTTTTTATGAAAACTCTCAGTTAAAAGAGTTGCATTCGAGTTTTGCAATTAACTGAATAACTTTTATAAACTTTTTTTTGACTGTACTTAAAACTCTTTGATATACTTTGTTGCTATTGCAAAACTACGCCAACAATTCTATACAAATAGCTCCCAAGTTTTTTTTTGCTTTTTAGTGCCAAGCTGTGAGGACGCGCTGAAATACTCTCAGTACAATGTATGCATATTTGCGTTTATATTAGAAATCAGACCACACAACCAAACACACACACACACAACCAAACACACACACACACACACACACAGGCATAAACACACCTGCATACTATTTCATGCATGATTTTTCTTTGGGTGCTTTGGGTGTGAATCTCGTTGACTGCTTTGCACCGCTGGCTCTGGCAAAATACTCGCAGTAAAAATGTGAATAAAACTGCAACTACAAGTAGATGTATGTACGTACGTATAGATGTATATATGTACATAAAACATGCAACATACGATGGAACACAACAGCTCGACAGGCACTAACTTTATTCAATATTGTTGCATTTTTTGTCTGCTCTGTAAAATTGCCATGGATAAAATGGGTATATAAAAGTTGAGTTTAAGTTGGCAAATTAAAAATTTAATATATGCATTTTTTTGCTAGAGTTTTAGTGATGTTCAGATAATGTCAGAAATTCGCTTCTCTCTCATGTCGGTTGAAACAGACATTTACCCTCTCAACCCGACCGAAATTTGTTTTTCTTTTTTCTACATATTTATTATTTTCTAGATTTACTGAACATTTCAAAATTATCAACGAAATGGATGTGCTGCATTTAACTTTAGGGTGAA
The DNA here is from genome assembly GCA_035042045.1 of Drosophila melanosoma. Classification (NCBI taxonomy): domain Eukaryota; kingdom Metazoa; phylum Arthropoda; class Insecta; order Diptera; family Drosophilidae; genus Drosophila; species Drosophila melanosoma. The sequence continues at coordinate 677,155 of JAWNLY010000086.1, read as the reverse complement.
TTTAAGTACATCAATTTGATTTTTTCTTGTTCCTTAGCTTGACTTGCCTTCACCTTCAGACGCGTTGCTCGATGTCTGCTTTTATTTATTTTAATTTTCCAGCTGAATTTTTATGTTACATCTCGACTCGACTGCAGCTCGATGTGCACTTTGCATACATTTTGCTTTTACGATCTGATGCTGTGTTTAAATATTTAGTAGATAGTAAACTATGTATATCTGTCAGTTGATTGGTGTGTGTGTGTGTGTGTGTGTGTGTGTGCGAGTGTGTTGCTGCTGAAATATTTATTAAAATAACCACAGGTACGCAAGCATGTCCAAAAGGTTGGAAAAAGTCGGTAAGTTAAGCATTTAAACATATTTATCTGCTTAAAGTTGCCACGATCAAAATTTATTAAAACTACGCAAATACCAATTATGAAATGAACGACTCAAAAGTGAACTCGACTAACTCGACTAGCAGATACCCTGCACCCGGTTGGGAAATGTGTAGTATGGATTGTAAATGCTGTTTCATTAATGAGCCTATTCAAGGCATATACATATAATACGCTTTTTAAAATATGAAAAATCTACAAAGAACTCATAAAACCTATTGTTAATCATTTGCTGAGCACAGGGTATACAAAACCGCACAAATCACAAACAACAACAACAACAACACAGTTACAACTGACACCTATGGCACAATATAGCCAAATTCAAGCGTTTGCGCCTGATTTGGAATTGGATTTCGTGTTCTGGCTTTGGTTGTGATTGCAAATGCCAAAATTTGTGTTTTAATTAAAAATATGTAAATGCAACGAACTCGTACAAAATACACAAATTAGGGGCAGCGTGCAACAAACCTGACAACATATTTCACAAAATTACCGAGAAACATTTTACCAATAATGCAATCGCCACATGCATTCGAGGGTATGTAAATTTGTGTGTGTATGTGTGTGTGTGTCTGTCTGGCTGGCTGTCTGGGAGTGTGTGTGTGTGTGTATGTGTGTTTGCAAGTTTGATTACCAAATTTTGAAAACACACGAACCTAAAAACAACTTAGTTTATTTGCCAAAAACAGTTGGCTGTGCCAAATTAACGCTAATTGGAGGCCCAACGCATTTCCAGTGAAAGTGCCAAAGTGGCTTTGTGACTTATTTCATCTCATTTCAAGGCCAATTCCCAAAATAATCTATAGACTTTTTGGAGGTTATGCAATAGTAGCGATTTGCTGTTGTTTATCAGATTGAAGGGGTTTATTTTAATTTAGCCGCGAAACATTTGGCGCTTTAATTAAGACGTCACAAAGTGTATATGTTCTTGACCAACTTCACTAGCCAATTCATTATAATCATGTTCCATTTTGTTCATAAGCGAAAATTCCTTAGCTTAAAAAACTATTTTATCTGTCATATATCTGCTGCCATAGCAACTAGGAATTGTGAACAACTTGTTTTGTTTACCAAACCAAGCTCACAAAATATGTTTTTTGCCTTTCACATTTGGCAAAAGAAAGTCTTATCTTTAGCAGATAAATATATACTTTAGCTTTCATAAGAATAATCGGTTAGTTTTTTTAAATTTCGATGTTGGCGGATTGACTATGATCTATTTTATTTCGTTATTTCTTTGGAGTAGTTTACTGTTCAGTTATTATGCATGCTTCGGTGGCAAGCAACATTTGAGCTTCTGTTAAAGAAAATCAGCAAAAACAACAACCAAGGCAAGTATAAGAAATAGTTGCAACAACAATAACAACAACATCATTAACAATAAATCGCCAAGATGTCCATTCTTATTTATTTTCGCATTTCGAGTGTTTAGTTTTCGCTTGAGAAAATCGCCATTTGCTTCAACTTTATCTCGTAGCCGAGCAAAAAAAAAAAAAAATCTGTGCAGCTGCAGGCAACATGGCAACGCGGCAAGTGGGTAAAGAACATGTGCCCCAGCTAGGTTCAGTCCAGCAACGTATCGAATTGAGGCAGGAAAGGCACTAAGTAAAGCAAAGTGAGCGACAGAGGAAGAAAAGAAGAGAAGTCAGCTTTGCTCTGTTCTGTCATTGCCATTTCAATTTCCGTTTGAATTTCGTACTTCATTTCGCAACTTCGCAATTTTCATGTGATTTTTTCTCCTTTGCAAAATACAAAGAAATAAGAAAAGGAATGAAAGTAAGACTGCTCTCGTCGAGAGTGCGCGACTTGGCGATACCATGTGTATTTTATGAAAAGGTAGATAGAAATCTTTAAAACTTATAGCAATCAAATTTTATCGATTTTGGGTAAGGATTAAAGCTATCATTAAAGTGAAAACTAATTCGATTCTTTTATCGATAGTGATCGGGCTAGTTCGATTATTTTATTGATAGTAATTAGGGAAATACATAAAATAATATTTATTGTTTATGGTGACTAACTTAACTAATTTTGCAAAACTATATTATACCCATTTTTAAAAAAAATTTTATGGGTTTTAAAACGAGTGAGGAAAACCCTTAAACAGAAGAAAGAAAACAAGTTTGTTCAAGTGGCAGATGAGAAGAGGAAAAGGCAAATGCAAATAACAAAAAAAAAAAAAAAAGAAGCAAAAAACAAAACAGAAATAAAACAAGCGTGAACTCAAGGAAAGCAAAGAAGAGATGACAATAAATTGTCACTTGGTGCCTGCTTCACGACTCGGGACACTTCTCAACACCTACCAAACACAACCTAACCCCTCCCCCCCTCCAGGAGGGGTGCTCTGCTCTTTATCTTGTATGTATCGGAGATTTGGAATATGGGAGCAGCTCTAAAATTGGTAAACACGAGCGCAATGATAATGATGGAAAATCATGGCCAAGAGAGAAGAGAGAAGAGAAGAGACAATTGCACGTACTAACTCAAGCAGTCGGCAGTCGGCAGTCGGCAGTCAACTCTGCCCCGTCTATCTGCCCCCTGCTGGTGATGCTGCTGTTTATTTGTTTGACAAATAACGAGCGCCATAATGAAGGAGGTGCAAATGATGTTGGCATTGTTTATTCGACTGCGAAATGTAATAGGCGCGCGGTGTCACGGGCTGCAAGACTTGCTTTTTACGGCTGATTTGACAGGAAACGGAAACGCGAAATTGCAAAAGCGCAATAAAGTGTAGCATAAACAAAGGCGCGCCCTGAATACACAACTCACAACAGCAGCAGCAGCAGCAGCAGAAGCAGCAGCAGCAGCAACATTACGTAGAACAACACACCATTGTGTGGCAGGCAACTAAAATGATTCAAGTACTCGTTACCGTTGTTGCACAGCACTTGAAAATAAATTTGTTTCCACAATTTCCCGCATTTGTATATCAAACATTATTTTTATTGTTGCTGTTGTTGTTGTTGTTGTTGCTGCGCATCATATTATTTGGTTGTAGGCAGCAAACAGATTGTTTTTTTTTATTTTTATTTTATTCAAGCTTTTATATTCAATTCTCGGTGACATGTTGTGGTTGAAAAGCAAATTTAGTAGACCAATAAGATTGACCGAATTTTTAAATTGAATAATTGTGCAACGATAAACAGAATTTTTAGACAAGTCCCTTTATAAGCAGTAAAAATTTACAAAATGTCAAAAAAAAAAATTCAAATAAATAAGCAAATAAAATCAATTTGATTTTACAACTGGTCTCCAATGTTGGCTATTAAAAATTAATATTAACAATATTAACAATAATACAAAAAGTTTTTAAACCCAAATTTGTAGACAACTTTTATTTAAGAAAATATTATGGATCACTTAAGATGTAAATAAGAATTCACTTGAAAAACCGTCGGAGCTCTGTTTACTTTGACTTATTCTGACCTTCCAAGGCTCAATGACCCTGTGTCCAATTTTGGTTGTAAAACAGCAATAATGTTAAACACGGATGTTGATTTCAAGGACATCAAGAGATTTGTTGAAATAACTCAAATTGTGCGAAGTCGCACTTTCGTTGAGGGTAGTAAGGGTCATCACTTGTTCAGAAGCCTCTCAATATACGAATCTCAATCACCGAATAAAAGCGCGAATTGTGGGGCAAGTTGCAAGCTTAGACTTCTTTTGTCAACAGCTTGAATATTCTTCTCACTGCAAGCAGTACGTGCAACAAATGGTGGCTTCTGTTTGTAGAGACTAAATTCAGTTGCAGACTTATTCACAGGTAAATAGTATGTTTGCCCCGTCGAGGATAAACGATCTCAAATATTGATGGACAGTTCGAATAATCGCCAAACGCTTTAAATGCGTTGAATAGTTTATGATTAAATGGAAAACGATTCGAAACACAATTAAAAAAAAAAATTACAATGGCAGTGTGAAATCAAAGTTTTGACGTTTCTATCGTCTCTTCATAAGCACATTTAGATAAATAATGTATAAAATAACTTAGATAAATAACTTAAGATGCGATTAATTATTAACTATATTTCCTATATTTTAAATGTTAGATAAATTACATATTTCTTTTAATATCCATATTACTAGTTTCAGCTGTGACTCTGATTTGTATTTAATAAACCAGTGCATAATACCTAACGATTTTGATTAAGAAAAAAATAACTCGGCACTTTATATATATATTAAATTTGATAATTGTAATGTTTTTCAGTTGCACATTGGAGTTTTACTTCACTGAAGCAGTTCTTGATTTCATTTTGAATCTGCTTGCAACTAAAGCAAAAAAAAGCTGCCACACAGGTGTCTTTCCAAGTTTATCTCATGAACATTTCACTTAGCATTTTTCCAATGTCAGCAGAAAAATCAGCATTTTGAAACCAATGCAGTCGACAACGAGAGAGATTTGAGTGATGTATGCATTTTTCTTGAGGCTGACTGCATATAGATGAGGTGGTTTCGCCTTATAAATAAGGAAAGTGTGTCAACAACGCATTCCATATACATGACTATTGCCGTATCCTTAGATGCCTGAACTCACCTTAAGTGGAATGCAAGTGAAATCTCGTAATGGAATATGAGAACAAGAATGAGACATTTTATTCGTCAACTACACATAAAATTGCATACACTTTCAAATTTCAAATGTTACTCAGAATTTTTAAGCTAATGAAAAGTTTTAAATTCAACTGAAACAGAGAAAATGTGTTAAATGGAAAAATGTATGTGTCTGAAATAGTTAAGGAAACATTTGTCTATTAAGTTTTATAAACTGATTTACCAATGGAAAGTAAAAACATTAATATTATCATATTTATGTCTATAAGCATTTTGTTATAAAAAGAGTCGCCAGACTTTATTTCAACTTGAAACTATCTCAAGGATGATGTCAACAACTGCATCCATAGTCAATTCTCATGGCGAAAAAGTTAAAATGCTTTTTGTACACTCACTTCACGGGGCACATGCTAAAGTTAAATACAACATTCCGAAATAGAGTGTGCCACGAACACATAACACATTTGACGCTTCAGCAGAAATAAATCCGAGAAACATGGCCAACAAAAAGCAAATGCAAAAAACAAGTGAGAATGTTGCAATCAGAAGTAACCGACAGCGTCATACACTGTTAACAGTTGTAAACTGGTTGCAAGACAGATTCTTGTGGTAGGCGTGTCTCGACTATTTTGAAATATTTATTAATGTACATTTTTGATTTGGTTACTTTAGCTTTAACACTGTGGGAGATATGCTATTTTCCACCTGTTTATCGATTTGAGCTTAGCGATGTTATCGATTTGCCAGTACTCCAATTTCGACCATTTAACTGACGTGGGTAGAAGCGTATCTTTATTCCATTGTAGTCTCTAGCTCAATCTTATAAATATATATTTTTTGTTTTGTTTTTATATTTATATATATAATTTTAAATATTATTTTAAGTTTAATTTAATTAAATTTTTACTTTTTATATTTTGACATAAAAAATTAATAAATTACATAATTAATAAAAGACAACCCGTAAGTATTTATATAATTATATATATTTATATACTAATATACTCTGCTATTTTCGTTAACAGAGTATAAGAAACGAAGAGAAAAATGCCAAGTGAAGAAGTGAAAATAAGACCAAGAATCGGGCTGGGCATTTTTGCATATGAGCTTGAGAGTGTGCGTGCGTGTGTGTCTGTGTGTCTGTGTGTGTGTGTCCGTGTGTGTGTGTGTGGATGATTGTGTGGGATGGGTATAGCAACAGTTGGCACTGGGTGCACTCAAGCATGGGAACTGTTTTATCGACGCTATGTTGGTTGCCAAGCAACCATAGCCGTAATCGTAACGGTAACCAAGCGCCTGGAGAAAGACACAACAGAAATGGAAAAAAAATTATTACTGAAGAAGAAGACAAAGAGGAAAAACAGTTGGAAACGCAAAACGTCTGGCAAAGCTCGCAGCAAAAAATGGTAAGAAATGCAACTGAAAATAGCCAGAAATGAATACTAGAAAAACTCGAGATAATTGAGTAAACTGAGTTTTCAATGCGGCACAGATACTTTCACGTGGCAAGACAGACTCGGCCAGTTCGCGGCATGTGGCCAGCAGCGGTAGCATGCAACAGCAGCGCAAAACAACAGCGCCAGCAGCACTCGAGGATTTCATCATTCGACGAGATTATACGGGCGCCAGGGCTTTCCTCGAGGTAAGTTGTGTGCTGTCTGTCAAAAGACAATCAGATTATTTTCCTAATTTTCTGAAGATTTAACAGTTGATCGCAAAGACTTTCGTTTGGAAATCAATATAATAATCGAGTATTGATTTACGATCAGATCCAAGTACAGAGAAGACCCGTCCAACAACTAATCCTTGCATATGTCAATTCGGTGCAATTTGATTGTGTGTCATTTCCAGTGGGAAATTATAGTTTGTTTATTTGTTTTTTGAATGTTGAATGTTTTTCACAATTCAGCATCGAATATTCTTATTGCTGTCAGTTTTCACATTAGTTCTATGAGAATAATGTCCAAGAATGGTGGCTAGGGAATCGCCTGAAGTGGTCCACAAACTGCATAAAAAGAGAAACATTGTTTAGGTTTTTTTTTCGAATTTTATGTTGCTTTTTTATTCTTTCTATAACTCTATCTATCTCTCTCACACATTATGTTTCACCATCATTTCCATATCAACTCACAGTACGCCAACGATGAGCAGGAGGAGGAGGAACGAAGCGAGGAAGCTGCCCAGCAGCGGGAACAGCAGCAGCGTCAAATTGAACAATGGATTGCATATTGCAATTTCCATTTGGGTGACTATCAGCAAGCGCTGACTCAATACCAGGCCATCAAGGACTCCCAGTTGGCCGTCAATGTGGCCGTTTGCATGTTCTACCTGGGTCTCTACGAGGAGGCACAGCAGCTGATGGAGGATACTCCGAGTACGCCGCTCAAAAAGCGTCTATTATTCCATTTGGCCCACAAACTGGGCGATGATCAACAGTGGGCAGATCTGCTGGACACGCTGCTCAGCACACCAAGTGTGGAGCAGCAGTTGAGCTTGGCCTCGATGCATTATATGCGTGCCCATTACCAGGAGGCCATCGATGTGTATAAGCGCGTCCTGGTCGACAACAAGGACTATCTGGCCATCAATGTCTACTTGGCATTATGCTTCTACAAGCTGGACTACTACGACATGTCGCAGGAGGTGCTCGATGTGTATCTTGGCCAGCATGGCGATAGCACCATTGCCATCAATCTGAAAGCCTGCAATCGCTTTCGTCTGTTCAGTGGCCGAGTCGCCGAGCAGGAGATCAAAAACATTGCCGACAATGGCACATTTGGGGCGGATCTGATCCGCCACAATTTGGTTGTGTTTCGCAATGGTGAAGGTGCTCTGAGGGTGCTGCCGGGCCTGATCAATATTGTGCCCGAGGCACGTCTCAATCTGGCCATCTACTATCTGAAGCAGGGCGATGTTCAAGAGGCGCACGCCCTAATGAAGCAACTGCAGCCCACATCGCCACATGAATACATACTCAAGGGTGTTGTGCATGCGGCACTGGGACAGCAACTGGGATCGGTAGGTGCTAACCAAATAACTAACATATAAAAGATAAGCAACTCATCCCATGCACGAAATCCATTCTTACAGAAAGAACACATCAAAACTGCCCAACAGAATCTGCATCTGGTGGGCAGCTCGGCTACCGAATGCGATACGATTCCGGGCAGGCAGAGCATGGCATCGGCCTTCTTTCTGTACGAGCAGTTTGAGGAGGTGCTCGTCTATATGAACTCGATCCGCAGCTATTTTGTGAACGACGATGTTTTTAATTATAACTTTGCCCAGGCCAAGTGTGCCACGGGCTATTACAAGGAGGCCGAGGAGCTGCTGATACAGATCAGCGATATGGATATTAAGAATCAGCACACCTACTGCATGATCCTGGCCAAGTGTCACATCCATTGCGGTCATCCAGAGTTGGCATGGAATGTGTTCATCACAAGGGACACGAACGCTGAGGCATTCCTCCTGCTCCAACTAATTGCGAACGAGTGTTACAAATGTGAGGAATTTTGGGTGGCAGCCAAGGCATTCGATATGCTCGAAAAGTGAGTAGAAGATATAGATTCTATATAGTTCAATAAATGTGAAACGATTTCTTGGCTCAACAGACTCGATCCCAGTCCGGAGAATTGGGAAGGCAAACGGGGCGCCTGTGCGGGCGTTTTATATGCCATGGTGACCAAGGCTCATCGTGGTCGTCCAGGAAGTGGCATTTCAGATGTGATTGGACTGCTGCGCGAATCCTCGAATTCTCAAGCGGATGCAATGATCAAGACAATTCGCAAACACATCAGCAGTTTTAAGTAATATAAATAGGGTTTATATTATCCCAGCTAAAAATGAAATTTTTATAATCCTAATTCTTGCTGAGCATGAAAATTACAAATCGAACTCTAATTATCAAATAAGGACAAATATAATTGTTATTAAATTGAGTGGGTAATAAAATAGTAGTATATTTTAAAGACTAACAAAGATAAGCAATTATTATTTTAATTTTTTTTTTAAATTAAAATATACTTTAATTTGCTGGTCAAGGTTATGTTATGCCGAAGATAAAGTCATTATAATCAATCACAATAAATTTACAAATATTAATAATATGCAAATTAATAATAGAAACAAGTCTTCCACTTAAATACGATTTATGCTGATTATTTGAATTGTTTTTCGCAGTAGCATTTAACGAAAAATTGAAAGTTTGTAGCACAAAATTTTGATTAAGTGCGGCTGTTAATTAATTGAATGGAAATTTGTCAAAAAGTTAGTTGAAGATGGCAAAAGTTTGGCAGCCACTGTCCGCTTAATAAATCTCTTATAATTATTTTCAAAAACTAATTGATAATTAATGAAATGAATTGCCATCTTCTGTTAATTTGAGTATTGTTGCTTTCAATTTGGGCTCCCCAGCGAGCGGCAATTATGCCACAAATGTAGTTAGCAACTTACACTGTTATTCTCTCTCTCTCTCTCTCACACTCATTCACTCTTTGTCATTCTCTCTCTCTCTCTCTCTATCTCTGTCTCTCTATTTTGTGCTTATCTTCGCCTGCAGTTTGCCTTTTGTTAAATTTGTTGGCCATTTGCCTGCAGCACTAAAAGGCCCAGCAGCAACCGAAAGCAGCGCATAATTAATGCGATTACCAAATGCGAAAGTGTGTCGCTAATAACAACAACAACAACAACAACAGCAGAAATAGGCACAAACAAAAAGAAAATGAGACAATTAAACGTGATACACCCTCTTTCAAATACACTTTCTGAGTTTGTAAAATACACTAAAAAAAAATATTAAACACTCGCAATGATTAATCAAAGTGAATGAAAAGCAATTTTAGAATACAGCACAAAGTAAAATTATACTCAATGTTGTAAGATCTTCACTGAAGACAACTCCTAAGAAGTCACAACAACTTTCCTGGTGGTAGTCAGGAGAGTTGGATTGGGCTACATCCCGAACCCGGTCATTAATTACAAAATAGTCTCGCAGGTTAAAAAAGTCTGTCTTTAATCTCCAACATCTTCGGATGTTTTAATTTATTTATTTTTATGCATTTCGTAATTTATTTACATTTATAATTTTTCTTATTAAAGCCACAAGCCTAAATTATTATTATAATTTTTTTTTATGTATGTGAAATATTGTAAATTTTAAATATTAATGCTTATATTGCAGTATGATATTTACGAAAGAAGTGCAGTTATCGATAAATTGAATAAACTTGATCTGCATATCAATAAATCCTATAAATATTTATTTTTTTAAATTATATATAATTGTACATTTTATATTAAATATAATTTTTTGATTTTTGTATTTTTTTTTGACGACTAACATTGAATAAATTTTAAAAAAATATATATATGAGAAGTAATATTTCTGTAGCTATCGTAGTATTTAGACCAAGATTGAGATTTAATTTACTTTTTGGTGTCGGAATTGCTTACTTCTTTTACATACTTTTGCACAACTTCAGTGTGCACTTTTCCCATTCAGGGTAAATTTTGATCAACAAATGGCATATTGACCACCGACTTAAAGAGTGCGTTACAAGCTTTGTAGACTTGTTGTAAGACCCATCCGTGGAAAAGTACGCACTTAAGGCAAACGCATGAGGTTTAGGGTCCGTGGAGAGGTCCAACCAGCGGAAATGTGTCGCAGCCATTTTGTCTAATTGGCTTTGCTACAACGCCCAGATAAACCGGAAATGGCGCAGAATTCGTTGAGTATTACTTGCTGCTCAATTTGTCCTCCTTTTTTTTTGGCAACACTTTTGCTAATTAGTTGAACAAATATTTAAACAGCAGTTGCATATAACTTAAAGGCATAAGCCGTTTTTCTGCTTAGTTTTATTTTTCGATATTCTTTTTTTTTTTTGTATTTGTTCTCAAAAAACTTTGGCTAGGCCATAAATCAGCCAGCTCTTAACAGAATTAAAAGCAACGTAAACTTTTGGGGCACTATAAAAAGAATTTAGTAATTAAATACAGAAAACTCCTTTGACTGCACCTGCAAAACCAAACGTGAACTTTTTACTTAATTTTACTTTTATTTTTATTATTTTTTCCTGTGTCTTCCAAAGTTTTCTGTATATATTTTTTTATACGCATCGCGTATGGAAAAGTCAAAGTGTAGTCTCTAGTGAAACTATTAATTTGCATGATTATCGCTTCATTCAAGAGACATTGTCGTCAGCAGAATCAGATAAATATATATATTTATAATATATATATACACACACACATTCGCTTTGGCGTTGAACTTGCTGCAAGAAAACAAACTTTTAAATTCCATTAAGTGCAATCAATTTTTCAGCTGATACAAAAAAAAAAAGGAAAAACGCTCCAAAAGCCAGTCGAAACTTAAATTTGTTGCTTTTACTTTTATAATTATTTTTTTTTTTTTTGTTTCTCTGGCAATATTTTTAATTAGGCAATTGCAGAAATTATAATTGTTTAAATTTTACACACTTATATTAAAGAAAACTAAGACAGAAGAGTGATTTCAGACTTTACGATGTTTGGATAATGATATATGGCTACAGATAATATAAAATTAATGCGATTTCATTCTAACTAAGTTAACTAGTAATTTTTTATCAAACTTAATATATATAAAAATGTATAAATTAAATTATGATACATCATTTGTAAGGTAAACCATAAGTCAGATTGTATAAAATCAGATTATTTATAATTACAAATTAAAAGTAAATTTATTAATTTCAATGGAGCAAATCTCGCATTTAGAACTGATTAGGAGAAGCGTTCGTCTGCATTTGGAGCGCAATCAAAAGCTGGAAAAACTGCGCAGCAAATTACATGTTGAGGCACTAAAAATATTGAATGTTCTTAAGAGGCTGGAGAAGGATCATCCGCCCTGTGCTGGCAATATGGAACAGCGCGGATTGCTGCAGCTCCTCAACTATCTGGTGATGGACTACTTTGATTGGTATGGCTACACGAGTACCCTGCAAGCATTTGCAATCGAAACTGGTGAAAAACCGCACCCAAAGCCGCGTGGAAACCTGCAGCGTATACTTGGAGGCAATATTGATAATATAGAAATGCCAGTTTTGCTCCAAATGTTGATTAGGGAAACTGGCAAACAAAATATTAAGCTGCTGGATAATGCTAAATGGATGCATATTACAACACTCTCAAAGCAATTGAATTTGCCAAGGAAGCGCAAGATTAATTCAGTTAGTGAAAAGCGAAATGGGGAAACAAATAAAACACGAGCTTTTCAGCTGTGAAAGGCCCAAGTAAAAAATATTTGGAGCCACAAGGAAATCACGTCTATAAACCATATCAATATTTCATGAGAAATTTGGCATAGACAGAAAATCTTTTGTATAATTTTTAATTCAGCGCGCAATTTGGATTTTAGTTCACATAATTTGAATAAAATTTTTGTAGTTGTTGACTTCTTACTATACAGACTAAACCGAAGGTGAACTAAATTCATCAATTGCAGATAAATTTCTTTAAGCTAATATTGTACTCAAAAACGCAATAAAGTGAGACTTAAATAATTGAGCAGCAAAAGAAACAAAATAAATGATTATTCATGGTCACTTTGTATTTTATTTGTATAATTCTCTGCTATTGCAAATTTAATTTCTTACTACTACTAAAAGTACTTTAGAGGAAATGCGTGCCGCAAAGGAATAATAATATTTTTTTTTTCTTTTCATAAAAAAACACAGATGAAGTGCTCCCAATCAACGTCTGATTAGCTTTCCCCAAAACGGATATGACAATTATTTCTATATCATGTTAATGTACATATTCTCAATAAAATAAAAGATGGATTTTTAACAATTGTTCTAACTTAAATTTCAATGGATATTTGTATAAAATTCTCAATAGAAAAGTTAAATTAAATTGTCGTTTCATGCACTTTCCCCACTCTTTGAATAGACAAAATCCTGGCAACGATGCGAAAAGTTTTGGCTAATGGCTAATGTATGCAGGTTTTCCACTCAAGGTTATCTGCATGATTAACGAGCTTGGCTTGACAAAAACTTTGTAGACAAAAGCCAGAGAGAAAATATGTTCAAGCTGAGCAACCCGTTTGTTAAGATTTTTAGAAATATTTTAGTTACATTTAGTCAAACACAAACTTAACCTTGGACAACACAAACAAATCAAATTCGTTGTAGCTTTAAAAATCTCGATTTTATTGAATTTCAAAACTTAAAACGGTAATTTTTTTTTTTTACCAAATGGAGGAGAGAACATTTACCCAGCTCATTGAGAATAGCATCCGGATGAATTTCGAGCACAACGGAAACGAAAATGAACTGCGCAGCGGATTGTATGTCAATCTGCTCAAGGCGATTCGTGTGGAGATGAATCTGGGCAAGGATGAACCACTCTGTGGTGGGCATATGCAACAGCGTGGATTGCTGCAGCTGCTCAACTACCTGGTAGTAGACTATTTAGAATGGTACGGCTACAAGCATACCCTGGAAACATTTGCTCTCGAAACGGGCGACAATTCACAGCTGAAGCCACGTGAACAACTGATGCGTGAACTCTCCGGCAACTATGACAACAAGGATTTGCCCATTCTCCTGCAAATGTTAAGGAAGCAAACGAAAAAGGACGCTGCCAAGAAGTTGCCACAACCGATAATTAAATTCCATATGGCAAAAGATATTCCACCTGAGGGCAAACCGAACAATATGATTAAACTACTGCCACCCAAAGTTGTTTACAAACATGATACTCCACGTCAAACACAAAAAGGAAACCCAAATTCCGCCAATTAGGGTAAAGGTGCGCCAAAGCATGATCGACACGAATGCTTTAAAGAAAAGATTAGCAGAATTAGGAATAAATAAATCTGTCGACGAGTACGAGTCCAATTTCACGTCTTCGAGTGGTTCTTACTCGAATGATAGCGATGCATTCGACGATATACCCAACAGCCATTACTATATCGAACAGGAGCCGCCAGTCGACTTTGGCGAAGAGGGACGTTGGGAGGCGAAACGAAATGCCTTGCATATTTCTGAAATGGAAAACCGAAATGGGAAGAACGAGAAGCCGCAGGGCAGCAACCGAAATACCACCATGGAAATCAATACCATGAAACGCAGGAAGATCTTCTTTAATTTACGCAAGCATTCAAATCCATACGTCCTTGAAGAGAACAGGCCAGTGCACAAACCCAATTGTCCCGAAACCATGGTCAGCAAGATTTCACTGGATAAGGACAGCGAATCTGAGGACAGCATTGAATAATTGTAAACAGAGTCAAATTTTTAGAAATTTATTTAATTTAATTGTGAGTTGTCATTATAATAAAGCGATAAGCTATATAGAAATAAACTTAATTAGTGTCGAATATCTAGAAAGTTAATACTTTTAATTATATCTTATTTTTGAAGTGATAAATATGATATTATTATATTTCTGTAAGTGCAACAGTTTGTCACACTTTGCCATCCTCTCTGCATGTTTCAAATATTTGTCTAAGAACTAAATTATTAATTGTATTTTCAGCTTTCACATATACAAATGTGGGTTAAATATCGTTCAGCTTAGATAATTTAAAAATGCATATAATCAACGATTGTAAACATTTTCATTGAGATTTAAATGATTTTATGGCATTTCTTAGCTGTTTGATTATAGCAACAACATCTCAAATAACCTTAAAAGCTGCTAATCAGAAGCTATGCAATCAATATGACTAATTAATTGATTGAGATTGTTCTCGTTGTTGTTGTTGTTGTTGTTTTTGTTATTGTTGTTTTTGTTGCTTGAACTTTGTCGTCGTCAGCGTCAACATTATTGGTCTCAGCTGCAAACTGTCATAATATTGACTCATTGGTCATGTAATTAATGGTGTTAAGACTCGCACGACGTATTAATACAATTCAGTTGACAGACAGACAGACGGACAGTCAGACGGACAGACAGTCAGACGGACAGTCAGACAGACAGACAGACAGTCAGATGGACAGACAGACAGACAGACAGACAGTCAGACAGACAGACAGACAGCATCCGTTTTGCATTTGCTGCACTTTCCGCTCGAGACGGTTAAATATTGATTTCAATTTAAATATAAATCCACCTCTTCAGCCCAACCGCCCCTAAGGCATCCACTAATTAATGTCGCATTTCATTGGTTTGTGTTGCGCATATTAAGTAGCCGTCTATATTAAATATCAAAAACACAAATACAAATTTCACGGCTAGTTGCGTAAATTTAACGGTTATTGATTAAGCATTCATTTAATTTAAATTCAAATAATCTTTGAAAAATAATTGAATTTGTGTATAAACTTAATTTTTAAAAGATGACAGAATATTAAACAAACAATTTTCTTTTTAAATCTTCAAATTACACATAAATAGTAAATCAACTCAAAAGAAAACTTATTTTTTAAAATTTTATATATTTTTTTGCTTTTTGTTAATAAAATATTAATTGGCTAACTAATCTTTTTGTTAATAATATTTTATATGTGCGCACTTCTTGGGCAAAAGCAATACAAGTTAAAAAAAAATGCAGCATTAAATTAACTAAATTTCGAAGTGACGCTGACAGATCTGTGAAATATATTTGATTTTATATACTTTTAAAGGGATTTCTGAATTGGTCGTAATTTTGTCTGCATTTTTAGCAGCCATTCGTTGAAGTTCTAAGTTGGGAAACCAAGATAATCATTAAAATATATTCGTACTTTTTACCTTTGTTGTATGATTTGAGCTATTTGCACTAACAACTCATGGAAAATTTCTTGGTTTTGGACTTGAGGAAGCGTGAAAAGCTGCTGCGATATAATCCATAGCTGTGGCAATCATCATTTGGGGAATCTGAATAAGAAATCACGTTCGTGGTGCTCACATGTCAACAGGGGCAACGAGTGGCCAATGTCATTGCGTCCTTTTCGGCATGCCCCATGCCACATTGCCACGCATGCTACTAATGAGGCTCGTTAGCGTGCTCGGTTTGTCCAGCTTTGATGCTTAACCCCTGCCCCACCCGCGTTGCCACCGCTTGATGCATGCAATATACCAAATTGTACAAACGTACTGGGCAAATCGATAAAGTAATTTGGGCATTGCAAAACAAACGACTGCCAGCAGTTGCTCTCTCTCTCCCACTCTCTCTCTTGCTCTCTCTCTCTCTCTCTCTCTCTCTCTCTATCACTTTGTCCACATCTCCCCTCATTCAGCTGTGTTGCCGCGAAATGTGCCACCAGCAAATGGTGGCCACATAATTTTGTTTGGCTGAAGCAGCACGTTGCATCGAATGACTGAATGACTGACTGCCGCTGTTTGACGCTGTCTGGATTGACAGCAGGGCACATTGCTGCATTGCAGCATTGCAGCATTGCTGAGTGTCGCCAGTTGCAGTTGCCTAATTGCAACACCATCTTGCGGTTATGCGTTTTACGTGCGTTTGTCGCACGTACGGCTAATTAAAATTGCATTTTTCCAACCATCCGGTTATTGATATAGCCGCTGTGTGGCATTCGAGTACACGTCATCATATCCTGCAACATTCGGTTGCAACTTGGTTTCAATTTGTGGCCAATTACGAGCAGCATAAAATTTGTGAGTATTAATAACAGGCGAATAGGCACAGGCAATTTGAATGAGAAGATAGAATAATTATTATTGTTTGTTGTTAGTCTTAGTTCGAATTGTTCCCTAAATTATCCTTATATTATGAATCATAACAACATATAAATGATTCGATTATTTGTAGCAGTCAAAACTTCGTTATTATATTTTAAATATAAAGTTGCATGTTAATTTACAAATGTTTTGTTAGTGTGTTTGAATAAGAAGAAAAATGTATAATTTCCAGCATGTTTTTTTTATATGTCTGCACTTAAATCTTATTTTACATTGTAATTTTGTTATACATTTATTTTGTTTATAACACAATTTTAATTACCATCGATCAACTTACCTTTACTCTCACTCGAGTAAGCAAATTTCATTACTATTTGCTGAATTAATGAACGAATGTTTTCTAAACGTAATGAAAAATAATTTCCATTCTAATGAAATTTATTTCTGTGATGAAGCAATTTCCAATTTATCATAAATTTTTAAATGACTTTATATGTAGAATTGTCTTGTATTAAGTTAAATTATTTTTATAAAAAAATGGTTAAAGAAATAATTTTAATTAAACTTAGAAAAAGTAAGTTTTAAGTTAATCCATGTATCGTGAGGAAAATCGCTGATTTAGATTCGGCATATGCTAATGATCTTTAAATTGTGTCTCCCAAGAATGATGGTAATTTAATAACTTAAAATTAATTAATAGTCCAAGGCAAGGTCTTCCAACTTTAAGTGAAATAAAATATCCTAAGATAAAAAAACAGCTTGCCCGTTCATGCCTTGAATAAACAATACAAAATATAATGTTAGTCACTGCACAGCTGAAACCAAAAATATTCTTTGAGATAATCAGCTTTGTGCTATTAAAAAATCAGAAGTGATACAAAATTATTTCTTTACATTAAAGAAAGTCCATAAATTTCATTGACCATTTAAATTTTGTGATACGCTTTTAAATAATTCAATTTCCTAAAGCTATTTCACACAAAATAAAATTTGTCCAAATTGAAGTAAATGCAAATTCAACTTTAAAACAAATGCAACAAAAAACAACAAACACTCCACTTTTTTTTTTGTTGTTGTCCCACACAAATCCCACATGGCGTATGTGCAATATTACTTTGTGGGTTAGCTCTTTGTGGCAGTGCAGCAAAGAAGAGTTGAGAGCAAGAAGGGTTGAGCCAATGATTTGCGGTTTTCTCTTCAGCTTACTGTGCTGGCTTATAAAACTGTTGACGAGATTTCCATATTGTTTACAGCAGTTTTACTGTGGTCAACGTGTGATTGATACTCATATGTGGCATGTCGGGAACAAAACCAGCAATATCTACAATCCAACCACATGTTTAACTTATATACGGGTTATTCGGATGTATAATTAATGTATTAAATTGCATGTATTTTTAAATTAAATCTAAAAGAGCAGTATTTGAATTTTTACAAGGTGTTTTTAAGTCAATATTAATTGATATGTGGTTAAAATTATGTTTTTGATATGTTTAAGTTTTTGCAAGAACAACCGACGCAGAAGGCGATGTTGATGAGTTGACAAAAGCTTAATGACACTTAACGTAAGTAAGCAAACCGGCAACACTCACACACACACACATACTGTCAAACACACACATACACACAAGGAACGTAATTTCTGTAAGCAGCGATGCGAAAAACGTATTTTAGTGATTTTTAATGCGAAAGCAATTTGAAAAGTTTGTTTGCCAAAAGTTGAAATGATAGAGACATGTACAGGATGGTGCCACAGTTGGTGGCGTCATGGGTGGCAACTCCAAATTGTGGATGCCTGATTAGGCAACCACTGCACACACACACACACACACACAGCAACACACACTTTGAGGCTGTGTGTGGCACTCGCGACACAGTTGATTGAAATAATTGCAAATGTGCTGTGCGCGTGTGTGTTTGTTTGTGTGTGTGTGTGTAGGCATACCCTGCTGTCAGCCCCTAAGTAGTCTTGTAAATTACCAAATGTGTAAATTAGTGTATAAAGTAATGGGTATGGCCAAGTTGCTGACAGGTAAAAGAAATAATGACAACAGCGACAGCTAATTGGAGGAGCTGCGGCAAACGACAACCAAGCTGAAAAAGTAAATAAAAGGGATTATCAAGAAATAGGAGAGCCAACCGGCGGGGTAGGTGGGGAAACGCTGAATGTGTGACTAGAGTTAAGTATACATGTTTAAGTTAATGCTCTTAATGTTAATGTGGCATGTGTCGTTAATGTTTTTGTGTACCAAAGCCAAAGCGCACATTCAAAATAAATAAATAGAACAAGGCTGCCAACAGCTAACAGCGAACATTTTAATTACAACAAACCAACTATTTTCGATTTGAATAGAAATAGTTGGTAAAGAAACCAAATAACTTTCCCAGAAGAAAATCGAACTTAATTTTAGAAAATCAACTCTCTCGTCTGCCATTTCAACTGATGTTAACTAACTTTTGTACTTAAGTCGTCTTAAAAGCGCAACTTATATGAATTTATAAGCTATATTAAAAGGTTTTAAATATTACTATTTTATTAATATTATAAGTAACAAATAGACTAAAGCAAGTGTTATGCGTATAAATTGTAGGTCATATCATTTTCATTTGAATTTAAACAAAAAAGTGAAACCTTGCGTTTTAAAAAAAAATGTTTAGAAATATTATTAATATAAATACGCTTGTGATCAAAGTATGGAAAATTTCTCAAACTCAGATAAATGTAATGTTGTAATCAAACTTACGATTCTAATGGAGATTAGTACTGAAATCTATTATGCCTAAAGGTCATTAAATGTGCAAAATTATCTTAATCTCTGACAAATACCTTTGTAAGTTTCCATACCACTTCAACTAATATGTCTTGAAGCATAGGTAATTTCAATTTACTGGCTACAAGAAGACTTAACCGATTTCAGGTAGACCACGTAGACGACAAAATTTTAGATACCCCTCAACCTATCCCTTAAGATAATTTGTATAATTTACCTAATTAACCTACTCCAGTTAAACAATCTTCTTTTGCCTAACCAATAAATATTATTATATATAATTACACAATAATGAATTTATTAATATTTTTACAGTCTTTTATCAATAAATCTTTTGCAGTAGCTACAAAATTCAGTAATTTAATATTTGTATAAACAAAACAGTCACGAATTAAAAAGAAAATATTTAATATGTAAATAATTTATTTAAACCAATTATTTATGTAGTTTAAATAAAATATTTTTAATTTTTGTAACTAGTTTTCATTAAATAACTGATTAAAATAACTAAGACAATTGTCAAACGAATTCAAATTTGAGAACAGTCATCGATATGAGAATTATTTTTGGGGGATTTTCGAAAAGCTTATATGGCAACTAATGCTTAAGGAGGCTAAGAAAAAGTAAAGAAGTAAAGTTAACTGCTTTGCGTGTAGTTTGCGCTTATCACGAAGCACTTGTCGCTTGATGTTGGCTGCTTGTTGCAACAAAGTGTTGTCTAGTCAATTAAGTTTTCCATTATAGATGATAGCGATCAATGCCTTGGCTCTAAGCTCAAGAAAACTGTGTGTACGCCCACACACCCAACACACACACGCACTCACTGTACAAATTTGTGCAAGTTAAAACGTAAATCGAATAAAAGGCCCAGTCCAAAGTAAAAGCAGTTACCAATATGTATCCCAGAAACTGAAGCAGCCGGCAGATGCTGCTACTTTGGCGTCGACAAGGATTCAGCGAGCTAAAAGACTGCGAGTGGGCGAAGAGAAGCTGAAGAGCGCAAGTGCAATTTGTGTGCGTGTGTGTGTGTGTGTGTGTGTGTGGGGATGAGTGTGTCATGACAACAATGGCATTTTGATACTTTTGTATGAGATTTAATGAAATTTGAATCCTTTTGTTGAGTGAAATGACAGCGTGCTAGACAGAGAACGAAAGAACAAGTAAATTTGTGCGAGTTAAAAGGCATCGACTAAACGATACCCTGTAAGCAATCCTGTAATCCTGTAGTTCTCTATAAAGCAACATATATATTTTAGATATATTTCCGCTGAAAATGAAAAATAAATAATTATTATTATAAATTTTTTAAATAAATACAAATATGGCCTAAAAAAGCTATTCTGATCTTTAATATATTGAATTGTTGTGTTTAATTTGAATTATGTATCTGCATATAATACGTATCTAAAAGTTAACGCAACGTTTATTTTTTATAGTAAAAATCAGTTAAATTAAATTAACGTTATCTTACCAAATAATTTAACTATTTTAGGCAACCATGGAAAAATATGGGAATCAAAGCTATAATCTAAAAAACTTATTCACATTTAATATTTGACTGACGAATAAATACAAAAAGCTAAACTGAAACCGAAATCAATAAAAAATAGTTCTTTAAAATTAAAAAATATAATTTTTGTTTAAAAATAGATTTTTATTTGATAACTAAACACTTTAATCTGTTCAACACAGTTTCACAACAAATTATACCCTTTTAGACAATTTAATGGATACAGGGTAAGCAAACAGATAGGTGGCAGGTAGGGTGAAAGTGGTGGGGTGGGGTGACCAAGTATGGCAAAAGAGAAGGAAACAACACGAAGCTTCAGGCAAGTTGTCTTGTCTGCCAATGCGATGTCATGTATTTAAGGTATTTTTGGGTTACATATATAGATATATATATAAATATATGTATATATATATATATAAAGAAATGTGTGTGTGTGTGTGTTAGTGTGTGCGGGTGTATTACAACAATAGTAAAACAATCTTCTTAATGCACACTTTGGCCTAAAGGAATTTTTCACTCGTAAGACGAAACTTGTTAACAGACAAACAGCAGCCGTTTGCCTATCAACATCACTTAAAGCAATACACATATTGATGCATGTGTGTGGGTGTGTGTGTGAGTGTGTGTATTTATATAAGATGTATGTATATTGGCAAAGAAACATGTTAATAAACAGCTGGAAGTTTGCTTTATTGTCATCAGCTAAAGAAAGCTGCAAACACCACCCAAATAGAGGAAGCAGCAGCAGCAAAGCCGACGACTTTAGGGAATTGCACAAAAAGGGTTCCCATGTATGTCACACTGTGTTTGTGTGTGTGTGTGTGTGTGTGTGTGTGTGTGTGTATGGGGTATGTGCTTAAACGGAAGCTGAGGTATCAATAACATTGTACAACAGACAGCAACAACAATGATGAGCTCCTTTATTAGTTGCTTGTGGGGAAAAATGACAAAGATGTCCTTCGCTTGAATACACTCACAACAACACTCACACACACACACTGAAGCACACACTCCCTCACACATATATACGCTTATATTTAGGCCAAAGCAGACCCTTTGCATGATCTCTGCCTTTGACCCTTAGCGGGTTATTTGTGGTCTCGTCTATCTGTGCACAGTTAAAACAATTTTGATTGTGAATAGCTGAGTTGGGCTTGCGTGTGTAGACAACATGCTGGGTATCAATTCGAACAAATAAAACACTCTTATTCAATAGCTCAACTACTAAATAAGGCTGTAACATGAATAACAAAATGGTAATAGAAATTAAGTTAAAATAATGCTACATGATCTACTTCTCCATTTTATTTATACCACTCAAACTGAGTGACGAAAGAAACTTAAAGCCGACTTTAAGTCACAGATTATAGAATTCAGATATTGTAATGTAAATAAATAAATAGTTGACTTAACTGCAGACACTATAGATTATAAAATAAGATTGAAGATAATCTGTTTTTATTGTAAGACTACCAAACAAATGTCCGATAGCATTTATCAGTTTATTAACTAAGAAATCGCAAAAATTTAAAGAAAAATTTTAAAATTTTAAAGATTCCATAGATTAAGTAACTATCTGAAGCTTTTATAAGTGTATAAGTATTACTTTTATTGACCAAGTATATTTTTATTCTCTTGAAATAATATGTGGAAAAAATCTGCACAGTAGAACAATCACAAAATATAAACCATTAAACATAATTTTCTAACATTTCCGCAATAATTGAAAAAATTAAATATTTGTATTTAACTTAAAGTACTTTTAACATATTGCCAGTAGGTAAAGTGCAGCAATAATTACCTGAGACTATTGAAGATTATATTTAAGCTGCTTTTACTTGAGACGATGCATTTCTCACGGCTGTCAGTTACATTTAATAAGCATTTGGTAATTTGCAAATTTGAACTGGTAATTTACCGCTATTAGGTGAGCTTTTCACGGAGCTTTGCACACTGCTTGCCAGTGCGTATGTGTATGTGTATGTGTATGTGAGTATATGCTAACACTTTAAGCATAGTAATTGTCTGACATTTGCATTTAATTGTAGGCACTAAGGCTTGTACAACGAACATGCTATTATTTTCGAAAGTTCCGCCTCTCTCACTCTCTCTCTCTCTCTCTCTCCACATTTGTCTTTCTCTCTCTCTCGTTCACATCTCCAATGCATAATTGAATGTAAATGCCTTTAAGGAAATATGCGTAAAGTGCCAAAAATTGACATTGCTTGCCAATGTAATTATAGAGCCCTCATACCTGATACTTAACTTCATAAAAAGTTGAAGTATTCCATACATTCATCTTCCCCCACTCTCTCTACCCCGTATTACTTGCTAACATATTAGCGGTTGAGGTAAACGCAATAATGTAAATGTTTTCTCCGAACTGACGCTGTCATTCAATTCTATGCTAACAATTTTTAATTAAAAAATTAATCATACTGCAAGGGGAAAATGGCAACCAGAGAGAGAGAGAGAGAGAGAGTGAGTGAAAGAGATGTATTTGAATGGAGCAGCGGTAACAACAAAACCAACAAATATTGGACTAGTTGCGTTTTGTTGCTTTTTTGGTTGTTTCCCATTTTGCACAGCTCGAAGATAAATTTTAGCTCTGTGCATTTTATGGCAGCCTCCTTGACGAAATATGCGTGCGGTTATCTCTCGCTCACTCTATGTGTGTGTGTGTGTGAGCCTGTGAGCCTGTGTGTGTGTGTGTAGCTGCCTAAAAGTATGCATCAAGTTTATGAAAATTCTTTGTATATGCCAAGGTGTGTGTATGTGTGTGTTTGATAGGTAAATTGTCTTGGTTTGTTAATTTTGCGTTCCTTCCAAATTTATATGCTGGTTAGCAGCGTACAAACTTTCAGCTAACAACCGAATTTTGTTTGTGTTCATTTCTTATTTATGAGCACAATTAAATATGTGTGCCACAATGTGCAAACACAGCTAAAACTTGTGCAATTGAAAGGATTTCTTATGATTTTATGCTTCTTAAACCGAAATGAATGCAATATTATCTTTACTGCACTATATTTATAATTTGGATATTTTTATGGGTCAATAAAGTAAAAATAAAAATTGTCCGAGAGAAGAGCACAAATACAAAGACATAATAATAATAAGAGAGTGTAAATATATATATTTTCCAATGTTCAAAATCAGTTGTCCATTCAAAAAGCTTCTGCAGCAGATGAACATACAAATTTGAGTTACATTGTACTATTTAACATAGATAAACAATAAATACGCATTTATTTACGAAAGTTGCTAAAGCAAAACAAAACTTACAAGAATTTTGAGCACATTTTCAGCACTCGCATTTGTATTTACAATTCACAGCGCACATTTGCGCAAAAATAATGTTTACATGGAAAACATTTGCACAACGAAACTAGGACAGAACAACAACCAAATAAATACAAAATCGAACATACGCATCCAAACATTTTTATATATCCCAATACATATGGTTTTTTTAATGCCTAAATATTTTACAAACTAATATCAATTCAATTTGTATTGGGCATCAAATTGTCTGCCTGCATGCGTGTGTGTACGTGTTTGTGTGTATGTGTGTGTTAATACCAAGGCATCGAAGTGGAAACTCAACTTGGGCATTCCAATGGCGCAGGTGACACAAGTTTCTCCAATAATTTATGTATTTCTAACAAGAGCAACAGTCAGTATTTGCTATTGTTGTTGTTGTGGTTCTGTTTCTGTTGCTATTGTTTGGTGGCAGCACAATTTAAGGTTATGTATGTGGGCCAGTTTTCTTTGTGTGTATTTAATCAGAAATATGACTCGGGCAGTGAGTCAATTAAGATTAGCAAAAAATTAGCAGCATTTAGTATTTGACTAAATTATGAACTTGCCCTTTAATCTAACAACACTAGCCATTTATCAGTAGCGCAGAAAAGGATTGATAATTTTCAGTATAAATAAAAAAAAATTTTCAATTCAATAAACAAATTTTGAAAATGTATAGATAACTAATCTGAAAATTGTATTATGTATTAAATTTGTATTATAAGATATGGTCAGTTAGAAATCTTGTTTTGCTAAATACTCAATACTTAACTACAATTAAAAGAAAATTTTTAAATAATTTCAGCTTGGTAGAAAGTTCGCGCCACTGTTAAAATCAAAAGCGCACTGTAGTCTCACATTGGTATTTTTGCGCACAAAAATGTACTAATTATGATCGCAGTTTAAATTATCGATAGCTTTCGATAAGTGTTTGGCCACAGAAAGTGAATTAAAATACGTGTAAAACGCACAATGGCAAATAGACAAGATAAACAAAATGAGGATGAGACCAACGATTGGAATCAAAGCGATGACGACGACAATTGGGACGATTGGGGCGATGGCGGTGACGAAGACGGCAAATTTGTGCATGTCGAGAAGCAGCCAGAAGAGAAAGAGAAATTTGTTGTTGATGGTGTTGCCAAAAGTGAAGCAGCTGTTCCACCAAATATTTCTGCGCCTTCCACCTCCAACTCGTCCGCGTCTTCCGGCTGGGGCCTATGGGGCGGCAAACTGAGCTCTGTACTGAGCACAGCTAGCGAGGGTCTGGGCAATATCACAACGCACATGAATCAAGGCCTCAATCAAATAATTGGTGTACCCGATCCCGAGGAACTGGCACGCATAAATGCCGCCGAGGAGGTAGCCAAATCGACAGCCAGCACAACAGCCGACGAGGAGGAAGATGAGACAAGAGAAGCGAACCACGAAAATGCCAATCAGGGAGCCGCCTTCAATTTGGGCATGGTGACAACGCTGGGCAGCAAGGTGCTGAACACCGGTTTGGACACGCTGGAGGGCATTGGCAAGAAGACGATGACCATATTGCAGGACAACGATCCTAAGCTGATGAACAAACGCAAATTGCTAGGACTCGATGCGTCCAGCGGACCCAATCTGAGCGCTATTCTGCTCGAAGCCAAGAAGGATGCAGATCAAATGGAGCAATCCATGCAACAGCTTCAACTGGAGAAGCAGAAGGCCCAGTTGCGTTTCGATGTGCTCTTCGAGAACTATTGCGGCCTAGTGCACTACGAAGCCCTTGAAATACTGTCCAAGGAGTCGCGTCTGAAACTGGACACACTCCTCGATGCGGTCAGTGGACAGGCGCTGAATGATCTGCAGGTGAATATATCGATGAAATTATCATTAACTTTATTAATATCAATAATAATGCAGGAGACCATTGGTGAGGTGAGGGAGCTGCTTGAGCTGGAGGACTTGGAGTGCGACAGCGAAGGCGACTACACACCGACAGAGCTCAACGAGCGCTTATCGGCAACCATTACGGATGCGGAGCTGGGCATTCAATTTGATGATGTGACCAGGTGATGATCTGACCAAAGATCTTCTTAATCTTCACTTATATATATTGAAATAGCTGTGATTGACCAAGTCACTGACTAATATAACTGTTATACTGACTAATCTGATTGATAGACTGACTAACCATTTGACTGATTGATTGATCTTTGCACTGACTGATTATCAAACTTAATGACTTAGCAGTTGACAAATTATTTGATTGAAAGATAATTTCTGAAGTCTTTTAATTGACAATCGACTATTATTATTAATGTTTAAATGATTGACTCACTAATTGAATGACTGATAGGTTTTCCCATCTACTAGACAGACAATTAAACATATTTTTTTGATTACAGTCACTGGTCAAAGACTCTAAGCTGGCTGTGCTCCGAGGAGGCGACTTCTGCTGATCTGGAGCAGGCCTATGCTAGGAGCATCAACGCATTGAGTGAAGCCTGTGCGCTGGAAATGTGCAAGCTGCATAAGATAGCCGAGCTTATGCTAGTGAAGCCGCACCACAGCACCGCCAACGAGGTGGATGGCATTGTGCATCTCTGCAAACAGTTCAACGGCCACCTCCAGGGGTTGACACAACGCCATGCTGCGCTGCTGAGCAGCAAGAGTAATGCGCAGCATGCTGATCAGCTGCAGGAGGAGTGCAAGGCGAGGGTCAACACATATTTTTCCGAAATGCTAACGGCTGTTAAATACATCGAGCAGGCCTACAATCTCTTTACGCCCATCTTGCAAATGGGCGCCGTTTAGTTTACAACACATTCAGCTAAGCTTGATTTTGTTCCAATTTCTATTTGCGATATAATAATAAATGCTACTCAATTAAAGTTGTGTTTAAAGTGATATTCATTTAAAATCAACGCTCGACTTATTGTCTTAAAACTTTTATTATAACTAATTATACAAATTATATATTTCTTAGCTCTGTTTCGTAGTTTACATTGTACAGTTACGGAAAAACAAACATTTTGCATATATTTTCAAATCGCTTGCAAAAGTTCTAACGCTGATTTATAAACATTGCTTTGTTTTTTGTTTTTCTTTTTCTTTATGTGATTTCTGTGTGCAGCACTAAACAAATGCGCAACAAAACATAACTTTTAGCATATTAAAACCTCAAATCAGGCTTGTATTTAAGCATATATCTGCAAGAGAATATAGAGCATTAATATACATAATTTGTAAATATTCCAAATGATACTTACTTGTCAAGTGTCTCCCAAAATTTACTAAGCACGGCGCGATCCAAATGCCTCTTGTTTTGGGACAGACGCAACAGCGTCACCGACCAACGCTCCACATTCGCGTCCAATTTCAGCTCGCTGAAGCATAAGTGAAAAGCGCAAACTGCAGCAGAGCAGAAAGAAAGATGAGTCAGATGAGTATCAGCGAAATACATAAAAAAAATTTAATTAAAAAAGGCATAAACTACCTTTATAAGATATAAATATTGATATCATAGTAACACAATTAAGTTGTTACACAAAAATCTAACTTTGCCATTGAGATTTACTTAATTATTTAAATGTCCTTAGCTAAATAAGTTGTTAAACAAAAAACCATATTTTAGCAATAAGCAAGTTATTATGATATCTAATATTAAAACACTGATAAGAATTCGTTAAAGATTTAAATAGCGCTATAAAAAGAAATAAAACAAACCCTTAACTAAATATTCCAGCAATCTATTAAAATTTAGGTATTATCATACAAGAAAGAGGTGGAAGATAGAATGATTATTAGGTACATATAAAAAGTAATAATAATAATATTTGACTTTTAAGGTAGCTATTATTTGGAGATAGGTAGATATATAAAATCATGAACTAAGCATTTTACAATTTATCATAAGCGAGTTATTTCCAAATGTGAGAAAATTGAAATATGCATCAAATCAACTAATACATTTGCCAAACCAAATAACTTGATTAACAAAAACCTGGCTAAACCTTCTAGCAATATATTCTTAGCCATCTATCATATACGATATGAACGGAAACAAGTTGTATAAAAGTTTCAGCCAAAGATTTAAGGGCAGAATTGTAATATCCATATTTAAATAGGATTTATTTTGTTAGCAGTTGTGTCTATGCAAAATATAAATGATTTAGATCTTATAATATTTTGATATGGTAGACGTACTTTTTGAGAAAATTTCAACGGGATTGCCATCCCAGGGCCAGCCTTTGAATTGCCATTGTGGGCCCATGACGAAAACGGCGACGACACGCTGCCAATCCTGTTGGCTGAGCTTGACGGGATTGTCGACGATGCGATAGGAGACAGTCTGATTATTGCGCTTGCGCTACAGTAACAAAAAAAATATTAAATTGAGCACAAGATGCAAGCAATGTGTGAGTTTACCTGCAGCAGGACTTCGCTATCTCGCTGACAGCCTTGTTGCTTCTTTTCGGACGTGGAGAGGTAGCGCAACTCCTGCAGTATGTCCTTCACATTCAGCATGGTTATAAGGCTCGTGTTGGCTGACGGGATAATGATAATCGGTGTGCGCGATGGTCGCTTCTGCGGCCCATTCGCCGGCAATTGACGTGCCTGTGCCGTAGGAATCAGCTCCTTGGGCGCGGAGCGTGTGGCAGTTGTCGATGCTGGGGCTGCCGCATGCGGCATATTTGCCTGCGCCTTGCGCTGTGCCAGCGAACCTTCCGTCACAGACTTGAGAGACATGCCGTGATATGTGCCCAGCGTATCGATCTTGAAGCCTTCGGTCTCCTCCTTCTGACGATTGAAACGCTCCTGATCGTAACGATTGTACTGCGACAACTGTGGCTGTGGCTTTGCAATGCGCGTTGGTTCCGGCATCTTAATGGGATTGGGCATCTGTGGCCGGTTACGTCCCTCCTCGCGCGCCTTGATTCCCTGCAGCATGGCGAATATGTTCTTGGCAAACACCTTACCCGTACTTTGGAGTACTGAGGTGCGTGTGCGCCATTGTCGCTCCCGACTAATGATATCCTTTGTGCTGTCCACATCGTAGTCGAGAATGGCGCGCAGATCGGTGCCCATGGCATCCTCGTTGTCCGTCCGCTTGATTGTCGTGCGCTTGTTGGCCAAACGCTTGGCTTTAATCGCCGCAATCTTCTCTACGGACATCGTCTCCGACAGCGACTTGATGTTATCCATGTTAACAGCCGTTTCCTTTTGATTAACATCCCAGCGTGCCGCGAGCTGTTCGCGCACCTTCTGCACCTGCGTCTCTTCAAAGCGAGCCTTCTTGGCCGCCGTCTCGCCACTAATCGCGGCATCGCTGTCGGCCGTTCGCTTCACCTGTGTGGGTATCTCCAACGGCGCACTCTTATCGATGCTGGCACACGTTGGTGTCTCTCCATTGAGATATGCCAACAGCTCCTTTCGATCCGGACGATTTACAGCGGGTATATCTTCGGCGGCACATTGACGCACATACACTGAATGCTGGAGCATAACATTCTTGAGCAAGTAGAGCAGACACTCCAGCGTGTAATATTCACGCGGAGCGCCCTTTTTACCGGAGCTGCAATCGAACAAAAAAGTAATTAAATCCGCAATTTTATCAACACTCATACTCTGTGCGCCACAATTTCAATATTTTCTTTTGGTTATCAGATTTCAGTTAATTGTTTAGAGCTTATGATTTTGCCTTACAGTTCTAGGGTCACTCGAGACTTACAGTTTGAGAGTCAACGGTGGACTACGATGGGTGCAGAGTATAACGCAATCGGTTACTTCCGACTGCTAGATATTTTGGCTATATGTGCAGTGCGTACTTACCCATATTTGAGATAGTTGGTCTTGACACTTTTGGGCCAGGAGAATTCGCCGAATATAATTTGATTATCACGTTCGATTATTTCCTTTTTGTTTATGTTGTATTGCCGCAAAAGACTTAGGGGATCCGCCATTTTGGCGTATGTTTTGCGTGGTTATCCGTGGGCCGCTTGAATACTTCGTATGCGCTATGGTATTGTAACAATTGATTAGGCCACGTGCATACGCTTAAAAACTATAGTAACACAATTGTAATCAGCTATTTATTGCATATTTTTGCATTCCTCACATCGCGGATTATGCTTGCTGCTGCTTCTTCTTCAACCACGGAGCTGTCAGGCACAACTACTCGATGACCAAGGTTGCCACACAATTTGTTAGGCTGGGGTTGTCATCTGTCATCGATATATGCATCGTCTATTGTGACCCGGCCATATGAAAAATATCGAATTGGCCTGCCGGCAGCCAAGCAAAATAAAAAAAAATTAAAAAAAATGTGGCCTCAAAAAACCAAAACGGTGTTAAAAATTGTTTTATAATTAATGCACGAAATGTGCAATATTACGCCACGAAACGCTGTCAATTTGTCTACGTGGATACGGCAACTGCAATGCGTCTTTTGGCAACGCAAACAAATTTTCTAATGTTGTTGAAAGCTCCAATGAAATAATACCAAAATATTCTAATCATTAGCTACAAATGTGTTAAGTGCATTAAATGTAATAAGAATGGGACAGTCGGCGGGTAAAATCGGTAAGTGACAATATTAACTGGATGTTTGCATTGTACATTATTAATTTAAAGGTAATTTATGGCTTAAGTTGGGCACATTTCTTGATTACTTGCAGGCAATGTTGCTCGCTGAAATGTTTAAATATGTATCGCATTTCTGTGGTATTAGTGAGATAATTCAATTCATTATTTGGCAATAATTAAAGACCTTCGTGCCTGCCGCATTCCAATAGGGTTTGTGACCCACCCACTTATTCTACATGCACGCGTACCAAAACAGCTGTTTACCTTAGCGATGACACTTTGACACAGCGCATGTGCTGTCGATACTTGACAAAAGTACTCAAATCGAATACGTTATAATTTAAAAAATATGTGAACGTTTGACTTTTGCTTTCAAACAAAGCTTTTTAAATTCGATAAATTCTCATTAAGCGGACTGTATTTACATATTAAATAAGCAGTACTGAAAGAGCTAATGCAAACAAGATCTGCCAAATGTGAGCTTAAAGTTGTTTTCAATTTTGCAGCTTTCAACTGTTTAGCAGATGTTAATTAAATTGGGTTGCAAAAATGCACGTTTTTTAATACAATTTGCTTACCTTGTTTTGAGAAAGAACAACAGTGAAAAGTTAAAAAACAATTTAATTTAAAGTATAGTTTTACTTAAATATTTTATTTTACCAAATACTAAAATAAAAAGTTACATTTTACATTATTTGTTAGTTTAGTTTCGTCAATTTGAAATTTTCCAACTATCACCTAAATCAATCTATACGTCAAAGTATTTCAATCTTGACTGCGCTGAACAGATGTATTTTTTCTAACTTACATATTTTTTAATAACCTTTCAAGTAAGAGACAACTTAGCTGAAATACAGCCAAGCAGATAGGTATTATTTTATTAAATCCCCTTTAAGAAGACTCCATAAATAAGTACAATAGTCGAAAAATAACTAGAAATAAATTCGATTTTTATATCTTATTTTTAATTCACCTGAATTAAAGTGCGTACTTTTCAGAGTATCAGTCTGTATAGGCACTGTAACAGGGTCTTAAATAAAAATAGAACATCCCTATATAATAATTAATGGTAGAGGATTTAAGAAAAAACCTGTCGGCTTGAAGTTGACTTACAAAAAATTTATAAGCAGCTTCAGAAAAACATCATCATATTATGAAGATTAGAAATGATCTGAAATAAATTACACACTTAATATGGTATTCCTTCTTCAAAGACAGCTCCTTACCTCGTTGAAAACACATGCACGATGCGGCCAAGTCCTTTATTTTTGATTACCTCAAAGAAAGAAAATGCAATAATGACATCAATGCCTTAAGCAGCTCAGATCTAAAGAAAGTCAAGTCAACTGAAGAAGTGCTAGATTGGGAACAACTCTCACGCGGCTATGTAAACAGTTAAAGTGCTGGCTTTAATCAATTGATGGGCGCGAACTTTGACGTAATGCAAGGACAAAGGACGACGAGCTACAGGTGCAATAAACCAATGCTGTGTTACCTGTACGGCTATACCTGATTGCGACTCTTCTCTGCTTGCCCCACTAGAAAATCAGTGTAGTTTATATATATATCTCTCCCTGATTTCAATGCAGCTGGAAGACAATAAATTATTGAGTTTATGGCAATGATTTCTTATAAAAAGTAGAGAAAAAGGAGATTGTAAAGACAGCGAAGGACAATGGAAAACCCAATAAGTGAAAATGACGGCCAGGTAGTAAAACTCCGTTGGCCAAGACCGAAATACTCAAGGACAAAGGCAATGGGCAATGAGCAAGGACTAAGTCACACTATGACTTGGCAAACTACGCGAGTTTTTCCAATATTCAAACACGGGGAAAAACATCAAACATCAAAATGCAAAATGCATTGGGACTCACAAAACACAGAGCACACATCTAACGGGCTTTAAAATGGTCTGCATCCATGAGATACATTCGCTGAATCGCTTTTCGTCACATATGTTGATTTTTGGCGGGTATTTTTCGGGCAGGACGCGCCTGATATTTGATTAGCGTATGTGCGAAGGCGCATCCGCAAGAGAAAAAAGAAGTGAAATAAAATAAGGAAGTTGAAGTTGGACTGCAGCCCAAAAACGCTAGATTTGAATCGGTTGCTGCACCCTCACCTCTCCCAATCACCATTCTAAACAACTGCCAGCCGTTGCTGTGCCGTGCAGGTACCCAAAGGATCGCCTATATATAGAGACTGTTTCCTATACATAAATACACTGAGAGAACAGCCAAAAGGTTTATTTAAAATATTGCTTGACTGTAAAGTTTTTATTAGATTACGGAATTGTTTTATTTTTATATTTATTATGCATTATTATATAAATTAATTATATAAAAAAATTGAGAGATAGCTTATATTAGAATGCCCTATATAAATAAATTAAATTTAATTATTAATTGATGGCTTAAAATTCTTCAATATATAAATATGTTTGCGTTAAAAATACGCATAAATATTTGACAGTTAATAACAAGTCAAAGTATTTGTATCGATATTCGCAAACGGATTCAGTTAAAAACTTGCATTGCTAATTAAATATTTATATATATATATTTATTTACTTTATATGGTCAGATATGTATTTAAACTTTGTTATATAGTTTCTCTTATTTATTTCTGATGAAAATATACATTTTTTACTCTCAGTGTATACATTTGTATATAGTTTTGCCTGCTGCTGTCGTTTCTCAAGTGCTTGCGCAATTTCTTTCCTTTTATTTCTATTCTTAAGTCTGTGGGATTAGTTTTCTATGTTTATATACGAAAGAAACTACAACTGTTATTCTATTCTATCTCTCTTTCTCTCTCTCTCTCTCTGTGTATCCGGATCTCTCTGTCGTATGTGTGTACAGGATCATGATCCTTTGCATATGTCGTTTTCTAATTAAACATGCTGTGGGCAACATTTTCCAGCATATTTGTTACAGTTTTCATTTCGAATTTTATCGATCCTACTTAATAGATAAAAGTTGCTTACAGCTGCTTTGCTTTCCCCATTTTCCAGGTGCTTGCGATAAGAATATCAAATATATAAATTGCCAAAGAATTTCGTTGACTTCTCAATATATTTATTGGAGTGTAAAAAACTAACTTAGCTTGCGATAACATTTATTTATTTCCTACTCAGTTCTTATGCTCTGTTTGATAATATACATATTTATATTTTTGGGGTGTCTATCATTTAAGTTCTCATTATACGTCTAATGCAAAGTCCAATATTTATACTTATTTATCTTTAATTCAAGTGATTTCCTTAATCAGATTTCTTTCATTGTTGTTTATACTTTGTTATAGGATTTAATTTAGATAGGCAACAATTTAATTTATACCGATGAGACTTTTTTTTATCTATATCAAGTTTTTTTTATCAAGGCGAAGGCATTGAAATTGAAAACTTACAGCAGTGCTTGATAAGAAATGATATCTATTTACGTTTGTAAAATATGATATGATAATGATGTAATCTAACAAAATATAGATAGTTTTGTTAAAGCGAATAATGAAAGATGTAATCCAAATATTTATAATTTGATTGTGTTAATTTTATAAACTTTATAAACTTTGCTGATAGTTTTTAAAATTGTTATCAAAAAAGCTTATCAAAATTACAAATTAAAAGAAAAAAAAGTATAAGCACTTATCACGACACAGCTCTTTATTGAAAATTAAATAAATTAATTTCATTCAATTATGTATTAAAAAATGATTGAGAAAAACTTTCAAGTATTTAAAATTTCTTTATTGTTTTCTGATAGGTTGTATAAGTAAAAATTTACTTTAAAAAAAATACATAAATAAATAAAGTATATATGAAAAAAATAATAAATAAATAAAATAAAGAAACAAAAAAAATATTGTCCTAAATAAAAACTTTTATTACTAAATTCCATACAGGATACAATTATTAATCATTCAATTTTTGCATAGCTAAAGACAAAAATTTGAAAGCACTTTTATTTAAACAGATATCTGTCTATTTATAAGACATATTTGCATTGAGAAATGATGATCAGGGTCAAGTTTTATTTTGTTTTTTCTTATTTTTTATGATGTGGACAACTGTTGTGATGCGAGCACTTCTGTTGAAGGATAATAATTGGTTTTTGCTGCCCAAACTGATGTCAGCAGATGCAATTTGCCAGATCGGAAGGGATCCAGGACGGGACAGGACAGGACAGGACAGAACAGCACAGTCAGACAGACAGACAGACAGACAAGCAAACAGACAGACAGACAACGAAAGCATTTAAATTTTGATATTAAAGTGGAAATGCATATTCAGCATCCTGGCTGGTTGGCTGGCATGTTGGCAGCAGGCGCGCGTCCCGTCTAAACTGAAAGGGCATGGAAATACAGCTGCTGTCGCTGCCTGATCCTGCGCCAAGTAAATACAAATAAAAAGGACGCTGGCGAAACAGGAACCAATGCACAAGATGTGCAAAGTAGTGCAAAATTTTCGAAAAACCTACCCCCAAAAGAAATTAAAATTAAAACGTGCAGATCGCTGCTGGCATCTGTGGTTGCATTTCGCGCTGGAAGGGTTTTTCTTCTTGTTCCTCTTATTTTTTTTTTTTGTTCAGTCATTTTGCTTGTCGGTTTTGTTTGTTTGCTTGCCAATTCCAGGTGTAAATTTTTGTTGGTTTTTTTCTTTGCCTTTTACTGCGTTTATCCTTTATCATATGCATATCGTAGAATTGTGACTGGAAACACGTGGCGGACGTGCGCCAGTTGTCTGCCCTTTCATGGCCTTTGATAAGACTTCGTCATACATTATAAATAAATACTCATACTACAGTAGTCTATCGCAAACAGAAAATGCCTTAATTGCATGAGAAAAGTATTACTTTTATAAACTGCTTCGCAAAGCATTTAAAAAAACATTAAACATCTTGTTTTTCGTCTTCGATAATTATTAGAGTTTAATAACCATAACTAAAAATATCTTTTAAATATTTCACTCCCTTTATTAGAAATTAATTTCTTAAAAAAAATAATAATAAATATTAATCAAAATAACTTTACTCAAAAACCTATTCATATGTTACCTAAAGCCAAGCGTCCCAGCTTAAATAAACAAAAAAAATACAATGTAATTATTTACAATATGTCTTATTTCTTTTATAACTAAATAAAACTATAATTTCTAATTTCTTCTAAAATAAAATAGTTCTACACAAAAATCTGAAAAAAAAACATTATTAAAGTAACATGTTGCTATAAATTGCGTTTATTGGGCTGCCGGATAACAAATTCGAGTGACAACTGTACTCAAAAGTATATTCATATTTTGCTTAAGGGGAGGCGCCCCAAAAGGCAGCTGCTCTGCCTGGGGGAGATAATTCTTCTGTTGCCTTTCTGCCCGTATTCAAAGTAGTTTATGTTTAAATTTAGAATTGTTTTTTTTTGCCGACATATGTGTGTGTTGTCCCCATTGCAAAAATACCCTCTATAGAGTTTGCTGTTTCTCTCAAGTCTCTCCCACGAACATTGGTAAACATCTGCTGGCTGGTATAAGGTTCCTTACCTCCTCGTCTCCGGTCTCGATCTCTGCCTTTACCTCTGTCTCTGTCGATGCTTCTTCTTCTATTTGCCATTTGTCTTTGCCTGGACAATTGTCGCTGTTAGGTTCTATGGCCTTTTGGGTTCAAGGCTCTATTGTCTTCAGATGTCACATGGATTTCTTGCAAGTTCCTAAAGTTACCCTAACCGTATAATTCCATGGCTATTTATATCAATAACTGTAGAGAATTGTCTTATACCAGCATTTAATGAAAATGCCAAACGAAAATTATATACACTTGGACCAGTTTTAACTTTGATGATCTCATATATTGCTTATAAAGTCTAAAAGTGCCCAGACTTTATCCATGAATCATTTTTGAGTAATTTTATCAACCACTTTATGAACTTGATTTATGGCAAATTATTTTACAATTGATAAGAACTTTTTACTATGATCGTTTTTAAAAGGTTTTAAAGTGTACCATTTTAGGGTATTCACACGTCAAGTTTAGATGGGGGGGCAAAAAAGTGCCAAAACTATAAAATATATTTTTATAATTTTCATTTGATTTGATATTAAAAAAAAAAGAAATACCACCTTATTTTGCTTCATTCCGATTATGCCAGTTTAAATATAGTTTAAAATATATAAGTTAAATTTACCACTTTTCATTAAAAAAAAAATAATTACTTAAAAACTCTATCAAGTTCATAGCTCATAGCCAATAAAATTATTTACGAACAATTCTTGCTAACTTACGCTCTTAACACTTAACTCTTAACTGGACAACAAACAGAAATTATATCGCCGCATAAAGCACACCAAACCAACAAAAAAAGTGTCATGAACTTTGCTGAACTTTGGCCAAATGTGCCGCAAAACAGTTAGCAGCGTCTTTAACACAAAAAAAAACGCAAAGAGCAGCAGTTTGCTCAAAATGCAGGCGGCTAACAAACCTGGCCTAGAACAGCCGCCAGCAACAACAACAACAGCCGCAGCAACGATCAAGGTGCATAACGATCAAGCAACAGTAACAACAACAACAACATTAAAAATTATAAGGGAGGTTCAATACACGCGAAAAGCAGGCACAAAAGCGAAACCATAGTAAATAAGAAACAGCTGCAAGCAGCGCTGCGTCGGTGTTGCCTGCTGCCCGACTGCGCTCAACTCTCCTTCGTTCGCGCTCTCTTCCTCGCTCTCGTACTCTCTCTGGTAATTTTGAACATCCACACACTGTTAGAGATGTGCGTTTGAACAGGAATTAAGGTCACTGTCTGTGCTCAAGCAAAGGAGCACAAATGCGGTTTTACTTGTCAATTTATAATAAGCTCAAAAGTAGTCAATTGCAGTCTCTCCAATTTAATAACTGCTAGTAAGTTTTAAAATTCAGGACGACAGGGTTTCAAACTCAGGGTGGTCACGATACAACACATACCCTGAGCCACATCGTGACGCGTCGTGCTCACGAGCTCATCACCGCTCAGCTGCTGGCGCTGTCGCTAACGCTGGCGTCACAGCATTTTACTTTGCCCACAACCGCTGCAAAGAAGTTTCAGTTATAAAATAAACGTCGAAGTGTTTGGTTCGCAGTTCTGCTGACTCGCACGTTCCTCGTCTCGTCTATCTTCGGCGTCGTTTTGTCCGTGGTTAGTTTTCGTTGGAATCGTTTCTGTTCTGTTTGTTGTACCGTTGCAAACAAACAACAAAAAAATGCATCAAGTCTAAAATACCAAAATGTTTTAACATCCAATGTGTTACGAACTCTATTTAAGCCGAAATCGTTTTTTAGAAATTCGCGTTAAGTTTTTATCCGTTTGCACATTTTGTCAGTTAGTTTAATTTCGCATTTAAACCGTAAGCATCATGGGTCTGTCGGATATACCAGCCAACTACATGCAACAATCCAGTCATATGCTGCAACAACAACAACAGCAGCAGCAACAACATCTGCAGCAGCAGCAGCAAATTAATCTTCATAATCAACACAATCATCATCATCATCATCATCATTACAATGCGGCAGCTGCCGCCGCTCATGTATTGGCCATGGAAAACACAGAGCTAATGATGAGTCCCAAGGATAAAATGTCCACCAAAAAGAAAATGCATTTGCTCAAGAAAATCAAGAAGCGTTTCGGACTTGGTTAGTATTATTACTACATAAATACAACAATAGAAAACAAATTCCAAACGTAATTAAAGCATGCGAAATTTCAATTTTAACTAAAGGCACTAATTAAAAAATAATTCATGCAAAAAACCACTTGAATTAATTCTACATATCTTTTGAAAAATAGTTCCCACATTATTTTGCGCTCGTATCTGATTCACTCAGTTCTCTCCGTCTCTGTCACTCTCGCTGCTTGCTCTTGAACGCGGCAAAGATAAATAAATACATCTAAACATTAAACAACCGCAAAAATAACAAACAGCTGCGAGTTTATGAATACATTAGCGTTTGTCTTAATATGCCCAAACAAAAATGAAAGATCCGCAAAGCAACAAAATAAACCCACTTAACATTATTTAAACAATTGCCATTAAATGTTTTTTTTTCTATATAAAAAGAGTTTAAAGTTTGTTAACAACGTGTAAGCTTTTGGACAATGAATACTATTAAATATGAGAACTCTAAATTGTAAAAGTCTAATAATTTTCAAAGTAATAGAAAATTTTAATTAAAAATGAGAACAACTGGAAATTAACGCAAGTGAAGGATATTAACGAATAGCGTCCAGCTGACTTGCTAGTTCTCTTTGACTCATACAACCAGCTGCATTTAGTCTATAACATCCACGAAGAGAGAAAGAATTCTTTAAGAATAACAAACTTACCGGAAGTGCATGTTGATCTTCTCTCGAACTTGCTCTTTCTCTCTCTCACTGGTAATAATAACATTTCAAGGCACAAAATTTAAGCTAAACCACAAAAATTTTATATTTACACGCACACAAACGCATAACAAAGCACAATCGAGCAGCCACAAAAACTCCAACGATTATGTTTATCATAACGATTAACTACGCTCAATTTTTTGTTTGTTATTTTATTTTGTGCCTTTTGTTTTGATTGCTATGCAGCTGGAAAAGCCTCTCTTTGCATGTGCGTTCACTCTTCCTCATCTTTTTGCTCAAAGCTCACTTCCAAACAGCTCTATCTCTCTTTCTCTCGTTCTGGCAGTCAGGTAAAAAATCTTACCAAGCCCCAAAGCCAATGACGCATACATTACGGGCAGAGCGGCTGCAATCCGCCTTGCCCCCTTCACATTCCCTAAGAAGTCTGGCCAAATGGCCCATTCAGCAGTTGGATTTATACGCGAAGCGCCGTTGCCGACGTCGGCAAAGCAAAGCAAATGAAAAGAAGACAAGCTTCCAGAGTGGAATTGGAATTGAAAGTGTACGATGTAGGGAGGTGAAGTGGGGGTGTGGTTAACTCCGTTTTTTTGCTTCCCGCTGCCGAGCGCCATTTCATTTTGTACGTGCGGCATTTGCGCTGCGTATCGGTAATCAATGAAATTACTTTGTTTTTGTTGGAATCAGCTGCTTACTGTTGTTGTTGTCTTTGTTTTTTTTTTTTCTTCTATTACATTTTGTGTTAGCAGAGTTTATTGTTGCTGCTGCCGTTGTTGTTGGTCGTGTCTTCTGCCGCTTGCCTGTTGGTTGGTTGGTTGGCATGCGAGGCGGCTTTGGCTAAAGTTTATCTGGCTGCTTTTACTTGAGCTTCTCACGGTTTACTTTTTGAGCTCGCCGCCGTCGATCGATGGCTGTCGTTGGCGTTACCAGCTTCGCTCAAATTTCAAATGCATTGTGCGGGCTTCATTTGCTGCCTCTGCTTCGTCTTTTTCTTGCTCTTCTTTCTTGTGTCTATCACAAATACACATGCATATTAATATTTGCTCAACACAAACTCCCCCTAACACACACACACATAGAAAAAACTGTAGCTTTTGGTTATGGGTTATTTTGTCTATGAGCTCATTTTGTAGTCTTGTCGCTATGCGTCATCATCCTTCAAATTTGTTTTGGACACTGCTGCAAGTACATTTGTATTTATTGTCAACTTATTTTTTAATTGTGGTCAAGCCCATAGATTGTGTGATATTTTTGTTTTGTTCCTGATAAGAGCTTTGTGCGAATTCCGATCACAATTTGTGAAGAGAGAGCACAGCACTTTCAGCACATCATAAAACAAAGCAGAGAGAGAGCTCTTTGAGCTCTAAATTCCAGTAAGAGATATATAAAAGCAAGGAATTTTATATAAATTACTTGACGTAATATAGTATTTTAAGAGAGCACTTGGTTCTGAAATTTAGCTTAAGCATTCCAGTATAAAAGTAATAAAGCATTAAGAGATGATTGCAAGGACTTTAAATAAATTAAATTAATAAATTTGTTTATTATAAATCACCATTGAAAGTTTTTAGATGATAAATGCAGTTAACTATTACATTAATATTTTTATCATGGTGACCTACATTGGTTTCATGTTACCAAGTTGATGAGTTATCAGTTAATGAACCAATGGAAAACGACGATGAATAACTGTTAACAGAGTTGGTAGTGCGAGCAGATAAATATATAATAGATAACCATAGATAAAATTGCGTCTTGGGTGTCGCAACAGCAAGGGCCACTTAGTCAAGACAGGTAAGGTAGGGAAAGGGAAGAGGCAACAGGTAAAAATGCGGGTCTGTTTCCAGCTGCTGCCTTTGGGCTCAGCAATTAACTCAGGCAACAACTTGCAACAATTATGCACGCTCCCAGCTAAGATTTCGAAATTCAATGTTGAGTTTAAGTTTTAGCTGATAAATCAATTCTTAGATTGCTCTGCTTGCTTCGAAATCCAGCTGTTTATCGATCGGTTTTTATTTCATTTTCGTGTTCTTGTTTCTCTGTCGTCTGTTTTTTTTTTTTTGCTGAATTAGCATTAAAATTAGGCTTGGATATTCACTAGTATATTTTTTGTTGTACAGCGAAACTAGATTTTCGTTTTTTCGCAGCTGTTCAAAATTATGGAGAATTCATTAAAATATATATATATATATATATTTACATAATTTTAGTTTGATATCTGAACTAATTTTAATTAATAGTAAATCTACGAAGAGAACAAAAGAATTGTTTAAGAGAGCAGTAGAAGGGGGACACGTACAGTTATGAAGCGCAATTCCCTGAAATAAATACGTGATAAAACAATAAAAAGCCACTTGAATTATTATCCGCTTGCTGCTGCATTCTTATAATGTTTATAATGATGTGTAAGAAGCACTTAACCTGACTCCCTCTCTCAATATCTCTCTGTCTCTCTCTGTCTTTGTCTACGACTATAATTTAAGTCAAGCGCAGCGCTCAACGCTTGAGTGATTTAATTACACAAAAGAGGCAGCAGCTTAAGAGCAATAAAGTGAAGAGATAGAAGAGGGAGAGAAGGGGTTATGACGCTGGCTGTGCAGTCAACTGCGCCGGCTTCTTTACATGTGTGTGCAAGTATGAGGAAATGCAATGTACATGTGTGTGTGTGTGTGTGTAATACATAGCAACAATTGCAACGCTTCGATAAACAACAACGTTGTCTATAACAAAACAAAACGGAGCGGAAGAAAGTCCGTCGCCATCTTATCTTTTTTTATATACGACTTTATTTTCATACCCAATATTCCTTCAACTGAAACATTTTATGTATATTTATTTTTTTTTCTGTATACCTTTTGGCTTCTTCACTTGCTATTTTGAGCTCTCCATTGCTGGTGCTTCTTTTTCCATCGTCTTCTTGGTTTGTGGTCGCATGCTTCAGTGCGCATATGGAAAACACCAACATACCCCCTCCCACGCC
This sequence comes from Drosophila melanosoma, assembly GCA_035042045.1. NCBI lineage: Eukaryota > Metazoa > Arthropoda > Insecta > Diptera > Drosophilidae > Drosophila > Drosophila melanosoma. Next base: position 635,116 of record JAWNLY010000086.1, on the reverse strand, counting down.
AACTCCCTCTCACCGTCATAAACAGCGCGCGACTTGTAAAAATAAACCATGTAGATTTGATTTTGGCCACCCTCACAGCACCTAATAATATAACGGCAACTCTTTGACATGTATATGTGTGTGTGTGTGCGTAACTGATAGATGAGAGAGGCAGTCATTGAACTCGAGAGGTGCGATCAATATTGTTACTATTATTGAGCGCTGCTAGAGCTTTCCAGTAAGTCCAACTGTAATTCAATTATGTCCTACATTGCTAGGAGAATTTTTGCAATGGCGAATTTCTTGCATTTTGCGTAAATCACAACAACAGTGGGCAAAATCAAAAAAGTTGTCAAATTCTTTTTGTACCAGTTTTAGTGTTCGAACGTTTCACTGTAATTTCTTTAAGACACACTTATTACTTACAAACATACGCACAGTAAGTTTTTACGCGTCTCATGGCACTGTCATCAGATTTCGCTTAATCGCAAACAAAAGTGCAATAACAAAAACAACAAAATCAGCAGCAGCTGCAGAAGACAACAACATTCAATAGTTTTGACCTCTCGTCGGCCCTCCGCTATCGCTGGATTTATTATGAGTTTCATTCTTCTATTATATTTTATTTGCACGCACATTTCACTCATTTCTACATTTTACTGCATTGTGACAGAGTGAGACAGAGAGTTCGCAAGAGAGTGTGAGAAAAGAGAGTAAGTGTGAGAGTATGTAAAATGCATAATTGGCTGATGCTTTTTGTAATTTCCTCTGCTGCTGCTGCGGCGGAAGCTTCAGTTTAGCATTACACACTCACACACACGCTGAAAAGCGCAACAAGTTGAAATGCAAAATTTGTAGAGCTCTCTCACTCTCACTGTCCCTCCCTTTCGTCTTTTAAAATTGACGTCACTGGTTTTGGTTGTTTTTTTAATTCTTCTACTACATAAGGTTATAGGTCACGTGCCGTGTAACTTGTTGTCATTGTTGTGCCCACGTGTGTCTGCCACACAATATTCGGCGGAACGTGTGGCAACAATTAACGTGAAGGTCTCTTTAATTATGCCGGAAACGCTTGACAATTGAAGAGAAGAGCGCGGGGTGGGATACCAGATCGATTACAAAATGTATCAATTGGTCAGCGGCCCACGTTTTACAGCCACTGCAATTTGCGGTCAATTGACAAATGACAAAGCAACCAAAATGAGTTCGATATTCGAATGCAAGTTTAAGTTCGTGTGGGTGCCACGCTGCCAAAGAGTTTAAGCTTCAACTTGTTAGGCTTGTCCAAGCCTAAAAGCCCACATATTAACACACGCCACAACCTACACACACACACACACACGCACACATTAATACAGGGGAAAATTAGTTAGAAGTAAAAATAAAGAGAAATATTGCGTGGGCAGCGCATAACTTAATTTGTGGTCGGGGGCAGAGTTGTTTTTGTCTGTCTGTCTGTCTGGCCAGTGTTGCCACTTATCACACCCATAAAAAAAAACTTGCGAAATGTGCGTCAAATCAGCACTAATTTAGCTCTATTATCAACAATATGTAAAATAATAAAATATGTGTAAGAATAAATAATAAAAGGCCCGCAGGCATAAATGCAAATTTACCTTAAATTGCTTTTTAAGCTTAAAATCAATGCTCTTGGCGAAATTTATAATTGATCAAGGCAAAGTTTTCCGCCTTTTCTGAAAGCTATCTCAACTTGATGCTTTTGAAATGCCTTAAGAGTGTTGCCCATAACAAGTTGCCACTTTACTTTTCAATCTAACGATTCTCAATTCGGCTTCCAAATTATTTCTAACGATCAATTTACAGTCGAGTTGAATTGAGTTGAGATCTTCAACAGTGATCGGCGAGGCAGCTGCCCAAAATGATAGCCACTTCAGCCATTTTTATGACACCTGCATGTTTTTTGTTGTTTTCCGTTTTCCACCCGCAAGCGGCCAAAATCTCAATTCGAAAAAGTTTACTCATCGCTGTTGCTGTTGCAGTTGCAATTATTGTAGCTTGTTACAGGTTTTTCCCTCCGAAAATAGTCAAGCATGTCTATATATATATATATATATATTTTTATAAACTTATATCTGCCATATATACAAATTTGGAGTCGTGGGAATTTTGTTGTTGTTTGGTTTTTGCTAGTTTTTGATTTTTTTTTTTGCCCACGGCCAGCGTGGGAAATGTTTGAGACGCGTCTGCCACAAACGGTAAATCAGGTTTTTCCTTTAGATAACAAAAAAAAGAAGCAAAATTTTACGAAAATTTGCCTGCGATCGTTTGGCAGATCGTTCGTTCGTTCTTCGTTTGCACTTCGGCACTCGAATGTATTTGTGTGTGTGTGTGTGTGTGTGTGTGTGTGTGTGTGGGAACTGCACATCGACATCTCCACAAAAAGCTGAACTTGTTGCGCACTGTCTTCAGCTAAATTGATTGTAATGCGCTCGGAGATTGGCCAATTTGTGTTTTTTGGCCAAGATAAAAGCTAATCACGCGACTAACTAGCTAATTGCATTTAAGCCATAATATCATTATTATAAGTGTTGCCTGCCACTCAACAAATGATGCCTGACAGGCTTTCCATTTAATATGCAATTGTTTAATGAGAGTAGGTAAAAATGATTTAATCTCACAAGATCTGCATATTTCCACTTAATTGTTGCAACTTGTGATAAATTTAATCAACAAATTCGGTTTTTAATGAATTAAAATAAAGTAACATTAAGTTGCTAAGTAAAAATAAAGCAATTACAAATATATATTTTATTTCATAAATTGCTGTAAAAAAGAATTAAGTTTTAAAAATTGACTTAACTTTTTGTTTTAATTAAATGTTATTAATTTAACGGCTGTTAACGGCTGCTCTACAGACAAGTTGTGTGTGCTGCTTAACAGCACTGGAAAGCAGCTCATTGGAAAGCAATGGAAAGCATTGGAAAATAGCTAACTGCTCTTCCCCTTTTATCAATTGTGAGTCTCATTTCGAGCTGAGCGCACTGTTACTAATTAATTGAGCATTTTGTTGTTGTTGTTGTTGCTGCCTAATTGAAATAATGAACGCGTAGCGCGTTAACCGTTTGATTTAAGCGTTGTCTGGCAAAAGACGAAAGAGAGAGAGATAGAAAAAACACGCGCATTTTTTATGACGAGTATTTTCATTCAATGCGTAATTCATTGACAACAAACGATGTTGTTGTCTGGGCAAAAAGTAGGCGTCACCAATGCCGCCAGGCGACATCCTGCAACTAATAAGGCCCCAATACACGTAGTAAACGAACACAGAAAACACGAGACAGAAGCTGATCGTGAAGCAGCAGCAGCAGCAGAAGCAGAAGTGGAGCTGCGAGAAACGTGATTTCCGACTTCCTCGTTGCAGGCAGGCATTTCATAAATATTGATGCGACGCATGCAACACACACACAGACCGACCCATGATCGATTTCTCTCTCTCTCTCTCTTTCTCTCTCCGATCTGCTGCTTCTTCTTCTATTCTAATGTGAACTAACCGGAAGCTGAGCTGCTGTTGCTGCTGCTTCCTTTGGCCCCAGACTTCCTGGATGGGCCGGAAGCAGCGCACTTAGCTCAGCAAGTTTTTGCTTTTGAATTGCAGCCACAGATTTTCTTGCCTTATGCAGTCTACTCGCCACTCTTTCTCTCTTGGTTGCACCCCCTATTTGCTTGGTTGGTTCAATGCACGCGCATTGAATTTCAACCCCTCTCGCAGGATACTTTTTCAGTTCAAATTTTGTTCTGCTTGCTTTCGAAATTTGAACAGCTGCCGATTTTTTGTGTTTGTGTTTCTTTGCTGCTTTTGTGTCGCCAGCTAGCAACCCCTGTTGATCGTTTTGCTAAGGGTAGCTACGCATGCACAGGACAGGGTTGTTTTACCTGTCTCGCTCTGCAGCTTGTTGCAGCTGCTTTTCCTTTGCTTGGCAACGCCTTGGCGCACGGGCAGCTGCCACATGCCGCAGCCCTGCTCAAACAATAATGAACACAAAGATCTCCTCAAGACGCTGCTACGCTGCTTCGACCGCCTGTTGTGCGACCGTCTCTGCATCCATCTGTCTGCCTGTCTGCCTTTGTGACCCATTGCTAAGAGACTCTGCCACGCGCCGCATATCAACATGGTAATCAAGACTGCCATCTGCCCTCTCTTTCTCTCTCTTTCTCTCTCTCTCTCTCTGTGGTCCTGCTGTCGCATTTGGCTTCTTTGATCCATCCTCCTCATCACGTTTCGCATCTCTTGCAAATGCTCGTGTGGCATGCCGCCGCCGCATTCCATATGCCTCTAGGAAAAAACCAAAAAAAAAAAAAAAAGTGCCACAAACCTGTCGTCTGAGTTTCAGCTCGTAATTATTATCGTTACCAACTTGAGCATACTTTTTGTAATTGTCAGACAGCTGCTGCCCTTTTGCATCCAAGGACTACCTTCAGAAGGTGCAATAATTGCATTAATAGCTCGACAAGTTATTCGATTTAATGTTTAACTTAAGATCGGTGCTACTTGTATGAAAGCACCTTGCTGTATTCGATGTTGCACCATTGAAATATAATTGGGCAACTTATCTTTATCGATTCGATACATGAAATCCAATTTAGAAAACAAAAACGCAAAAAGTCTGATCATTTATTATTAATAACAAAAAAAAACTATTAATTATTTTGCAACTTTTTCTTACTCGAATTTTAATGGTTTTCATTTAACTTTAGACAACTGACAACTTTCTCATTTCTATTTATATATTTTGCTTTAACATATTTGCTTTTATGTAATTATTTTGATTAAATGTTTAGATTTGATCTTATTAAACATTTGAGTTACAATTGAAATATATGTTTTTTTTTTACTAAAGTTAGTCAATTTAAACATTAGCACTAAATCAAATAACTTCTTATTTAAACATAAATACAAGCTATTCAATTAATAATTGACAAATAAATATTTTGGAAATGGTTATCAAAAATCAAAAATTAAAATTAGATCTTGCAACTTCTTGTTTAACTACAATTTCAAAACAGCAGCTCAGTTTTGAATTACACATAGTTCAAAAGAAAATGCACAGTTTGTCACGCAGGTAGCCATCAATAAAAAAAAAAAAAAAATATATATATATATATATATATATATATATACATACATGTGTATCTATGGGCAGTCGAGATAGCCAACGAAGCGTTCGGATTTCTAAGCCATGTGCTAGTTCTCATATTTCACGCTCCTAACTGAATACTGAGACAGACAGAAGGCATTAACCCCTTTCAACTTGGGTTTTCTTCTTCTTTTTTTTACCCCTAAGAGCACGTGACTTTGATGATCTGGGGTTAGATTATTGAACTCTTCTTAATGTATCTGTTTTTTTTTTTTGTTTTTTTTAATGAAAATTTGTACGACAATAATTTGAAAATATCAAAATGTCGTTCAACCTGATGTGTCTGACAAAATGTATGACAGCTGTTGCCACATGAAATTCTTGGAAGCATTCAAGTGCAACAGTCTTCCATGGAAAGAGCTGAGCAATTTATTCAATTGCCAAGCAATGTTCAAGAGCTGAGTTCAACTGTGCTTTGACTACGCTTCCTGACTTTAAATTAGATTGAAAATGAGGAATGCTAAAAATGTTTAGCTGTAGTTGTAGGCATTTCAGCAATGTTGCTTATTATACAGAAGTATGAAAAGCTTCTACATAATGAATCTTTTAAATATTTCGTATTTCTTATAGTTTAAATATAAATTTTATTCTTCACTAATAAATAATATTATATATATGCATTAACAGTTACTGTTAAAAAAAAATTGTCTGCTAACAGCTTAAGAGAATAACATTTATATGTTAACTGCTTAACTTTAACTCTGAAGGAGCTTTAAGCTCTCGCTACCTCTCTCTATCTCTCTCTCTCTCTTTCTTTTTGCTTTTACTCATTGTCCTAATTTTTGTTCTCTTGCATTTTGCAGTTCGCCGTTCACCCTCTTCCTGCCCGGGTCCGAACAATTTGCCGCCACTGCAATTTCATACAGTGCATGGTGATAATATACGCATCTCCAGGGATGGCTCGCTGGCGCGTCGCTTCGAGAGCTTTTGCCGTGCAATCACGTTCTCGGCTCGGCCGGTGCGCATCAATGAGCGAATTTGCGTGAAGTTCGCGGAGATATCGAACAATTGGAATGGCGGAATTCGTTTCGGTTTCACCAGCAACGATCCGGCAACGCTGGAAGGCAGCCTGCCCAAATACGCCTGTCCCGATCTGACAAACCGACCGGGCTTCTGGGCAAAAGCGCTGCACGAACAGTACTGCGAAAAGGACAACATTTTGTACTACTATGTGAACAATGCCGGCGACGTCATCTATGGCATCAACAACGAGGAGAAGGGCGTCATCTTGTCGGGCATCGATACGCGCGGCATGCTCTGGACCGTAATCGATATCTATGGCAATTGCACGGGCATTGAGTTTCTGGACGCACGCATTTACATGTACCAACAGCAGCAGCAGCAGCAACAGCAGCAGCAGCAGTTGCAACAACAGCAGCAGCAACAACAGTTGCAGCAACAGCAACAACAATTGTCTGCCGCACAACAATCGCGTCGCTCGCTGCCCGATCACGAGCTGGAACGCCATGTGATGCCATCAATGCAATCGCTGCATTTGGCTGGGAACGGCAACGGCAACGTCGGTGGCAGCAACAGCTCAACACCCGCCCACATTGTGGAGCACGATCTGGCAAATGGTTTGCCCCCGTTGCGCTACAATTGCAACGGTCGCCTCATCCCCGTGCCCTTCCACATAACGAAGGGACGCAATGTGCGCTTGTCCCACGATCGGTTTGTGGCCTCGCGCACCGAGTCCGACTTTTGTCAGGGGTACGTGTTCACGGCTCGGCCCATCCGGATTGGCGAGAAGCTCATCGTGCAGGTGCTCAAAACGGAGCAAATGTATGTTGGTGCTCTGGCACTGGGACTGACCTCATGCAATCCGGCCCTTTTGCAACCGAATGATCTGCCCAATGATTCGGACTTTCTGTTGGATCGGCCGGAGTATTGGGTAGTCAGCAAGGATATTGCGGCGGCGCCGCAACGTGGCGATGAGATCGCCTTCTTTGTTGCGCCCAATGGTGAGGTGAGCATCAGCAAGAACAACGGCCCCGCCGTTGTCGTCATGCATGTGGATCAATCACTCCAGCTGTGGGCGTTCCTCGATGTTTACGGCTCGACGCAATCGTTGCGCATGTTCCGCCAGCAGCTGCCCAATATGGTGGCCTATCCCTCGCAGCCACAGATCAGTGCTGCCGGCTCGACAACAACTGTCGCTGCGGCAACTGCCTCCGGCTCGCGTCTGCTGACCGAATCCTTGAGCAGCCTGAATGCTGGTCAATTGCTGGGCGCTGCCACCAAAATGCAACTGAATGTCACCCAAGCGAACAGCAGCAACACCTTGGCCTCAGCTGCCGGCAATGGAAATGGTGGCAGTCGCATGATCAGCATGCCCTCCAACGGTGACATCCTGCAGATCCAGCCAAATGGTGGCGGCACCGTTCTCGTCGTCAATCTGCCGCCGGCCAACAGCTCGCATGATCTCAACGGACAGCTGACGGCGACGGTACAGCAGCGACCAGCAGCCACAGCCGCCACGATCAGCAGCAGTGGCATTCTCGCTGGTGCCTGCTCCAGCGGCACACTGATCAGCACCACCAGCAGTCAGCAATATATTGAGGTGAGTTAATCAAAAGTTAAAACTTAATTTGCTTAAATTTTAAGTCATTTTAAATTGCTTGCACTGTCCGGCAACGCTTGAGCATTGCGCGCGCTGTTAAGTTGCCTGCAGCTGTCAGATTTCAAAATGCTTGAAAACTGTCTGTCAAACTGTCTGGTAACTTCAAACATTTCCCGCGCGCTGTTAAGTTTTGAGTGTTAGGTTTGTGTAGTTTAGAAAATTGTATTTTTTTAAATTCAGGGAATTTATTTATTTTTATTAAATTCACAACTAACTTAAAACTCTTTCTCTGTCTGAATTTTTTGCAGCCCGTTGCCCAAAGCACGAGCACACTGAACGGCAGCAAGTGGAAGGATAGCCTCAGCGATCAACAGAGCACAGATTCGAGTGCCGAGTGCACCATTTGCTACGAGAATCCCATTGACTCGGTGCTGTATATGTGCGGACACATGTGCATGTGCTACGACTGCGCCATTGAGCAGTGGCGCGGCGTTGGCGGCGGCCAGTGTCCGCTGTGTCGAGCGGTTATTCGCGATGTTATCCGCACCTACACCACGTAGGCAACCAACCAAACTAATCCTACAATAACGTCTGCAACTTTAACTTTTAACTCGCAATCGAATTAAGCAACACACAACACAAAAATCAATTGCAAAAGAATATTTAGCATAAGTTTTGCAAGAGAGATATCATCACAAATTCATCACAATTTTTTTAGACAACTGCTTTGTATTAGGAAACTAGTTTTTAAAGTGGACTTAAAAAAATGTAACCTGAAACAATTAACTATTAGCTGATGTCAATATTTTTGCATAGAACAAAAAAGAAAACAGTCTAAAAATTATTTTAAAAGAAATATAAAAAAAACAAACTATTTGTACACTCAATGAAGAAAAAGACACTATGACTTTATTTATGTTTAACTTTAGCTCTAAATATATAAATAGTATTCAGTATGTTTAATTTTTTTGTGATTTTATTGCTAAGTGCTACGGCGACATGCCAAAAGATTTGTTCAATTCAATTCAATGATTGATTTAAATATATATTTAATTTTTTTTATAAGAATTCACTTGCGATGTTACACATATAAAAACCAAAGTATTTTTGTATAGCTCTTAAGTACATTTCACATGTGAAGAAAGTTGTTGCAAATTTTCGTAGTTTTTCTAAAATGTCAAAAATTTCAAAATCCTTGTGCAAGAAAATGAAACTTAAACTGAACTCAATAATATATTATAATTTTTATTTGGCGTATTTAAATCATTTTGGTGCTAAATGTTTTGGATTGTATTATGGAATTGTTTAGGAATATATGGAAAATTTGATTTAAGCTTGCAGCAACTATATAAAATGCACAATGAATATTTAAGAAGTGGAACGAACACATAGTATATAGAGAAACCAAAACTCTGCCGTCAACTTAAAATTATTATCAAAATGCTTGACTATTCACGAAAAGAAATAAATAAAAAAAAAACATACACACAAAAAAAAACACCAAAAGAAAAAAATCTATTTTAAGCACAAAATGTTTAGTATAATGTTGTTCAACTAATTCATTTTGCACCAAAATAGACAAAAACTATCTTAATTAAGTTTAATTTTAAGTACTTAAGTTAATTTCTAGTCAACGAATTATGCTGAAGTTTAAAAATTAAAAAAAAAATTTCACTCGAAAGATAAATTAAAAACAAAATAAACAACGCACTCTATGCAATTTTAAAGAGGAGCATTTTGAAATAACTAAAGTTAAGTAATGCACAGTTTTAAACAATAAGCCTACATAGAACAAAAGACTTTGCTTGAATTAAATATTGAAAACGATATGGATATGAATCATAGCCGTCGAAAAGTAAATAAAAACATGCAGTTAGTAAATTGCCAATTATTAATTTACAAACAACAGAAAAACAAAACAAAAACAAATATAAACCTTACCTAAGATTGTATTTTATTGTAATGAAAAGACAAAAAAAAAAAACAAAGGATTATTCTAATTGTAGCGAAAGGCTGCTTAACTATTTTTGTTATAAGAATTGAAATTGAATCAGAATGAAATGCCACTACTGATAATTCATTTTAATTTTTTTTAAAAAACTGTGTCCTATTTCTAAATTTGACAGGAATGGAAGAATGCCTAGTTATGAATAAAAATGTAAATGTATTTATAAAATCATATGATATACGTAAGTCAAGACGCAATGCTGTAATACCATTAAATACTACACCAGAACATTTGAGCTCGAATGCATTTTTATTTAACAATAATAATAGAATTTTTTAATTGACTTTGAGACTTTAACGTCATTGATTTACAAAAGTAAATCGATATCTCAAGCATCGATATATACACAAGGGTACCACATTTGCCGGTCTGGCAACACGCCACATTGCATCGATACCTCATATATGGGCAATATTAGGCTTTCGGTATTTACGACAACAATGGTCACACTGTGCACAGTAAACAGTTTCAGATTTTATCGTGTGTGTGCAATTCGTGGAAGAAAATTCAGCTAAACTACAACATAATAGGTAAAAACCATAAATAAAAAAAATGTGTATATGGTGAAGTGCAGACCAACGCTGTGAAATTTAATAACAATGTAAACATTTGTGTATTTGTGCTCTTTACCCAAAGACTGGCTATACACACGCTTGTATACAGTGTATACACATACATACACATACACGTAGTCAAAATACTACTACACAAACGAAGAAGAAGAAAAAACCCTCCCTCACACAGAAAACGACGAAATCACTTTTTTAAGAACAGTGCGCGGCAAAGCGACCCAAATAAAGAAAGCGAACTGCCAAGCAAAGCAAATTAAAGAGAAGTACTCACACCAACACCAACACAGACACACACACATAGAAGTAGAAGTAGTGGAAGTGAAAGAGTCGATTAATTAAGTATTCGGATCATGGACGATGCCAACATACAGGACAAGGAGCGCTTTGCTAGTCGCGAGAATCACTGCGAAATTGAGAGACGACGTCGGAACAAGATGACTGCCTACATAACGGAACTATCGGACATGGTGCCCACATGCAGCGCCCTGGCCCGCAAACCAGACAAGTTGACTATACTCCGAATGGCTGTGGCCCACATGAAGGCGCTGCGTGGCACTGGCAATACAAGCAGCGATGGCACCTACAAGCCCAGCTTTCTAACCGATCAGGAACTGAAGCATTTAATTTTAGAAGCAGCCGACGGATTCCTCTATGTCGTCTCCTGTGATTCGGGTCGTGTGATTTATGTGTCGGATTCGGTGACGCCAGTGCTAAATTATACGCAGAGCGATTGGTATGGCACCAGTTTGTATGAGCACATCCATCCGGATGATAGGGATAAGATCAGGGAACAGCTGTCCACGCAGGAGTCACAGAATGCTGGTCGCATACTTGATTTGAAGTCGGGCACGGTAAAGAAAGAGGGTCATCAGTCGAGCATGCGTCTCAGCATGGGCGCCCGTCGTGGATTCATTTGCCGGATGCGTGTCGGCAATGTTAATCCCGATGCCATGGTCTCTGGTCATTTGAATCGCCTGAAGCAGCGCAATTCATTGGGTCCTTCGAGAGATGGCTCCAACTATGCCGTCGTCCATTGCACCGGGTATATTAAGAACTGGCCACCAACGGATATGTTTCCCAATGTGCACATGGATCGCGACGTCGATGACATGGCCTCCCATTGCTGTTTAGTGGCAATTGGCCGACTCCAGGTCACCTCAACGGCTGCCAACGATATGAGCGGCAGCAATAATCAGAGCGAGTTCATCACACGACACGCCTTTGACGGCAAGTTCACCTTCGTCGATCAACGGGTGCTCCATATCTTGGGCTATACTCCAACGGAGCTGCTCGGCAAAATATGCTACGATTTCTTCCATCCCGAGGATCAGAGCCACATGAAGGAGAGCTTCGATCAGGTGCTCAAGCAGAAGGGACAAATGTTTTCGCTTCTTTATCGCGTGCGCGCCAAGAACTCTGAATATGTTTGGTTGCGCACCCAGGCGTATGCGTTCCTCAATCCCTACACGGACGAGGTGGAGTATATCGTCTGCACAAACAGCTCGGGAAAAACACTCCACGGCGCCACACCAGAACAACAGCAGCAACAGCAACAGACGGACCAGCAGCAACAACAGCAACAACAGCAGCAACAGCATGTCTATGTCCAGGCGCCGGGTGTGGACTATACGCTGCAGCCGCCGAGGCGAGAGATTACCCCAACCGGCGGCGATGGCGGTATCTATCAGCTGCACATGCAGGCGCCACCGCTGCCTCCACGTCCGGCCTCACCGGTAGGCTACAGCTACGATGCCACACATTCGCCGTATGGCGCTGCGGCACCTTCGCCCCTGGCCAAAATTCCCAAATCGGGCAGTTCACCCACGCCAAATGCTTGGGGCGTGGCTCTACGTCCGACTCCCCAACAACAGACACAACAACAGCAGCAGCCAACGGGTCCAACCGAGGCCTATCCAGCCTATCAGCAGAGCAGTCCCGCCCGCTCGCCCAGCGGACCAACCTACACCCAGCTGAGTGCGGGCAACAACCAACAACAGCAGCAACAACAACAACAGCAGCAACGTCAACAGGCTGCTGCTTATCAAGCGGCGCCGGCAGCCACACCTTGGGGCGACTGGCAGAATGCTGGTGCCACACATCCGACTCATCCGCATCCCCATCCACATCCGCATCCGCATGCAACAGCACACCTTCCGCATCCGCATGGCGCTGGCGGTGCTCAACAGCCGCAGGAGTTCTCTGAAATGCTCCAAATGCTCGATCACAGCGGCACAGCAACATTCGAGGATCTGAACATTAATATGTTTAGCACACAATTTGAGTAATTGCAAATTGCTTTAAATTCCAACAACTTCACTCACATTCTCCCTCCCCTCTGTCTCTGTCTCCCTCTCCCTTTCTCCCACTCACTTTATCACTCAGTCTTGACTCTCTGTAAGAGATGAGCGCGTGTCAAAAAAAACGCAGCTAATAGGAAAACTTTTAGCAAAGTTATATAAATTAAGATTAAAAGCCAACACAATTTACATAAATTTCATTATCAGGGTTATTTGAAAATTTAATATTCGTATTTATTTTATAAATGACTTTCTGATTTAGACACGCTCTCATCTCCACTCTTTTAAGTGCAATCTATATAAAACAAATGGAAAAAATTAAAAATATTTTCTACAAAATTGTTGAAATATTTTAGCCACTATACAGTATATATATTGTATGCAAAGTCAGATATAATGCGAAAAATAGTAATCTCGTAAATAGGCACTTAAGTACATAACGGTAGTCACGTACCGAACACGTTCTCAATTTCGAAATCATTGCTCGCCTCTTCCACATTGTAAAAGCCGCTAATCCGCGCACACACACACATACCAAGGCATCTCTGTCTCTGCCCTCTGCCAAGCAGTGCAAAAGTATTTGTGTAAATCACAACACACATCCATTAATGCAAATATTCAAAGTTCATTAACGGCAAAAAGAACACAAATTTTACATATGCAAACGACAACAACAAAAATACTTACATGTGTAATTCCTAGGCTAATAAACAACAATTCTAATCGTAAGCACTTGACACACCCACACACACACATTCATATAGAAATCTTTGCTCTCACTCGCTCTCTCTTCTGGTCCGCCTTCTCACTAAATACGCTCGCCGCACTGCACAGCATTGACACCAATTTGCTGCTGTTATTGTTGCTAATTTATTTTTGTTGTTGCATGCGGTAAAAACAGTTCAAGTGCAAACAATTATTGCTTAATTTTCGGTTTTGCGGTTTGCAAATAAATGTGAAAATTGCAATCTGCACTTTAACGGGGGCTTTGCTGACATTCGCGGCTCCAATAACGTTGACGGTTACAAATTTACGTATTACTTACACATACACACACACACACATGATATATACATACATTTACATATGTATTTCCATATAACATTGATAGTTTTAACATAAATTTAGTAAATAAAGCGTACAGCGAACAAGAACAGAAACCGAAACAAATTTAAATCAATTTTTATATGCTAAGCCTTTGTAATTAAGCTTATTCAACGCTATATACAAACTTACATCATAGATTTGGGTAATGAGAACAAAATCTTTTGGTTTTTAATGCAAATAAATTTTAAATACTATACAAAGAAAATAATGAACTCTTGAATTTAAACTTAATTTTTTTCAACTTTAATAATAGATTCAGCGATTAGATTCGACGCTGACTTGATCTTAATATCGTCACTCTTGCGTCGCTTGGCAACTTGGAGCTCAGTTATCGGTGAGGAGCTGCGTTTGACGACCTGCGGGTGCTCATCTGCCACGCTGCACTTGGATTCGTTTTTCTCCACATTTGGTTTGTGGCCCGTTAGCCAGGCCAACATGCCCTTTGGCTTTTGTGGCTTGGAAGCTGCTGAGTCGAGTGGCTTATTGCATGCATCGCTCTTGTTGCGCGAGTTGTTTACTAATTTGGTGACACGATGCCACTCCAGAGCCGAAGCCGGACGCAGTGCAGCCAAAGCCTGCGAATCGGTCACGCGCTTAAAATCCAACCAATCCTAAAAAAAAAACAATATTTAACTATTAATGCACAATTAGCAGGCCGCAACTGATTTAATAATCTTAATTATCCGGGGCTGACGCACATTCATTTGCTGTTCCGTTTCAAGAATTGCAGGCATGCGATAGTGCATCCAAGACATGATCTTGCTGGACTCAAATGTGATGATGCTGTAGCTGTACATTTTATCGCCACTCTCCTCGTCCTGCCACACATCGAAAAGGCCCGCCATGCGTAGCAGTTTGACATTCGATGGCGACCAGGTGTTCTTGTCATAGATCTTCACATCCGATTCCTGTGGCACATAGATCAAATAGGCCTCCCTCTCAGACGCTTTGGCCTGCTGCTTGGTTGTCTGCCATTCGTAGAAGCCCTCGCATATGACCACACAGCGTTGGCCGCGTTTAAAGGGTCCACGATACAGCTTGGAGTCCAACAGGTGCTCCAGCCGACAGTTGTTCGTGGTGAGGCCATGCCTACGATAGTCGCCCTTATGCCAAACTGGAATCATGCCCCACATCATCGGCATCACAATGCGAGCGGTTCTCTCATCCTCAGCCTCGGAAAAGTGCGCTGCGGAAACACTGCCGGGCATATTATATTTATAAAATATTTATTGTAATATCAGCTACAGATCCACCTACATGACGGGTGTTATATCCGTGGGCGCTATATTGTAGGAGGCCTGATAGCGTCGTCCCAAATTGAACTCAGCCCGCCATTCGGGTGTTTCATATTCCTGTTTGATGTTCTCCTCCTTTTTGCTGTTTTCAATGTTCTTGGGGTACTTGCAGGCGCATAGTACCTGATCGGGATCAAGTGTTCTGCTCGAATGTGCATTTAATTACACAATTAATATTTCAAATAGTTTAGAAACTACTCACAGACAAGTTCGCCCGCACATTTTTCTGTTAACAGTAAGTAGCTAAAACGCTGTTAACACTGGTCGTCTCACTTTTGCGCTCAGTTCAAACGATTCAGTAACCACTACTTACTTGTCTTAATCAATAGTTCTCTTTAATAATCCCTTAAGTACCAAAACTAATTTTAAAATAACCACAAAAGTATTTACCAATAAGTGTGCACTCCGATTTTGTCTGTTTACGTTGTAGTCACTGTATATTCTTAGGCTCATTTATGCGTGCTGTTCCATTGAACTAGTTCAGTGTTGAGCAAGAGATCACAACAAACAAGCGTTGTATTCCCCTCTGCAAAAGTGAATATTTATCAAATAAAATGGGCGAAAGATATAATATCCACAGTCAATTGGAGCATCTACAGAGCAAATATATTGGAACGGGTCATGCCGACACCACTAAATTTGAGTGGCTGACGAATCAACACCGCGATTCACTGGCCAGTTATTTGGGACACTATGATATGCTAAACTATTTTGCCATCGCCGAAAACGAATCGAAGGCGCGTGTACGCTTCAATCTGATGGAGCGCATGCTGCAGCCGTGTGGTCCGCCGCCTGAAAAATTAGAAGATTGAGATACAATTGTAAATGCAAAATAAAAGTAAGAAAAACAACCAGAGTTAATAAATTGTAATGGGGATGGGAAAGTGACGATTGACGAGATTTTTCAATATTTGCCCTTTGTGCTTTGTCGCAATCTGGGCACACTGAAGCTGTAGTCGGGGAAAGCTTTCAACTCGACATAACTTAATTTCGTTTCAATTATATAGTGTTTTATTTAAGTAAATAGTTAATAATTAATTAGTTAATTTTGCAGCACAATAAATTACACGTACGTGCTCCCACCAAAACAAGTGCTTAAAAATGTGCCAGCGCAATAACCAATAAAAGAAAAAGGGAACGTGTTAAAAAAAAATACACATATATATATACATGCTTATATACTTGCAGTCGTCAATATGTAAGGCGAATTTATTACACAAAGTGCAATAGAAACAACAAAAAAAAAGGAAAAAATGTACACCAACAAAGCAACTTATTTTTATGTAGCCACAATGAATTTCGCGGCGAACAAAGATTCGCTCGGAAATCTTTGACAATTGCGTAGATTATTTGTGTATATCATACACACACAGACACAAGTTTATATGCATATATTTAAAGATGAATGTACCATAATTACGCGCCGTCAAAATTCAGGAAAACGCAATAAGCTTAAAAATAGTGCTATCCAAAATTAAATGTGAATGCAAAAGAAACGACAAATGTGTGTAAAATGTCATTATTATTTAACGTGCTGCATTGCAGTAAGCAAGAAATATATAGTATTATAATTTCTTAACATCTGCAAATTTTCGTCGTTTAATTGCACATGCCTAAATAATAAAAAACGCAACCCGCCTCCCCTGCCACAAATGCAACACTTCACAACTTCTGCAAGTGACTTATGGTTGAAGTGTGTTTATCAGCTGCCAATCAGCTTGGTGGGTCATGCGCTTTAAATTCACCGTTCCTATTCTGATGTCAAGCATTGTATCGTGTGACGAACAATTGTGAAAAGCTCATGAATTCGCGATTTAGCGTTGCCACATTATCTCGCAGTGTGGCAACTACATTGTGAAAAGCTGATTCAACAACACATATTGTTGGAAAAAATAGTAGACACAGAAGGTGTGCAAATTGTTTATAAACAATTTGCTTATACGTTCTCTGAATCAGCAGTCGATGTGTTTTTGTATTTGTACATGTGGCCATTGCACCAACGTTTTGTGTCAAAATGTGGCAGCACTTGGCACACAGCAGGAGGTTTTGTTAGGGGAAGGGGAAGGGGTGGCGAGCAGCGCAGCGACACACAAAAGCACACGACGACGTCGACGGACGGGTCGAATGAGTTGAAAATTTTCGCGAAACGAAAAAGTTAAAAATAAATGTTTACTGTGCATGGTTAAAATACATTATATATTGTACTTAAATATTATTGTGCATTGTGTTAATGGTCTTTATTCGCACACTAACCATTTGCCTTTAATTCGCTAATGTATTGAAAAATTTTGGTGGCTCGCTCTCTGTCAAGCTTGTGGTAGTGCGTGCTGCTGCCAATGCAAGAGAAGACGTAAGAGTTGGGGTGCAGGAGGAAGTGTATGCGTGAGTGTGTATTTTTGTGTGTGTGTGTGCGATTTATACCTTTTGCCTGTTTCTATTTCATTTCATTTTCGGACGACAAACGCGAAAAAGGTAACACCAAAACGAAAGAACCGTAATCGTCTTCTGTGTGCTATGCAAAGAAAGGTGAAAAGAAAATCGAAAAGAAAACGAAAAAATGTTGCATTTGCGAGGGCGGGCTTCGCTTGTGTGTGTGCATATATATATATATGTGTGCGTGTTGGCTTGTTACTTAATTTCGCCGTTTTTCCTTTGTTGTCATCTGTTTACATTCAGTGATTGTTGTAAACCTCTCTTTTTTTTCTCTCTCATTTCGCCTTGCAGCTCCTTTGCATTATACTACACATGTGTACATAGAAATATCCAGCACACAAAAAAAAAAGAAAATAAAATTAAAAGAAGAAAAAATCGAAAATAAACTGAAAGCTCAGTCGAAAGTTCATTGAAATAAAATCAAAACGAAATATTCTGTAGAGTGCACCGCTAAAAGGGAACGGGGAACGGCGCCTACCGACGAGTGGACGTGAAGACGTCGCTGCTGCTGTTGACTCTGCCGCTGCTGCTGCTAAATAATGAGTCGTCATGAAGGTAACTCTCCCTTTCTATCATATCTCTCCTTTCATTTCTCACTCCGTCTCTTCCTCTTCACCATTCATGCCTGTGTGCCCAAATAAATTTAATTTATAATGATATTTTTTCGTTTATTTAGGTGTGAGCTGCGATTCATGTCTAAAAAGTAACTTCAGTGGACGTCGCTATAAGTGTTTAATTTGTTATGATTATGACCTGTGCGCCGATTGCTATGAGGATGGCGTCACCTCCACTCGCCATTTGGTCGAGCATCCAATGCAATGCATTCTCACCCGTTCGGATATCGAATTGTATTTTGGTGGCGAGATGTTAACAACGGATCAGCCGCAATCATTTACGTGTCCTTATTGCAAAAAGATGGGATTCAGTGATGCCACCTTGTTGGAGCATGTCTCCGCTGAGCATACCGAGACCAGCCTGGAGGTGGTCTGTCCTGTTTGTGCCGGATTGCCAGGCGGCGAGCCGAATCTAGTCACAGATGATTTTGCTGGTCATCTAACATTGGAGCATCGGCAAGGACCACGAGAGCTAATCTCATTTTTGATATCCTTTTTTCAAAACAAAATAATTTATAAATTATTTCTAGTTCCAATCTAACGACTGAAAGCAGAGTAGTGAGCTAAACATAAATTAAAATATTCATTAGTCGATCCTACGTAGAAAACGGTATATGCTCAAAAAGATATAAAACGATAAAAGAAACAAAAATTAAACAGTTGAGGTCATTTGGATATATATTAGTATATATCAACAATATACGTGTCAGGCCAATATTTGTTTAAACTTCTGTATTTTATTTGATTCTTAAAGTCTGTTAAGACAACATATACACAAGGTAAATGCGCTTTGTAGTACATATATAAAACTAACAAAGGTATTTTTGTATATAGTACATGCATTCATAAATTGTTTGTGACATTCGTTTAAGCTTATAATTTATTTATGCAGATAGTTGATTTTAATTTCTCACTTCTCACTAAAACTTGGCAAATTTGCAAATTGGCATTGCTTTATTTACTTCAAAATGTGCATTAAAGGAAATGACTTTATATAGCATATGCATATCAGATAATATATTTCCTAAATGTATCTTAATTAAATGGTTGCCTTAACCTTTAGACAATACGACGAGCCCTCGGCCATACGTCATGGCGGTGGTGTGCGTCGCATACCTGGACGCACTTTGGGTGGTCCGCGGACGCGTCGCTCCAATATGCACTTTAGCTCGTCGAGCGGTCTTTCGGCCTTGTCGCCATCAGGCCGTGAATCTGTTGATCCCATTGCTGAACTGCTCTCACAGCTGTCCGGCGTTAGACGTGGCGTTCCACCAACATCGCAATTGCAGCAATTGCAAATGCAAATGCAAATGGATCGGCAACAGGCTACGGTTTGTTTTCTTTTTATGATCATTGTGTATATAAAAGGGAAAATTCTCTAGATATGTATATATGCATATACAAATAGGCGAATTGTTTTGTTTTGTGTTTAACGCTATTTATTATTTTAGGCAACGCGCCAAATTGATCGGCTGCCAAGACGCACGCATCCAATAGTCTCAACATCGAATTCGAATGCCACCATGGCCGAAGTGATTAGCGGCGGCGGCGGAAACAGCGGTGCAGTTGGCAGCGGTGGCATGAGTGGTGCCAGTGGTGTGAGTGCACCGCCCAATCTGCGCACCACCGAATGGCCGGTGGGGGCGAGCTTCTCATCGACCAGCAACCATCAACAGCAGTCGCAGTCGAGCAGCCTGGCCTCCACAACACTCAACGCCAGAGAAGTAAAAACCAACCTCCTCACAATTAACATTATGCATAAAATTAACTTTCCTTTTCCGTTTCACGCAGGCAGTCGGCAACAGTTGCATTGGCAGCGGCAGCGGTAGTAATAATGCCCTGGGCATTAGCGTCGGTCCTGGTTGCGTACCAACGGCCAATGGCGGCAGCGGCAACGGTAGTGGTGGTGGCATCATGTCTGGCCCAGCTGGCGGTGGCCAAACTGCAGCTGGCGTCGAGTCATCACAATCGCAGTACTTGCTGGCCAAATTCATGCAGCCCACGCTAACCGATGCCGAATGGGCGGATGTTGAGCGCAAACGCGCCGATCGGTAAGCATATAGAAATTATATATATATATATTGGCATTTTCAGAGCAAGATGAAAAATCATTATTGAAAATATATTTTCAAAATTTTTAATGTATTGCCAGCCAATAATCTAATTAGTACATTTCAATTTCATGTCAATAATTTAAGAAATGCCATTAAATTAAATGAATTTCTGTACAGGTTTTAATTGCATTTGAACATGATTTCTTTCAATTTTCCATTTTATTTCCCTGAAAATAAAACTTTAATTGCAACAAATTGCTGAAAAGTTCAACTCTAAATAACAACTCACAAAAATCAACTTTGCAAACTCAAGCCAATTTTTATTTTAGAGATTAACATAAAAAATAAAGAAATAAGTATTAATAATTAATGGAATATCTATTTTAACAACAGCTCGATGTTTGTGCAGTCGCTGTTGCTATCACTGCTCTGCACGGAGGAGCTGGACTTGAACGCGGGCAATGATGAGGACGACGATTGTTTGGTCAAGAGTGATAATGTAAATAAGGAGCAGAATGGTGGCGATAGCAGCGAGCAACAGAAGCAGCAGGAAACGCTGCTCAATAACAATGCCGATGAACAGCAGCAGCAGCAGCAGCAGCAACGTGCTGTGGTACGACAGGTGAATCAAATGCAACAGACCTCGCCGGAGGATTTCGTGTGCGATGAGTATCGCTACAAAAACAAGAAAGCCAACAACACAACAGCAACAACACAAACGAGTGGTGGCACAGCACCAACACCAGGCGGGGGCGGTGGAGGAGGAGGCGGAGGTGGAGGCATGGGTGCAGGAGTAGGACTAGGAGGAGGAGTGGGAGTAGGAGGTGGTGCAGCAGCTAGTGCAGGCATTGCTGGCAGCAGGCCAACAGCAGCTGATCGAGGTGGCATCGAGAGACGCGGCCGGCCACAGCTGGCAGAAACTGCCACTGGCTCACAGCAGCAGCAGCAACAAAAATACAAACAACAAAATGCAAATTCGGCGTCAAACACAAATCAAATACCCGATACTAGGTAGTGTCTCAGTTGCTATTCAAATGCATCAGTAGCAACAAAAACAACAGCAAGAACCACAACAACTACAGCAAGAACCACAACAACTACAGCAAGAACAACAACCAGAGCAGCAGCAGCAGCAGTCTGTTGTATCTGCTGTAAACTAAGTAATAACAGTAATTTGCCAACAGCAACAACAACTTTAACACAGTACCAACCACAATAGCAAACAACAAAACCATATTAACAATCAACACCACAGCAGCAACTACAACAGCAACAACAACATTAACAACACACACAGCCGTAAGAGTAACAACAACAACAAGAAGAAAAGCAACAGCAGCCGCCGTCGCAGCAGCAGCCGCAATTTCGTCAAAAACTATATTATATGTATCGTTTATTAAATATATTACAATTTATATAATTATAAAAAAAAAAACAAAAAAAACAATTGAACAGAGATGTGCAGAAAGAAAAATTATTGTAATCATTCAATTAATTATAATTTAAACAAAACCATAAATAATTGTTAGTGTTATTTTGGTTTATAATACAGATTGATTCGATTGGATTATTAGATAATATTAGATTGAGACTTATAGTTTATAACTTTATTGCTTATATACAATATTATATTTACTAGGAACACAAAAGAGCGATAATCCCAATATTTCTAATCGAGCGAACTGAATTTGTTCTTCACCTAGATATTTCCCAAAGATTATTAATTCTTAAATTCGATCGGAAATCAAATTTTGAATTGACTTTTCAAGTTTGGAATCTCTCTACAAAAACTGCAGGCAAAGAATCCAAATCAACGATATTTTGAACACCTCTCGGCTGAATGCAGAACATGGACTCGACAACCTGTTTGATTTGGCGCTCGCTGGCATACGGATTGACCAGCACAATATTGTTGGCAAGCATTTTGGCCAGCTTCTTGAACAGAAATCGATTCGCAATCAGGCCCTCCTGCAACGGACGCATCAAGTGGCGCACAATCCAGGGACGGATGCGCAGAATGCAGCTGGCCAGCAGCACTTCATCGACCAGATCGATGCTGGGACTCGATATATGCGTGGCAAACTCATCGTCGCTATCCTCGCCGAATAGCATACGGAATTTGTACCTGAGCGCATCCTCACAGCGCCAATCCGTGTCCAGGAGTCGCACCAGGCAGGCGCTAAGGCGACGTCTCTGTGCGTACAGCTCGCAGGGCCAGCGACTGTTCCGTAGATCTGGCGAGTTATTGGTGCTGTTGTTCGGCAGCGTTGGTGGCGTAGCTGGCGATCCCAGTGGCATTAATTGCTGCTCTGCCGGAGCTATGGGCTCGAGTGCAGCAGTTGGTTCGAAGTCAATGCCAAATATGGCATTCAGATCGGTTGGCTCTTCGTCAAAGAGTTTGGCCAACTCCTGGGCGACTTCATCCTCTGTACCGGTCAAGGGTGTTGCTGGGCGCTTCTCCTGTTCATTTCCATTTAATTTAGTTGCCTGCGTTTCACATTTGCTCTCGACGAGTTGCGACTGAAACATATCGATTTTTTGGCTCAGTGTGTAGTTTGTATGTATTTTGTTCTGCTCCGCTGTAGTTGTTATTGTTGTTGCCATGGTTTGGGTTGATTTGTCGACCAGCTGCAGTGAGTTGCTCGGCTGCTTCAAGCTATCATCGAGCATATGCTGTCGCTGCATGTGGTCGAACAGGGCATCAGCCAGGCGGCACTCCTGCGTGTTGCGTCGCACAGCGGCTATCTGCATAAAAAACGCATTAACTTAGCAGCTTCGCATATATGTTTCGCAAATAATTTGCCAGTAAAAAGTGCTACCATTTTGACCATGGCACGCTGATATAGCTGGGCTGCCTGGCTGGCCTTGATCGCATGCGTCTCAAGCGACTTGAGGCTGTGCGCAATGCATGCCCACGCCGAGGGCTTGTGATGATTTCGCGAATTGGCTGCCCAGACGCACACGTTCTCCTCCAACTGGCGCTCCAAATATCGGACATATTGCTTACGCACCTGCAAATTATCATTATTATTAATATTTTTTTAGATAACCAATTCAATTTTGTGTATTACCACTTCGGTGAGGAGCACAATTTCGGTTGCTGTTGTCATTGTTGCCCTTTTTCTGCCAATAGTGACTACAACATTTTATGTTTGTCGTTATAAACAATTTACTTTGCTCAAAAGCAGCGCCTTTCATATAAAAACAACAACAAACACTGCAAGAGATAAACTTAGCGTTGGCGTTGCCACCCTGCCCCAATCGCACACACAGCTGACATTTTTTTGCAATGGTAAACTATTGCTGTCTTTAGTGCGCAACTGCAGGAATAAACAAAAATTGCAGATTCGGTTTTATTAAATAATTATTGTGATTATTTAAGCTCACAAATAAACTTTTACTTTGGAACTAGTAGCTAGTTACAGTTATTTTGTTTTCATATATGTAAATATTAATTCTGCAATAATATACAATTGCTGTAATTTAAATTAAGCGGAAATACATAATATTTTCTATTTCAGAATTTTTAGTACAATAATTGAAATTGAAGTTATTTATACATGTTATATTTGTATAATAAATACCATATAAAATCGGTAATCGTCACACCACATTTACAAAGTATGTATGGCAGAATCAAAATTAAACAAAAAAACGAGAGAAAATAAATTTATATTGTTTACCAACCCTTCTTAGAACAACAACAAAATTAAAGCGTGTGGTGCGTAATTGGTATCGTTTTCTTTTTCATTTTTTTTTTGTTCTTTTGTTTAAGAAAATTTTTATAAATATATGCAACTATTTTGGATTTAGTTTGCCAACGCTTGAGTAATGCGACGGCCTTTTTTCAATTTTGAATATCAGAGTTGTTTTTATCATTTCTCCATGTCATCAGATCGTACCGTAAAATTCACCCTCCCCATAAAAAATTAGTCCAAAAACATATTGTCATCGTCGAAAGTAAACACGTTGTTACGTTGTGTGTTGCCTGCAGAAGCAGCAGTAGCTGTTGTTGTTGTTGCTGTTGCTGCTGTTGTTGGTTGCGACTGCGATGCTGCTGTCGTTTGACTAGATGCATTCGTGGTGGACGCAGCACCAGCTCGATCCATGCCACCGGAGCGAGCAATGCGAAGCACAAAATCCTCATCGACGTCTACATCGTCGTCGTTTTCATCATCGTTGGCCAACGATTTGCGACAGATGGGACAGGTGCTGTGCAAGTTCAGCCATGGCACAATGCAATTCTCGTGATACAGATGCGAACAGGGCAACTTGCGCACCGATTCGTCCAGCTTGAAGTCATCCCAGCAAACAGAGCAGTGCATTTTGCGTTCCACCTCCTCGGTGGTTATTTTTACATTTGGTATTTCGTTGATGCGCTGCACGGACAACGGTGGCGGCCCCGATGTCTCCATTTGATTGAGCATCTGTGTAACGATTGTGTCCAGGCCCTCGCGTCCCCACGCATAATCGCCGGGATTGCCCATGAAGAACATGTGGGAATTGGAAGTGCCGCCAAGGCCGACGCCACTGCCGGGTCCCGTGACAATTTCAGCAGTTGCGCCTGTAAGTGGCAGACTCTGCAGAAAGTCATACAGTACGTTGTCCAGATTCGCTGCTCGCACACGTCCACCGCCAATATTGGATGTACCACCATTACCAGCACCAGCACCTGCATTTGCACCCCCGCCACCGCTCGGATTGCCGCTGAGATGCATAACGCTCGAGTGTCGTCCTGTTGGTTCAATGGTTATCTCCAAATTGGGCACATTTCGCATGCTCAACAGCGAGACTATATCATTTCGCAGCGATTCCACGTTGATTAGACCACTGCCGGAGCTGCTGCTGCTGCCGCCGCCAGTGGCCGGATCATGATTACTGCTGCCACTGCCAATTCCACTGGAAGCTGACAATTCAGGTGCATTTGCTGGCAGCTCCTCGACGAATCCGTTGGAGCAAAGGGGGCAAGTGAATTCGGCATTCGGAATGTTGATCTCCACATTGCACATATGACAGAAGAAACGTTTCGGCACCGTTGGGCGCTCCTCGACGACCATTGCCTCAGCCATTATTTAATTTATTGCTGTTTGCAAATGTTTGTTCGTTTTCACCAATTCTTAGTTTTATTGTTGCTGTCGTTGTGCAAGCTGCAGCAGTCGGCTTACCTTTCGCCTCTTTCGTCAGTAGCTATTTTGTTACTCACAACGATGCTGTTGCAGTTGTCAAACGAGTGTGAGCAGTAGATCAGCGTATGTATGTGCAATTGTGGCCACTTCAAGCATTTAATATTGTTTTCTACTGTCTAATTTTATACAAAATTTTTAAGAAGACATAGTGCTGCTGAATGCTATTGTTACTCGATTCTTACGACAGCCAACGACGATACCCTGTTACCGATGTAATCGATGTCGATAGACAGCTGCCAAATTAAATCCAGCTACACAACACACTCACGTATATTCGATTACTACTCTTATTTTGTGCATACATTTAGCATGACTAGCAAACAAAATTTGAGTAAATTAAGTTTGTGACAGTATCAACCGTAAACTTTCCAGGCAAGTCTTTGTTTACGACTGACCTTCAAAATTATTTATATATTTAATCAACATTTTTGGCGTTAGTTTTATTAAATTATTTAGTTTCTCATAACATTTCGATAACATTTTTAAATGCAAAGGGAACTGCCAGCCTTCTCTTAAATTTCTGGTCTTATTTAGTAAATTTACTTGCGCACGCAGTCTGGCAACGCTGCGCATACGAGCAGAAACAAAAAGTCATCTTCTAAGCGGCTTTTAGCATTTTGCAAGTCTTATTTACGTTCAATTTTCCAGGAAAATAATTCGAGCACAGTAAAAATGTCAATTCTGGCGTATAATGGTGGTTGTGTGGTTGCCATGCGTGGCAAGGACTGCGTGGCCATTGCCACAGATCATCGCTTTGGTGTCCAGGCCCAAACAATTTCCACAGACTTCAAGAAGGTTTTCCACATTGCTCCGCGCATGTTCCTCGGACTGACGGGCCTCCAGACGGACATACTGACGGTGCGTGATCGCCTGATGTTCCGGAAGAATATCTACGAAACGAAAGAGAATCGCGAAATGGCACCCAAACCATTCTCGGCCATGCTCTCCAGTTTTCTCTACGAGCACCGCTTCGGACCCTATTTCATTGAGCCCGTAGTGGCCGGATTGGATCCCAAGACGATGAAGCCGTTTATTTGCAACATGGATCTGATCGGTTGCCCTAATGAGCCCGATGACTTTGTTGTGGCTGGTACCTGCGCCGAGCAATTGTACGGCATGTGCGAGACACTGTGGCGTCCGGATCTGGAGCCGGATCAGCTGTTCGAGGTGATTGCCCAGTCGATGGTGAATGCCTTCGATCGGGATGCGATGAGCGGCTGGGGTGCCACTGTCTATATTATCGAAAAGGACAAGATTACGGAACGCTCGCTGAAAACGCGCATGGATTAGGCATTTTTCTTCATAATGTAAAAAACAAAACCGAAACAAGAAACACAAATAAAATTTGTAAGGTTCCCCAGAAACTGGATTCAATTTATTCCTAGACTCTCTAATTTCATTCTTCGGCATATTCTATGCTCTTTTTGGCCATTGCTAGAGCAGCTTCTTTTGTCTTGGCCCCACCAATGAAACCAGTGTGATGCACAAAGGTCAGATCTTTGACACCGGCCAGCTGGCTCAAATCCTCGTCGCGTAGACCACGCCAGGGGCCGGGCAAAAACTTGCGTCCTTTGAAGCTACTTGGTGTTATGGGAACGCCAGCAACGCGCCAGCTGCTGCCATCGTTAAATATAATCAGCTTGGGTACACCTTTTAGCCCGCATTCCTTTTCCAGATCGCATAGGTGCGCCTTCCACGGACAAAATGTTTCCAGCAAGAGAATTTCACCAGACGCATGCACAGATTTAGCCTGCTCCAAGGCGTGTCGAACATGATCACGAGCCGCAATCCAAGAACATGCGACTTCCAGCACATTCTCCACAAACTCTTTGCCCGCTGTGGCCATGGCCACTTGGAAGCGTGCATCCACATCGACATTTGTGTCCTGCCACGAGGGATTCAGCCTGGCAATGCGTGCGGACAGATGCGT
Organism: Drosophila melanosoma; assembly: GCA_035042045.1. Taxonomy (NCBI): domain Eukaryota; kingdom Metazoa; phylum Arthropoda; class Insecta; order Diptera; family Drosophilidae; genus Drosophila; species Drosophila melanosoma. Next base: position 607,925 of record JAWNLY010000086.1, on the reverse strand, counting down.
GGAGATATTGTAGCGTGGCTTGCCAACCTCAAACATTGACTCCCCGTTGTCGACGGCATCCAGTTCGCTAATGAAATTGCGATAGATTTGCAAAAATGCGAGCTTTAGATTTGGCTGCGACAATTGCTTTTTGCGTTCACGTTGCAAAATACTCTGAATAATGCGCTCGCCGTAAAAACAGTAAGTTAAACCAGCGCTACTCAGCCTGAAAATGTTTAAGAATTTAATAAAGTTCAAGCTCAAATTATTTATTTTAATAAACTTTTATTCACCTTATGTCGAAATCCTCCCTGAACTCTGGGCAAACGGTGCTGAACGTATCTTTGAATGTCAGCTGGTGATGGTCGTACCATTTCTTCTCGTGATCAAATTCACCGCCCACATCCACAATTATGTCGCATTTTTCACGCAACAAGTTTATGTCGCGACTCCGAAAAATTTCGGCATTTTCATATTCCGGGAGCTGTTTCAGCATAAAACACGCAACGACCTCGTCACAGTGAAATGTCCCATTGTGCGTGCCTATTGTAAGGGGTGGCGTGTGTTTTGCCGGTGTCGCTGCTCCATTATCTTTTGTTGCTTTGTTCATTTTGATAATAATACTAGTCTCACTCGTTGTGACAAATTGTGTTCTGATAATTGGTAAAAAACGCGGTAAGAATTGTCGTGTTACCATTGGGTTTAGTGTGTACAACCTTACAAAAGTTTATGAATTGCAGTTACAATTTAAATAAGTGTGTACACACTTCAGTTTGAACTATTGTGAATTACTTCTGCAAAGGTGAACAGGGTGTTCATAGTGATGGCGCCAAATACAAAAAATTCATGTTAAGTATTTTTACTTTGTTTCATAAAAGCGTACTTCATACAATTCCACCAATAAAGTATGACTACGCAGTTTGCCAAACACTCTAATTCAGTTAATCCAAAGAATGTTGTGACGTGATACCTCTTCAAAACATGTATGCATGTGGTGTTTTGTGTTAGCTTGTGCAATTAACAGTTTGAAGCTAATTTGTTATACAAAAGTTTTATTGGTTTGCTTAATGCGATTTTTGGCCTCTATTCGCAAAAAAACATATTGACAGCGTTTTCAGTTCATCGTCAGCGTTCAATACAAGCGAATGGATACATGAATAAATTCATAGATCCTTAAGTTTTTCAAAGTAACGCATCAAAGACATAAAATGGCGGAGACTCTAATTCGCCGAAACATTAGTCGACAAACGCCCATGATGTACGTAAAAAACAACAATAAAAACATGGAAACAATATGGAACTATAAACTGGAAATCATGGTTAAAATAATATTGTTTTCAATTAAGATGTAACTAACAAAATCAAACTGCTTGCTTCGCTTATGTAATGCGGTGTCGTCGGTTGCTTTAAATTATTTAAATTTCACATTTCCGTTAATTGTCTAGTGGGAAAATGTATCATTTTAGAAATGCTGTCTGTGCTGCCCCAGCACAAGTTAGTAATAAAAAATGTTAAACACTTAAGCTAAAGAAAACATAAATCACCTTTAATAGTCACGTGTGTTTAATTCAAATTGTTGTTCAATTGTTGCTGTTGTTGTTGTTTTCTCCCATGACCTTCGTTTGCATGCGAGTTCGGAAATCGACAGGCATTCAAAACGTTGTAACGGAAATGCATGAGATCTAAATGTGTGTGCGTGTGTGTGCGCTTAACTTGTTGCTGAACCAAATGCGAGGTTTAAAAATACTCAAAACGTCAGATATTTATAGTTTGTAAAAAGAAAAGTTGTTTCGAACAATACTCAATACTGCTGTAAGACAAATTCAAAATTTTTGAGTAATGATGCGTCTAGACAAAATATCGTGCTGTGAACCCTTTTTTTTCTTACACTCTAAAGCAAATAATTACATTTGTGATTATTTTGAAAGTCGAACACTCAAACTCCTCATAGCGAATATCACACATTAGTGAGTACGTATATAATAGGTTAAACAAATGTGTTAATTCGGGTGCGCCTCCAATAAAATAATTATGTATATTAAGTTTCGGTTCAGGGCGGATACGTTTTCTTTTTAATTTGTCATTTATTTCGAATACCGGTTGGCAATTATCGTATTCACTTTGTACGACAAAAAATACGTTCAAAATATTTAATTAGAAAAAGCCGTTTAATTTCTGTTATTTGTGTTATATGTGGAAATTCTCACTTAGCCTGCCTGCGTCAGTCTGACAAAATTGTTAATGGATGTGTAAGTGTGCACATAAATTTGTACTGCCTGCTGACGCCGCTTTTATTACCAGCTGAAGCTGCTCTGCTTTGTACCGCAACAATAGCAACCTGTGTACATAGTTATGTGCGTTTTTATGTGTGGGTCTGTGTACTATAATCGAAGCTCGAATTTTATTTTCTGAGCGTAAATAGGATAAATTCAGAGACCGGTTTTTGGCGGATTGCACCGGTAAATTAAATAAATCTTACTGTCATTTTATGAATGTGTCATTGTTGTTGCTTTTATAGAGTTTTTTGCTATTCATGCAAACATCAAATCAATCTAATGATTTAAATCACAGCACTTAATGAAGCTCAGGTTTCACACAAATGCATACACATACATACGCATGTAAAGTCAGATAAGCGGTTGTTTTGAGTTAAGTCAAACGGTCTAACAGCAGTTAAAATCAAACAAAATAAATGCAAAAAAAAATTAAATAGCAAAATGTAAATCTGTAACCTAAGTTAACCCATGTGTTTTGTTGCAAATGTCATTTCTTTTAACACTTAGTTAATGGCAACTAAGTGTGTGTGTGTTATGCATGAATTGTTCAAGCTAAATGTAATCCATGCATAGAACATTAAATGCATTTATTGAGTCGTTGGCAATCAATGCGACGAGAGAGGAAGAGCCAGCGCGAGAGAGAGAGAGAGATAGAGAGAGAGAGAGCGGAACAGAAGCTTTGTTTTATAAGCTGCGTTTGCGCAAACATATTTGTTTGTTTTTGTTTTGTTGCTATTTATTTTGTACTGTAAGCGACGAGCCGAGCTTCGGGTTCAGGTTCGCTTTGTGCTTTGTGCTACAGCTTTCAGTTTGTTTTAACCCCGCGACGCGCAATAATGTTGGCCTAAAGTGACGCGCTCAAAACACTCACCACACCGTAAATTTATAACGGTTTGATAGGCGCGACAACCAGTGAAATCGGAAACACAAATTGGAATTTAAATAAAAGTAGTTAATACTAAAGTACTAATCAATTATCAAAGGCATATTTAATTCAGGTTTTTGTGTTGGCTTGTTATTTATTTGTTAGAAGTCAGCAGTCTTCCTTAGCTTCTTGTGGAATTTGTGTTTGTGGATTGTGCAACCTTTTGCTGCAAATGTGTAACATAAATAAATCGTGAATTTCGTTGGCCCTTTGAATTTGTAGTTAACAAGCTTTGGAATACATCTGTAATCATTTTCGAAACAAAATGCTCATATCTCTTTCGAAAAACATGTAGTGTGATTAATTTGAATCATTAGCCAGCACATTTATATTGAAGCTATTGTAAATTTCACACACAAAAAATAATTATGAAACATAATTACAAACCGGTTTCGATATACAACAAAAGGCATAAAAACATTTATGTTTACTTTATTATTTTTTTTATACGTTATAAACTCTTCGCGCCATCAGTCGCGACAGCCAAAAACAAACACACCTGGAGCGAAGTACGAGAAATTTAAATAGAAAAAAGAATAAATTAAATTTGTAGGTACGAATGGAGAAACGCTTAAAACGAAAATATCACATAAAATAGTAGGTGAAAGGAAATCCCGCCATAAAGTTTAGAGAGGTGCGGACACCAGATGAGCACCTTGAAACGCCAACTGGCTTGTGGGTCAGAGAGGGGAATCGCCTTCAAGGCCTGGTCTGACACTGACCTGTAAATGAATAACTGACCAGAATACACAGAACAGCTGTTGTCCTAAAACACCCACAGGAAAATCCTGTTTTTGTGGACATTAAAAGCACTAAACAGGTTTAAAGCTCAGCTGTAATATGAATATATAATTAATGTTAACTTTGTTGACGGCAAAAGCTGTCAATTATAAAAAAAATCCAACAAAAACTTTTTATTGCACTCGTTAAGTTCCTCAATCAATATTTGATCTTAATTAGATAATTGATACACTTATTGATCATCGCATAAAATTAACCACAAACCATAAAAATAGTAAAAAGAAATTAAAATAAATTAGCGCATATTAACACGTAACAATAATTACTGTCAAAAAATACGATGTTCCCAGTCGCATAATAAACACTCGAATATAATGGAAAATAATATTTATATTCATATCTATGTCATAGAAAGCAATAATGAATGAATAACGCAGCAATGACACAGCGTTTTGAATTGTTTTAGTGATTAATGAGTAAAGTTTATTAACGCGATGTGTTGAAGACAATTGTTTTTGACTGCGGTTTTGATTTATTAAATAATAAATAATATTATTAACGTTAAAAAAGTTGCTGAAATTTGTTTAATTGCAAATAATAGGAATAACTCTGTTAGCTATGCAAAAAACCTGAACAATTATAATTAGCAGCTGTGAGGCACAGTGCTTGTGCATAAATAATAAAAACAAAAATAAAGAAACCGAAACTAATCATGTTCAACGGCAGAACAGACGCAAAAGCTGAGAAAAAACGGTAAAAACAAATAAAAAAGGCAGTATTAAAAATTCCATTAATTTGTAAATTACGATTAAAAGTGGCAAGTGAAAATAAAAACTGGTTTTTGATTTGATTTGTTTCATTATTAGCTCGCTAAACGATCGTCCTTTGTTCATGCAAAATGGCAGCAACAACAATCGACGCATTTCCGGCCGGAATGATGTGGAAGTGAGCAACTTTCGACGGGCCCTGCCACAGTTTCTAGCTGTTAGTATTAAGAACATATTGCTATTCGGTAAATAACTATTGTAATACACGTAATTTAATCTACCTTCACATATATTCAATGCAACGCTTAATGAGCGGGAAATGAAGCTATTGAACAATGAACAATGGACAACTTGATTTAATTAAATTCATTTAAATTTGCATCAATTTTGTTAATATCTTAGCTGGAAAAGTGAATAGACTTTTTTAACATTTAGCCTTCATTCCCTAACTTAAGCCAATGAAATAAAGTCAAATTGTGGAAAATTTTCCAGCAATTATATTTCTTTTAACATGTTAAAATCATTGTGCAGGTTATGGCATGACTCTTGGCTTTCCCACAATCGTTATACCAGCGATACAAGGCGGCGATGGACGCAGAGGGGGGCAGAGTGGCGATATAGTACTTAACAAAGATGAAATATCGTGGTTCAGTAAGTTATAACACACAAAGCGCAGATTGCCACACATAATTATTATATTATAATTATTATTTTTAGGTTCCATAAATTTAATTTGTGTGCCGCTGGGTTGCCTCTTCTCAGGTCTACTAACTCAACCCCTGGGTAAGAGAAGAGCCATGCAGGTACGTATCTGAAGCGATTCATTTGTATATATATATAATGCTATTATATGTCTATAAAATAACAGATAAATATCTAACAGCATAGCATTGAAAACATTGACACACTGAACTTTAAATCCATGCTATTGTTTAAATATGTTGATGCTGGCAACTTGGCAGCTTGATTTTTTGTATATCTGTTTTTGTATCTGTATCTGGTTTCGGTTTCGGTTTCAGTTTGTCAACCTGCCCATACTGGCTGCCTGGCTTTTGTTTCACTTTGCCACGAGTACGGATCATCTGTATGCGGCTTTATGCTTGGCTGGTCTCGGCGGCGGCCTTATGGAAGCACCGGTAAGTGATCATGTTCTGGCCAAGCAAGACCCACTAACCAACTAACTAAATAATTGCACTAATCTCTGCCCAGCCATGTTGTGTTGCCATTTCTCTATCTTGGCCTTGTCTAAACCGACAACAATATGCACCTATTATGTTACCACAATCAAATTAAAATTTTGCAATTAGCCATACTCATTCATATACAGAAATGAATCTTAAGAGTTTGGCGGATATGTTATGAACTGGTTTATACTTTGCAAAAGATAATGTATATATATTTAATATGAAGTTAGCGCTATTTCAACTCTTATGCAAATTAAGAAAGATAATTTTAACGGATTAAATTAATTTATATAATTCATAAACATTTTTCCAGTTTCGTAAAGATTATATAAATATGTTAATAGAATTTGAGATAATGTATATATATTTAATATTAAGTTAGCGCTATTTGAACTCTTATGCAAATTAAGAAAGATAATTTTAACGGATTAAATTAATTTATATAATTCATAAACATTTTTCCAGTTTCGTAAAGATTATATAAATATGTTAATAGAATTTGAGCTATTTTAATTCTGGCTGCATGTTAGGAAAGATAATTTTAACGAAGCAAATTTAATTATTGAATAGACGTATACATTTTTTCATTTACTGAAATAATAATAAATAGTACATAAATCGAAAAAATAATATTTTTTTCAACATTGAAAAATAATTGTTCCATTTAAATAAATGCTTACAAAAACGTTACGACGAAAGCTAGTTAGTATAGAAATGAGGTTACTCATAGAGGACCATTCCATAACTGAGGGTATATGATGTTTATAGAGACGATAATTTTTGTTTTTTTTTTCAAATATATAATATGCAGAGGGTTAATTACTAATTACTTTATACGGCATGACTGACTACAGACAGATGCTTTACATGTCATTGCCATTAGAATTGTTAATATAATTGATAATGCAGCAAGCAATACCAACAAACCTATAGTAATCTTGGTTTTTTTAAAATGCAGGTGCTGACCTATGTGGCCGAGATTACGGAGCCAAAGTACCGTGGTATTCTATCTGCGCTGGGCACCACTTGCGTCATCACTGGCGTCTTTGTGCAGTTCATTTTGGGGTCCCTGATGGACTGGCGCAGTGTGGCGGCTGTGAGTGCCGCCTTTCCAGTGATAACTATTGTGATGTTGTGCTTTGTGCCCGAAAGTCCCGTCTGGCTGATACGGGAGCAGCGTTTCCTGGAGGCGGTCAAATCACTGCAATGGTTACGCGGCTGGGTACCGGAGTACATGATCGAGGCGGAATTTAATCAGCTCTACGACGAGCTAATCACCCAAAAGGCCATCGAGGAGGCGGCCGAGAATGGTGGAATCAATGCTGCTGCGGCGACTGGACTGCGATACAAATTAAGCAAGCGGCTTAGAATGTGGCGCAAGCGAACCTTTCTCGCACCATTTCTGCTCGTCTCGTTCACGTTCTTTACGGGTCACTTTTCCGGCAAGACCCCGCTGCAGACGTATGCCGTGCAAATCTTTCATACGCTGAAGGCGCCCATGAATAAATACCATGCAACCATATTGCTGGGCGTTGCTGAAATGCTGTCCACCATATTGGGTGTGACTCTGATACATTTTACGGGCAAGCGACCGCTGGTGCTCGTCTCCACGATTGGCACGGGTCTCTGCATCCTTGGCACAGCGACCTATGCGCATTTCCTCAACGATGTACCCGGCTTTGCGGTCAACAATGTGGTGATCAATGCCTCGGCGCTTGTGCCAAAAGAGAGCATCATATCGCAGGCGAACATATCAAAAATATTCGAGGATGAGCAGCATCAGCTGGAGCAAATGATGCTGACAACAATGTTGCCAGACCTGGAGTTGGAAACGACGACAATGACAATATTTGATACCACAATTGACTCAATAGAGTCATTCACTAAACGCAGTAGACGTGAGCTGGAAACCACAATGGAACCAGAGTTTGAGGCAACAACGATGCTGTCCGAAGTTACCGTTGCAGTCAGCGATATTCCGACGCCGTCGAAGCCACCCATCGCAGAGGATCTGCTGTTGACTGTGCCAAAGCAGGAGCACAATTATTTGGTGTGGGTGCCGTTGATCCTGTTGCTGCTGTCCGCTTTCTTCTCGCATCTAGGCATACGCATGATACCTTGGGTGCTCATCGGTGAGGTCTTTCCTGCCGATATACGCAACAGTGCGTCTGGGTTCGCCGGCGGTGTGGGCTACGTATTTGGTTTTCTGGCCAATAAGCTGTTTCTGTTCATGATCAGTACTTTGACGTTGCCGGGCACATTTGCGTTCTATGCCATGGTTGCCTTTATTGGCTTCGCCGTGCTCTACTTTACGCTGCCCGAGACCGAAGGTCGCACCCTGGGCGTAAGTTGATCTCGCCACATATCAAAATTGCACATTTTTCAACATTGTATTTTTGTTTTGCAGGAAATCGAGGCACATTTTTCCAATAAGTCGGATATGAATCTGCTGCGCAAGCAGCCAAAGCAAAAGGATAGCGAAAAGCAGCCAAATCTAAATCTGAATACAACAAATAATGCTGTGATGCAATTGGACAATCTGCAGAATCTGCAAATACCAATTAGTTCGCAGCAGCAGGCAAAGATAATTCATCTGCAACAGAGTGATTTTGCGCCACAGACTTGCGGTGGTGCCACCAATCTGGCCTTTGACGGCAGCACTAATACCACACATCTCTAAGATCTTTTGGATATACATATAGTTGTAGTACTTTTGATTTCATTTTTGACTATCCAGTGATATTTGTAAGCAATAAAGCAATAACATATTTAATTCTTTTAAAAATAAGAAACGTGATTTCGTTTTCTACAGTTGCTTTTTAAGTTATTATCTTTGAAAAAATCCTGCGTACCTCAAGATGAATTTAATTTTATAAGCGCTTCAAAATGGTCTATTTATATAGTATATTTTAGATAATTATAAATAATAAAATAAATGTTAAAACACTATTGAAAACCACTTACAATTTAAAGCATACTTTTGGGAGTAGTAAAAGTAAAGTTTGAAAGAACTTAAGTTTTAAAGCATACTTTTAGGATAAATATAAAATCTTCGAGAGGCTCTTGAGGCCAATAAATCACTGCCAATATTTTTCAGGTGTTAATAGATTAAGATAGCAAATTAAAAACTATATTTATAGGGATTTTGAAGATACGTGGTTATTTAATGCTTGCCGATCGAATAATGTATAATATTTATTCGAACATTTCATACTTAACAATATTTTGAATTGAAAAACATTCAACATATTGATTAATAATTGTGTTATATACATTTATTGATCAAGTTTTGACATCATACAATCTTTCGCCAGGCTTTATTTTTTCGTTATACAAGCAGGTGAGGTACATCATGTGTTCTTTTCCACGTATCAGCATGCCGCAACCCAACACATCGTTTTTCTGATATATCATATTCGCAAATTTGTAATCTGCTATTGAAGCGTTCTCCGGAAACTTGTCCACACTGTCTCTTTTAAATTTACTAAACTGCTGTCCCCAATTTCGTAGGATCACTTGCTTCAGTAGGTTAGGTATATCGATTGGAGTTTTATAATGAATGATTTCCGAACTTCTAGCCACATTTAGATAACTGGCCGTATTCACGCACGCACTGAATTTTTCCTCATTGCAAAAATTGGTTACGCGCATTGCGATCACGGCGAGCTCCTCTTCCCATCGCAGTGGGAATAGTTGCTTGGCAGGTGGCAAATGTGCTAATGGTCTATGCATTCGCATCCGGAGATTATTGTGATGCGTAATTATAATATTTTTGTTTCTCTCCATGTTGACACCATAGCGCGGCTTCGGACAGCTCTCGCCCCACTTCCGACAAATAAGTGCAATTCGAACATAATAACGCTAATCAAGTTCAATGACAGGCAGTGAAATACTCACAAATTGGTGGCCACAGGCAATGTGACGTATACCCAACGGACAAAGTCCCCTAAGGCAATAGTTCTCCGGTCGCTTGGGTATAAGCAAGTGTCTGCGCAAAGTGTATTTTGGAAACTTGGTGATGAAGAGGATCGGTCGCACATTGGGTTCGCCGTACATTATTATTATATTAAGCTGAACAAATGCAAGTGCGATAGCTAAATGAATGTCCATCTTGGACTCACACAATCTACTTACTACTGCAGCCTCTCCAGCCAGTAGAATTAAATTCGTTGCGATTCGCTTCACGTTCCGCTATTTAAGAGTGAAAGCAGCACGAATTAGAGTTGAAATATTTAATATTTACATTGTTAACTACCATTTAATGTGAACTTCGACTTGTAAAGTAAATTTAAAGCATGCTTAAATATAATATTGTATAACACATTTTTCATATATATATATATTGTATATTATATGTAGATATCATTAATATGTATGCGAATATGCGGACGCAACGCAATAATTGTTCAACTTTAAGTTTCATCATCCTGCAGTTCCAGAAACTGTGTGCAAACATCACGACTACATTCACCCTTGGTATTGAATAGGAATTTATAATAGTGACCATCCGCGCAAATGGCTTAAATTAGCAAAAGGTTGGGTTATTATTGTTATTTTTATTAAGTATGTGTGTTATAACTTACCCACAACCGAATTTGAATCGGCGCCAAAGGCACAAATACAGCGAGGTCCCTGCGGTATGGAGAATTTAACGAAGCTCCATTGACTTGAGAAATACTTGGGTATAAGCGATGATTCGCGCTGCTTGTTGTCCTCCAAATTGAAGACATGTATGGTACCGTGATCTGAGGCAACAACAATCATAGTCGATTGGTGATTGAAATTGATACAGAATATGTTTGCTTGATTGCTGCCACGTCGTAACTCCGACACCTTTTTGCCATTCTCCGTATCGAAAATGCGTATTAGTGTGCCCTTCTCGCCGGCGGTGGCCAGGCGAGTGCCTTGCAAATTTAATGCAATGCAACTGATGGCCGCCTCATGGGCAATTACCTCTAAGGGGGCACGCTCAGTGTTGGCAAGATCGACGATTTGTACGTGACCGGTATGTCGACCCGGGAATGCGAGAAGACTCTTATTGCTGTGAGGACAAAGTACGCACAGACCATTCGGATTGGCGCTCGTTTCGAACACATGTAACTGCTGTGGCTGCTGTGTGAATGTATACACCTTGATCACACCCTCCAGCACGACGACAATCCGGTCGCGTCTCAGACGAACGGCGCGCACTGGCTGATTGAATTCCAGCGAGATGGCCGGCGATTTCCGTAGATCATCCCAAACAATCACTTTATTGGGCGGATATAACGGACGAATGCCGCCGCCAACAAGCGCTAAATAATTGCATCGGAACAGCATTTCCACATGGCTGAGGCCACCTGCAAATCGCAGAAACACACAACACAAAGTGTGAAACATTGTTAATAGAGCATGGGAAAAGTCACACACTATAAAAAAAGCTACGATTCGACAAAAGGAAAGTGAAAATTATATGATTATACTTATAAAAATTATGAATTTAATGAAACACTTTTATATAGGTTTCTAAAGTCCATTGCCAATTTCAATAAAACCGGCTAAGAAAACTATTATTCTTCTCTCACATAAAAACACAAAAACGTTATAATTTAAATTTAATCAAAAACATTTAGACAGTTAATAAATTAAATGAAAGAAATATAAACCATTTTCATATATTTAAATTTGACTTTCAGCAAGATATTAATTGAATTCGCCGACCATTTTATCGACTAACATTTGCATATATAATAAATACAATTGTTGTTATGCGTAAAAAATAACTTTTTCAAACGTATGTCAGAGAAAAATATATTGCGAATTACATGAATTAATCATATCATACAAACATATGACCTACTAGCTAAATTATCAGATATTATTATCTGATGTGATTTTACGCAAGTTATTTGGCCTACACACACACAGGCAGGGAGACAGCGACACACACACACACTTACCTTCGGGAAAGTATTGACGTTCCTTTTCCTTTAGTGGGTCACAATTGTACACTCGAAATCCGGTGTCTGTGGCACAAGCAAAACATCCTGCGTCGCAATTTCATTATTTATCATTATGTATATGTATATAAATATTTCATATATATAGTATGATTATTGCACGTTGAAGCATCGTGTGCACAAATATGTAAACAATATACAAAGTACATCTATTTACCTTGATCCTGGTTGAAGCCAGCATACAGCAACCCATTGCCATACGGATTCTGCTCCGTCAAATTCATAATAATTGCGATTCACCCTCAATTCTCAATGTTTTTTTTATAAATTATTAGCACTGCAAATGATGCGTGATAATTCCTATTTATTTTTTTTATGCATTTGGACCAGGGCTGGCCAGATGCATTTAACAGGGCTTACTTCATGCAAACGAATTTTCCTAAATTTTTGCAGTATTTTAATACAAATAAGAATAGTATATTTTTGCTGAATTTAGCTGACAAATATATTAGAAAATTATTCTGATCTATGATATTTATCGAAATAATGTTGACAGAGACATTTACACACAGTTGGTATTTTTTTTGCCTAGTGACATATTGATGATTTTTTTGTTTTCAACTAGCTGTCATACTAAGTACAATAAACGAAGCGCTGTCATTTTAATTTTGCGAATTTGCTTGTTGCACAAATATTTGACTTAGGTGATTGAAAGACGATAACTTCCAACTGCCAAATTAATGGAAAACACATTCGACGATGACGACCGAATTGAGCCGTGTCGCACATGCGGCATCTATTTCATATTCAGCGATTCCATCATTAGACCAATATTTACCAAATGCGAAACCGGCGGCATGTCTGAAATAGTGCAACAAATGCACGCCTGGAACTTAAAGGTAAATGCGAATTTGGTCACTTTTTGACAGCAGCTCTTTGTTAAAGTTATCTTTCAACAGCTAAAAGAAGACGATGGACGGCCACAGTACATGTGCATGGCTTGCATTGGTGAGTTCCAAAAATTGCTGAAATTCAAGCACAACTGTCTGGAGACACAGGATCAATTCGAGAAACTGGACAGCAGGCGTGGCCAGAATGGAGTGGTCATTAAGCAGGAAATTGCAGAGGCAAACGAGCAGACATTTTGCGCCTTCATTTATCTTGACACGGACGATGATGAGGAGGAGGAGGCTGGGATCGCAGAGGATGGAAGCAGACGTGTCTGGGCGCCACTTGATGCACCGCATGTGCCCATCAAGGAGGAGCACACGGCACGTGTTCCGCACGAGATACAATATCATGAGCAGGCTATCGTAGGTAATCTGTCCGAGAAGGCAACCTTCGCCCAAGTCAAGCCAGAGGAGTTGGCCGCTGCAAATGGCCTCATGTCCACACTGATCGAGGAATCGCCAAAACAACAAGAACAACACCAACAAGAGGATAGCCAGCATAGCGATGAAGAAATCATTTGTTTCACTTATGATGATGATGCGTACGACAAAGCACAGTTGTCGCTGCCAACACCAATGCAGGAGCCGGGCGTCTTTTGCAAACTGTGTGGACATGTCTCTTCCACTCAGGACCAGCACATCGAGCATCTGAACCGAATACACATGCTCAAGGACACCGAGTGTCGTATATGCGGCATGAAGTTCAGCAACGCGACCGAATCGCGTCTCCGATATCACATGAAATGGCATAAGCTACAAAAGCACGTGAAGTGTCCCATATGCGGCTTTTATTGCAGCTCCAAAGAGACGCTGAAGGACCATAAGCGAGCGGTGCATACGCGCTCGAAATGTGAATTCTGTGGCAAGAGTAAGTTGGTCTCAATTGATAAAGAAATTAACTATTGATTCCTAATTTGGTTCTTCCACTTGCAGTACTGAAGCACAAACAGTTTCTGGGACATCTAAATCGTCATCTTCAGGGTAAATGTTGGCTATATACAATAACGACCCGTACCAGTATTCATTGTTAAATTGATTTCTTTTAGAACACGAAGAGGAACTGGCACGCAAGCTGGGATCCATGCAGACATCTAAAACGGCGACTGCCACATCGCCCCTACGCTTAATAGGGTGCGCCTTCTGCGATGACACCTTCGAGGATGCCGAGCAGCTGCAGACGCATGTGCAACAGAAGCACCGCAAAGTTACACCAAAAGAACAGCACACAACAGAGGAGGAACAGTCTCTGTCGGTCACAACTGGGCAACTGCCATCTAGCGATGCCTGCATATTACCCGCCCAATCAGTGTTATCCCATCCGGAATCGGAAACATTAAGCACTCAGCAAGTAAATGTTTCGTTGTGTGAATGTAATATATGCGGAAAAACATTTAATTTACAATTCAAACTAAATCGGCATCTTCGGCTGCACACCAAGTCGCCTTTCTGATGGATATGCGTATAGCTTAAATAATAGCCCCAATCTGATAGAATACACACAGAATCCTATATTCAGCGAATACAAATTGATTAGCACAACAAACACACACATCCCAAATCCACACATTCATATAGATTAAGCCATCATGATAATATCATTGTTAACAATAAATTCATCTAGTTAAGGTTTTCATGCAAGTCTTAAATATTTGCAGCCTATAACTAATAGCTATTACTATATAGAAGAGATAAATTTAGATTCATTGAACATTTATTTTTAGGTATGTCTGTCTGCGTTTTGCGATAGGTCTTATTTAGTTCTAAATACAATATTAACAATTTTAATCAAGCTGCGCCGCGCATTGCTATATTGCTCAGCTTATATATTACAATTTGGAGAGCAAATTTGTTGATTGCTTGAAAATTCTAAATTCCATATGTAAACTATTATATATAAACGTATATATAAATATATATATGTATAGATATATATGTATATATATTTCAAATCAAAGAACGTAGTTAACAAGCCTCTTTCTACTACTACTCCATACTTAATTAGGCGCCGTCTTTAATACAGCTGTGGGCAGCAATTTGGAGCTTATTGTTTTGCCAGCAACCGCATCAACAGTTGCCGTCGATACGTTGCTCAATTTAACGCCGGCAACAGTTGTCGCCGTCGACATGGGTATCACTTTCATGTTGGACAACGGCTTCAGGTTGACACCTTGCAGATTGGGCGTAAAGAACAATTGGCCGCCATTGTTTTGTACGGCAAATACAAGATTATTGCCAGATGTTGCATTATTACTTGAGGTGGACGTTGTTATCGTGTTGCAGCCACTGCTGCTGCTGCTGCTGCTGCTTGTTGCGAGCAGCAATTTCTTGCCCAGTCGCAACGTTTGTCCAGCACCAGCCCCAATGAGCAGCGTTTTCGGCGCACTAGCAATTCCACTTGATGTGCTGGGCAGGCTGTTGCTGTTGTTGCTTAAGCTGTTGCTGGTTGTTGTGATGCTGCTGCTTGTGGCTAGACGCAACAGCTGATTGCCCATTATGACCGTCTGCATGGGCGCACCTGTAGCATTGCGCGCTGGAATGCTCTGTAAGTGGTATTAAATTTAACGCAGCTCTTTGACAGGGAGTTTGTGAACAAGCTTACCGCTGGTTGTAGCTTCATTGTCTGCCTACCAATGACAATATTTTGTGGCGTTTTCATTGCACCCGTTGTCAGTGTGGTTGTTGACGTTGGACTGTGTGTGCTGCTAACAACCGCATTGGCGCCCAACTTTAACGTTTTGGCATGCAGCAACAGCGGCTTGCCGGGCACAACTGTTGTCTTGCCAATGATTTTGGGCACCAATGTTCCATGATGACCGGCGCTCACAATGCGCGCTGTCGTCGGCAGCTGTTTGACGCCCGTCTGCTGCTGCTGCTGCTGTTGGATTTGAGCACCTGGCGAGAGTGTGATCACATTGCCACCGGATGTGGAAGTGGCCAGCTGTATGATGTTGTTGCCCGTCGTTATCAGCTTTCCGGTATTCGATTTCTGCAACAGACCCTCCAGCGTTAGGATGTTACCACCTGTTCCCTGCTGCTGTGTGGATGTGGATGTTGGTTGCGTGCCACTCGAACCAGCTGAAGTCACAATTGGCGTGGTTCGTATGATGCGCGTTGTGGTTGTTGTTTGTGCGGCATTTGCAGTTGCTGCTGTCGACGACACCGGCTGCCTAAAGCTCTGCAACACAATCCGCTGCTGCTGCGGCGAGAGATTCGGGGTGGCCAACGTCTTCGCCTGACCACCTATCGCGCTGAGTATTTTTGGCGACGCTTTTGGCAGCGCCTGGAAAACGATATTTTTGTTTGACGAAATAGCCGTGTTGCCTGCAAAAAAAAAGAAATTATGATATAGCAATTTATCTTCAAAATGTTCAAGTAGATTTATAGATATAGTTGCGAAAGTAAAATATTGATACCACTTGCACAAGAAATGTTTGATGTACGTTTAAGGAACTTATATGGAGCCAAGGTTTTAGTCACTTACCCACAAGAATTCGTTGCTGCTGTGGCTGCTGCTGCTGCTGCTGCTGGGCTTGTGCCTTTTGCTTGAGCTGCTGCTGCTGCAGTGTGGCAAATGCTTGAGGCGACATCTTGACAATGGTGCCACCCGCTGGTGCGCTTGCATTGGCCAATGAGCTGCCACTGATCGTTGTTGCCGCTGGTGGCTTGTGGCTGACAATGGAGACGGCGCCAATCTTTTGCTGTTGCAACGGTCGCACTGTGGTCTGGGCTAGCATGCGTGGTCCAAGGATTTGCCCAGCAGCAGCGGCCTTGGCTGGATTGGATAGCTGGACAACGGCAGGTTTGCTGGCTACAGCCGAGCCTATTGCTGCACTTGCTCCAGCTGCAGGCAACAGACGGATTATGTTCTTCGATATTGGCTGGCGAGCTGGAGAGGATTTGTTTGCTTGCTGCTGCTGCAGCTGCTGCTGATCCAGTGGCATAATGAAGCTGGCCGCAATTGCCCCGATCGTTCCTGTCTGTGCATTTGGCGTATTGATAACAATTTGCTTCTTGATGGCCAGCTTTTTGGTGGGCGTGGCAGCCACATGCACCGTCTGCAAGCCGCTGGGCGTTGACACCAAAATGGGTGTGGTATTGCGTGCAGGGCTGCAACTCAGAGGCACCTGTTGCTGCACCTGTTGCACCTGGAGCTGTAGTTTTGGCGAGGTTTTCAGTTGTTGAACGGGTGCTGTGGGCGATCTGTCCAGAATGGTGACAACGCCGCTGCGCTGCGTGGGCTTCAGCAGCGATTTCTGTGTCGTCATCAGCTGCGTGGGTGCAACAGTGGGCGGCACATGATATTTCAGCGGTGGCACTGGCGGGCACTTGACCTGCAGGGGAAGAGCAGTTTGTGCTACCAACTGTTTCTTGATCAGCACAGCAGTAGTTGCAGGAGAAGTACCTGCAGCTGCTGCTGCTGCTACCACTTGTTGTGGTTGTGGTGCAGAAGTTGTGGCCGCCACTAAAGCGGGTAGCTCTGGTGTCGCCTCGATTGCCTCATCCTTCTTTGGCTTTTGCTTGCGCTGCTGCTGCTTCTGTTTGACCATTGTTTGATTCTGGCGATGCATTAGCTCAAAGTCCGCCTCACTGCGGTTGCGATGCAAATAAATCCAGATCTTGCGGCGTGCATCGTATCGTACACACGGATCGAGGCCGCCATGCATGCGATCCAGTGCACCGCTCACAATCGTCTGCAGCACATTCTCCGCCGCCTGCCGATTGACGAACTGTGAGCATTTCAAAAGTTCCGAAATTTCGGACCGTGTACCCTCGCCATTGGGCAGTCGTGCGGTCGCGTCGCGCACCAGCGTCAATATGGTTACATACGGCGGTCGATCATCCACCATGATCGCATGACCCCGGGCTTTGTTCAGCGCCAAACTCTGCGTATAGATGCCCTTGACGGGACCCACAACACTCTCGTAGCCATGCAGGCGGTAAGTGAACGGACGATGGGGCTGATCGAAACGCAAACGCTCCTGTCGCTGAAACTCCAGCATCTCCGCCTGGGTGGCAACCCGCACCGCCCAGCTTGTAGGGCAGCGTGGTGGCGGCGTTGGCGCCACATCCACAACAGGACTCAACAGCTGCTGGTGCTGTGGAGCCGCCAGCACTTGTTGCACAATCGTTGTGTCCTCCTTGCGTCGTTGCAACCAATGCTGGCAGAGCGTTTGCAGACGGGCATCCGAATCGCGCCCAGCACCAATCCACTGATAGATATTCAACTGGGTCTTGTGCTCAATATACGGCACATATTCTGGCGGCAACGTTGGAAAGTCACCCGACAGAAAATTAACAGCCGATTGCAGTAGTTGCGTCCAATCGACCGGCAGCTGACGCAGCCAATCAGGCACACCGCCGCTGCAGCTTTCTGTGCGCCATTTGACCAGCAGAGCATGCAATTCCGCATAGTTCAAACGATGCTGCGGCGTCGAAACGAACAGATCTCGGAGCAGTGAGAAGTAGCTACCATGTGCATGACGCGACATCGTCGTCGTTGTTGCCGTCGTCGTCGCCGTTGATAATGTTTCACGGGTGGGGCTGCCCGTGATGTGTGCTCCAGCCTTGACCAATGCCCGGGGAGATGTGTTGATGATAGAGCGCACCGTAATCGGCTCCAGTTTGGGCAGTGGGTGAGCGGGCGACGGTGTCTTGGACATCGTCTGCTC
Organism: Drosophila melanosoma; assembly: GCA_035042045.1. Classification (NCBI taxonomy): domain Eukaryota; kingdom Metazoa; phylum Arthropoda; class Insecta; order Diptera; family Drosophilidae; genus Drosophila; species Drosophila melanosoma. The sequence continues at coordinate 589,495 of JAWNLY010000086.1, read as the reverse complement.
AGTCTGCTCCTGCAAGTCGGGCTTTAGCTCATCCTCATCAGGTTCCAGAGCGGCACGTCCATACAGCTGCTGCGGTTCATCCGTCAGCAATTCGGCCACAGGCTCCGTCGGCTTTGTCTTGTTCCCACCAATAGGCACCAGCGCCGGCGGCTCGCTAACATTGTGATTCAGACGCGCGGTCAGCGCCTTTGGCTTGCGTCCCGGCTTGAAGTTGCCCACGAACTGAGCACGTGTGCAGATATCCCGCAATCTTATGTCAGCAGTGTCAAAGTCCGGCAATTGCTGAGCAAACAAAATCAAGAATTTACTTTAATTATAACTCTAGTTATTGTAAAAACTGAAATGAGTAAACTTATTTCATAATCACTGCACTGATAATCGTCAATAATCCAGTTTTAGGCTCTTGATTTGGGTAATTAAAGTCAATTGGAAACCATTTTCTTTTTGTGTTTTTGACAGAAAACTATTGAAAATAGGTATTGATTTGTATTACAAAAAATGCCAAATAGATTGTTGATTTTTGATTAATTTAAGTACAATATTTGCAGCAGAAAAGATAGTAAATTTTAAAAAAATATGATTTTTTATAATATATATAGGGATAATTTTACTTACCGGCTGCTGTAGTTTCCGTCGCTTGTAATCTCGTAGATATTTCTTGAGATTTCTCTCGTTGAGCGGCTGTATCTTATCGGACTGCATGCCACGCAGGACTTGCTCATCATCCAAGCCATCGCGTCGCTTAAAGAAGGTACTGTAAATGCATTTCTTGTCCGCCGCATTTGATGGCCTTGATGTGCTCGTCGTCTCCGTTGTCGTCTTCTGCTGCTGCTCTGCAATTTCGGCTAGTTTTGCTGCCTTTTCCCCCTCCTCCATCTCAGCGTCCAGTTCATCGGCACTGATGTCGCCCGGCTGCAGCTGCAGATCGCGGGACAGCTGCACCAGCTCCTGACAGTAGCGCTTGCGCGCCCGCTCCACACAGAACCTATTGTTCTCGCGATAGTGCATCGAGGGCGTTTTCCGTTTGCGTACACGGGCTTTGGGCGCCTTAAATGTGTCGCCACCAGGTGGTGGTGCCATGTTGTAGACCTGTTGCAGGATTTGCTCGCGGGACAGAAAGAGGTCCTTGGCCAATCGGCTGAGACGTTCGGCCTGCTGAAAGCGACGCTCGCGTCTCTGGGAACGCTCAATGCTGCGACGCAACTGGTGGACATCGGGCCGCAAGCTGCCTTCCTCTACCTGTCGTTGCAGCCGGAGTAGCGGCGATTGGCCAAAATGTTGCAGGCCACCGTTAAATAGCTGCAGAAGGGTGCGATCCTGTTCAGCGGCCGCCTGTGCTGGCGTAAGCAATGTTGTATAGCTTGGCAACAATGCTTGAAGACGTGCCTGCATCGAATTGGGCAGCATTTGCCAGGTTTCCACCGAGAAGAATTCGTGAAAAATGCTGGCGCTCTCGCAGAGACCTCGGGGCAAACGGAAGATGTGCTGGTCACTCAGCTGGACTAGTTCCAGTTGATCGGATTGCGTTGTCGTCGCATCATCAGAATCGGAATTGCTGTGCGAATCCTGATCGGTGGCATCCTCATCCTGATCATCATCGTCGGCGTCATCGTCGCTGGCATTGCTGCTGGAACTGCTCGCCGTTTTGCCGCTACTACGGCTGCTGTTGCTGCTGCTGCTGCAGTCCGCGTTGTCATTGATGTTGTAAGAGCCGCTGAGCTCCTCCTCCTCCTCCTCCGATTCCGGGCATGGCATGCTGTTCATATTATTATTATTATTGCTGTTGTTGTTGGTGCAGTTGTTGTTGCTATTGCTGTTGCTCATTGCTAGTTGAGGAATTTTCGTCGTTTTTTACACAATTAATGAATGCAACTTTGATTCTCTTCGCACACTGGGCAAATTTTTTCTCTACACTAATTTATAATTTTTGTCTCTTCCGCTGCCTCGTTATATCAAACATATTTGCTGCTTGTTTTCCTCTTTTTATTGCCTTTGCTTCTTTGGTTAGTAGCATGTTTTCTCTGCGTTTTTTGGTGTTTTTCTTTGCTTCGTATTTTCGAAACGCGTTGGCAGCACGCAACCACTTAAATCGCGGAGTGGCAACTCCACGCGTAAAACAGCTGGCAAAATAGCGTTTAGTGCGAGTAGTTAAATAAAACAAATTCATTGAAATATATATTTTCTTATGTGCAATTGTCTCTGCAATTATATGCAATTCAACTCTAGTTGATTTTAATGTTTGACACCTTTGGCAAAATTCGTGTTAATTTTAATTATTGTGACAAAATTGCCAATGATACTAATTGTAAATATACTTAATCTGTATACTTAAATTAAATGCATGCAGACTTGTATAGACAAGACGCAAAATTCACTTAAGTGAGTAAAAAGCTATGGATATTCCGGCATCCAGGCACGATTTAAATAAAAAATATCAGGTAAGCGATGATTGCTCATCTCTAGTGTCGGCGATAGAGTTGCCTTTGCTATTATCAACATCTGTGTGCTTGTGTGCTGTGTATACTAGAAAATAAAATTTTAAGCGGCGGCGTAGGCAGACCGCTGCATCTGTCTGTTTTATTGTTATATATACTTAATTGATTTTAATTCAATTCAAGTATACTCAAATCCTTTGTGAATGTGAACCAAATGCACTTGCTAAGTGCTGTGCGAAATATAAACACAAATGAAAAATCGCAAAAGGTGAGCACAACGCTTTGTATGTGTGCTTGTACGTAAGCGTGTTTGTGTGCAAGTACATGTATGTGTGCGTGTGCAGTTCGCGTCTGTGCCAAAAAGCGCGGCGGAAGAATGTTGAAAATTAACTAATTTAAAATGTTTGATATGGCCACATTGTCATCAAATGTAACATTAACATTAAAGCTTTAAGTTTACCCAATATTTGTTTTCAAATAGAAAAAACATACTGCATCTCTTTAAAATAGAGAAGCAGAAAGAGAGAAAAGTATTTTGCACAAGAAAAAAAAGAAACGCAGAAAAGAAAAAGAAGAAGAAGCAGAGCGCAACAAAAACGCCGAAAGCGGACGCGCCGTGTCGAATGCATGTCGAAAAGTGCTTGTCTCGTTTTTTTTTTTTTTAACTAATTGTAGCGAAATAGCAACAAAGAAAAAGCAATAGTGTTCTGAACACTTGCTTACACTGCAATCCAGTTAAAATCTATAATATTATTAAAATATTAATATGTTTAGTTATGAGAGGCAGTAAATAGCATTTTCACTTTTACAGACAATCAAAACATTCTTTTGATTTTCAATTATTAAAAAAAGATCAAAAAATAAAATTACTTTTGTCATATGTTAGTATGTGAGCTTTGCTTATGTGCATAAATGTTACGTATAATTGACACTATAGGGTATCTCCGAGTTCGTTGTCGCATAATTTTAAAATAATTTCTTTCCGTTTGTTTTATTTTAATTTATATTTTTTAGCTTTGTTTAAATTTGAGACGCGGTGCAAAAAAGCTCGTGGCACACCGTTACCTATGGGAGACGAAAATTCAGACTCTCGCGAGACATTTGTTGCAACTTTGATCAATCCAGACGACGACATTAGCAACACCGCGAAAGAGATCACAGCTAAACTAAAGCAAGAGACATGCGATAAAATAAGCGATGTCAAGAATTCAACAAAAAGGAAAGAAACTATTAAAAAAAACATTACGAATAAATGTAATGGAACTAACGGAACAGTGAATGCTGCACTCGACGAATTCTCAAACAGCTGCTCGGACGACGATCAAAGCGTTCTGAAGAAGCCAGCATTCAAAATAAGCATTGTTCCATTGGAGAAACTGTTGGCACAGCCAAAAGGCAACAGCAACGGCACCAGAACACCTAGAAGCTCCAACAACAACAACACTACACCTAATGTAAAATTAACTAATATAATTAAAACAACAACTTTGCGATCATCGTCCGTTTTGCCGCCGCGTAGAAGTCGCAAAAGCAACGTATCCATTATTGAATTAAGCGACAGCGAAACGGGAACTGACAAAGACGACATTATTGTGCGGCGTAGAAGTCGGATCAACAGCAAATCCACATCCACATTGAGCACAGCAGCTGGAAAGGAGTCAGCCAAGAAGTTGCCTACCAAGCAGAGTTTGCTCTCAAAACTGTTAATCGATAGCGATAGCACAACAGCGAGTGAGGAGACAAACAAAACAAAACAGTTGCGTCGTTGTGTGGTGCGTGTAAAGCGCATTAATCTGCCAACCATTGCCGCTAAAGCAACAACAGCAGCTAAGCCAAAAAAATCAGCAAAAAGAAAAGCAGCACAAACCACTACAACAGAATTGACTACAACAGCAGAAATAATAAGAGCAACATCAGCAACAATTGCAGCAGAAACAACTACAACAAATATATTAACAGAATCATCAACTGCAGCAACAACTACGACAGAAGCAAAAACAACAGCAGGCACAACAGAAAAAGTTGCATTAACAACAAGGCGCAAAATGAGCACAGATTCCGAGCTGGAAAGGGCAACCACATCCAAGCGCAATCGTCGCGATAAAAGCGCCAGTGCCAGCGATAACGATTCCGATTACAAGGCAGCCGCCGAGTCGGATGACGAGGAACAAGCGGATTCCGAACAGGAAAAAGATGCTGAAAAGTCAGATGCAGACGCTGCTGCTGGCCAAAGCAGTGACAGTGAAGTTATGCCACAACGCAAACGTCGCAGTTTCGTAAACAAAAAAGATGCGGGCTCTGCACAGGATTCCTCGGATTTCGAACTTGAGGACAAGAAGAAAAAGAAGCGACGACGCATCAAAAAGGCATCAAGCGGTGACAGCGACGATGGCGACGACGAAAAGAATAAGAACAAACGTAAACATATACGAAAAATTATCAAGACTAAGGATTTGGATTTGACCACCAAGGAGGCCGCCAAGGAAGAGGACGATCGTCGAAAACGAATCGAGGAGCGTCAAAAAATCTACAATCGCATCTTCGAAAAATCGGAGAGCATCGAAATTAGCGAACTAATATTGGATTTCGATGAGGAGTCCAAAAAGGCACTGCTCCAGGTGGACAAGGGACTGTTGAAGAAGCTAAAACCCCACCAGGTGGCTGGTGTTAAGTTTATGTGGGATGCCTGCTTCGAGACGCTCAAGGAAAGCGAAAAGAATGCCGGCTCCGGCTGCATATTGGCCCATTGCATGGGCTTGGGCAAAACGCTGCAGGTGGTCACACTCTCCCACACGTTACTCATCAATTCAAGGCGTACGGGTGTGGAGCGTGTGTTGGTTATCTCGCCGCTGAGCACCGTGAATAATTGGGCACGTGAATTTGTCCATTGGATGGCGTTTGCCCATCGACGCGACATCGAGATCTATGACATTTCGCGGTACAAGGACAAGCCGACACGCATCTTTAAGCTGAACGAATGGTACGAGGAGGGCGGCGTCTGCATCCTGGGCTATGACATGTATCGCATTCTCGCCAACGAGAAGGCCAAAGGTCTGCGTAAAAAGCAACGCGAACAGCTCCAGCATGCTCTCGTTGAACCCGGGCCCGATCTCGTCGTCTGCGACGAGGGTCATCTGCTCAAGAACGAGAAGACATCAATTAGCAAGGCGGTCACACGGATGCGCAGCAAGCGACGCATCGTACTCACCGGCACGCCTCTACAAAATAATCTCAAAGAATGTAAGCTACAGCACCAGGTCGATGATCCTTACACAAATTATTAATCGTTATTTTTTCCACTCGTCCTTTAGACTATTGTATGATTCAATTTGTGAAACCAAGTCTATTGGGCACATATAAAGAGTATATGAATCGCTTTGTCAATCCAATAAGCAATGGCCAGTATACGGACTCCACGGAGCGTGATTTGCGCCTGATGAAGCATCGTTCGCATATTCTGCACAAGCTGCTCGAGGGTTGCATTCAGCGACGGGATTATTCAGTGCTGGCGCCCTATTTGCCGCCCAAGCATGAGTATGTGGTCTATACGACATTGTCGGAGCTGCAGCAGCAGCTGTATGGCTATTATATGACAACGCATCGGGATCAGGCCAGCTCGGATATTTGTGGCAAGGGTGCGCGATTGTTTCAAGACTTTCAGGACTTGCGACGAATCTGGACACATCCGATGAATCTGCGCGTCAACAGCGACAATGTAATTGCAAAGCGGTTACTAAGCAATGAAGACTCCGAGGAGGAAGGCTTCATTTGTGATGATTCCGAGGAGGAGGAGGTCGCCTCAAATTCATCGGAGAGCGTGGATTCGTTCAAGTCGGATGCCAGCTTAACCATGGGCAACAGAGATGCCGCTGGCGGCAGCAAAATGAAGAGTCGCAAGACACGCAACGGCGTTCGCGCCGGATTGGTCGACAGCGATTCGGATGTGGAGCTTATGGGCGGCGGAGCATCTGTCCAGAAAGATGATCCATCCGAGTGGTGGAAACCGTTCGTCGAGGAGAAGGAGCTGAACAACGTTAATCATTCCCCCAAGCTGCTCATGCTGCTCCGATTGCTGCAACAATGCGAAGCAATCGGTGACAAGCTGCTCGTCTTCTCACAATCTCTTCAATCCCTGGATGTTATAGAACATTTCCTCTCACTGGTGGATAGCAATAGCAAGGGCTATGAATTTGAGGGTGAGTCGTGTTCTGCGGATCGATTATGCCAAGATCTAAGTAGCATCATATATTATGTTTTACGGAAATATTGGATACATATCTATATATATATCTATAATGCATTAAGGAATAAACCTGCAATTCTAATATTTTTCTTCTCATTGCCGCAGGTGATGTGGGTAACTTTAAGGGTTCCTGGACACAGGGCGAAGACTACTTCCGTTTGGATGGCTCCTGCAGCGTTGAGCAGCGTGAGTCGATGTGCAAGCAGTTCAATAATGCCAGCAATGTGCGTGCCCGTCTCTTTCTCATATCGACAAGAGCCGGTGGATTGGGCATCAATTTGGTGGCAGCCAATCGTGTCGTCATTTTCGATGTTTCGTGGAATCCTTCGCACGACACGCAGAGCATCTTTCGAGTGTATCGCTTTGGGCAGGTGAAGCCGTGCTACATCTACCGTCTCATTGCCATGGGCACCATGGAGCAGAAGGTCTATGAACGACAGGTGGCCAAGCAGGCAACGGCGAAGCGTGTGATCGATGAGCAGCAGATCTCCAGGCATTATAATCAAACGGATTTAATGGAGCTCTACACCTATGAGCTGAAGCCGAGCGTTGAGCGCGAGATGCCCCTGTTGCCCAAGGATCGATTGTTTGCCGAGCTGCTGACCGAGCATGAGAAACTGATATTTAAATATCACGAACACGACTCGCTGCTTGAGCAGGAGGAGCACGAGAATCTATCCGAGGAAGAGCGCAAATCGGCCTGGGCCGAGTATGAGGCGGAGAAAACGCGCGCCGTCCAAGCCTCGCAGTATATGAGCTATGATCGCAACGCCTTTGGTGCCCAGATGGTCAGCCAATTTGGCAATGCTTCCGGCAGTGTTACATCAAATAAAATATTTGGATTCCGCTCGGATATTCTGTTGCAGTTGCTTAACATGAAGATATCGAAGGATCATCCGGAGCTAACACAGAATCAGGTCATACAGTTGGTGCCCAGCTATCTGCAGCAGCTGTACAATGAGATGAACAATGGTGATCCGACCATGTACAAGGATCTGTTGCAACTACACACACAAATTGTACATCCCAGCGGCATGTACATGAATCCCTTGCTCTATTCTAATCAAAACCCTTTGGCGGCGGGCTACAATCAGGCAACTGGGCAAACAGTTGGCGCCCCTGTTGCACCCACTGCCAGTGCGACCGGTTTCGAGGCGGACAAGGTATACGAGATTGATTAAATGAAAATCGACATATAGTACATATTATGTTCATGAATCCATCATATAATTACGCACAGAGTGAATCACAAGAGGATTGGCTATTGTCCCCGTCATCAAACATAAGATACAAATGTGGTTTTTTTTTCGTGTATCAATTTCGATTTAATGTTAGTTAATTTGTCGTCTTATAATAATTTTAGAATAAAGCGATAACAATTTTTGTCATTAGAAATTGTTCATGAATATATAGCCCAAACATAAGTTTATATAATTTTTATGTCTGAATTTAGTTTAAAGCTGTCCTAATAAATTTAGAATTATAATTAGATACCGATACCAATTTACACAAAACACACACAAGAAACAAATATATAATGAGTTAAAAATACATGAATATATTAGCTATTATATGCGATCTTTGCTAAGGTGCGCAAAAAAATTTAATTACACACGCAGCAAGAATAATAAACAATAAATGGCACAGAATACGATAAATTATACTATGTGTTATTAATTTGTTGTTGCATGGATAAACTAATCTTTATCTGGAAATAGTTAATTAAAATACATTTAATTAAAAGTTCTACTATACTACAATTTAATAATCTCTAAAATAACTGCATGTTCCGAATGGAAAAACTTTATAAAAACTTAATTTCCTTGATAAACATATCTTGAACGTAACGATATTTAAATATTGATATTCAATAATCCCATATAAATTTGAATTTGCCCGATGAAAAAAGTTTAGTTAAAAATTATTGCCTATTTTGGAGAAGTTGATTTAAATCGATAGTCAATATTTTTTATTTTCATTTAATAGCTGTTAGATTAAATAAAAAGTTAGGGCATCTTGCAGCTTGACCAAAAGTACAAGATTTAATTATGGTATAAGTTTTAATGTTTATTAAAATGTTCATAACTTAAAGATTATATTAGATCCTGTGACATCACTTGGGCGGCAGTTTCCCCATCATGCGCAGCTGTTGCACCTGCTGTGCCTGCAGCAAGTGCTGTGGTCCTCCAGGCATCTGGACGCCGGGTGGTATGCCGCTCATTAGGCCTGGCCGTGGTCCCGGGCCTCCCATTGGCTGCATGCCCAATGGGCACGCGCCTGCCATCATCGGTGGTGTGGGGCGATTGTGGACACCTTGTTGAATATCAGACAGGCAAGCTTTCCACTCTTCCAGGCGATTGTAGTGCTTTTGCAGCAGCGTCTCTTTGCGTGCTATTTCAATGCTCAGATCTTGATTCTCATCCTTTATTAGCATATGCGGTTTAAGCGTGGAGACTAGAAAGCGTTTCTGTAAGAAGAATGCCTCCATTTGGCGGGCCACATCTATGAAGCGATTCGTTGTCTTTTGCACTTCCAGATCGATTTCCTCCTTGTTGGTACCGGAGTTGGGCTCCTGTTTGGTTAGTGAGAGCAGACAGGCCTGAAAAGCTTCTTCGAATTCATCCATTAAATTGCCGCCACCGGCTTCGTTATTTGGCGTAGACATTTCTGTTTTCTCCCGTTTGTTGATTTTCGATGTACTCAAGCTAAAAACAAAGTGTAAACAATTCTAGAAATTCGCTAAAATTCGCGTTCTCAAGAATAAGTCCTAAAAAATCCCACAAAATAAAGCCGGTTTGCAATTAATTACACAAAAATATCGATATCTTTAGATAAGTGAAAATAAATTAAATTTTGAGGAATACCATTCACATACTAATTTGTTAGTTAAATTTGGCTTACCAATCACATAATAATTTGTTGCTTAAATTATGTTAAAATGTCAGCCCATCAAATCATAAGAAGTCTGTACACTGCTCAATGGAGTCTTCTAGCTCGTGTGCCACGACGCGCCAATCCCGGTCTGGGCTATCAACTGCAGCAGTCGAGTGTCGAGGATGCTAGTGAGGATTATGCCGACATGGAGGCGGATTTCATGTCCGCCCATCACACACATGAGCAACACGAGGCACAGCAGCAACAGCAACGTGATCGTGTGCGAAAATTTATGATCAAACACAAATACTTTCGCAATGCCAAATTGCCCAATTTGCTATTGTACGCAGAGAAGGAGCAAATGCGTCTGCTCCACGAACGTGATGGGGATGAATGGAGTGTGGAGCGATTGGCAGAGAGTTTCCCGGCCACAGCGGACATAGTGCAGAAAGTGTTGCGCTCCAAGTGGCGACCACAAAGTGTGGAACGCATACGCAATCATGATGCCAGCGTTATGAGGAACTGGACACAGTTGCGTGCTGGAAAATGTGCAGATGTGCCGCCTGAGCTATTGCAACATTTACAGAAATTTGCTCAGCGCCAACGAGGAGACTTGCAACACTTAAGGCCAGAACAGTGGCCGACAAAACCAGAGCTACCAGTGCCTCAGCGAAATGAATTCCGCGCGCTGCTGGGTAAAGAGGATAACAAGCAGCTGGAATCGGCCACCCTAACACAGCGACCAACGGCTAGTATTATGCCGCCAACGTCGGGTGAGGAGGAAACGTATTTGTTGGACAAGGTGGTGGACAAGCGTAAAATGCGCCTGCAGGAGTTAAAGGCATTGCGATTGTTGCCCAAGCAGCAGGAGCAGCAACTAGAGCGACCATTACCCAATCCCAGTGGCACTGGTCCACTGCCTAGTTTTGTGGAGAAATTCGAGCGAACTGAAATTGTTGTTAGCGTTGCTGATCAGCGCAAATACGAGATGATCAAACTGAAGGATCGCATTGTTATACCACGCAAAGTATATCGCCAAGGAGCCACCTATCGCGTCGAGGATGCCTACTACGATGACGATGGAGAGCTGCTGTATCGCGTGCCGGGCATGTCTGGCGGACAGCGGTAGCACTAAGATTAAGAGGCAATCGGAGCTAGTCTAACAGTTGAAAATAAACATAAATCTATATTTTCCATTTAATGGTTTTTAGCTAATCAGGAGAAGGCATTGAATACACTGAATATATAAATATATATTCATACGAATTGAGAGTTTTTTGTTCATTATGAGAAGGTACAGAATATTCAGCTACGCTTGAATTGGTTCCAGAATTATTCCAAGTTCATCAGTTATTTTCATTAAATTTCAGCTCTTTCAGTTTATCTACAGTTAAATTAACAAATGCCGTTTTGAGATTGCAACGTTTTATTACAAAAATATAAACATAGAAAATGTTAAATTCTTATAGCGTTAGTTATTGAAGGCGGCTGCGATTAGATCGCTACCCGCAAGCAGTGTATCCGAAGCAACAGTTATTTTGGTGCCCGTTAACCTGGCCACAAGATCACAGGCAGCTATTTCCGCATAGTTGGCGCCGCCAACTACAAACACAAACAAGTTGCGCAGACGCAACGGAAAGATGTCAGGTGTCTTAAGTTGGGTAGCAAAGATTTTGGGCGTGCTGGGCTGTCCGCCTGCCACGTGCAGCTGGAGACCATCAATCATGGCCAGCTTGTTGGCCAACTGCTCGGCACTGTTGGCGTTGAGGAGTATCGAGCACAGCTGTGCCGCCAGCGGGATGTACATTCCGTTGAATACAAAGCTGGGACACGACTGCTTAGCAGCATGTCTACTGAAGCCGCCAGCAGCAGCAGCAGCCGCAGCAGCGGACGTGGATGGTGCTGACTGATCTGCGTCCGCAGAGGATATCAACAATTTTAGACGATTGGCATTGGCCTGAAATTCGGTTTGCTGGAACTTGGGCAGCGGAAGGTTGGAGAGGAGCTTCGCGGACGTTTTGCGCTCTGGTAGCAGAACCGGCAACAGACCCGCCTGTGCCAGCTGCTGGAAGACGCACAGTTCACGGTGGCCAAACATGTTGCAATAATTGCGTGCAAAACTTTGCAGCTCTTCGGGAGCAACGCCGGCGCATAGATGCAGCAAGCAGAACAGACGCAGCGTATTATAACGCTGGCCATCTGTGGTCAGCAGCTCTTCGATCTCGGTGAGAAGACGCTTGCGTGAAACATTGTTAAGGATGTCCTCCTCCAGCGTTTGCAGGCGCCTAAAGTTTCCCAACATTTGGATGACAATTTCGGAGGCATTTAGGTGATGCAACACTTTGGCCTTTAGCTCCGTCATCTTAGGTAGTTTGCGTGCGACATAGTCGTGCATCTCCTCCAGTTGCATGTCGCTGAGCTTCTGCAGCTCCAGGCTCAATGATTTCACCTGCGCATGCACCAAACTGCTCGCCTGGGCAAAATGTTTGTATCGATTATCACCGTAGATTGCATCACAGGCGGAATTCAGGCGAATGCTGCTCAGCTTGCCAGTGATTGGCTTCAGATCGCCTTTGCGTTGGAGCAGCTGCAGCTTTTGACTACGTATCTTATTGTTGGCATTATCAATCACAATTTCCCCAGCACGCAGGTGGAACACCTCCAACAGCAGTCCAGCATAAATGGCGGGTGTCAGCAATGTCGACGCATAATCTTTGTCCCTGTCAATAATCAGCCAGGCACCAAAGTCAGCTGGATTTGTAGACTCCGGCACTGTGCCCAGCGACTGCATCAGCTGCACCAGTTGACCCGCATGGCTACCAAAGGTGAGGGTAAGCATTGGCTTGCCACAAATAATTTGCAGCAGCCGCAGACTCTGCGCCACAGCTGGCAGAGCCGACGTATTCCCTTGCAGATAAAGGCATTCGTAGAGCTGCATTGAAGGAGTGATAGAAAGTAAGTAAATGGATTTAAATGTCTAGCAAGGATTTGGCATTCCTTTCAAATGAGTAGAACATCTTCAATCATTTCTCTTACACTAGCGGAAGTTAGTAATTCTTAGGTATCTATTCATTTTAAATAAAATGAAAAAGGCTGGTCGTTTTCTCTACTCACATTTGGCTGTTCCAGACTCAGCACGCCTTGATCTAGGTATATGAAATCCCAGTTGTAATGATGCAGATGGACAAGATCCCAGAGACCGGCCTGTTCGAGCAGCGTATGGAAATACGTATAGCAGCTTGGCACGCAGATGATATGAACCATGCGCAGCGCTAGATCCGGTGACTCAGTGGGCGTGGCTAAGGTCAAGGGTTGCAGTTGACGCAACAGCGTCTGATAAGTACCCAGCAAGTTGCGTATCATGTAGATGTGCACCTGGTCGTCATCTCGATGCAGTTTTTGTTTCGCATCCAGTTTGTAGATACGCTGAATGCCCTTTAATCTAAAAATGATGTTGTTTAATAACAACTCTAGCAAAATATGCATTAACCACTTACTTTAGCCAGGAGGCAGTGCAGACATGTTCGAGCGGCTTGATCAGCTCGGGCTCCAAGATGAGCTCCTTTTTCCCAGGTATGGAGCATAATATTGCCTGCAACTGCACCAAAGAGACATAACAATTGCATTTTATTACAATTAATTCAAAGGTGCACACACACACCCGTACACCCGCACAGACGCACCTTTTCCTGTGCCACCAATTGAAATCCCTGCAATTTCTTCTCCAGCGTCACATCCATTTAGGGGAATTTCAACCGATATTTTTGACGTGTTCAAGATATTGATAGGCTGCATGCACCGATAGCAGTTCCGATGTATCGATTCATTTATTAAAAAAATACGCCAACATTTTCTAACAATTTGATTGTTAACCATTTTTAATAATGAAAAAAAAGAAATCATGATTTATATTATATGCTGGAAACAAAAAATGTGGTTTTAACAGAGTTCGATAATCAGACTTCAAACTAATTATTTAACCAATATACAAATTAATAATCACCCAATTTGCAAATGTTTTAAGTAGACTTAAAGTGAACAATTTGGCGTAATGCATTTTACTGCATTTCAAGGTTAATTGCATTATGTATTTAGTGATAAGATATGGGCAATAATATTTTCCGATTTCGAACAAAGAAACAATCAACTATTGTCTTATCATTAGTTATTCCATAAAGATGTCAGACAGTTGCCAGAAGTGGCCGACACTTTTCTTTAATGTTAAATTTGTGCTCTAATAAGGTTATTGGAATGGCAGAACGGATGCAGGATATTACTGATTGATACATATAGTGTGAGGCGTTCGCTGCAAGAACTCTGCCTGACATTTTCCAACAGAGTGCAATAGCAACAGCAGCCGGAAATGGACCTGTTGCATGGCTGCGTTGTTGATGGATTGTGTAGGTGTTCAGGCTGGAGGGGAACGAAACATACTTTGTCATAGTTTGAAATAGTAAATATGACAAAGCCTGCGTTCTGGTGGAGTGACATCAATTTAAGGGATGAGTACCTCACAGACTTTTTAGATATAACTTAGAACTTGGCAATGTCGGATCCACTCCGATATTTGTAAATATAATCAGGGAAGAAGTAGAGAGCGCATTACCAATGTCTTGTATCAATATTAAAACACAATCTCTGGTAAAGAATTTCGAAAGGGTTAATACTCCTTCTCACCAGAATGCATGATCTGGGTGCTGGCTCTTTCCGAACCCAGATTACCTTTGAATCGACCGTGTACAGGCCGTGTCCTGGTTTATTTGGTGAACATCCTGGCTAAGACGGCTTTTTTCCTTTCTTTAGGGGTTCTTTCGGAGCGAGTCCTTGCTGCGGTACTCTCCAATATGGTGCTGGAGTCGCGTTTTGTGAAGAATGGTCTACCACACTGGATGACCTATCCCCGGCTAGGGCTCGGTCCTCCAAATGTCTTGCGACATACTCCGCGAGGAGATCCTTCGGTATTTTTAACTTATTTGGACTTTTCATTTGGTCCCACATGATGCAGAGAAAAATATGTCCGCCCGGGCAGAGATCCACAATACCCGGGTGAAACTAATTAGAAAAGGCGGTTGCCATTTGCCTGAGCACACCGTAGGAGACTGGGCAACTTGTTAACCCGGGTCCTCAGCTAGGCTGACTCTCGGGTCGGTCGGCCAAACTAAGTCAACAGCTTTTTTTTTGCCCAAAATTATGGAGATTCTCTTCACGCACATTATAGATGATTATATTAGTTCTATATAAAGTTCCTGAATTGAAGTAAATACTACTAGGTCAGCTGATAATGATTAACAGGGTTTCTAAGCTAAATATATAGATACAAAAATAACTTTTTGCATCATCATTATTAGCATTTGAAAAAGCGTTAAACAAAAAAAAAAAAGATTAGATTATTATAATTAATTTAAATTATATTTATAATCTTACTTAAGAGCTGATTCGAATTTATGTGCTAGAACATGGACATATGTTCTACTATTGGAAAGCGACGTAATTTTAATTGGTAAGAGTCTACTACTAAGTAGATATATGTTCACCTACTACCTACATAATATTAGTATATCAATTAGAAACCCGTTGTGCAAATAATAAAATATAGTTTTCGCATGAATTCTGTCTTAATCTGAACTTTATAATTGACAGACACAAAAGAAGCACAAATTTGTTGCAGTGTGCTATATCCAATTTATCCGCTGCAGCTGTAATTGATGGATAACATTCTGGTTGCATTTATCAATTTATTGTAGTCGCATTAAAAAGCTTGCTAAGCAATTACTGACTTGCCATCTGCATATCACAAAAGCTCAAAATTACTATATAAATACCTAAATTGTAATGAGAATATCTATGAATGCCATATGAGAACTGAGTCTCCCATATTGCTCATGTAGTCTTTGATAATAAACTACAGTCAGGCAGACGAATGATGCCAAAACCAGTTTTCCACTTTGCGCTACGTATTGTAATGAGCTTAGATATGGTAAATAATACTAAATATTTACAAAATATTACATATTAATCTTAGATGTCATTTTTTGCAGATAAGTTTTTGCGTTGGACACACTAAATTGACCAATAAACAACAAAGATACAGATTAAATGCCGCTGCTATCAATTGAGCGTAAGTTGATAATTTCACAAAATGGCTATTTCGGCAGTCAGATAGTTGACAAGGCACTTGAAAGCTTTCGAGAGCTTTGCCTATAAAATCGTTTAAATAGTATTGCTTACTACCGATGACTTTCAGTAACAAGTATTCAGTATTACTGGAACGTAAAAAGGTTTCTCCAAATACCTAATACAAATAAAAAATAGTGCGATGACAACAAATAATGATAACTTTAATACTGATGAGCTGGAGGCACCGAAGTGGCTAAATGATGGGTTCATTGAGGAAGTACTCAGCAAACATGAGAATGCCCCAGAACTAAAAGTTTTGGATGTTCAGATATCTCCAGCAAGTGGGAAGGGAGACCACTATGCGAGCATTATGTTTCGTGGCAACGCTTCTTATATCACAGAAAAAGGGAAGTTTTCAAAATCACTAATAATTAAGACAATACCCGAAGATCAATGTCAGAAAAAAGAAATGTTAATTGAATCTCATCTCTTTGAGACTGAAATTGGCTTGTATACAAAAGTGTTGCCAAAATTCGAGCAAATCTTGCTGAAAGCGGGAGATAATACTCGGCTTTATGTGCCCTGTATATATACAAGCTTAAAGCCTCGTCAGGTGATAATCTTTGAGGATCTCGTTTCTCAAGGATTTGAGGTCATAAGGGATCGTGTTATAAATATTGAGGAGCTAAAGAGTGCGTTCTCTAAGCTCGCCAAGTGGCATGCAGTTAGTGTTCACGTATTACGCGAGGTAAGTTATTTGTAGGACTATTTGATATAATTTTAATAACATAATTCTTCATATTCAGGAACCCGATTACCTACAAGAATTTAAGTATGGCATGTTTGATATGCCAACCATTAATAATGACCCCCTAGTGACAACAGGCATGCGCCAGTTTATTGCATTACTGGAAGAACTTCCAGAATTAAGAAAATATTTACCGTTTTTCAAGAACATAGAAAATGATTATTTGGACCGCTGTAGAAGTGTACTGCAGGAGTATCGTAAAAATCGTCAGCCCAATGGATATTATGTTTTATGCCATGGGGACTTCCATCTCCGTAATATGATGTTCAAGCACAACAAAGTAGATGGAAAACTGGAAGATGTCATGTTAATTGATTTTCAATTAAGCAACATAAGCCCCATAAGTATCGATGTTATATATGCCACTTACATGCTGATGAGTGTTGAAGATCGTCAAAATAACCATAAGGAACTAATTAACTATTACTTCTCTGAGTTCACCGCAACTCTGAAAAAAATTGGCTTTAAGGGCGAACTACCGAATACTGTGGAGTTCTGGAAACAAATATCCCAACATAAATACTATGGTGGGTTTTGATTTGGAGTGCCTTATATTGCAAATTGGTCAATTTTATATATTTTCACTTCCATTTGCAGATATCTTCCTAATTAGCACATTTTTGCCTTTGATATCTGCCCTTCAGGAGAAAGGCATTGATTTAAAAGAAGTAATTGAAAATGCAGAAGAGCGGGCGAAGTTGTTCCGCTTAAACTATTATGTTCAAGATGTAAAAGGCGTGCTCTCCAGATTTGAAAA
Organism: Drosophila melanosoma; assembly: GCA_035042045.1. Lineage (NCBI taxonomy): Eukaryota > Metazoa > Arthropoda > Insecta > Diptera > Drosophilidae > Drosophila > Drosophila melanosoma. The sequence goes on along the minus strand of JAWNLY010000086.1, from coordinate 572,261 downwards.
ACTGGGATATTTTGATTAACATAATAAGGTAATAAACTCGATGGAAATGATATCGAGTGAATATTGATTGCCATATGAACTAAATGGTATAACAATGTTTTAATAAATAAGTTTTATGGTGCAAGCTAAAAATGAGTTACAAACTTAAAATAAACTAATAAATAATTAAAATAGTTGTTTGTACAAAACGTCATTAAGATCATATTCAGTTTATAGTTATTATAAAAATTTCGGCAATTAAAATAGCTGTAAATGTTACTTCAGAGCAATACAGTGTTAGCTTAATTGTCACATTTAATGTCAATTAAATTGTAGATTGGAATTATTTGTAATTTTCTTGAAATACCTAACATATAATAGGATTTTTTTTTTATTGAAATATCGCGTTGAAATAAATATGTATCTTAAATTTAAAATATTCTCTCACCAAATTATAAATTACTAATAATTTTTGATAATTCTCAAATCATTTAAATAGTGAGCGCAGTTCCCCATCCTCAGTATTCCAGTTAGACAATTAGATGTCTCGACCTAGTGCGCTTTTTAAGTATATAGAATATGATTGTATGAAATGTTATATAGCTGTAATGGATGTGGATTTTCTGCTCCTCAATTTGACATTTAAACACATCCAAGTATATGCAAAATTAGAATATTTCTTTTTAATAACTACCGACTTGCCATTTATTTGCTAATCAAAACATTCGATGAAATGAAAAAAACACGTCAATATCATTAATAGCGGATAATTTCTTTTCATTCAATCTTTTTGCAATTGATTACATTTAATCAAACCGATTGATAACAATTAATACTTTTTGTGATTGGTTAATTTTATACCATTTATAAAATACAACATTTTAAGGCTAAATGTGAGTTGTGTATTTATAGATTTGAAAAAATAATGATTGTGGCTTTAGGGTTGTTTTTTTATGTTCTGGTGCATTTTGCTGTAACAAATTGAGCTTTATTATATACTGGAAGCCCCATTATTCTTTGAACTTGTTGTGGAATTGGTTAGAATGGAGTTACGTATCCAAAAATCCAGATAGTTCAAACTCTTTGACAGTGCGTTGCAAATATGCACGATATTTGGGGTTCTCAACGTTCTCGCGTCTGAATTGGTCGCCAATCTCAGTGCGAGAGTTCAAATCCTCCAGATTATCAAAGCCAGCTTCTTCTCTGAATATCAGAGGTGTTAGACATGTGGACGCAATGACACCTAGAATATATAGAAGAATGCTTAGTGATGCATATAGTACATGAAATTTAAGGAAAAAACACACCAATTAAACTATGGTTGATCAGTTCAATGTGAATTTCTTTCAGTGTTGGAATGTGTCCCTGGTAGTTCAGCTTTTCAAGAGTTTTCTGAAGTACTCGCTGATATTCCCGTATAATATACTTCAAATGCACTTTGCGTACATTCTCATTGAGAGAGCCGTACAAAAAGTAGTTAAGATCGACAGCTGGCGAGCCCACATAAGCCAACTGGAAGTCCAACTGCAAAAGATTCCAATGATTAATACTGGATGTGATTTTGTATCATAAAAACTGAACTTACTGCAACAACATTGTCGGGTTCCTTGGTCTCATTGTCGATGTGAAACATTAGATTGTTGATCCAAATGTCGGTCATGTTGAACACCTTGAAGCTCGGCTCTTGCTCGTACATCTTGATGGAGGTCTGCAGAACATTTTCAGCCAGCTTAAACATCTTCTCGGTGATCTCATCGAAGCCCTTCCAGTGCGCAACCTCCTCGGCCACACAGCGTATGTTGACCGGAAAGAAGCTGAGAAAGTCGCGACGATCGGGATTACGGGAAATAGGCGCCTCATTGAAGAACTCCAGCACCTCGGGACTCTCTTTGGCAATGACAGCGCTGCAGGCATGAAGCTTGGCCAGTTTCTCAACACTGGGCAGCACATAGTCCAGATTGAGCAGGCGGCCGCGTTCAAAGTTCTCAAAGCCACTCTGCTGCATATCCTCCAGTATAAGAAACGGTTCCGGACTCTCCGTCGTATAATAGCAAGTGGGCGCAATTTGTGACTTGTCGCCAATGGACTCGAGCAGGGCCTGCACTCGAGGCAGCACCTCCTTATAGGCAAGTATTTCGCGCTTGAAGAGCTTGCTTCGCAACGCAATTGCGCCCGTTTCTCCCTTCGGATGATCCTTGACGAAAACGGAGAACTTGGTCTTCACATCGCCGCGCTGCAGTTGGAAGCAGGCGCGATGCATTTCGCTGGCAAAGCCAGCAACCACATCCCCGAGTTGGGCACTCTTCACCAGTAAATCGCTGACTATCACCGACTCCTCCTTAAAGTGCTCCTTCAGCACATCCTGCAGAAATTCAACAGTCAGCCAATCGGGTGCCTGATAGTTTTTCTTGCCAGTGCCCATTTTAAAATCACTTTGCTTTTTAACTTTTTCAAGTCACCTGACCAAGCGAACGAAAAAAATAAATAACTTTATAAATGAGCTGAGCAGCTGAGCAGTGGCGGTTATCGCGTTAAGCTGTTAAGTGAAGAGTGTGATTGCGAGCCGCCCAAATATGAAAGCTCTCCAAACCCAGCCCACGTGCCCGTTAAAGCTCTCTCTGTTTTTAGCTTTTGACGCTTACCAGCTGTATTTAAATAAGAGCGTGACGCATATTGCGATGGTGTGAGAAACGCAAAATGGTTCTTATAGTCGGCTACTTAATACCCTACGTTAAGCACGAAACATGTTATATGTCAAGTACTCATACGGATTGCTATTTTAAAGATAGAAAGCGGCCGGCTTTACATGATTATAATTTAGAAAGTAAAATATATTCAAGTTGTTAAACAAAAGTAGCAAAACAGAAAAAGAAGAGAAGAAAACTACTCAGTAGTGAATATAATATAGGTTATTTAAACATATTTTTATGGATTCGATGTAAATTTTTAATAATCTGTGCCCATTAAAAATGTGTGAAAAGAGTATTATCAAGCTCTGCCAGAACACAACACAATTCTTGATCAGCATCGGTCAAATTGAACTAGGCCATTTCAGTCTGATTAAAATAAACCGATGTAAACAATAAAAACAAACAGCGTAGTTCGTGCTCCGAATACAAAATACAAATTTCGTTGAAGACAACTGCAGAGAGCAGCTGAAGAGAACACATCTTCCTCATGCTTGAAGCTAATCAGCCGCTAAATTTTAAAACTAATATTAATTCGTTTAATAATATCTTAATTGCTAAAATTAAATAAGCTAAAAGTTCGCGCACTCTTGAAAAAAGATGTACAAATGTTTTAAATGTGTCTTTTCTTTTTTTGGGGAACTGTGATGTCAAAACGACAAATAGCTAGAAAATAATTTATTAAATGCTTCATTAAGATATTCCTTTTAAATTTCTGTGTTGGAATATTTAAAAGTGTGAAGTTAAAGAAATTGATAGACATTAATTTCTTTGCTGTAAATGTTAAACTGTATCTATAGTAACATATCAAAGTAACTAATGGTATATGAGACCGCTCGTAGCCATAAATGTGTTAGTTAGTTAAGAACGGCGCTCATACAGAGTATCTCCTAGTCAATCCTATTACCACTCACCTTTGTTTGCTCTTGTTTGGCTCCAAATCGCTTGACATTGTTGATGTGTGTTTTATAAAATATTCAACAAGTTTTGACGCAGAAAAACAACAGATAAATCTTCAAGATAAGCAACGTGACTTATATTTACAGATGGGGGAAATTCGTCTACAGTGGGTTAAGTAAATCAAAATTCTTGCTTAAAACTCTAACAGGCCACGCCTATGCAGGAACGGAAATATGCTTAGTCCGGCACGAACATACAATGGATTTGTATAGATTTTGGAACGAAAGCGATCTCCCTCCTCGCCGGGTAGCATTAGTTTCGGTATACTTCCACCGCTCTCCACTGGCAGGAGAATAAACACCAGATGCATAAAGGTCGTAAAGTAGCCTGACAGAGTTATATATTTGGAAGATACTTGTAAAAAGATAATAGTGATTACCAATAGAGATCAACTCACCCCAGAAACCATGCTTTAACATGCTCATGTGCAGTTCCCTCAGCAAAGGCAGCCGTTTGGCATACTTCAACAACTTCAGGCACTTTACCAGATGCGTGTGATATATTCTGATAAAATAATCGAATTGTTTGGTTCTCAGACTGTGATGTGATGAGCAGAGGATCAGTTCCCAGAGATCTTGAGCGGGACTACCCCAATTGCAGCGTTGAAAATCAACGAAACACAACTCTTTGATATCACTGGATAATGGATTATTTAATAAAATATTTCCAGACCAGAAATCACCATGATTAAGCACTTTAAATTCCTGCGGATCGTTGTTGAAGCAACGGGCAGCAGATTGTACAAATTGATCGGCTGTGGGCTGGAGAATAATTCTTCGTTTAAGTTTAGTCATGTATAATCAGTAAAAGAATTAACAATTTAAAAGTTTACTTAGTGGTTCCATAGTAAAGACTCATGGATTACTTACAATACGACTCGTATACTGCTCGGGATTGCTGAAACCCCAGGAAGCCATGGCCGTCTTGAAGCTTTGTATGCGAGCCTGATACGACTTGGATTTGTGATAGTTGGCGGGCAAATAGACACGCTGAAAGTCCTCCGGATAGGCGCCATTCCTCTGATGCCAAACAGCGCTTGCCGCATGGAATTCGGCAAGTTTCTCGAGCACGCGTTGCATTTGCTTCATATTGAAACCTTTGAGTCGATTTACGTTGCCAAACTTTTTGGTCTTCATATCGTCCAGCACCAACGAGATGCGCCCATTCACATCCTCTGCCCAATGGCATTTGGGAGCGAATTTGATTGCTTTGCCCTGCTCCTGATAGAGCTGCTCGAGCTGCGGTATGATCAGCTCATACATTTGCTTCTCCTTGGGAAAGATGTTCAGGGTATTTATAAAACCTATGCCCTGCGCATCGGCCAGCATAGTCTTCATAATGTACGACTTTTGTTGTGTGAAGCCATCTGTGAAAAATGTACAAAAAAAAATATATATATATATTATTCACTTGGATGTTGTAATTTTGACACCTTAGTGAAAATTATGGAAAACTTTGTTATAAGAATACGTACCAAATAAGCCAAATCATTATATTAATTTTTGCATTCAGTTTTTAGAAATATGGAAACAGTTAAGAATGAGCTCATGATTAAATTCCTAACAATATGTATATATTTTTAAATTAAATTTAGAAATATTTTCCGCAAGCAAACAACGCCTTAAATCGAATAAACATTTTCATATTTTGTTTTTCAATCGATGACGATCTTTTTTTTGAGAAAGAAGTGCTTAATTTTTTCGAGTGCAGCTTTTAGGTCAGATTCAGTGTGTTTACCTTTGGTTAGTTCAGCTCACCTTTCATTTCAATATCAATGATAATGCGCATCAGCAACGAGGTGTAACTCTCACAGTCGCCCGGTGGCGAGGCCGGTATTATCGAGAGATTCAGTATTTTGCGAAAATCCTTAAGTTCACGCTTAAGTAGCTTCTTGAAGTACGGTCCATTGATCCAGCTGGGTATATGGACGAGAAGATCGTTCGATTCGCAGAACTTGTTGCTGTTATCGGGCATTCTGTCTCTGGCGAGTATATATAAACAATATATATATATATAAATATTTATGTTGCTGTTGAATCTGGCCTCGTTATAACTGTGTTCGTTCTGTTCACGACGAACAGCGAGACGCAACTGTTGTTTGCATTCTTATCAAGCATGATTTGCAGGCCCCTGTTTCTGTGTCGGCTTCGGTTTCTTGGTACGCACAACACCAACAATTTTATAGATATTATAGAATGTAGGCGTATTAGCCAGACGCAAGGCAGGTGAGTTTTTTGGGAGACACTCTTGAAATCTTATCAGACAGTTTGTTCTCCTAGTTTATTTCAACCGGTTTGTCAAGTGTTAATTGAGTGTGATAATGATTGAGAGAGCGAGAGAGCGTGGGAGAGGAATAGAGAGAAAAGTGGAGAGCAAAACATAGCGAGGGAAAACACGAGAGTATTTTATATTATTTATGGTCAAGCAATATAATTGTTTACTGAGTTTTCGATATACACTTGAACACATATATATATATATATATATACTGCTAGTGTCCATCAAATACAACTGAAAAGAGCTGTGAACAAAACAGTGCACTTAATTCAACATATTTCGATCATTATTTTTAGCCTGTAATCATTTAAATATTTGCGTTGTGCATTTTTTTGCCCAAGGTTTTAATTCCATGCGTTCAATGTAAAACTAGTTCAAACTGGACTTAATAAAGACACCGTTTTTTTTTATTAAATCAACTGAACAATAATTTACAATCTCACATTAAAAGAAATATACAAACGTTTTCAATGGTTTAAGCGTTACTTTTAAATTCACATAAAAATTTAAATTTAAATACAAATTTATATTGAATTTAAGTTGGTTATTTGTATTTCAGAACAGACAAATATAATATTCTAGTAAGACAACAAGCTTTATTTAGATGTTTTCGCTAAAGCTAACGATTTATTCACCGGCTACGGAAATTGATAAGACAACCTGCACTTTAGCAAAACAAAGATAAACAGTGTCAAAAGTATCAAAAGTGTATAAATAGTCAGGATTTAAATAAAATGTAAATAGTTTATTTTATTGTAATATTGCTCAAATTGCTTGGATATCATTACAGCCAACTGATGTCTTCAGCCTGAAATTGAGGCTTTTTCTCATTTTCTGAGTGCTGCCTGTCTCCACTAAATATAGTTTCTGCTTCAGCCGCATCCCAACTGTCGTAGCCGGTTGAGTTGATATGATTGGAGTAGCTGTTCTCCAACGTCAACTCAAAAGTTGGCATCCCTGGAGAAGCTGGTGTTTCTGACAGCTTTGGCTCACATTTCGATCTGTAAGGAGTTGCATTTCTTGGTGAAGCTAGTGGCTGCAAAATCAATGGCTCAGATTTTAGATGAGGTGGTGTGATTGGAGAAGCTGGTGTATCTAACAACCAAAGCAACGGACTGCTTAGAGATTCTGGTGGCTGTAATAGACCAGGTACAACCGACTGCATTGGCGAGATTGGAGTTGAAGCTCTTTGCCATGGTGCTTTTTCAGCTTGCTGAAAATGCGAAAACCCAAATGGTGGGCTTAAACATATTGAAAGTGTTGGACTCTGTTCCATGATTGAAGATACTGGCGAATACACTTGCTCAGACCCAATTGAAATGGGTGACAGACACTGGCAAATCCTCCTCCGCTTTTGTGGCTCCGGCGAGCTCAGTTCGAAACTTGGCGATATCAATTTTCCCAACATCGTGTTCTCCTTGGCCAATGCGCGTTCCAAATTTTGCAGATTGTGCGCTGCCTGATTTCTCATCCATTTATCACGCTGTGCGTAAGTCGAAGGCGAAAGCATTGGGCGATTAGAGCTTCGTTCCGGGTCCTGTAAATCTGAATTAAAACTGCTTTGCGGAAATCTCATCAAATATTAACTCACGTAAGGCCCTAACAAATCCTTGTATATTTCCCGCAGCATTGCAGTTTTTTGCTTGCTGTCCATAATTTGGTTTTTGACAGTGCAAAGTTGATACTTTTACTATCGAAATCGATTTCGATATGTTATGAAATTAGCTCTGCTAATAAAATTCAAATTATAATTAGAAGCAACGGGTTGCTTGGATATAACGAAAATTACCTCAAATTTAAAAATCGCAAGATTTTTTTGAGATCCGCTCTTAAAAATTATTTATTAATTTACATATGAAATAGCATCTGTCATGAATAGGCAAATATTTTTAATCGAGCTTGTGTTGATTTTGGTATTTTGTCGTACTCCTTAATGGCAACTGTCTTATAAGTATATACCTTAAATTTAAAAAAAAACAACTCCCTATTTTTTTATTCGCGCAATAAATTAGTGCGTTGACCAAAGTTGCCTGGATACACTAAGGAATACTTAAAAAAGTTACGAAAACGTTGATTATCATTATGCCAGGATATATTGCATGTTTATTGGAATGCGATATCTATAAAATTATGTTTTTAACTCGGACAGATAATTGTTTGTCGTCTTTCCTTCTATATACATCCAAAAATGTTCAGACTGTGAATTTTTCATTGGATGAATGATTTAGTTTCTACTGAACAATTAGCTAAAGTTCAATTGATTTCCCAGAATACTGACGTAAGTAAAGTAGTCAAATTAATACACATCTAACCCACTTAGCTAAAGAAAGTATGAAACACGTATAGGGTGTAGTCAAATATTGGTGCAAATATAATATTAATTAATTCCCTTTTTTGCAAATATCTTTTTCATATTTATAGGATTCAATCTTCGTAGGAAATGTCCCACGTTCAGAACGTTCGTGTCGTTCTCCTTTTCCAATGGATGCGAGTTCAGCAGCGGCTTTCGACATAGCAGCACAGAATACTCTTTATAGGTGCAGATCTTGTTTCGAAGGATACACTTTAAGTGTTCTACTCTTGTTTCCCGTAATCTTCCAATGTGGGGAATGCCCGGGGGAATAAACTGCCAGGCTCTGTTTTCTTTCTGTAAATCGTGGGTTGGATTCCCAATATCACCGGCTGACGTCAAGCTGCTTGCTTTCATAGTCACTGCGTTCTGTAGTGTCCAACGGACATCCTTTTGTCCAGATTCAATATATACGAAGCCCAACTACAGGATGCAATGGATCTAGCCAGACGCTAGATATCAAGGATATCAAGGCTACAATGAAAATTCGTTTGAGAGCGACCCTAGAAACGCTAAAAGAGGTCAAAGAAAATTGCGAATCATGGGCAATAAATATGGAGGAAATGGAGCATCTAAAATGGGACGCCGAGATTTTGTTGGAAAAGATCAGTAATGCTCTACCGTATCTACAATCTTCATCGAGACAAGATATACAGTTTATTGGAATTGGAACCATTAAGATGTGACTCCGAGGAAAAAAATCCGCAGATTTTTATATCAAGCAACCGAATGTATTAACATCATAAAGGAAAAGTCAAAGATTGACGATGCTGCAGATGTTATCTTTTTGCAAATCCTTCTTCGACAATTTTCTACGGAGGCTCTGCAGCAATACGAGCAACACGTCAAGACAAAAAACATAGAAATCCAATCACTATGCTTCCGTTGCCTGGGAAGTCATGCTATGGCAGAGTGCAGAAAGGAATGGAAATGTCAGAAGTGTAGCAAGCCCCACAATACTTTGCTACATGAAGATGAAAAATGGGAGAGTGTAAACTGTATTAAATTAAAAAATGAGCAGGAAACACTGTTGGCCACTGTTGTGGTCAATGTAAGAAATGCCAGTGGAAACTACGAGCAGCTTCGCGCACTGATGGATGGAGGATCGCAACGCACTCTGATATCAGAAGAGGCAGCGCAGCTTCTAAGGTTGAAGAGAAACAAAGAGTCCGTGGAAATACAGTGGATATTTTCACAAGGCATGGAACTGGAAAAAAATAGTGTATTTCTTGAAGTTTTCAAGTAAATTCAATGCCCGGACTACAGCGCTAGTAGTTCCAAAATTACAAAGAGCATTCCCCGGCAGAAATATTGATATGGATGTTAATACAGACTGAAAAAATTGCACTTTGACAGATCCAACATTTAATATGCCAAGAAGAATTGACATGATCATTGGTGTGGACCTTTTTCCTTTAATAATGATGGGTCAGGTCAACACGATCAATGGAACGTTGGGGCAAAAGACACGACTTGGATGGATTGTTTCCGGAAATATTGCTTGAGCACCGCCAAAGAAAATACTGACGGCGGCTATGACTGTGAACATAAATGATCTGGAACGCAGACTTGACTCCATGGAGCGTCGTGATCGTGTGGACAGTGATGCCGAAGAGGCACTAAGCCAAAAGCTGCGCCGCGATTTGGAAGAAATCAAGGCACTTCTGAAGGATGCACAAACGCAGCTGGAGCGATACAAGGCGGATACACCCGGCAAGGCACAAATTAGGCAGTTACGTAATCAGTTCAAAAATGCTGAGACTGCACGCACTCTAGCCCAAAAAGCTCGCCAGGCCGCAGAGGCAGAGCTTGCCGATACGCAGACCATGCTTGAGAAGACACATGCTCACAACGATGCTGAGAAACGTGCATTTGCGGCGCAAAGCGATCGCGCCGTACTGCAGGCTCAGATCGAGCAGGTGGCGGAACTGCAACACAAACTGGATAACGAACTAAATATGAATGATCCATCCATTTCTGTTATACCAAGACGTTTGGAGTTGCGCACCGAGGAGCAAGATACACGTAAACGTCTTGAGGTGCAAGTAAGCCGATACAAGGAGTCGTCAGAGGAGCTACAGAACGCTACAGTGACAATGAATTCGAGCAGCTTGGCGGCAGCTGGTCATATTGGGAATTCATCCCATGATTTACAGAAAGAAAGCAGATCCTGTCACTTTATTCCCCCGGGCAGTCCCCACATGGGAAGATTACGGGAAACAAGAGTTGAACACTTAAAGCATATCCTTCGAAACAAGAGCTGCACCTGCTGAGTCGCATGTTCATCCTTGAACAATGTCTAAATTTAAACTGTTAACTGTAAATCAAATGATAAGAATAAAATAAATTTGATAGTTATTTTTATTGCAAGCACTTCAGATGCCTATGGTTGTGGCGAGTAGTCATCAAAGTTCAACAGTCCCCGATTGTAATAGAATGGATACAAATCTTTCATGACGTTTCCATAGATGGGATTGGATGTAAGACGCAGTCTCAATTTTTCACCCTCTTCAGTTTCAGCCCTCATTGAGTGCAGATTGCTATCCTTATCGGTGGGAAACAGAATCACAGGCAGATGATGAGTGATGGCAAAGAAGACTATATAAAAGAAATGTGCTTTATAATATAAGTAATAATATATAATTTGTTGTACACTTTACCAAAGAAAGAGTTGTTCTTTTTATACAGAGACGAATGTAGATCACGTAAAAGGGGCAGGGGCTTCTGGTATTGCAATAGTTTCAGACACTCTACCAATCGCTCCCAATATATGCAGATGAAGTGATCGAATTCCTTGAGGCGTATATCGTTTGCAGCCGATAGAGTGATGAAGAATAGTAGATCTATTGCAGGACTGCCCCATTTGCAGATTTGGAAGTCGACCAATAAGAGTTGATCTATGTTGCCATCTGGTAAATAATTACACATTAGATTACTTGACCAGAAGTCGCCGTGGGTTAGGGTATTAAATTCATTGGGATCAACTGCAAGAGTGCTGACACACTGTGCCCAATACTGATCCAGAGTGGGCTAAAACAGAAATGAATAATTAAGTTAACTATCCAAACAATTTCAACTAGTTTGAGAATGACACTTACAAAGTTCTTGATATATTTATCGGCATCTTTCATGCCCCAAGTGGCCATTGATTTTTTGTAGGAATTCTCCCGTAACCTGAAGCCATCCTTTAAAAATGTGGAGCTTTTGCGTAGAACGAATCCCTCATCATATTCACTCGGATATGGACCATGTTGTTCTGCATAAACTGAACCGGCTGCATGAAATTCGGCCAACTTGTGTAAGGCACGTGTCATGTGTTCCAAATCCAGGCCCTTGATGCGATCCACATTCCGGAACTTCTTAACAACCAGATCCTCAAAAATAAAGTGAATGTTGCCCTCGCGCTCCTCTGTGTGCAGACACTTGGGCGCAATCTGTATATCCTCGCCGGCATCCTTATAGAGTGCCTCGAAGGCATGCAGATACTTATCATACATCTTCAGCTCCTTGGGGAACATACCATATTCCTTAATTTCGGCACCACCCCTTTCGCTGGCCAGCATTGTCTTCATGATATAGGTTTTTGTTTTTGTGCTGCCATCTAATAAATCGCAACATTAACAAGGCTTAGTTATCAGTACAAACAGTTAATACCTTTCATTTCCAAATCGATATAAATCCGCAGCATTATGGAGGTAAAGTTCTCGCCTGGCGGTATGGCCGCAACCGGAGTAAACTTGAGAACCGGACATTCTTACGTCGCTCAAGCACGACTGATCCACAGAGAGTCTGGTGATGAACTGAATTATTATTCTAATCTCTCGAATAAGCTTTCAAACTATTCTTTATCAGTATATACTATTTATTTTCTTTTATTTTTTGTGTGACCACAATTTTGCAAGTCATTATGAACATGCGATTACTATATTTAACTGGTTTTGGCCCTCTTAATTTCTTGATTTGCCTATTGATACAATGCGTGGACACAATTGGACTCACACGGTTTCTGATAGAAATAATACTTACTTACTTACTTACTTAGAAATAATACTTATTATGCCACTGATGACTGCTGAATCATGGACTAATGGAGTAACTTATTATACCCAACAACCATTTTTAGCCGAAATTATATTTTACAAAGCTGCTACAAATTTAATTATGTAAATTTCATTACAATATAATATGAAACTAATTTGTTGTTCTGGCACGTTCTGAGCATTCCGTGTGCATTCTGACAAATTACTTATTTGTTTTTATTTTTAATTTCAAAGCCGTTTAGCTATTAAATTTTACTGAAAAAATTGGTGGTTTCGGTACAAAAATTCGAAGTGTGTCAAATTAATTTTGTAATATATTATTTTAATTTTAATAATTCAATAGAACACTATAGATAAAAATTTACATATATATATTATGTTGGATATTATCTCCTTTATTTTCAAAGAACGGATACAGTTGCCGCTTAGCCTTGACGTTGTATGGATTGATTAAGGTCTTGTGGCGGATGGCGTCGCCCTCGGTACCCTTTGCCCTTGTCATAACTATATTGGAGTAAAACTTATTAATATATATACACATTGACATTGACTTAGTCATTCTCAATTCTGAGAAACTTACCCCGTTTTCCGTGTTTACTCATTGTGAAGTGCATTTCCTTCAGTGTTGGAATGTGCTTCGAGTTTTTAGCAATTTTAGGCATTCCATCAAGCGATCGTGATAGATTTTATAGAAATGATCGAACTCCTTGACCTTGATGTCCAGTGCGGCTGATGTGGTTATCGCAAATCAAAGATCTTGAGCGGAAGATCCCCACTTGCCTATCTGCAAATCCACAAATATGGTGCGCCCTTCGGGTCCATTATTAGAGAACATTATATTATTGCACCAAAGATCACCATGATTTAAAACATTAAATTTGTTTTCATCCACTGTGTTCAATAATTCAATGGATTCATCGAAGAACTCCGTTACACGTGGTGTTATAGCAATATAATTCTCCACCTCCGGTATTGGCCTTGAAATGTTATTCCAACTTGGCTGTTGATCCTGATCAAGAATGTACTTTATACACATCTTTTTCTTGTCTTTACATGACTTTCTTTGCTGTTTCGCCACTTCGATTTGGTGTCTCGACACTTTTTCAAGGAAGAACAAATTTCGCCTTTTCATTTACTCACCTTCATGTTATTGCGATTTTAATAAAATCTTTGTTGACTACCGCCCAACACAAATAACGCCCAATTTTCTAGTTATGATAGTTTGGTTGTTATTTAGAAATCCAGGTTAAGCTCCCAAAAATTGACAAGCAGTAAATAACTGAAGAACGGGTTTTTTTTTTATTATATTTGTTTATATTAGTATCCGGTTTTTTAAATAATAACATTTTGGTTTCACTTAATATTATGCAAATTTACAGCTATATTGAGTAGCGCTCAAAAGTGCGTTCGTCTCTGGCAAGCTCTTAGCCACGAATACTCGCGCAACTCAGCAAAATTCTCTCTTTGCTCACTCAGGCTACTATCGTTAATTAACCGTTACGACTTCGTGTATCTCTCTGCTCTCTGTTTACTTTATTTTTACATATTTCCACATACATAAATTTTCTCATTGCTTGCTTGTTGTTTGCAGTTGTGAGTTGTTGAAACTAATCGTATTTTTCTTTAATCTTGTATACGAATATACACATATTTTATTCCAAATAACACATGCTTGTACATGCATATGTAAAACGATTTAATCCGTATATATGTGCTTCAAATGTTTGAATTGCATGTCACTTGATAAGACTATATGAATGATTTTCTTACTCTACAAAACTTGGAAATTTGGTTTAACGAATATCACAATGATTTTTTATTGTGGTAGTGAGAGATCAATTCCTAATTTAACAACTGAGGGATTTTCCGTTGATGTTTCCGTTGGCCAATAAACATAAGTAAATACGCCCAATTGAATGTTTTGCGAGCCCTATGAATATTCATGAATGATTTTTGTTATGGTGCGATTTCTATTCGATAGAAATTAATTAATCACAAACTGTTCTTTAATTTCGACCAAACCAATTTAAATCCAATTTTTTCGATATTTTTAAGTTTAGAGTTGGTTTCGCTTTGATTTAAATACGATGATAATGATAAAACTAATATGTAGATATAAAATTATTTTTCTACAAATGAGAAAAGCACAGTTTTATTAACATGAAAATACTATTAATAACACATAGACTATGCACAACATATAAGTACATATGTCAAGATAATATCATCATAGAAGTCCTTTGTTTTCAAAGAACGGATACAGTTGCCGCATTGCCTTGACGTAGTATGGATTGACGAAAGTCTTGTGGCGGAAGGCGTCACCCTCGGGTCCCGCTGCCATCATCATATCTATATTGGAGTCCTTATCAGAGGGCATAAGTACGACAACCAGTACGTTATTTGCTGTTATTGGACCTATAAATATATAGTTATAACATTTAATCCAACAGATTTTTTGTGAATTCTGAGAAACGTACCCCATTTTCCGTGTTTATTCATTGAGAAGTGAATTTCCTTCAGTGTTGGAATGTGCTTCGAGTATTTCAGCAATTTTAGACATTCCAACAAGCGATCGTGATAGATTTCAATGAAATGATCGAACTCCTTGACCTTGATGTCCAGTGCGGCTGATGTGATTATCAGATACCACAGATCTTGAGCGGGAGATCCCCATTTGCCAACCTGCAAGTCCACAAATATGGTGCGCTCTTTGGGTCCATCATCGGAGAACATTATATTATTGCACCAAAGATCTCCATGATTCAAAACATTAAATTCGTTTTCATCCACTGTGTTTAATGCCACGGCGTCATCGAAGTTCCGCTTTACACTTGGTGCCATCGCAATATATTTCTCCACTTCAGGCATTTGCCACTCTCTCATGCCTTTAAAATATTGTTGCATTCGCATTTCCCCAAACTCCTCAAACATAGAACGATTGCTTTCCTTATAAAATGTTTCCAAGAACATTTGATCATAGGGTCCATTTTGTTCGTAGTTTACTGCAGAAGCGGCATGCAACTCAGCTAATTTTCTCAACACTCTTCTCATATGGGGCATGTCAAAACCCTTTAGACGATCAATGTTATGAAAATTTTGCCGCTTCAAATCCTCCAGCACCAGAGTAATGCAATCCGGAGTTTGGTCAATGTGCACACATTTGGGTGCCAATTCAATATCAACTCCGGCATCCTTGTAGAGTCTGTCATAGTTGGGAATGTGCATCTGATACATCTGCAATTCTTTAGGAAACAAGTCCATGGAAGCCACAACACTACCACCCTTATCTGCATCCAGCATTGTCTTTAAAATATATGAAATCTGCTGTTCACTGCCATCTATTAAAAAAAAATAGATTTATTTAGAAAACTTAAGAGAATTAGAAAAAGTGACTTAGGACAAACCTTTGAGTTCTATGTCGATGACAGCACGCACCATAATTGAAGTGAAGTTTTCACCTGGTTGTGTTGCAGCAATGGGAGTAAAGTTTTTGATGCTCACAAAATCTGGTACATCTTTCTCTATAATAGGACGAAAATAGTCCTCATTTATCCATTTGGGTATGGCAAGAAACTCGTTAGGATTAACAAGCTTAGTGGTATCGGTTGTATTATTAAGAGCCATGATCTACAAGAATTAAATTCAATAAACAAAATATATCAATTAAACTTTCTTTATATTATTAATAATGAATACCAAGCGAAGCGCTCGATAAACCAGCGTCCGGCTTTTTCAAACGGTAAACAAATACTAAAAGCTCTCTGTGAAATGATACGTGTTTAAATGCTATACATAATCAGGCTCGCACCATGGCAAACCAATTAATATGTAGAAAATATATATATATAAATACATACACCATTAACTGGTTGCATTCTTGCCTGGTTCAGTCAAACTGGGTTTCTTTGTTTGGATGACGATTTTTCGTTTTAAACAATGAAATTCGCCCAATTATTAACACATGACTCTTATCGCCATTAATATCTTTAGCATATACTATTCCACATAATATGAAAAACGATTAAATTCTACATACGTTATTGAAGTTCACTTGATAAGAATATCGATAGGAAATCAAATGATTTGCTTTCTCCATACCTCTTGGAAATTTCGTATAACGAATAACAGCATGAATCAGATTTTTTGTCGCGTCAGTTGTGAGCATGTATTAAATCTTCATTTCTTATTTTGTGATTTTGACTGAGTTTTGCTTTTTCCGTTATTATACCCTTGAATAGAGTTTTGTACAATTGTTGTGAAGTTGGTATATATATATATATTGAAATACATATAGTTATATTGAGCTGTAATTTTTAAGTTTCTAATTGGATCTAATCCTTATCTAATCCTTAGGTTATTTCTTTTTTCTTCTTGTGTATTCTGCTTAGAAGCCATTTAATTAATTAAATAATTTTTATTATATACATTTTTATTTTATAGTAAAAAAAATTAAGTTATTGTAAGGACTACTGTTCAAGTATAAACATGAGACGCTGCAAGGTTCAGCTTTTTAAATAGATAACAAAATATCACATTGACTTTCACGATAAGAAACCATCACATGGGGTCGACTTTTAAGTGACTGCATTAGATTAAGAATACATCACAAGCGACTCCGTTAAGATAAGTAAACCTAACATGAGGCTTTTTATGTATTATTTTTGTATAAAATAAAAATATGCTCGTCAGAGCGAACTGTTTGATTCTAAACGTCGTCTCATCGTGTTGACTACACCCTATACGTGTTTCACACAACTACAATTCCTAGTCAAAAGAACTTGTGGGATGGTGCGGATGGGGCTGAACTAAGGCATCCCCTCGGGGAGGTTAGCTGTGAATAATACGAGATTTATCGTAAATAAGCAGTCCCTCCCAAACAGCGGGTAAGATAATGTCAATCGTACTACCAAGCCCTAGAGGGGGAAAATCGTCTAGTGTGGAACACCATCCCCCACAACGTTCTACTCCAGCACCATAAAGGAAAGTGCCGCAGGAACAGCAGGCCGTAGCTTAGATGCACGAGAATGGGGGGGTCGGTCCATCCCGACCATCACGCCCGACAACGAAGTAAAGGTCAAAAAAGAACCGGCGCAACCTCTGCGGCTCCAGGTATTTAAATTTAAAGAAGAAGCCCTAAATAAGGCAAAGGAGCCGAGAAACAAACGGCAGCAGCACCAGCTGCCAGAAGATATAGTAAGACCCTAACGCCTCCTGTGACCACTCCTAACAGAGTGTGCCCGGGGACCAAGAGCGCGGCTGGCGGTCTAGCGGCGGAAAGGGTTGAAAAAGCTTCAGCAGGCCTCGGTCCATGCCCGGTCAGATCAGCGGCCATGAAGCCCACCTCGCATACATCCACCGTACCTCACCTGTCATATGCAAATATGGCGAAGAAGGTAAAGGTGGCCGAGTAAGCTGTGGAATACTGGTGTTGCTCAGTCACAGAGAGAAGATAGTTGATATCTAGGGGAAATTAAGGTGGAGGAGCTATCCTAGTTATAGATGAGCTATCCAGAAACGCGATAGTGGACCGCGGTCATCAAATCAGCTTCCGATAAGGGAACATCTCCGTTAGCGGATTGAAAAAGAATGGCAGAGCAAGGCTGTCCCCTGCTCCAGCGAGCAAGGAGGTTGAGGAAACTCCCACCATAGTAACCTTTCGCAGGGCCGACCCAACACTCGACGCAGGCCTTGCAGACCTTGCATAACCCCCAATTTATAATAAGAACTAAAATTTTTATTGGAAATTTTCAATATAATATTTTCAATATAATATTTATATTACAATTTAAGAATATAACTGGCGTGATAATATTTATTTTAACAACTTAAGAATTTTAAAAGATTTTCTATGGCCGATAAACCTAAGTAAATACACCCAATTGAATGTTCGACGAACCCTGTAAATAATAATTCATGAATGATTTTTGTGATGGTGAGGTTTCTATTCGATAAAAATAAATAAACAAATAAATCACATATCAATTAATTTCCATGAAATAGAACACAACTAAAGAAAAAAAAAACTTTTCTTTAATTGCGCCCAATAAAACACAAAATTCAAACTTCTATTGATCAAATAACATTTTTACTCACAGCATAACCGATTTATAATAATATATATATTTATAATATGATTTATTTTAATTGAATAAAAATTTGTTTAGCATCGTTTTTGACAGTCATCGATATTTCTGAATTTTGCGTAGATAATTATTTTTGTACAAATTACAAAAGCGAAGATTTAATTATAAGATAGTACTATTAATATCATATACACTATGCTATAAGTACATATATCAAGATGATATCATCATAGAAGGCCATTGTTTTTAAACAACGGATACTGCTTCAGAATGTGGCGGAAATCGTCGCTTTTGGTTCCCAAAGACCTTTTTATTAGAGTGCAATCAAAACGATGTTTATTATACTTTTTTTTTTAAACTTGTACACTCATTACTGTGTTTATTAAGTGTGATGTGCATTTTCAAAGAGTTGCAATATGATTTTAATAATTTCAGCAATTAGAGGCATTCTACCGATGACAACACGCACCACAATCGAAGTGTAGTTTTCACCTGGTTGTGTTGCCGTAATGGAGTAAAGTTCTTAATGCTCACAAAATATACCATAATTCTATATCCATCTCTATAATGGGTATCGATATAAACTCGTTAGGGCTCACAGGAATAATATCAAATGTTTATATTTAAATTCAGTAATAACTTTTTATAACTAGTTGTCTCAAAAAAAATATTTTTTAAATTTTGTGTACTGATCGAAATTGGCTTAATTTTATTAATGAAGAATTTCAAGCGAAGCGCTTAAGAAATAAATGTCCAGCTTTTTTAAACGTTAACTGATCGCTCGGATGAAATTCTAATTCATAAAATGTAAATTATATAACCGAAATTGTTCTATAAGCCAAACCGGTTGTGTGTGAAAACGTAGTATAAACCAATGTACCATGGATATGTATGTTTATAAAAGTTCCGCATTTGGTTTTGTGTTTTGGGTCGATGCTCTTGAGCAGATAATCTTTCATATTTGTTTTAAAGTACATTATAATCATTTACACACTTAAGTTCTGAGTGCCTGACTGACTAAACATTTTTTTTTTCTGCTGCAAATGATTTGAATGAATTATGGTGCTCTGTTTTTAGCACAAATTATAAAAATAAAAAACATCTACAATTAAATGAATAAGTCTTTATATTATTACTGCCATTTTATTATTGTATAATTGCGAAATAATTTGAGTTCTTTGGTTATATTATTTATTATCGCACCACAACTGTTGAATAATTCCATCCCTGGTAAACTGTCATACTTTAATTAAATTGAAATTAGTTTAGTTTCGATTATGCCAGTCATCGTTATGTTTGATTTATCAAGTTTTTTGGCTTTGACTTAAGTAAATACGAATGTAATTTACAGAATACTGCAAAATTGTATTTATTGACATAGTAGCATCTTATATACATTATAAATAGCAAATAAGTTTATATTAAGCTAATATCCTCATAGAAGTCCTTTGTTTTCAAAGAACGGATACAGTTGCCGCATAGCCTTGACGTAGTATGGATTAAGAAAGGATTTATAGCGAAAAGCGTCGCCTTCTGGACCCTGCTCCATTATCATTTCTATACTCGAATTGTTATCGGATGGCATTAGTATTAGAACCAGAAGGATATGCGTTGTTAGTGGACCTATAAATATGTAAATATAACATTTATTTCGAGAAAGTCGTTGTGAATTCTGAGAAACGTACCCCATTTTCCGTGTTTACTCATTGTGAAGTGCATTTCCATCAGTGTTGGAATGTGCTTCGAGTATTTCAGCAATTTTAGGCATTCCACCAAGCGATCGTGATAGATTTTAATAAAATGATCGAACTCCTTGACCTTGATGTCCAGTGCGGCTGATGTGATTATCAGATACCACAGATCTTGAGCGGGAGATCCCCACTTGCCCATCTGCAAGTCCACAAATATGGTGCGCTCTTCGGGTCCATCATCGGAGAACATTATATTATTGCACCAAAGATCTCCATGATTCAAAACATTAAATTCGTTTTCATCCACTCTGTTCAATGCAAAGGCTTCATCGAAGAACTGCTTTACGCTTGGTGTTCTAGCAATATAATTCTCCACCTCCGGCATTTGCCACTCTCTCATGGCCTCGAAATATAGTTCGGTTCGCCGTTTTCCATTCGCCTCAAAAATTAAACGATTGCTTTCCGAATAAAATGATTCCAAGAACATCGGATCGTAGGGTCCACTTTGTTCATAATTTACTGCAGAAGCGGCATGAAACTCAGCCAATTTTTTTAACACTCTTCTCATATGGGGCATGTCCAAACCCTTAAGGCGATCAATATTGTGGAAATTTTGACGCTTCAGATCCTTCAGCACCAGAGTAATGCACTCCGGGGTTTGCTCAATGTGCACACATTTGGGTGCTAATTCAATATCAACTCCGGCATCCTTGTAGAGTCTGTCATAGTTGGGAATGTGCATCTGATACATCTGCAATTCTTTAGGAAACAAGTTCATGGAAGCCACAACACTACCACCCTTATCTGCATCCAGCATTGTCTTTAAAATATATGAAATCTGCTGTTCACTGCCATCTATTAAAACAAATTAGATTTATTTAGAAAACTTAAATAACATGTAGAAAGTGACTAAAAACAAACCTTTGAGTTCTATGTCGATGACAACACGCACCATAATCGAAGTGTAGTTTTCACCTGGTTGTGTTGCCGCAATGGGAGTAAAGTTTTTGATGCTCACAAAATCTGGTACATCTTTCTCTATAATAGGACTAAAATAGTCCTCATTTATCCATTTGGGTATGACAAGTAACTCGTTAGGATTAACAGGTTTAGTGGAATCGCCTGTATTATTGGCAGCCATGTTCTTCAAGAGGGATAACAAATATCCGTATTAAAAATTAGGTGTTATTGTGCAAGATACCTATATGTTTTTTTTTTCTGGTTGAAATTAACTCCCAGAAATTGTCTAATTCAGAATTCGAAGCGATGCGCACGAGTTAAATGGGTCCGACGGTTTTGAGCGTTAAATAGATACTGAAAACTCGAATCCGAATTCCACTTTATAATAAACGGGTGATGACGAAATACGAGAAGCAAAGTGGATTGTTGTGCATCGCATTTGTGTGTGTTTAAATGTTTAGAGGTATACCGACAACTATATACATACATAAGTTAGTTTCATTATCATTTAATAATTTTAACTGATAATGGCAACTGTAAAGATTGGGACTTTTGTTTTTTTTTTTAGGGTCTGTTGATTTTTAGTTCCAAAATCTAGAATTCGCCCTAGTTCTTCAATTATTTGCACGACATGATAATTAAAATAGATTAATATATACATAAATAAACACATATGTTTTGAAACCATTTAATGGTTGAGGCGAAACAAGATCAGAAAAATACCCTGTGCATATTGAAATCTAGTTCTAGTTCGAAAAAATGATAAAGTTTTATGTTATATGTGATGGTACTTAACTTTAATAATCTTTAGATTATTGAGATACATTAGACCTACATACAGGGCATCTTCAAGTCGAGCATACTCGACAAAAGCATTGTTATTGTCGAAGCGACATTTAAATTTTTATTTGATACGTGGTATGACTAAGCATTCTTAATATGTGCAAAAATTTAATAATAACATGATACATATAGATGTAGACAGCTTTTAATTGGTTTAGTTTAGGACAAAGTGCACATATGCTATAATTTTTTACTTTTATAAATAGATAAGTACTTATCAGTCTCAAAGCATGTCATTGTATGAACAAATGAAAAATACACTTTTCATTCTTATCTGAATACAATCACAATAGGCGAAAGATGAGTTTTTAAAGATCTACACAACTACTCCAAATATTTTGGATAAAAAATCATTTACGTGGGCTTAAAATATCATATTTTTTGTTTATGAATTGACAGGTATTGATATATATATTGTTTAAAATTTCGATGTGGGCAGGTTGACTGAGGTCTGCGAAGGTATTTAATCTTTGGTATGCTTAAGATAACTGCACTTTCTTATTTATGATTTACAAATTAAACTGTTGGGTGCAGTGACCTCAATAAATGCGAAACCGGATTATTACACGAAACTCTTTTTAAAATGATACTCCACAAAAATGGTCTTGAGGACGCTTTTAAGAGCACAATTTTGTTAAAACTGACTCTATTTGTAAAAACAAAATTTTTTGGTCATGGTGTGATCACTTTTGGTCATGATTGATCATGTCGAGAAACAAATTCTTGCGAGGCCACCTTTTTCACATAGAGTTAATCGCTATTACATAAATAAAAACATGGATAAAGATAACAGATCTACCTTCGAGCTCAATTTTTTTTTTTTTTCAAAAATACTTACCTGTGTAGCATCCTATATTTATCTTTTTGATCATGCTAAGAAAATAGTCCGTATTATGGATCATTGGAATAGCATTAGTTTACTCACCTTTTTGTGTACCAAAGCATATTTCCAAACAACTGGTAAACTACCGCCAACATCATATTCTCTTTGAAATGCTATAAGTAATGAGTTTTTTTTTTTTAGCACCAGCAGAATATTCTCATATTCCATATGCTATTTCTATAAATAAAAGCTTTCAATTACAAGCAAATATATAACTCGAAACAACCTTTTTTTAATCGCGATCAGGGTATTCTTGATAAGAATCCAATGATTCTATCGAATTGTTTTATTATTTAAACGTATTTTGTTCTTCTTTATAATGACTAACGATTTGTTTTATTTTTTTGTTAACCTTCAATAAATTTCTTTAACGAAAACCGAAAAAATAAGTCAATTAGTAAAAATAAGTCAAAGTCATCAAAGTCAACTGATTAAGTAAGAATGAAAGTCCGCGTTATTATGTTATTAAATATATTTTTTTTATTTGGAAATTAAATTTATTATATTATTATAATAAAACGTAAAAATTATTATTGTCATCTTATTATTGCACAATTTTGAAATAAATTAAGTCAATATATGATTATATGCATAAGTCCATCGCTAATGAAACACTTATTCAAATTTCCATTGATTAAATAACAGATATTTATGAGCACTGCATATATTAAGAGGTTGGAAAGGGTATACAAGCGTCAGTAATAGCATATTCAATAGAAACCTGTTATATCTTAATTAAATTCAAAGTTGTTCCGCTTCGTTTGTGCCAGTCATCGTTACATTTGATTTATCAAGTTTGTTGGCTTTGACCTAAGTAAATACGAATGTAATTTACACAAAACAGCAAAGTTGTATTTATTGACATAGTAGCACTGTATCTTATATACATTATAAATAGCAAATAAGTTTATAATAAGCTAATATCCTGATAGAAGCCCTTTGTTTTCGAAGAACGGATACAGTTGCTGCATAGCCTTGGCATAGTATGGATTAATAAATGTTTTATGGCGAAAAGCGTCACCTTCTGGACCCTGGGCCATCATCATATCTATATTTGAATCCTTATCGGAGGGCATTAGTATTGCCACCAAAACGCCACTCGCTGTTAGTGGACCTATAAAAATATAAATATAATATTTATTTTGATTGTGAATTCTGTGAATTCTGAGAAACGTACCCCAATTTCCGTGTTTAATCATTGTGAAGTGTAATTCCCTCAGCGTTGGAATGTGCTTCGAGTATTTCAGCAATTTTAGGCATTCCACCAAGCGATCGTGATAGATTTTAATAAAATGATCGAACTCCTTGACCTTGATGTCTAGTGCGGCTGATGTGATTATCATATACCACAGATCTTGAGCGGGAGATCCCCATTTGCCAACCTGTAAATCCACAAATATGGTGCGCTCTTCGGGTCCATCATCAGAGAACATTATATTATTGCACCAAAGATCACCATGATTCAAAACATTAAATTCGTTTTCATCTACTGCGTTCAATGTAGCTGCTCTATCAAAGGCCTCGTTTTGATTTGGTGTCATCGCAATATATTTCTCCACCTCCGGCATTTGCCACTCTCTCATGGCCTTGACATATTGTTCCAATCGCATTTTTCCAAGCCCCTCAAAAATTGAACGATTGCTCTCCGAATACAATGTTTCCAAGAACATTTGATCATAGGGTCCATTTTGTTCATAGTTTACTGCAGAAGCGGCATGCAACTCAGCTAATTTTCTCAACACTCTTCTCATATGGGGCATGTCCAAACCCTTTAGACGATCAATGTTATGGAACTTTTGTCGCTTCAGATCCTCCAGCACCAGACTAATGCACTCCGGGGTTTGATCAATGTGCACACATTTTGGCGCCAACTCAATGTCAACTCCGGCATCCTTGTAGAGTCTGTCATAGTTGGGAATGTGCATCTGATACATCTGCATTTCTTTGGGAAACAAATTCATGGAAGACACAATACTACCACCCTTATCTGCATCCAGCATTGTCTTTAAAATATATGAAATCTGCTGTTCACTGCCATCTATTAAAACAGATTAGATTTATTTAGAAAACTTAAGAGAATTAGAAAAAGTGACTAAAAACAAACCTTTGAGTTCTATGTCGATGACAACACGCACCATAATCGAAGTGTAGTTTTCACCTGGTTGTGTTGCAGCAATGGGAGTAAAGTTTTTGATGCTCACAAAATTTGGTACATCTTTCTCTATAATAGGACGAAAATAGTCCTCATTTATCCATTTGGGTATGGCAAGAAACTCGTTAGGATTAACAGGTTTAGTTGAATCGCTTGTATTATTGGGAGCCATATTCTGCAAGAGGGATTATATAAAAAAAATTATATTATATCTACATAGTATTTTTTTTTTGAAATGAACTCACGGAAATTGTCTACGTAATATAAAAACGAATTAAGAATGTCAAGCAATGCGGTCGACTTACAAGTGTCCGACTGTTACGAACGTTAAAAAGATACTGAAAGCTCGTAACCGAATTCCATTTTATAGAAAACTACGGAGAACCGAGAGATGAAAAGCGAAATCGGTTTTGTGTATTGCCCTTTGGCGAATAAATGTGGTGTGCTTAAATAACAGTCATTTTATTTGGAGGCATACCGACCGAGCGCTTTATACATTCATACATTAGTGGGTAAGTCATTAAATAAGCTTAACTGATCATGGAAACTTTACAGGGTATATTTGGCTTTGGTGTTTTTTGTTAGGGGGGCTGCTTTTTAGTTCCATAGTCTAGAGCTCGCCCCAGTTTCTCAATTGGCGCGTGCGAATCTGTTTGCGGTTTGTGACGACAAGATAATTAAAATTAATTGAAATAGACATCAAATTACACATGTGCATTGGAACAAAACAATGCGTTAAAGCTAGGCAAGAATTTTAATCTACAAATTCGGATAGTTCGCAAAATGATAAAGTTGAATATTTTAATATTCGCTATGCTATTCGTTTAGACAAAAACTTTGAATTACAAGCAAATATTAACCGCGAAACAACCTGTATTTAATCGCGATCAGAGAATTCTCGATAAAAATTCAATATATCTGTCGACTTGTTTTATTATTTTATTCTTTCTACTTAGAAGTTATCATAGGCCCTAGATAACGAACGTGACTTGAACAATATTCAATTACATAATACACTCATATATGCATTATCGGCAGTTCCATTAAATAGAAAAAGTGTACAGCACTTTAATATGACTATATTTTTGTCAAGCGAAAATACTACAGAATCAATTCGCACCTGAGGAGAAAAAAACTGCCTAACATTAAGTGTATAATTGAGTGTTAATAAGAATCAGAACTCGTATGCAGATATGAATGGAATAACTCAACTTCTAGTAGACTGTGTACTATCAAGTCATACTTTAATACTTTAAACTTTAAACAACCTCATCAAAATGCTATCTTTCTTTCTTTATAAGAAGTTAGAAACTGAATCAACTATGCAGCACTTCAAATAGTATATTAACACGAACCTTAATAATAATATGACTTTAATTAATATTATATTTATATTATTAAGTTAAGAAAATCATTTAAGCTTGAATGACCAATAAATATTATCGGAATCTATTCTACTCCGTTTTCTACGATATTTTGAAAGTTAAGATAGAAATATATTTGTAATTAATGTGTAGTTACCCTAAAATAGCCAAATATAGTAATAATGTCATTTCAAAATCAAATTATAACCTTACTGGATTTATTTTCAAATTTCTCAATATATTTATTTTGTATAATAATAGTAATAATACATTTTTTGCATTGCTTGACCAAAAGATGATTCGTCGATTATGTTTTCATTAATATAAACTGCTAATTACTTCCAGTCGAGAAGACCGCGATTATCCAACCATGGCAGAATTTCTGTCATTATCTGTACATATTTCTGATTGGTGTACATGGCGACTTTAACCTTTGATTCATCATTCTGATAACTCTTCGAATTATTATTGTCGAATTTATCGAGCATGACAACGGGCAACACCTTAGACACGACCATATATGCTAAAAGTATAAATAATATTAGAGAAATATCTCAATAAAATATATTTAGAATACTTACCCGCCAATCCATTGCGGAGTAGAGCCGCATGCAAGTTCTTCAGCTTGGGCAAGGGGCGGTGGTATTGCAGGAACTTAAGATTATCAATCAAATGATCAAAATAGTATCGCACCATATAATCGAATTTGCTGATTTTAATATTGGGTGCCGCCGAAGAAAGTATCAGATAATATAGATCATTTGCCGGCGAGCCATATTTGCCAACTTGAAAGTCGACAAAAAGCGTTTCCTTTATCTTTCCAAAGGCATCAATTTGAAACATAATGTTCATGTTCCAACAATCCCCATGATTTAGCACATTAAACTCCCGCATTGAAACCGTCTGATCCTGCAGCAGGCGATCCACTAAATGCTCATCGCTGTTGGCCTAAAAAAATACAAATCATTTTCTTAGATTTTTAGAAATTATTCTTGGTGCAATATTTTTCAGAGAACATACCAACTTCTCGTAGATCTGCTGGCAGTTCTTCCACTTCTTGAGCTGTGCTAGAAATGCGCCCGAGGCATTAAACTCTTGGAGCAGCTGACGATTGGCCTCACTGAACACGCCCACCGTGAACTCCTCCCCTAAAAGTCCGTTATGCTCCACATAGCAGGCGGAGGCAGCATGGAATGCAGCCAGCTTCTCCAGCACTTGCTGCATATGCTCCAGATCCAAACCCTCCAACCGATTGGCATTCTTGAAGCTCTTGGTACGCAAATCTTCCAACAGCACATAATCGACGCCCAAATCCTGATCAATTTTAAATGCCTTCGGTGCAAATTGTATGGGCTTGCCCGCCTCCGCATAGAGTTTCTCGAATTTGGGAAGTATGTTGTGATACATTTGCTCCTCCTTCTGGAAAAGATGCAGTCTGTTGAGTATAGTGGCCATGACTTCATTATTATGCTGAGCCTTCAGCACAAATGAGACGCTCTTGGTGCTGTGATCTGTGGTGAGCAAAGAATGTAAAGAATTCTAATATCAGATTACTCAATCTGAGATACATTTTTATAATCACAATCTATGAACTACTTACTACTTGATCATATATACCCTTAGTATCGGATACAATCTTTTGGCGACCATAACTTTGTTAATGTTGAACCATTTTTTTAAGTTAACACATTTTTGTCATGTTCTCTAAAATATTACTACATTTTAATTATGATTCAACTACATAAAAAATTATTGTTAAATTGACCTAAAAATAAACCAATTTTAATACATTCTTCCATTAATTGTTCTCTTATTGAAACCCTTATCAACCCAATATTTATAAAGTAAGCAATATTCTTTGACGAAATCTAAATTTAATTTAGTTGATATATTTATATTAATTTTAAAAAGTAGAAATGCAATTTCTTCCTTAAATTCAGAAATATATTTTAAAATTGAAGGACTTTCATATTAGAACTTAGTGCGAATCGATTAACTTTGTTGCTGGTTTAACAGTTCTCTGTACAAATATAAAAAACCACTATCGAAGTTAAACATATTTAGTCTAAATTTTAGATCAATTTACCCTAAAAAGAAAAACGCTGGCTTCAGAAATATAATTTCTGAATATAAATAGACTTACAACTATAATATATATAATCATTATAATCAATTATAAATTTATTAATAAGTTGAGTAATATAAATAATCAAAGAAATCATTTTCTTTAATGTTTTACTAGTTATGTAGTCATAGCTAATTTATACTTCTACTATTACATACATATATATATATATATATATATATATACTATATACTATATACTATATACTATATACTATATACTATATACTATATACTATATACTATATACTATATACTATATACTATATACTATATACTATATACTATATACTATATACTATATACTATATACTATATACTATATACTATATACTATATACTATATACTATATACTATATACTATATACTATATACTATATACTATATACTATATACTATATACTATATACTATATACTATATACTTTATACTATATACTATATACTATATACTATATACTATATACTATATACTATATACTATATACTATATACTATATACTATATACTATATACTATATACTATATACTATATACTATATACTATATACTATATACTATATACTATATACTATATACTATATACTATATACTATATACTATATACTTTATACTATATACTATATACTATATACTTTAAATTTACCGTTTACGCGTTTAAACGTCTTCGGCTAATTCTTGTTGTGGAAATATTCCTTCGACAATTTCACTTACCAAGCAGCTCCACTTCCACCAGCAGTCGCATCATCAGTGTGGAGTAATTCTCGTCCGCATTTGTGGATTGCGGCTCCACGGAGAGTATCTTCTCAAAGTCGCCAATCTGGCCGCGGACCGCATTCTCCAGCGAGATTCGAGTTAGCCAGGATGGAACACTTGTGTCTGCTGATGCCGCGTGTCCATTTGTGTGGTTGGCCTCCGACATATTTGTTCTGCAAGAAATTGGATTAAACCCAAAAAAAAAAAATAAATAAATAAAATCAAAATAATCTTTTGCCATAAATTTTTGTTTGGTTTGATTTATGCTTAGCCAACAGTTTAAGGAGGTTGTGATGATAACAAATTGAAATAATCTAAAATTTCCAAATTTTTTAAGCCTATTTTAGTGCTATCAACATAAAAATTAATTGATTATAATTTTTTTTTTAATTGTCAACTCCAAGGAAGCTATTCTTAAACTTTTTTTGATTGATGATACTCTTTTCAAAAGTGCAGACTCGCCCATATGCAATTGAAATATAATCTTTTGATTTTTTTTTTGTCTTACCTAGTTTTTATAGTTCGTCAATAATTTTAATGATGTCAGCACACGTCAAATTCCTTATTATCTAACGTAGAAAGATAAAAGAGAAAATGCTCTAATGCTATTTTATTAGCCAATTACCATATTTTTATTTCTTCTGATAATATAAATAGCAATAATTCTTTTTTTTTTTGCCGTACTCTGTGAAGATAAAACTGAGTTTTGATTAGAAATTTGAAGAAAAATGCACAAATGGAAAATTTATATCAATGCGATTCTCGGTAAACGGTAAGTGCACTAAATAAATATGTTTTGCTTGATTATAAGAGTTGAGCACTTTCTAACAAAGATAATAATACTGCCTATAAAATGTTTTTATTACTATAGTTTGCCTTATGACGCAGATAGACTACTACTAAACACAAATTGTACAATAATCCTATAATTACATGCAAATGTTTATAAAAAACATATGCATGATGCTGAAATAAATCTTTCTTTCATAATTTTTGATTTGAAATTATATAATTTATAGAGAAACCTGTGTTGTTGCCATGCCCAATTGGAAAATTCCCCAAATAGTTTTTGTAATTAATTGCTTTTCACATTTAATCAGAAATTGTTTTTCCCCAACTGAAACATGTTTGTATGTACTTCAACATTGATTAGGTCGATATCAAGCCAATAATTATAAGGCAACACACAAATCAGGTCACATGCCAGTTTTTTTTTTTAGCAACATTGAAATCTACATTTTGATGCAATTTGTGCTTAAGGTCTGGTTCTGATCTTAGTTATCGCATTTTATGTATTCTTCACTTTTATTATGATTTACAATATATATAATAATATAAGTTTTTTTTTAATAAACTACTCTGCAACTGGTATTTGTGTTTTTTTCGTACTTTATGTTTAGACTTCTTGACTGTTTGGCAGGGTTTTGACAAATTATATATCGAGATGCTCCCATCAAAAACTCGAAACGTCGAATATGGAATGTGACACAAACCTTTTTCCTTAATTGACAAAATGAGAATCTCGAGTGATAAAAAGTTAGCACGACTGAATGCAGTTTGGTCAACGGTTGATTTCAAATGAGGGTCGTGCGATTCGTGCGGCTTTCAGCTTGGCCCTATTTGGTATTAGCCAAAGAAATTCCTTATCGCTATTATTCCGTTGAAATTGATATTGTAATTCAATTCTGCAAAAAATCGCCGGGGAAATCGTCACTCACTCACGCAAACTCAACGAGAATGATTTGAAAATAACACTTGAAATGGGGCGTCGGCAATTGTTGTATTGATAAGACTTGGTTGGTAAAGCGGGTCTCTCGATTCACCTGTATTTCTCCTATCGGTCTTTCGCTTTGCGCTCTAATTATTGGGTGATTCTTTATTAATTGCTTCTGCTCGTTTCTCGACTGTGACTCAGCTAAACATGTGATAGACAACAATCAATCTACATACACCTACACATACAATTACATATGCAAAGTAGTTATATATACATATAAGTATGACGAGAAGTTCATTGATTTTTGGTAATACAAAAAATTATGAATCCCATATACATACATGGTGTTAGAAGTTTTTATATGTTTAATATATTTAATACGTTTCTTTTCGGAGTCTATTGTTCTACACTGAATTAAATAGTTTATTTAACATATTTATGATTTGAATTAACATTTTTATTAATTTGTTTATTCAGTTTCCAGCTTAACAGCTTCTCTCTTCTGTTATCAATTAATCTTACCAAAATTTATTTGTCGCAGATAATGATTTTGTTTTCCTATAGTTCATTCATAATAACTTTCAAACTCAATCTCCAACTCATTCATACTGACTTTAAAACTTGATTATTTTATAAAATTAGATAAGATTAATATGTTTAAATGATTGTTGTAAATAAGAGGAATTGTACAAGTCTGATAAGGAATACTTTCATAATGTCAAAGAACATTTTAAGTCTGAGGAAAGCAATCAGGATCAGATGGCGGTTTTCTGTTTTCTTGGAATATATTTGTATTTTTCAAGCCATCGCCAACTCAATGGGCAATGTGAAATTCGAAGAGCGCATTAGGCCACAATGCATGAAGAGAACAAAATCTGATCTCTTGGCAATGTTAATAATTTTGCTTGTGGAAACTTGAGTAGTGTTCGCAGCTGATCTCAGTAAGACTTGAGCAAGCAGTGAATGATTAAAATTTGGATACATTTTCGTGAAGCGCAGAAAATAAATTACATCATTGCAATTTAGCTACAGCGACGTGATTGGAAAGCCACAAAAAAAAGTACCGAAATCACCAGATTTATAGTACTGGAAGATCATTTTATTGGTCCATACTAATATATGTACATTTAAATTTTTACCATATTATTATTATCAAAATGTTGATTATCCATTAAACTCGAAGGTACTGGTTACCCCAAATGTTCTCTATGTAATGCAAGTCGGTTGATCTTGCTAGCCACTCTAATAGTTTAGAAAAGAAATTTAAATAAGCCTAACTTTCCAAATGCTAGAAAGTTACTGCCTTTAATCGAATTTCATACCCAAATTATTTAAAAGTCTTGAAAAAACTGACCGAGAGATGTTTACTTTTGCCTCTCCAATTAGTTTCGGGATCTTATATAAATTTATATTTGGTGTTTATTAGTATGCTGTTAGAAATACATATTAATAACATTGATTAATTTCATTGTTAAAGCTAGCTAAAATGTAAACAATTCAATAAATATAACTTAAAATTAAATATAAATTTGGTCATTTTGCTATTGGTATAATTGCTTTTGCCTTAACTGTTCTTAAAAGTTCTTACTACTCGTTTTATGACTTTTCTGTCGAAAAAAAATCGCTAAAGCTTAAAACAGTTCAACGATTTTGTATCAGGCATTTGCTTTCCTAACAAAAGGCCACAGTTTATTATTACGAATATAAATTGTCAAATAATAAACCACTCGGTTATATATAGATTAAAAATAAAGAACTTCTAAAAGCAAAGTATTTATTTTTCTACATAAAAACCAATTGTTAAAAAAACCCAGAAGAGCTTCAGACGAGCAGTTACTCCCGACATTGTGCTTAGGGTATACAAAAAGCGCGAAA
This sequence comes from Drosophila melanosoma, assembly GCA_035042045.1. Taxonomy (NCBI): domain Eukaryota; kingdom Metazoa; phylum Arthropoda; class Insecta; order Diptera; family Drosophilidae; genus Drosophila; species Drosophila melanosoma. The sequence continues at coordinate 539,520 of JAWNLY010000086.1, read as the reverse complement.
ATTTACTGTTTGTTTTTTATCTTGCTTTCGATTATTTCAAAGTATCTTGCTTACGTTTCTGATTTAAGTTTTCAGTTTTCTTTCTATTCTTTCTATTATTGGCAATATGTTTGATATATGTAGAGAAAATAAATATTAGTTCGATAAAAAAATTTCAATTATAATGCGGACTGAAATGTATTAGTAAATTTTATCTCTTATCGAACCAATGTGAGGTATATATATGTATAATCTAACATAGATAAGAAAAATTCTTTATCAAGTATCAATCTCCAGAGCACCACGATTGTAGAGCCAAGGCAGAATTGCTTGGATGTGCTTGCGATAGCGAGCATTGGAGTAGAGCAAAGTCTTGAAATCGTTTCCCTCAGCGGAGTCACTGAGGAAGTTTTCCACATTGGCGGTCTCGGTGGGATCCAATAAAATGCCGCTCATCACACTGGTAGCAGTTACATAGCCTACCGAGAAATAGAAATTCGTATAGAAATTATAAAATATAATAATCTGTTAGACTTACCCCAAAAACCGTGTTTAAAGAGCGAAATGTGAATATCCCGCAAAGTGGGAATTTTATTATACTTAAGTAGCTTTAAATTTTCTGCAAGATTTTTATGATAAAACTTGATATAATAATCGAATTTTGTCAGTTTATCCTCGAATTTCGTCGATGACAACAAGAAATAGTACAAATCCTGAGCTACTGTTCCAAACTTTGGCATCTGGAAGTCAATCAAATAAATTTCCTTGATCTTGCCGAAGGAATCGTGTGCGTACATCATGTTGTTGCTCCATAAATCACCATGATTCAATGCATTAAATTCACTTGAATCCAATTTAAAACTTTTAAAAATGATATCATTTAGATGTGGTTGCAGAGCTCTCTACATCAAAGATTTTCAAAGGAATGAGATATAATTGAAATTAGAACTTCATACAAGCCACTTACGATATGATCCATGTACTCCTCATTTCCCTCGTATGTCGCACAGCACTTTACAAAGTTTGCTGCCATATGCTTGTTCATCTCATCCATCATAGCACGATTTTCCTCCTTGTAGAAACCAGTCATTATATGTTCCGGATATACGCCTTTGGTTGCTACCCGCACAGCGGTTGCTGCATGCCACATCGATAGCTTTTGCAAAGCAGATTCTGTATGAACCTGGTCCAGGCCCTCCAGGCGATTGGTGTTCTTAAAACCCCTGGGTGATACATCTTCCAGAAGAACATATTCACTCTTGATCCCCTTCAGCGTATAAGATTTAGCACCGAATTTCACCTCCACACCGGCATCACGATACATTTGTTCCATTTCGGGAACATATATATTATACATATTGCGCTCTATCTCAAAGATATTATTTTTTTCCATCATCACCTGAAACATTTCTAACTGATGTGGCACCTTCAACATATACGACAAAGACTTCTCTTTGCCATCTGTAATACACATGAAAGATTCATATTTCATATATTTTTCTTATTGCTATTTAGCACTTCTTTTATTACCATCCAGTTCGACCTCAAAATTCAATCGTAACATGATCGTTGCATAGTTTTCACCCACTGCCACTCCGCTGCCGATCTTGAAACTTTTGATTTTTGAGAATCCCTTAACCGACTCTTTCAGCACGTCCACAAATAGTTCAGCTTGTACCCAGTCGGGCACTTTGCTGGCAATTGGATCTGTATTTGCATCGGCAGACATATTTTGTATATTTATTCAACAATTATTGTTAATTTCCCACTCGTCGCGGTTGTTACTGCTGTTTCCGGTGCTCGCCAATCGACTTCTAATGATTCTCTCGCTGTCAGGGGTCTATATACTGCTGTAGAAAGCTTTCTGATCTCTCTTTGAAAATCACATAGTCTTACTCTCCTGATGTCTGCTTCTCTTTCGTTATATATTCGATAGCGTCACAGTAAAAAGTGCTTTTACATTTGGCAAACGAGTTTTGTTTCTCTTAGGAGCTATATGTGACGTAAAGTGTAGAGCTTACACAAAGGCATGTTAAACTCCATAAATGTGGAACCATATACAAGGGTATAAAATACAACCACTATACTATTATATTTTGGAGCCGGTTATTTATTCTATTATATTCTCTTTTGTGTTTTGTTTTGGTTAGCTGTTTCCAGCTCAAAAGCTTTTAAGAAAGCTCAGCTGCCTCAGTCTTTCCCCTGAATATTACTTATCTAGTTTTAGACCATTGACTATTTACTTCCTTATATGGACATTGCCTGATTGATAAATTCTATTTAAATCAGAACCCAAGTGCAAACACGAATATTGTTTCATTAATACATCGTCAATTGCGTTATCTTTGCACAAAATAATAACTGGTCAGGCATTCATTTAAAAAATCCACTTTGCAATTCTTACTCAATATAACTGATAGTGTCGAAATAAAATAAGCAAATATCGATCGCTTGGCATGTGTATAGTAAATTATAATTCATCAAAGGCTCCACGGTTTAGCAACCAAGGCATAATGATTTGGATATGTTTTCTATAGCGTGGATTGGAGTAAAGCAACATTTTAAAATCGTTGCCATCTGTGGAATCGCTAAGAAAGTTCTCAAAGCTGGCAGTTTCCGTGGGATCAACCAAAACGGCACCCATTACACCTGTCGCAGTCAGGTAACCTGATTGAAAAAAATTGTTTGTTATGAAAAACACATACAAAAAATAAAAGTTGTATGTTTTTCTTACCCCAGAAGCCATATTTAAGGAGCGTTAAGTGCATTTCTCGGAGTGTAGGCACATGTTTTGAATACTTAAGTATCTTTAGATTTTCAACTAGGCATTCATGATAAAATTTGATATAATAATCAAATTTAGTCAACTTATCCTCGAGTTTTGTAGATGACAACAGGAAATAGTACAAATCCTGTGCTACTGTCCCAAATTTGGGTATTTGAAAGTCCACAAGACAAATCTCTTTGATTTTTCCAAATGAATCATGGGAGAACATCATATTATTACTCCAAAAATCACCATGGTTCAGTGCATTGAATTCATTTGGATCAATTTTACTCATTTTAAATGATTGATCGGTAATCTTCGGCCTCATTTCTTTCTGTTGGAGCAAAATTTAGATGCAGATTATTAATTGTTTTGTCACCGCTATAATAATACATTACGTACAACTTGGTTAATATATTCCTCGTTGCCCTCGTACAATTTACAGCATTTAAGAAAGCTCTGTGACAAATTGTTATTCGTTTCAATCATCATGGGACGCAGTTCTTCCTTATAGAAGCCAATCGTAAGCTGATCTGGATAGGGACCCTTAGTGGTCACACGTACCGCAGAGGCGGCATGCCACATCGACAGTTTTCGCAGGGCAACTTCAGTGTGTGCCTGATCCAAACCATCCATGCGGTTTGTGTTTTTGAAGCCTTTGGGTGCCAGATCCTCCAGCAGTATATAATCAGATTTCGCGCCCTTCAATTCGTATGCCTTGGCTCCAAATTGAACTTTAACACATGCATCACGATAGATTTGCTCCAACTCGGGCACAACTGTTTTGTACATATTAAACTCTGCCTCAAAGATATTGTTGTTTTCCATCATCTTTTTGTAAATCTCCAAATCATGCGGCAATTTAAGCATATACGACACAGACTTTTCCTTGCCGTCTATACAGAGGGATAAGTGGTTCATAAAAAGTGATAAGATATAGTTTGTAAAATGACTCACCTTCCAATTCGACTCCAATACTGACACGCAACATGACCGTCGCATAGTTTTCACCTGCTGCCGTTCCACCTGAGGCCTTGAAGCTCTTGATCTTGGAGAATCCCTTGACCGATTCCTTTAGCACATCCACAAATAGTTCGGCTTGTACCCAGTCGGGCACTTTGCTGGCAGTTTGATCAGTTTTTGCATCAGTCGCCATTTTGAGCTATTAAATAAATTACCCGTCGAGTTGTTAACAATTGACGCAGTTCTGTTGTGCGTAGTGAACAGCGCGTTTCTAACATCTATCAAGCTCTCACATTATTTATATATACACGCGCTCCCTCATAATTCACAAAGTAATAGTAAATATTTACTATCTGAAAACCAAATAAAAAAATGATTAAGAGACAAATTACTACAAAAACTACCAAAGCTTTTTGGGGCTCTCTGAAATCATGAATATGAATGTGTAATGAGTATTCAAAAAGCTTCCCAATTGGCTGTTTGTGTTCTTACTGCTCTCAGAGCTTAAATAGTTGTTCAGAGCAACAAGTAAAATGCTCATTGCCTTTTATAGTTATTATTTGAAATGTTGTGAAATACGTATATTTATAATCTACGATGATTATATTGATTATTTGTTAATTTAAAACTCTGAATCCATTAAAAATGGGTAAAAAAGTGTATAATGGTTATGTACAAATATATTTAACATAAAGAAGAAAGCATTTCTGACCCCATTGTGTTTATATATTTCCGTCTGTCCGACCGTTTCTATGATCACTAAGAATTTATCCATAGCATCAAGATTAAATAAGAAGATCGAATCAGTTCGGTCTTGAAAATCAAAAGTGCGCTGCATTTTTTTTAATTCTGCTCAGTTAATGTTCTTTCTATAAGAAATGAGTGCGCTAAAGTATAATATTTTTTAAAAAAAATTTGCCAACAAAAACTAATATATATTCAATATTGGTTCAGGGTATATCGTTGTCGAGCTCACTCGTTTGTTTAGTTGGCTTCTGATCGCGAATATTTATCTCTACATTCATTGTTAACTGGTGTATTAAGATGTGTTTTCCTTTGTTTAATTTTTTATTTATTTATGTTATGTGTATGTGTACTTATTTGTATGATTTGTTTAGTAAACATATGTTTGTTTTATGGAATAACTATTGTTTTACACATATACTCCTTAAGTCGAAATATGACAAAATATGAATACTATATATACAGCTTGCTAATTGATTTATAAACTATTACTACTTTTTTATTTTAAGAGATATTTGAAACAAATTCACCAGTTTTTATTTTTTGGATTGGCTTAATTTTTGATTAATAATCAGATTAAGTATTAGTTCTGACCATATAAATTTCTAAGCTCCAAATAGGATAGCTTTTGAAGAGGTAAAATTTTATATAAACTAGTCCCCGGATGTAGTAATTTTACTTGTTGGTCGAGACTGAAGAGTACCCCGGATATTTTAATATAATGGCTAACGATGGCGGTTATATTTGGATTAATAGTTTCCGCTCATATTTTAATCTTAGTCTGTTTATTTTAAGGATCATAAAGATAACTTAAGAAAAAATAAATGTAATACTTTCTATTCTTTTTTATTTTTATTAAAACAATATAAAATAATACATTCAATAAAACTTCAAATAACAATGATGAAATAAAAATGAATTTTGCATTTTCTTTATCTTTAAATAAGTTTAATGTATTTTGCTTATGATTATTTTGCTACTATTATACTATTACCGTTTTCAAACGTTATCAGCTCCAAAGAGTCAACAAAGCTCTCCAGACCTACGCTTTTCCGAAAATATTATCTATACATTTCTTAATCTTCGATATTTTTTTATTTTACTGATATTGGCGAAGAAAAAACACTTATAATATTATAAATTTTAAATTTCATGACTATCTTTATAGTTCATCAAAGGCTCCTCGATTTAACAACCAAGGCATAATGATTTTGATATGTTTTCTATAGCGTGGATTGGAGTAAAGCAACATTTTAAAATCGTTGCCTTCTGTGGAATCGCTGAGAAAGTTCTCAAAGCTGGCAGTTTCCGTGGGATCAACCAAAACGGCACCCATTACACCTGTCGCAGTCAGGTAACCTGGTTTAAAATTGTAAAGGTTACTGAAAGCATGCACAAAAAAATAATTGTATGTTTTTCTTACCCCAGAAGCCATATTTAAGGAGCGTTAAGTGCATTTCTCGGAGTGTAGGCACATGTTTTGAATACTTAAGTATCTTTAGATTTTCAACTAGGCATTCATGATAAAATTTTATATAATAATCAAATTTAGCGATCTTGTCCTCGAGTTTTGTAGATGACAAGAGGAGATAGTACAAATCCTGTGCTACTGTCCCAAATTTGGGTATTTGAAAGTCCACAAGACAAATCTCTTTGATTTTGCCAAATGAATCATGGGAGAACATCATATTATTACTCCAAAAATCACCATGGTTCAGTGCATTGAACTCATTTGGATCAATTTTACTAATATTGATCAATTCATCGGTAATCTTTGGCTGCATCTTTTTCTATGGACAAAGAAATATATTAAAAATAGCGATGATTTTATAAACATTTAATGATGCGTTTCTTACTACTTGGTCAATATATTCCTCGTTGTCCTCGTACAACTTACAGCATTTAAGGAAGTTCTGTGACAAATTGTTATTCATCTCAGTCAATATTGAACGCATTTCCTCCTTATAGAAGCCATTCTTAAGCTGATCTGGATAGGGACCCTTAGTGGTCACACGCACCGCAGAGGCGGCATGCCACATCGACAGTTTTCGCAGGGCAACTTCAGTGTGTGCCTGATCCAAACCCTCTATGCGGTTGGTGTTTTTGAAGCCTTTGGGTGCTAGATCCTCCAGAAGTATATAATCAGATTTCGCGCCCTTCAACTCGTATGCCTTGGCTCCAAATTGAACTTCAACACCAGCATCACGATAGATTTGCTCCAACTCGGGCACAACTGTTTTGTACATATTAAACTCTGCCTCAAAGATATTGTTGCTTTCCATCATCTTTTTGTAAATCTCCATATCATGTGGCAATTTAAGCATATACGACACAGACTTTTCCTTGCCGTCTATACAGAGGGATAAGTGGTTCATAAAAAGTGATAAGATATAGTTTGCAAAATGACTCACCTTCCAATTCGACTCCAATACTGACACGCAACATGATCGTTGCATAGTTTTCACCTGCTGCCGTTCCACCTGAGGCCTTGAAGCTCTTGATCTTGGAGAATCCCTTGACCGATTTCTTTAGCACATCCACAAATAGTTCGGCTTGTACCCAGTCGGGCACTTTGCTGGCAGTTTGATCAGTTTTTGCATCAGTCGCCATTTTGAGCTATTAAATAAATTACCCGTCGAGTTGTTAACAATTGACGCAGTTGTGTTTAGCGTAGTGAACAGCGCGTTTCTAATAACTATCAAGCTTTCGTGCTGCATTTATAATAATTGCACCCGTAAGCCAGCAACTAATGATAACTAGCGACAAACTAATACAAGTACAACACTACTACTACAAGCTCGAGAGCCCTCTCTAAAAAAAAGTACAAATATGCCAAGGTTCTTCCGAATATTCAGAAAGCTTTTTTCTTGTGTAATTGAGTTCAACGAATTCTCTTACGACTCTCAGAGCTTCATAACTAGGTTCAATGGCCTTATACAGTAATATTCTTTTTCTTGATTATTGAAAATGTGAAACACGTCTGTTTTTAAGTCATTATCATTGTAGATTATTGTAGACATAGAACTGTGCTTTAAGTACCTTTGATATTATTCTAATTTAGTTGTACAATTTTGTTATTATTCGGTGTTTTAATGAACATTTCATATATGCATTTTTTAACAAATTAAAGAACGTAGTCGATGTTATTTGTATTGTATAAGCCCTATCAACACAAGTTGACAATGCAACTAATATTTTACTGAATTAAACGCGAAACGATAAATTGCGTACCTTATTTTTAGTTGCAACGTTGCAGCCAGAGACCAATCTGGCAAACTGTATTGTAAAGGATATTTTCACTATCTCGTAATTCAAAGTTATTAAAATAATTTTTCCTCAGTGTGAGATGTTACATTTAATTTTCGGGTTTTTTTTATTATATATATAAAAGAGAATAAATAAAAAGTCAGTTGATTGTTATGAAACTTTTATTTACGATTTGTTGATTTACTGATTAGGATTAAGAAGTGTGTCTAAAAAATTGCCCACCAGCCTTCTAAACATACAATTATTTATTTATTAATTTAATTTAATCATAGCAGTTCTTTTAATTTAATTTTCCATTTGAACTATTGTTAATGATTAGTTATTACTTTGAATGCGGGGCTGGAGAGCTCCGCGATTCTGCAGCCAAGGCAGGATAACTTTTACGTGCTCCTTGAAGACCTTACCAGAAAATAGGAGAGTTCTAAATGCGTCTCCCTCGGGCGTATCGGAAAATAGATTATCAAAACTAGCTGTATCAGTAGGTTCCAACGCACTGGCTGCCAAAACACCAAAAGTCGTCATATACCCTGTAAATTATAAATATAATTATATAACGTATTTCATAGAGCTGCGTAAATGAACACTTACCCCAAATGCCTTTCTGTAGAAGTGCTGTGTGTATATCAACTAGACTGGGAAGCTTTTTAGTGTAATTTAATATCTTCAGATGTTTTATCAGCTGATCGTAGTACTGCTTTACAAAGTAATCGAATTTATTTACTTTGAGCTCCAGTTGGGGAGATGATATCAGGAAATAAAGCAAGTCAAAAGCAACGTTGCTATAGTTACACATCTGATAGTCGACCAGATACGAATCCAGCAGTTGGCCTGTATTTTGATCATAGCGGAACATCATATTGCTGAGCCAGCAATCGCCATGATTCAAAACATTGAACTCATTAGGATTGACTGCGCCGGCTTGCACAATGTTTTCCATAATTTGACCACCCAAATTTTTGATGTCCTCGTAGTACACCTCATGTCCCTCAATTGTTTTTAGGGCCTGAAGCACGTAGTGTACAATTTCGTCGGTCATTTTACTTATCACACGCTTGCCATCTTCATTTAAAATGCTCTCCGACATATGTTTGGGATAGGGGCCAATTGTTGCTACCCGAACAACCGATGCTGCGTGCCACTGAGCCAGTTTCGTGAGCACAGCTAGAGTATGCTCCTCATCGAGGCCTGCTTGACGATTAACAGGCTTAAAACCCATTGGCTTCAGATCCTCTAGCAGCACATGTTCATATGGAATATCCAGCTTATAGCACTTGGCACCAAACTCAATCTCATGGCCAACAGCCCGGTAAAGCCGCTTCAGCTCCTCTACATATACGGTGAATACTTCCCTTTCAATATCAAATATGCTATACTTGGCTTTTCCATAGGTATCCTGGTATGTCTCCGAGGCATGTGAAATTTTCAGCATGTACGTTATGGATTTAGTTGTGTTATCTGTATAGATTACAATTACGTTAAAAATAGTCTTATCAATTGAATACTCCGGTTGCTCACCTTTCAGTTGCACCTTCAACTCGATTCGCAGCATAACCGTTGCGTAATTATCGCCAGGTTTTGTTCCGGGTACGGCTTTAAACTCTGTTATTGCCACGAAATTTTCAAGTGTTTCTTTCAGCAGTTTCTCAAAAAGTTCGGCTTTTAGCCAGCCTGGAAATTTAATCCTCGAATCATTTGCTTGTTGATTTGTCGACGTCATTTTTGCTTATTGTTCTTGAAGTATAAACAAAATAATTGTAGTTGTATGCAGCGTTGATTCCATATAAGAACTGTTGAGCTTTGCCCAAATAACCGGAATATATACAAATATCTTGTCATAAACTTAAAGCTCTTGCAGCTTTCTTTATTTTTCACTATTTCGTTATTATTTGGTGATATTTCGATGCTGCAGTCGAATCGGTTGTGGTCAATTGAATTTATCGCAAAAGTTTTGCAATTTATAATTTTGGCAATGCCAATCGAAAAATATATTTAATTGAATGTTAATTTTAATCCATTATGATGTTGCAACAAATTTGGTGAAGTTTTGATAGAAACATTAAGTACCCATCAGGTGAAAAAGTTTATTTAGTTGTTTGCATTATTATTTTTATTTTAATCTATTTATTAGTACTTCTAATGCGACATTGGAGAGCACCACGATTTTGTAGCCAAGGAAGAACAACCTTAATGTGCTCCTTGTAGACATTGCTACAAAATAAGAGAGTTCTCAATTGATCTCCCTCAGGCGTCTCGGCATATAAATTATCTAAGCTGGCTATTTCAGTGGGTTCCAACAAACAGCCAGCCATTACACCGCAAGCTGCCAAAAATCCTGTAAAAGGAGAATTATTAGAGATCTGCTACAGTAGGATTGAATGTACAAAACTAGAAAACTTACCCCAAATGCCAGCATTGAGCAAGGTTGTGTGTATATCAATTAGTCTTGGTAGGGTTTTAGTGTAATTCAACAGTTTCAGATGTTTTATGAGCTGATCATAGTACTGCTTTACAAAGTAATCGAATTTGCTCACTTTAAGCTCCAGTTGGGGCGAGGATATCAGTAAATACATCAAATCAATGGCGACGCTGCCATATTTAGACAGTTGATAGTCGACAAAATAGGATTCTAGTAATTTGCCTGAGTTTGAATCATAATGGAACATTAAATTGGGCAGCCAGAAATCACCGTGATTCAACACATTGAACCCATTCGGATCAACAGCGCCGACATCCAGAACATTTTCTGTTATGTGACCCTCCATGTTTATCAAATCCTCAAAGTACGCTTCGTGGCCTTCAATTGTGGCAAAGGACTTGAGCAAGTACTTCAACCTATCATCGGACATTTTACATATTAAGTCTTTTCCATCCTCATTGAAAATGCCCTCCGATATATGTTTAGGATATGGACCCATTGTGGCAACCCGGACTGCCGAGGCTGCATGCCACTGAGCCAGTTTTGTGAGCACATCCAGGGTATGCTCCTCATCGAGGCATGCCTGACGATTAGCGGGTTGAAATCCTTTGGGTCTTAGATCCTCTAGCAGCACATGTTCATTTGGAATGTCCAACTTGTAGCACCTGGCGCCAAACTCAATTTCTAGGCCAACATTCCGATAAAGCTGTGTGAGCTCAGGAACATATATCATGAACATCTCTCGTTCCATATCAAAGATGCTAAATTTATTCTTTCCAAAGGCTTCTTTATATGCCTCCGTTTCTTGTGGAATTTTCAGCATGTATGTAGTGGATTCTGTTGTGTTATCTGCATAGATAATAATTTAAGTACAAAATCCCTATTAATTCAACTTGCACTTACCTTTCAGTTCCACAACTATTATAATTCGCAGCACCACCGTGGCATAATTATCGCCAGGTTGTGTGCCGGGCACCGCCGTAAACTCTTTTATGGCCTTGAAATCTTTAAAGCTATCTTTTAGTACGTTTTCAAAAAGATCTGCCTTCAGCCACTTCGGTATCTTAATACTCGTATCAAATACAGTTTCTGGTGCTTTTGGCGACATAATTGCTAAAGACTCTTTAAAATTTAGTCGTAGTCACAGTGATCGTTAAAGTAGAGTAGAGATATTAAAAAAAAGGCACCAGTTTATATACAAATATTTTGGAGCTAAAAGCTCTTCGAGCTTTCGGCTATCATTGAAATATTATCATTATTTATGGGTGTTCCTTTCGTATAATCTAGTAACGCAATTGTAATTATAAAAACCATCTCAAAATCTTATTCTTTCTTATCGCATTTTAAGGTGATTTGCAATTTTACAAAACTGCGAATGCTGCTTAGAAAAACTAATATTATTATTTAATTTTGATTGTAATAATTTTTAACTGGGTGTTTATTTTTATGTTAAAAAATACAATGCTTATTAAAATCTATGTAAAAAAATTTAATAACTATGTTACTTTTTAGTTCAAATAAATAGAACATCATTAGAATTGATTTTAAGACAACAGGAATACTCTGAAAATAATCGTATAAGTTTCGCATTAAGGACGTTTAATTTTTTCACAAGATACTCACAGTAGAGTTTGAATTGGTAATTAAATTTCACGATTTCGGTTAACAGGATATGGTCTAATTCTGTTTCGTATTTGTCCACCTGAAAGTGTACGAGATGTAAAAAATCACCATCACGATTGGATTAATCTTAACATTTTTTCAACATAAATATTGCGCTCTACCTCAAAAAAAACCGTTAAAAACGTTTCATTTGTAGGAACAGCCAAACCATTCAAAATATAGCGAAATATGTAATATGATGTTGTATATCAGTATAAAATTATATCATTATTCATCGATTTTACTCATAACTTTGGCCTTAAATCTCATGAATTGGACGGATTTATTCAAAACATCCAAAAATATTTCGGCCTACGCCCTATTTTGGGATTTAGTAGCTGAATCCTTCATTTTTGTCGTTGGATATATGGTTAATCTCTAAATATTGTTTAAAGAGTGTTTCTCTTTTTTGTTTCGGCATTAACGGATGAGTTTCTAATGCCTCTCGATTGCTGTTTTTTATTAAAACAACTTTAGATGTTCATAATTTAAATGCAATGTAAGATAATCTAAAAATGTTCTCTTTTATACTCTGTCTTGTCTTCTCGCCGTTCCATATTATACTCTTTGCCAGAATAAATCTGTTAACGCTCTCAAAAAAAAAAAGCTTGAATAATAACAATCAAAATGCACTCTTGTTAATCAGTTTCTCAACGAATTTGAACAGCAAAACAAAAATAGATCGGTTAATTGGAAGTCTTATTAAAAAATTATTTTCAATGAGTTGTTAATTATTTCATAATATATATAAATTAAAATTAAACTCAAATAAAATCCAACATTGCGTCAACAAAATTATATTAAATACATTGCTTATCATATAGTTTATTACAATTCTCAATTACATACTAAAATACATATGACATATAATTGTGCATATCAGGTTCCTTTTTTAGTTTATGTAACCCCTTTCAATAAGCCAGGGTAGAATGAGTTTTATTTGCTTGACATAGCTGGGATTCGATAGCATTTGACGCTTGAAGTTCATTGCTGTCTCCGAGTCGCCCATAAAGTTTTCAATGTTGGAATCCGGGCTAGGAGGGTATAGGGTGACGGGCAGCATTCGCTGAGCGCATACAAATGCTGCAAATGTGACAATTGTCAAAAAAAAAAAAATATATATGATTGAATCAGCAATTATTCCATTTACGTAATATGATAATTGTTTAAAACACGCACCCCAGAGACCATATTTTCTTAGATTGCTATGCAATTCAGCCAGTGTGGGCACTTTGGAGTCATATTTTAAAAGGTGCAGATGCGCCACAAGCTCGTGATGATAATACTCTATGAAATCGTCGAATTTGTCCAATTTAACGTGTATGTTTGGTGTCGTCATCAACAGACAGAATAAATCTTGAGCTGGTGTGCCATATTTCGGTAATTGAAAGTCCACAAAACATATGTCATCTATATCGCCAGAGGTCAATTTGAAAAGGAAATTGTTACACCAGAAATCGCCGTGATTGAGCACACAAAATTCGGATTTATCAATCCGACCAAATTCCATATACAAGTCTGTCATGCGATCTGTGTAATTGGTCTGAAATATATATTGGATATAGATATAGTTTTAATCTAAAATAATGTAACCCCTCATAATAACTTACTATTAATTGCTGGTGTCCCGGATCCAATTTGTACTGATTCAGGCACTCTAAAAATGGCACATTAAATGTTAGATTTGCTTGTTCTATCCACTTGTAGCACTCGGGATTCATGTAGCTTTTCTGATATGTTTCCTCGTAGTCTCCAAGCTCTGTCACTCTTTGAGCGGACGCCGCATGCCACTGAGCCAATTTTTTCAGCACTGCTTTAACTTCGGTTTGTCCCAGCCCCAACATGCGCTCTAAATTGATGTACCCCTTGGGGCGGAGATCCTCCATCAATATGTAATCGGAGTTGAAGTGCTTTTCACTGAACTTAAAATGCTCTGGCTTAAATCGAACCGTTAGATTTGTGTGCCTAGTATAGAGCTCCTCCAGTTCGGGTATGAGACGATCATACATGTCAGACTCTGTTACGAAAAAGTCATGGAAATCGTGCTCAACGCCACTATCATGCTCCAATGGAATTTTCAATATATAACTTATCTTTTTGCTGCTCTTATCTGCGGATAAATACATATGTAATTTCATACAAATCGGATACTGCTCTCTTTCATGCATGACTCACCTTTCAGCAGCATTTCGATGCCAATGCGCAGCACAATTGTCAAATAGTTTTCACCCCCGCTGATCGCTGCGTTGCACTCAAACTTTTCGATACTTTCAAAATCATTGTGAATATGTTTAAGCAGATCACTAAAAATCTGTTGATTAACCCAACCGGGTGCGTTGATAGTTGACATTTGATGTGTATAAATCACCAAGTTGCGATCACGTTTTACGCTGTCAGATTCGTGATTCCAACTGAACAAAAGCTCTGCCTCTTCACATATAATAGTTAAATTGAGAAAAGCTTACGCGCTTTGCAATTTTCTGAGATATTCGCTTTAAGTCTAATAGTTGTATTTAAGGCTAAGCAAATACCTACAAAGTCTTTATATTAATTGTCTTTTTTATGTAGATACAGTCACAATCTTTTTTACACCTGCATAGATATTTTATTGCTTCGCAGTTGTTGACGCTTTCACTTTTTTAAGTTACACAAAGTAAAATACAAAGTTATTTCAGCAACGTTTAGTAACAATAGATATTGAGGCTAGAAGCAAACGCTTAGTCTTTTCACATCACAACAAGATTAATAATAAACAAAATCTATTAGCGAGAGTTGTGCGAATCGACTGAATAACTGCAGCAGCAGAATGAAAGAACGCTCTTTATCAATAAAGAGAGAGAGAGAGAGAGAGAGATAGCGAGAGCGACAGCGCGAGAGAGGGAGAGAGTGTGTGTGTGTGAGATAGAGAGAGACAGTGGACAGTGTGCATATAGAATTTTAACAAACAATAAGCAATTTAAATGATGCGTCGGCAAAATGTGTTAACAATTTATTTAGACTAAATGTTATTTGCTGCTGCAGTTATGATCCTAACATTTTGGAAATAAAAATGTAAATCGTAACGTATGGAAAAAAAAGCTGTTTACTTCATGGTGGACTTTTCTAAAATTTGTCTAAAAAAATTAATAAAATTAGTACTTACATTTGAGAGGATTCCCACTGAATTACTTTGACTCTAAAGGAGACAAGTGCAAAACAGTATTATACCTATCGATAAAGCTAATTTAATTACAATATTCTGTATTTTTTATTAAAAATAAAAGTTTGAATTTTTACTTTCCTTTAAAACATAGAATATTTATAACGAAAAATAATTTCTAAATTTAAAATTTCTAAATTTAAAATAATTTCTGTGATAGTTTCTATTGCTGAAGTAGCAAATCTTGTCTAAATTGTGACTAGTGCAAATACCACTAAGCTTATAATACAATAAATCCATTCAATAAATATCGCTGATCTAATCTCACAACTCCAATTGTTTATTGATAATTTCAGAATACGTATATTCCATGGAATGTTTCATTATGGCTTCAATTCTATTTTAGTTTGCGGCTTGGGCTTGCGATGTTTGGCCGCAAGCAGGTAAAGCTTCTCCAACATGCTATTAGCCAGGGCTGCAGTCATAGCATACACATGGATGGCACCCGACTCAAAGACTTTGGCAGCAACACCGGCTGAGCTCTTTTCCACATAGTAGATAAATTTATCGCTACCCTCAGCCCTACCGTTGCCCAGCAGATAGGTTCTGAATTGCGGGAGCTCTTCGATGGAAATGTCCCACGGAAATTGTACAGTGTGTACCATGTGGGAATGTAAAACATTACACTGAGCCAGAGCTGTAGGCGCCTTTTCTTCGAGAATGTTGCCCAAAAGATTGCTTTGAGTCTCTGCAAGAATTGCGTTGTTGCGCGCATTGATGATAAGTATGCTGCCATCGTGCCAGATCCAAGCTATCTGCCCGTTATCGAAGTGCATTTGCAGCACTTGAATATTGCTGTCGTACACAGCATTTTCCTTCAAGGCCAGCTGCAGCAGGTCCAGACCACAATTCATATCCACCGTTGCATACACATTAACATTCTGCATTTCGATCCGAAGATTGATGTGGTCGCTATTCCGCTGGGTTTGTGGACGCAGGATGCGAAGGAGCTGGAGTCGTGGATTTTGATAGGGGGGCAATGGAGGCATTAGCAGACAACGGTTTAAGTTTACAATATGGTCAGTAGATTCGGTGATGCAACTGCTATTAATGGATTTTCCCGGGGATCGCGTAGCCCCAGCAGTATTTTGCATATTCTCGTCGATGACTTCTTGAAAGTTATCCAAGGTATCAGATTGTTCGACTTTGCCAATTGCTAGACTGTCAATTTGGGATTTGTGGCTAACTGTGCTCACACTTGGCAGTTCTAACTGCTTACTGTGAGTGATCTGCGCAAAATCAACTTCTGGTGAATTTGTTATTGATTTAATTTTCCTTCGTGACTCGATTGATGCATCCCAATTGCCTAATTGCAGTAGGCACTTGTTTTCAGTCTTTTGTATTTCAGTCTGCTTGCTCTGCTGCTGTACTGTATTGCCAATATAGTCCATATCTTTAATTGAAACCATGTTTGTTTGCCCTTCATAATTAATAGTTATGACATATGCTGGTTTCACGTCTAAAGGATGCACAGCATCAGCTATTGATTCCTCCTCTATTGATTCTTCTTCGCTTATTGTCTCTCTGCATTTGTCTGTCGGCGATTCTTTAATCATATTTAGACCCTTTACCGAACGGCCCATTTCCAGCAGATCCATATATTCCTCGATGTTACTATTTGATGGCATTTGTATTGCCATCGATTCAAAAATATTTCCTATATTGTCATTATATTTCTGGATATTGTCATCTTTCTGGATACTGTTTTGACTATAGGGTTTCTCGTAAGACATTGCATAAGTTTCTGGCTTTTCGGTGTGCATTTCCGACTCCAATAGCCAAGCGACGGCCTGGTTCTGCTCATCCTCATAGCTAAGTTTCGACACATTTGGCTTCACTGTGTAGGATGGATAAGATATCACTGGGATGTTCTCCTTGTTTTGGCATTGTATATTTCCAGGCTGGTTCAATGGCCAGCAAAGGGGACCGCCCTTTTTATAATCCTCGTATAAATTCCAGATGTCCTCTGATGTGGGTAAACATTCCACATTGGAATCTTTAGTAGTCGAAATGGACTTACTGTTGTGATCGCAAGTATGCTCAGCTGGCGACTCAGGCTGATTGAAACTTTCCGTAACATCATTCGACTGTGGATTGTTTAGACGCGAGAGCCTTAATTGGGGTATCTCCAAGGGGGTCGGCAAATCAAAATTAAAGTTAAAGTTGAAACCTGCATTGTCTGTGCTTAACCCATAGGGCAGCCACTGCTCCAGGTTGCTCAAGCTTGTAACGCTAGAAAAAAATTAGTGTTAAGCTAAGTTATCGTTTAAGTTTACTGCTTACTGCGCTCCAGATTCTAGTGGCGTTTTCTTCATTTCTGCTTCCGGTATTAGGTTTCCTTTTTATGAGTGCTTGTGCATGTGTTTGCCCTTTTTGCTCATAAAATCATTTGATACTTACAAGTGTTGAAAAAGGTCTAGAACTGCATTAAGTATTGCTTAAATACCGTTAAGAATACATACTTTTATATATTCGGCTCACAATTTTTGTTATCGCTCGAGTTAAGAAAGCGATTGCTATCAACATCGTTCGCTTTTTTTTTTATCGATTTCCATAAAAATGAATATTTTTAGAAGTGGCGCTCTATCGATAGGCAGCCGATTTTTTCTGAAGACAAGAATTTATTGCTTCATAACTGATAACTACTACTTAAACTATACTTAAACTCGTTCGCTTTCCGTACAAATTAAACCTAAGTGTGTTAAAAACGTGGACAAGAAATAATTTAAAAGTATTTATTTGGCTATGGTTTCGATGATTTCGACATAGAATTAACGCTTAACGCTATGCATGTAAACATGCCGTCTTAGCTTATCCGGCCGGGCAAAATCCTTGGCACAGAAAGTGCACTGATAGGGTCGCTCACCGGTATGCTTGCGGCGATGGACCTTCAGTTCGTAGTGCACGGTGAAGGACATATCGCAGAGATCACATTTAAATGGCTTTTCGCCGTTGTGACGCCGCATGTGTATGCTGAGCTTATTCGGGGTAAGCGACTCCAGGCCGCACAGCGAGCAGAGATACTTCTTGCCGGGATTCTTTTTCGCCACATGCATGTCCCGAATGTGCTTGTCCAAGCTGGGCTGTACCACAAACGAGCGCCAGCAGTGTGGACACTGGTATCGGAAACGTCGGCTTCGCTTTGCCGCAACGGCCGTCTGACTAGATGATGACTTGGGATGCAGAATGCTCATGTGTTGCTCCAAATTTTCACGCCACATAAATTTGTAGCCGCAACGCGAACACTTTAATTTCTTTTCTTCGTTAAGACACTGTGTGCGTAGATGATGCTCCAGCATGGTCTGAAATGGCGACGTTTTTAATAAAAATTACTTTACCATATCATTTACCCACCTTATCGACTGTCTTGTAAATGCAATGCTCACAGGAGTGTGGCAGTTTGTCGAAGGTGTGCAACGAATACTGATGTTCACTCATGTCGCGTCTTCGCAGGAAGCTCATCTCACAGAGATCGCACCGATAAGATCGGCTTGCAGTAGTACTCGTAGGTTCCTCATCACTCTCGTCCGTTTCATCTAGCTGTAGCTCGAATCCCTCCTCGGTGCTTATCATATAGTTTGATATCTGCTCACCGTGCGCCTGCATCGAGTTGTGTCGCCGGAGATCAGCAATGCTAATAAACTGCATGTCGCACAACTTGCAGACAATCGTCTTTGTACCGGATGGCTTGGCGGCATCCGCCAGCAGTGTCTCTGCGAGAGGCAGATCCTCCCCACTAAAGCCGTGACGTTGCACATGCTTGTGCAACAGCGCCGGACGATAGAATGTGCGCGTGCACCAACGGCAGGGCAGCAGCTCGTTGTGGACATCGTGGTGCATTAACTTGTGCTTCGTCACGGCGCTCTTGTCCTGAAAACTGCGCGAGCACTGATCACACGGATACGTCTCCTGCTGTAATTGAAATAATTTTAATAGAATAATTAGCGGTTAAAACATTTAGCTATATATGTATACAATTTGAACTCAATAACGTCGCTTGGACTACCTTGTTTTTGTGCTCGACAAGATGCGCACGTAGATTGCGTCGCCAGAAGAAGCGCTGTGGACACTTATCGCACATGAAACGCTTCAGGGTGTTCTGGCACAATTTGTGCGTATGGTGGTCCAGCAGTTGGGCGCTCAGAAAACGAGAGTCACATCGCTGGCAGACGTGCGGCGCCTCCAGCCAGGTATGATGCTGCCGATGATGCTCGTGCAATTGATATTTGCGTGGCCAGACCGCATCGGCGGAGTCGCACAGTTCGCACGCATACGAATGCCGCTGCACAACATCCGCTTCGCCGTCGCTGTCCGTGTCCGAGCTGTCCAGATTCATCTCATAGCGTGCCTCATTTGTTATGGAATAGTAGCGTCCGAGCAAGCCCACCTTGAGATCATGAAATATGCGTCGCTTCAAGCCCACAACTGTGGACTCTACGGCTGTTTTATAGAAGCCCTCGGCAATGCGCTCAATCGGCTCGCCATGAGCATCAAATGTAAAGTCTGTGGGATGGGCCTTAAGATGATCGCGCAGTTCGCGCAACTTGATGAATATGCGCAGACAGATCATGCACTGAATCGCCTTGGAACCGTTCGGCCGGCAGCGATTTAAATCAAAGCCCTTGACGCGACGATCAATGCGCGAGGGCTTCGACATGGCAGTGACATCTGCTGCATATCTGGAAGATGTTGCCTCATCCTCGTCCTCATCGGAATCCCCGTACTCCTTGTGCTCGTTGTGCTTGTGCTTGATGAAACTCACAATGTATTTGAACGACTTGTCACACTGATCGCACTTGTAGTAATTGTCGGCACTGGAACTGTCTGCATCTTCTTCATCCGGTAAGCTGCGCAAAAGGGAAATCAATTAGTTAATGTTTGATACCGATTTAACTAAACTATTAACCTACTTGATTTCTTTGATGATGCTGTGCACCAGGGAATCTGTGTTGGTCGGTTTAGAACGCTGAGACGGTGATCCTAGTATAGTATTAGTTTGCTCTGAACTAGAACCGCTTTTTCTAATGGGTCTAGGCTCTGCTGGACGCTGGCTAGAAGCGTGCGTCTTTTGCTTGTGCTTGATCAGCAGCATTATGTATTCGTAGGATTTGTCGCATTGATCGCACTTGTAGTAGTTATCCTCAGATCCGCTTTCCAAGCTTAAATCGTTTAAAGACATTGATTATTTTTTTTAGATTCATAAATATTACCACTTCAAAAATACTACTTACTCTGCCTCGCTGCTGCGTGTTGTTGCACTAGAATTCTTGATTACATCGTTTAGGAATGGTTTAATGCCATCAGTCTTTTCACTCTCCACTGCTGCTTGATTTTTGGTTTGGCTGCGTTTTGGACTGTGATCTCGTCGCTTGTGCCTAAATAGATTCGTTACATATTTAAACACCTTATCGCACTTATTGCACTTATGCATCGTCGCCAGTTTTGTGTATGCAATCCGCCGCTTCTTGAGCGGCATATCATCATCGTCGCTAGCATCATCTTCTAGGTTCTTTTTAATTAGCGGATCAATCGAGCTGACTAAATCTGTTTGGGGCTCGACTGGTTCGGATGTCGCCTCCATTTTAATTGTGACGCCCTCAATCTCTAGCAATTGAATGGGTGTCTCTCGCAGGCACTCCAACGTGCCAGTTTCAGTGTCCTCCGATAGAGATTCTTTTTGCAGCTTGAGCAGCCAAAGCTCGTGCGTTTCTCTCGCCTGCAACACTAAGTCATATGCGTTCTCTAATCTGTGCGCACAGTTGCGACAAATCCATGGCGGCAGCTTTTCTGCTTGATCCACAGAGACCTAAAAACATCTTATTAAAAAAATGCTTTTCATATCAATTTGATGGGGGTTGCAAATTTTGGGGAGGACTTGTGCGCACCTCAAGTTTTGTTAGCTCCAGCAGCAAGTGATTAAATGTTTTCTGCGCGTATTTATCAACTGGCCTCTCGATCGAGAAGCGTCCATCTGCGCCACCGCAGATTCTACACGTTCTTGTCATCGCACAGCTCAGTTTCAAAGTGAGTAATTTAATTTTTAATTCCAATAGCGCTTGGACAGACGTCAATCAATTGGTCAAATACACAAAACAAAGTGTCTGTTTTTAGTGTGTACACACTGCCACACAAAACAGCTGTTTAGCTGGACAGATGTGCCAAATGCTTATCGATATGTTTGTTAAATCGATTTGTTGTGTTTTTACAATATTTGTTTTGCGTTATCATTTTACACATTGTAATGATTTGCATTAAACGAAAAATACTTAAAAAGCTATAAACAAACATGTTGCCGGCGAATGTTTGTCGCACGTGTGCGTTGCAAGATGACAATTTGTTGGCGCTGACAACGCGGAGTGAGAAATACACAAAGAAAAGTATTTGCGACATGCTGCACGAATTAACACAAAATGATGTTTGTTTTAACATTTTTTTTTTATATATATTGGTCTTTTTAATTTTTACAAGCATTATTTTACAGCCGCTGCTTGAGCATACAGATGATAAGCTGCCGCAGCATTTATGCGGCCAATGCTTGAGCCAGTTGGAAGCTGCCTATACGTTTGTGCTACAGGCCCGCGAGGCGCAGGAGCAACTATTGCTGCAGCTACGCAAAGGATTGCAGACACAGTGTCTGGACGAAACTCCCATCGATATAAGCATTGAACACATAAAAATGGAAGCAGACATGGACCTATATGCGGATACGGCCGACACAGTCGATACTAAGTTGGAAGAGAAGCAGGGGAAGCAGGTTGCATTGAAATGCCAGGTGGAAACTGATAGCGATAGCAGTCAGGAAAATGTGAAGGAGTAAGTATTAAGCTGTGGGTAAACTGTAGCTAATATTTCCCCCATTATCTAGCTTTGACTTTGAGGTCAATACACCGCAGCTGCGGCGCAGTGCTCGGCGACCCAAGTTGAGCACAGAAAGCGATGAGTCAACGTAAGCCGTAGAAAACATTTAGATATAAACAAAATATGAGTAATATTAATTTACTACCCAGCTCTGAGAAGGTGAAACCGGCGCCTGTTAAGCGTGGACGCGGGCGTCCCGCACGTCTGGCCAAGAGGAAGACGACCACCAACGAGGATGGTCGGCATGTGTGCGAGGTGTGCGGCAAGACATTCTCCTGGTATCGCGACATGCAGCGCCATGCGCGCATCCACTTTGAGCAGGCGGGTTTTGTGTGCGAGCACTGCGGCAAAAAGTTTCTGCGCAAGGACAAGTACATGACCCATCTGCGATCGCACAAAAAGCAGATGGTCACAGACAGACTGGTACTGCCACGGAGCATCGAATGGCGCTACGCGGAGCGTCTATACAGCTCCGGCAGATTAATGCGTGTCGAGTGCAAGCTGTGCGGGTTGAGCTGCCAGCGCATTCAGGAGTTGCGCGAACACTTGGCGATTCACGTTCGCATTGAAACATTGTCGAACCTCAGCCTAGACAACGATGTCATACAGGAGCAGTTTTCCGACCAATTAGATTTGCAGCAAATCAAGGAACAGGTGTGCACAGAAATTGCCAAAGGTCGCGAACAATTAGAGAATTACGGCACCGTGGTGAATTTTTACGGCTATGAGCTGTACCTTAGCGACTCAGATGATGAGGAGGAGGATGAAGAGCTGCCTGCCAAATATCAATGTCGGCGCTGTGATGTCAACTTTGCACGCAAGCATCAATTCATGCATCACACGATCGAGGAGCATACCGACAGAAGTGAGCCTCCTTTGGAACGCTGTAATATTTGTCAAATTGGCTTTGTATGCCCCAAGCTGCTTGAACAGCATCAGCGCACGCAGTGCCTCAATCCTCTGAAGCGCTATAGCTGTGAGAATTGTCCTGGCAAGTTTATTTGGCTACAAAATCTAAAGCAGCATGCATGCTGCGCACTGAAACAGGATCTGCAACAGGAACTACAGCATCGGCATCAGGAGCAGCAACAGGCACCTCATCGCCAGATCCAATGTTGCCTGTGCAATGAGCAACCCAGTAGCATGGCTGCACTACGCTCTCATTTACTTATTCATTGCGATGGACACACGGACGTAGATCCAGACAAGCAGTCTGCCTTCTTTCGCACCTATTACCAAGATGACGGCGCCAGTAGCCTGTCGGATATCAGAACACGAATCGCTAGCGACTTTGACGCGCAGCTTTATGGAAAATATTTCAATGCGTGCACGGATAGCGGACAGGAACTGGACTTCAACGACTCCGATAAGGAGTGGAGCGATGCCCCAGCACTGCACAGCTGTGCCGTGTGTGGCGAGAGTAGAATCCGCCTTGATCAGCTGCTTCAGCATCAGCAGAGCCAACACTTTGAGTTGGCGGGAAGACTGCCTCATGTCTGCTTAGATTGTGGATTGGGCTATGTGGCCGAGTCACTGCTGCAGCAGCATCGTCGTCGCATCTGCGCCAAGCTGCATGCCAAGTACATGTGTCCACATTGCAACCAGCGCTTCTATTGGCATTCCAACTATGAGCGGCACGTTCAGGTGCTACATCCAGCGGAAAGTCAGCAGGAGCAAGAGAAGAGCAAGCTGCAGTGCAGCGAGTGCGATAAGGTAAACTGAAGCTTACGTTGAGATTGAGATCGGTTATATATCTGAGCATATCTTGCAGATTTTCATATGGCCCAAGGATTTGACACGCCACAAGCGCATGCATCAGTCACAGGTGCAGTTCGAATGCGCCCACTGCGATCGCAAGTTCCATCGCAAGGATGGCCTCAAGTCACACATGCGGATGCACGGCGAACAGCCGACGTCATCTATCGGTGAGCAGCTGCAGCGCATGCCGATGGTCTTGAGCCAGCTCTGTCGCCCCAATGGCTGCAAGCAGATCAAGTGCATGATTTGCCTCTCTCAGCACACAAAGATCTCCGATTTGCGGACACATTTGATTAGCCATCAGTTGACGCTGTGTTTGGCCGAGGAGCGCGGCATCACAAACATTTGTCGTGATCTCTACCCGGAGCTGAACCCGCCGTTGGATCACCAGGCATTGACCAAACGCATTCAGCGTGATCTGGTCAATGGTCTGGAGCTAGAAAGATTCGTTTCGATAACCAACGAGGCGGTCATCGAACTTAGTTTGGACAGCAGCGAAACGGACACTGATTCGGATTGTGCAACAGAAACCGAACGGATCAGCAAGAAACGCTGTTACAGCTGTGAACTGTGCCAGGTGCAAGTAACGCGCAAACATCAGCTCTATGCCCACCAGCTGGAGCAGCACACGTGGCACCAAACGACCCACGTCTGTAGCCATTGCCAGGCGAGATTCGTCAATGAGCAGCTGCTGGAACATCACTATCGCACCCTCTGCCGCAATGCACAGCGGCGTTTCCTGTGTCGCAAGTGTCCGTTGCGCTTTCGCTGGCGCGATAATCTTAAGCTGCACAATGGTGTGGCGCATCAAGAGCAAGGGAATGTTGAACAGCACTCCAATGTGGACATTCAGTTGCGTATGCTGCCCGTGGTTAGCTACGACTGTGTCGAGTGCAAGCGTAGCTTCAAAATGCAAAAGGATCTCACACGGCACACATTGATGCATGCTCAGGAGTCGAGCATATATCGGTGTCGCTGGTGCGCTCGCCGCTTCTATCGTGAGGCGAATCTGCTGCAGCACATCGAGCGACATGGCATAAGCGCCGACCAACTGCCCTATGCGGAGGCCCTACTCAATGCCTGCCGTCATCCGAACGGCCCGAAGTGCATCCAATGTCGCGTTTGTGATTTAACTTTTGGCAGCATTGCGGCACTGCGTTCGCATCTGCAATCGTCGCCCGTTGGGACTCATCATCCGATTGAGTCCATGGCGAACTATTCAATCACCAATCAGCTGGGCTACGAGCTGCACTTGGACGACTCCGAAACAGATGAGGAAGTTAAGCCAGCGGGGACTCCGGGGCATTATACGTGCGGGATGTGTCAGCTGCGCTGTGTGCGCAAGTTTGAGCTGCATCAGCATCAGCAGGCCATGCATCGTCTGGAGCGCATTGCCGACGGCTGCGATCTGTGCATCTTCAAGAGCGTTTCACCCGATCTGATTGCCTATCATCGGCGTGTGCTGTGCGAGAACACGGAGAAGCAATTCAAGTGCTCGAAATGCAGCTACATGTTTATGTGGGAATCGAATCTGGTGCAGCACATGCAACTGCAGCATCCAAGCAGCGAGGAGTCGACAACAAAAACAAAATCACTCATGGTCGTTCCCGACATTGCCAACGTTGAGTGCCAGATCTTCCAGTGTGGCCAGTGTCCTAGTAAATACAATCGCAAAGATCGCCTCACGGCCCATGTGAAAAAGTGTCACACAGCTGGCGCAACTGCGTCAACCAAGTTGCCAGCAGTTGCCAAGCAGCAGAAGAGTTTCCTCTGCGCCTTCTGCGGCAAGGCGGTGAGCTCGTCCTCCAATTTAATCATACACATACGTCGCCACACTGGAGAGAAGCCGTTTAAGTGTGATTACTGCGACATGGCCTTTCCGCGCTCTTCTGATCTCCAGTGCCATCGACGCACCCACACCGGCGAACGGCCCCACATCTGCACCGTCTGTAAGAAGGGTTTCGCTCGCTCCTACAAGCTGCAGCAGCATATGCGCATCCACAACGGTGAACGGCCCTACAAGTGCACCTTCTGCGACAAGAGCTTCACCCAGTCCAATGACCTGACCCTCCACATCCGACGTCACACGGGCGAGCGACCTTATCAGTGCAATACATGCGGCGAGCGATTCATTCAGGGCACGGCGCTCAAGAACCATCGACTGCAGAATCGCCACTATGAGACGGAAGTCGATCAATCAAAAGATGATTAACTTAAGCTAAAGTTATGTATTTAAAATAAAAATAACAACATTATGCACATGCATCGTGTAAGTTGAACTTTTCTGTTTGTATTTTAATTTAAATTCAAGCTTTTATAAAGATATCAATGTATTAGCAATTCGTTTTGATTTATCGAAGCTGGCGAAAATAATATAGTCTAATCGATAATTCAAAAATTAAATATTAAATAAAATGGCAAACAAAAATTAATAATCCCATTGGTTCACATAAAAATGCCTGCAGCTTTCTCATTAGATGTTTTTTCCATTAGTATGTCGCTTGTGTGTAAACATTTTAAATATATATTTGCATACATTTTTATGTTTTTGAAGCATCTGCACAAAAATAATAGTTACCATGTTTACAAAATCAAACCGTCAAAGGTAAGCTCATTCCATACTAGTACGATCGATAGGCATCGCAGCAGCAGCAATCGCCGAAAAGTACTCATAATGCCAAAGTACCGTTGTCATGGTTACACTAAAGGCAAAACAAAGCAGGCCGGTCGCTAATACTCAGCTGAGAACAAAAAATATCATCTTCGGCAAAAAGGCCAAAGAATTATAAATGGTTATAAGAACACACACCGATACAAGTTAAATTCAAATCATAATAAGTGCACATTTAAAGGTATTTTGTTTAGCGTTTTAAATTCCTTCTGTTAGTATTGACGCAGCATGATCAAATCTAAAAGGCAGTCACATGCATTGACTGACACCCATCGTGGAAGCGTCAGCGTCAGCGGCAATGCCAGCGCCAACTCAATGGAACACACTTTCTGTGTGGTCCTACATGTCGTTGAAGGTGAGTGCCTCAGATGACAATGGTCCATGAAATCTTTAACACTTTTATTCCATAGCTATCAATTTCTATGGCCGTGAGATGAGAGAGGGCGAGCGAAGGGAGCAAATTGTCATGACGGCTGCCCTTAATACGGTGGACTTTGAGATTAAGGGGACACCGTCCAGCACAGCTGAAACGATAGTCTTCAATAGCAACTGCATCTGGGAGTGTGATATGGCCGGCATCAAGCGCATAAAGACGGACCATCGTCCGGTGAAGGTCATCTTTCGCTGCTGCAACAACTCGGAACGCAAGACAATTGGCACCCTGCTGCTGCCACTGCGTGGTTTGCCCATCATCGGTGTTGGGGGCAACAATAGTCCGGATCAGCTAAAAATGTTCTGGCACAAGCTAATTTGCCTCAACCGTGAGTTTCGCTCTCATAAGCCGGAGGTCCATATGGTTCTTGCCATAATCAAAAAGTCGCTCCTGCACACCAAGGATTTCAAGCATCTGATGGCGTTTAACACAGTGAGCATGCACCTACACGATTTTTCCATTAGTCTTTATTTGCTAGTGTTTGTTATTATCTGGAAATATAGGAAAAACCAGCACGAACGCCGCCCCTGAAAGCTCCCGAAAAATCAATTACATCCAACATGTTAGAATCGCAGGTAGGTCAGTGATGATAAATATATATAATTACAAAAATTTTCATTTAAAACAAAAAACCAAAAAAAATGAACAAATTTCATAGAATAATATCGATAATCTTAATTTGTAATAATATCAGTTTCAAAAAGTGAAACCCAAAGTAGATTTCCAGGTCAAAATTTCATTTCATATATGTTTAATTTTTGTTGAATATTTTATATACATATAGGCAAATATCTATGTGCAACAGTTGCTGCAAATAGGTTTGGTGCAGGTGGGCAATAATCCGCAGGTCGATTGTGATATCATAGAAGTGGATCTGCAATTCCAGCAGATAAGGAACGTCAACAAATTCGTCAGCTCGCTCGTTAAATGCAAGGAGGACAAGTTGACCAATATTCAAATAATATTCGATTTTCTCGGCAATGTTACAAAGATTGATCTAAGGTTGAACAAATCGGATTCCTATGAAATCTGTGATTTTTTTGGAATGCGTTTCAAGTCTTCGCTGAGCAGCTTACGTTTATATTTCCAGCGTATATTCTATTTGCCTATTAATATTAACATTAATGGCACATCCATAGGTGAGTGAGACAGGCTTGCGTCCACTTCTATTTTACTTAATATATCTTATTGCTTTTAGCCAACTATCGCATTGACTTTAGTAAATTACTTCCATCGGATGATTACTTCGCCAAGAATCCCAAATATGTGCACAGCGGTAGTTTTGCCTTTGAGCGTTTTGGTCGCCTGGCCAGTGCACGTGAGCTGAAGCCGATTATGGACTTCACCTTTACGGTTGACGTACTAAAAGTCAGCGGTGACCAGAAGGACCAGCAGCCCGACGAGCAGCAACCGGTGCAGCAGCAGAAGCAATTCGATTTGCAGGCCGTTTGCAGCAAGGCTATCATACACAAAGTGCCTGAGGGTCGGGTGCAAGTGTACATGACCGATTTGCAGCCCAATTCCAAAAAGCATTATGCATCTGAATTAGCCTCAGTGTATAGCTTGAATGTGGGTGCCGAGCTGTCTGCCTCGGAAGAGTCTATCTCAGAGTCACATTCCATTTGTCGCAGAAAGTTTACTCGGCTTTTGGCGAATAATCCTAGTCAGAATGATGCAATGCAGCTCTGCAATGATCAAGAGTGTGCCTCAAATCAAACGACTCGCGGGTTATCGCCGAGCCTTGAGCATGTAAACATAAACTTGCCAAATGTTGACTTCGTAAATTTACCCGAAGAGATTAGTTTCAACTCAGAGATGTCAGATTCGTATGCTACTGTGAAAGAACCAAAGACGTTGAGAACCAACTCAGTTGCTGTTGTGAAAAGGCAACAAACCGAAAAAACAGCGAAAAACGAAAATAGTTTTAATAATTTCGAATATATTGGATCAGATAATGAAAAACCTAATTTGAACGTGGATGAAACAACAACTCCATTTAATCTACACGAAGAAATTCAGCTAAACCCGCCGCCGCTGCCCAAAATGAAAAGAAAGGCAACATTTAATAATGGTGAACCTTTTGAGAGTAATGATGATTCCTGGTCCCAATTAGAAAAGGAATGTGAAATGTTACCACCACCTCAAGAGGCTAAGCATGTGCATAATCAGAGAGTAATTAAGTCTGAAGCAATTCAAAACGAGTCAGATGAAATGGACTTAAACCATCCAGAGACAAACCCAACCAAACTTATCGAAACAAAAACTACAAAATGTATTAAAATATTATCAGATAATAAAGAGTCTTTAGAGAGAGCCTTTAGAAAAGAAGACTTTGAACAACTTGAAGACATAATAGACAATGATGTAAATCATCGAAATAGATTTATGCCTTCTTTGGATAAAGGAGAGGAGACCGTCGAAAAGCCAAGAAAAAGGATTGTGGTCGTTACAACTTTAAATGAAGATTCAGTAACAGAGGGTGAGGAGCCGATACAATTCATAAAAACGACACCAAATAAATGCAAAAATAAAGCAAGCAAAAATAAGCAATTATCTCAAGCGGAAACTAAAGTTTTTGATAAAGTGTTAACCAAAAAAATCACTAGGACTGCCATGTCAAAAAATGATCTCTCGCTATGTGCTCGCTGGGTGCAGGTAAGCAAGGAGCAGACCAAAGCCTTACAGGGAACGGAAATGTATATTGACGCCACGTGTAGAGTGGAGCCTGGTTCAATCTCTAACGGCGAACAAAGCTCAGCAGAGAGTTGCCCTCGCCCAAGACAGAGAACCAATATTAAATGTAGTTCGGAATTAGACTCAAGTTTGAGTGGTTGCTTCATAGAGAATACACAATTTCATCACAGAAAACTGAAACGACAAGAAAATCAGCTTCGAACAGAACCTGTGGAAATTTTGCTTTCTACTGATCTGGATTCCATAGATCTTGGGGTAGACAATTTAGTTGGAAAGAAATCAAAAACATCTTTGCAAGATTTTTTGAATGCAGAGGCAGCAACAAAGATGACAGCCAACAAATATGACCGACTAAACCAGCTGCAATTCCTTAAGGTAGCTCCAGATGCAGAGTCAAGTGATTTGGAGTATTCTATACAGGCAAGGAAACACTTGAAGAAGCGCACAACTAAAGCAACTGCTCTCAATCATTCAAATAAAGATTTAATCGGCAATCTTTGCTCCACCGCTAAAAAAAATAGATCTGAAGTGGAAACTGATGCTCAAACGAATTTAGAAGAGGCAGCTAAAGTTCACACCAAGTCCGTGAATCAAGTAACCAATATGGATGTCAGCGATAATCCTAGTGAGCAGCAATGTGAAGTATGGCAGCAGCAGCCGTTGAGGAAACTCAATAGCCATTTTGGCAAGGCAGCAGATTATGTGTCCAAATTCAGTCAGATGGAGCAGCACATATCAGTGCTGGAACAACACATCCGTGATTTTGAGAGTCGTACACTGAAAATGCTGGAGAAGAATTCCAAGCTCACGTTGGAGAAGATGGAGCTGAAGGAGCGCGTGCTTCGCATGGAGCTGCATATCGAACAGCTGGGCCAGCAGGGCTGCCATGGCGAGGATCTGCAGCAGCTGCTCAACGAGCTACGTGCACAGAGCGAGTGCTGCCTAAACATGTCCAAGGCCAGGGATCAGTACAAGAGACAGTGTCGGCGGAGTGCCAAGCAGGTGCTCGCTTTGAAACTGGCCCTGTATGAGAAGAATGTGCCGGACGAGTACCAGAAACTGTCAGAAGGGTGAGCAAGCCATTGCTTCTTCAACTATCTGCATTCCCTACCAATGCATTCCTCATTTCAGTGGACTTGATCTCAAGACCGTGCTCACCCAGGATGCTGTTGACTTTGAGCGTGAATTTGGACGATATCGTCACACCAATGAAGAGCTCAGTTTTTCCGAATCCGGCGACTCACCGGTCTTATCCCTGCTCAATGAATTTCTACTCGGTTCCTCCAGTCATGCTGTGCACCAGCATAAACCTGCCAATCCCACGGAGAGCTCTCGCATGCATTAGTTCCATTAAAATTAAAAAAAAATCTGTGATGTCTACAAATATTTTATATAATAATTTTTTGGATTTCAATTAGTTTTTTTTTTTTTTGTTGTTGTGTGATTCAAATTTATGTTTTATATTTAAATTGAACTATTTTTAAATGAGCTTGTCTGATGTATTGGCTTAAGATTGACTAAGAGACAAGTTAATTTAAGTCATTTTTGGGTCGCCACTTCTCATCCATATCCTCAAGAATCTGATCTGGGGAGTCAACAACCCATTCATCATTGTACCTGCCGAGAAAACCAGAATTTTGTGTTTGTGTTCTTAGGTGACTTGAATGCAGCTCTATAAAGATGATCCTTATTTAATAATTTATTTTTATTCCATATTAAGCATTTATTTATCATTGTGTGCTTGTTATATAGATAAACAAAATTAAATTGAATTAAGCTTTATATTTAAAGGGGTACAAATGTAATTTTTTGCAGAACTTAATTATTTTTATTAATTAGCGCTAAGGAACTGGGAGTTACACCAACTGGGCACCTACGCGTACAAAGTGGGGCAACTTGTTAAGCGGTGCAGAGTACTCCATGAGCCATACGGGACCCTTGTGAATGGCATTGGTGTTGCCATCTGTCCATTCGCCCTCGGGCAGGTAAATGTCCCGATTTGTGGCGCCTTCCACAACAACAGGTGCCGCAATAATGTCATCACCCAGCAAAAACTCTGCAAGAATTAGAAGAAGTGATTTTCACATAGTGGACATAGTCATGGTGAAGATGTGGGTCAACGTTACCATCGTAGATGCTCTGCGCAACTGCATCATTGGGCGAAATCCACCAGAGTGGCGCATTCACGGGCTCTCCAGTTTCCGTGGCACGCTTGAACATCTTCATAATGTACGGCGTATAATCCGCATGGAGCTTTGCGAAGGTTTTGCTAATCTCGATGGCCTCCTCGTCAAAAGTCCAGGGCACAAACGAGAACTGCAGACTGGGCATAAAGACGTTAGCTTGCAGCCAGCGCAAGAAGAGCTCCTTACTCGGCGGCTTCTCATTGTAGCCATTGCCGCCAATCATGTCCGGCAGCACAAATGGATAGCCATTCAGATTCATCTGCAGCAGGGATGTGATTAGTGTTACCAGACCATTGTTCCAGCCCCATTCGGAGTCCTTGTCAACGATGCGCACAAAGATGGGCAAGTCCTGAGTGTTCTGGGCGGAGCGCACCTCAATCATGTTCCCAAAGGCAGCCACCGTGCGCACATAGTCTGTGGTGATTTGTAGTGGCGTCAGATTTGCATCACCCTGCAGCACTGCATCCGTGGGCACCCAACTGGACTCGCCGGCATCGAACTTGAAGCTGTCGATGCCATCCTCCGTCTGCAGACGCTTCACCCGCGTGGTGAACCAATCACGCACTTCCACCTTGGTAAAGTCCAGATAGGCAGCATCCTTAGGCACACTGTTCCACCACTGGGTATCAGCGCTGTCTTTGTGATCCAGCACCAGATATCCCTGCTCCTTGGCCGTCTTGTAGATGGCCGTGCAGTTGTTGTTAATGAACGGATGAATCCAGAGTGTAACGCGGAAGCCCAGCTCCTTCAGGTCATCCGTCAGTTTCTTGGCATCAGGGAACTTATTCTTACGGAATGTGAGAGCACCATAGCAATCCTCCCAATCGTCGTCAATCTCCAGCTGGCTGTTCTCAAAGCCATTATCCAGAATTTGCTGGGCAAAATCGCGGACAACCTCGTCGGTGACCTCAGCCTTGTACAGTGCCCAGGTGGACCAAACTGGATGCTTAACCATACGCTCATCCGGATATCCAGTGGGTTTGCCAAACATCGTCTGCACCGCATACATGTGGGCCGCCTTGGCATCCTTGGCAAAGACCAGATGGTAGCTAAACTTGGCCGAGGACAAGCGAGTCTCATAGGGTAAAGCACTCAAGGCGCTAATGCACAACTGATCCTCCCAGCCGGCAGCATTTTGATCAATGAACAATGGCGTCGTGTTGTCCACGTAGAGGAAAAAGCCCTCGCTATTAAGCCAGTAGCGTTCTGCAACACCCATGTTGCCCAGTTCCTTGGGCACATAGGAGAAGTTACTATAGTGCTGTCGCTCCACGGGCCAATAATGCTGCTTCTGCTCGGCGCCGCCGTACCAATGGACGCGACCCATCTGCAGTGCCACGCAATCCCTAGGCTGAGTGCCCTTCACCACCTTATCACGCGACACGCGGACATGAGTGAGTCCACTTGTGGATTTCACCAAGGTGAACTCGATGGTGGTAATGCCATTGCTCAGCTCAAAGCTGCCCTTGGATGTGGCCACCAGATCAGCGTTGCTCTCGAAATTATCCAATGTGATCGTCTGCAGCGAGCGGCTGCCCTTCATCAGCTCATACTGGAGCTTTGTGCCACGCCTCAATCTCAGATAGACGTCGCTGTTATCAAACTTGTAGCGCTGCTCTCGGGTTTGGCAGCCTTCGACAGCTGCCCACAGACTGCAAGCGAGGATTAGCGAAACACTTGCGATTCCGAGGTGCATTTTGAGTAGACTATTGCATGAGCTGCAGCAGCGGTGCTCTTTTATAGCCACTCCATGAGCAGGGAGCGTGAATCAGATACACAAATAAAGCTCTTGACCATTGTCAACTGTTCTACTATTCACTGGCGCGGCACTCTATGCCAGAACTGATAAGCAACCTGATAATGAGTCTCTCAATTACTATAATTCCGTATTTTAAAATCGTTGGTTAGCTGATTTCGAGTGAGACTCAAATTCAATATGAGGTACTCGAAATTGTTGCAATCTTTTTTTTATTATTTTTAAATGTTGAATTGGTTTGTTTTTTTTAAATTGACTAATGCTTGTTGTAATTATCTAATCTATGAAAAACCTAAAATCATTGTTTAACTTTGAAACAGTTACATTATTTTTTTTTATTATTTGAAGTGGATTGGTACTGCCTGTCAAATTAAATAGTTAAGTTTACTGCAACTATCTATCAGAAGGAAGAACATTAATTAAGGGTTGATAAAATACACACTTCAAAATTAACACCTTAAATCAGGCACTGTTCACCTGGTATTTTTTCAGTTAACTAATCATCAATAGAAGTCGGCCGAAACGAACTGCGAAATAATTTGATACCAAAAAGTATCTGATAAAAATTGCAACGGAATAGAATAATCTGTAAAGAATGCTCCTAGTAATCTACCTTCCAAGTATAGATTTAAAACGACGTCAGAATTTTGAAATTTTTTGTGAGTACACCGGAAAAAATTGTATATAATGTTTCCTAGTAATCTACCTTTTAAATTTGAGAATTTTCATCTTAAATTGAGTGAGATATAATACCAAATCAGAATAAATTAAAAAAAAACACCAATAATAATAATGACATATTTTATTAGAAACTTTTTTTTCTTACTACTAGGATAATACATTTTTTTTTTTTAATTATTTACAACAATCTGAATAATTAAAATGCATATCATAAATAAATCGCAGCAGTTGTTTTAAATGTTGATATGTTTTTCTAGTGTCCTCGCACAAAAACCAAAAAAACAGTAAATTATTTTTGATTTTCGCCTACGCTGATTATGAGTAGCAATTAAATATAAATTCTGCTTAGAACTAATCACATAGGATTCTGCTTACTCAGGCACCAGCTGAGCGCGCTCCTCATCTTCATCCTCATCCTCAACCTCTGGCTGACTACTGGGCAGCTCATTGGACTGCCGCTCATCGTGATACTCGAGAACATTGCTCGGTGATGTGATGTGCGCATTGAACAACTCCACATCCTGCTCCTCATCGCTGTCATCGTCGGCAATGAGCGCCACTCGCGTGTATCGCTCCTCCCTTGACACCCGCCGTCGGTACACCATATTTCCGACCACGCCCATGCCCACCAGTGACACAATCACCGCTATTATCAGCAGTGCAATGCTCCAGTGCATGCTCCGGATCAGATTCGAAGTTTCGTGATGGCCACTCGAAGGATTTGAGATGTCGACAACGGTACTGCGCACCACATACGCAAGGCAGAAGGTCTCGTTAGTCTGGGGCTGGCGACGCAACTGGCTGCTCGGATAGCAGGTGCTGCACTGGGAGTTATTCGGACCGTAGCAGCGCAGACAGCTCTTGTCGCAGCTGGCGCAGATGCGACTATGTCGGGGTGTCAGCAACAAGATGTTCGATTCAACGTCGTCATCATCGCGACGACGACGTCGACGTTCCGCTGCCTGCAGTGGATCATCCGTGTTGGTGAAGCTGCTGCTGCCAATGTATGGACTACTAGTCGCAGAAGCACTCAGTTCACTAAGGGTCACGCCATCATCGAGCTCATCAGCATTTGTTACGGGGTAGAAGTGCTGTGGGCACTCATCGTAGCACAGATCCAGATAGAAGAAGCTTGGCTCCTGGCACTCTGTAGAAATCAGCAAATAGTGAACACAATTAGCTAAGGTTTTTAACGGATAGCATTTTGATATAGGAAACTAGATAGTTACAGCTACATAGATGTGAATCCATTCACCTCCGAAACAGTATTGATAAATGGAGCAAGGAAAATTTATATATATGTTTAGTTAGTAGAGTAATCGAATAGCTAAATGGAAGAAACTACAAATGATAAT
The DNA here is from genome assembly GCA_035042045.1 of Drosophila melanosoma. NCBI lineage: Eukaryota > Metazoa > Arthropoda > Insecta > Diptera > Drosophilidae > Drosophila > Drosophila melanosoma. Next base: position 504,131 of record JAWNLY010000086.1, on the reverse strand, counting down.
TTTGTGAATACAAAACAAAGGCAACAAAAGAATTTAATTAGAATTGTTTGCAACAGTTTTTTTTTCTTTCGATTTTTTTTTTTGTAGATGAAAAGGTTTTGGCTACAGTCAAGTCAGTTCGCTGAAACTCTTCCATTAACAACAAAAATTCAATTACATACAAATATGTATGTATTTAAGCAAGCGCAGTAGTCCAAAAAACATGCTCAAACAATAAGGAAGAATGTCAGTTGGGAGGTGGATGTGCATAAATGTGGAGTACCGAAACCAGTGTTGGAAAGCAAACAAGGCTGCATAGGGTTGGACAGTGTATGGTGTGCGTTTGTTTTAAAATAATGTTAGATAATAGAGTTTACGAACGAATTAAGTGAATCAAATAAGAATGTTAATAATACCACACAGTAGAAATATGTTTGGAATGGGTTATTAACAAAAGATTACACAACACTATTTAAGTACTTTAATTTTTATAATGTGTTGTTGCTAAACTCACCTTGCATTTGAGACATACGAGTGGAAAAATAATTTTGGAACTGTCTAAAATGTTTTTGGACCACATTTTACTTGCTGCGCAGCTTAGAGATCTTTGTTGTTGTTGCATTAAAAGTTTCAATCTTTTTTAATGTAAATAATTATGTCGTTTACGTTTTCAATGTATTTCTTTATTACTCAGATATTTATATTGATAGATATAGTATATATACACAAAACATACATAAAAAATTGTTGATTCTAAATAGCGGGCATCAAATCTCATTTACAATTATAATATTCCACATTTTTGTTCTTATTTCAAATTTTTGTTTCTATTTTTTTTTTACATTTAAAAAGTGTAATTTTCGCACAAATTTAGTATTTTTGTTCCAAAACTGCAATTGTTATTGTTTTTAAATTTAATTTTAATATCTACCCCAGGCCCTAGTACCAGATTTTATTATTATTATATATATATATTTTTTTAAATTTAGTTTCATTTTATTTATTTTATATTTAATATGCACTTATATATTAATTTGGCTTTAATTATTTTGTATTAGGCTTTTTGAAAATTGTTTAAGCATAAGTACCGCAGCCAGCACTGAGAGATTTATCAATTTATCGAAACACAAGTAGAAAATAGATTTGGAAAAACTAATGAAAAACTGTTTGGAAAAGTTTGTTTGCTTAATATTGGTTAGTTATATACTTTAATATATATAATTGCTGCTATTTATGATATAGGCTAGAAGACTTTCAGTTTGCTTCAATTAGGCATATAGAATGGCTAAGTTATAAAAATTTAATTTTAAGTGAGTTTTCTAAGTACAACAAATCAAATAAATCAAAAGAAAAACAGAATTTTAAAATCATTAATATGGCTAACCAAATTAATATTTATTTATTTTTTAATTTATTTATTGTTTACGATATGGTTATTCATTTCAACAGAATGCATCAAACGACAACTAAATATTTGAAGACAATTAAAATTTGTACCGAGTTCAAAGTATTGAAATTATATCCAATGATATGTGACGTAATTTAATAAAAAAAAAAAACTGAAAAATTGTGCTTTGACAGTATTGGTTTTTGCTTATTGCAGTTAATAGAAAGAATTACAAATAATTATTGCACTCGCGTTGCGTTTTGATTTTCTTTTCGATTAAACTTGACTTTTTAATAGAGATGGGCAAATTACGATCTAATTGAGAACTGGACACGTAAAGAAAGCAAAACGAATAAACATGAAATATATAAATCATATTTCGCATATGGGTAACAGTGGGTGTCTCTTTCACGAATCGCGCCCATCTCTAAAGCCAATTACACACCATAAACAAATTTATTTAATATATTGTCAAAAAAAGTGATGAACAACAAATATTGTAACAAAGATATGTTTATGAGTGTTGTAAAATGATTAAATTTTGCTCTGATATGGGTTATAATTAAACTGTAAATATTTATAACTTGTTTGGTTTATAGTTATAGTTTAATAATATTTGCATTTATTATTAGGCCGCACAAAAACTGTATGACTAGAAGTTTGTTGCTTACTTCTGGCTCTTCTTAAACTTGTATTTTTGTGCGCCATTGTTTTTTATTCATAATTTTTTTTATGGGTTTTCGTTAATATTATTTTTTATACTCACTAGAAAATTAGCTAATTATTTTTTTTTTTGTTTTTCTTGAATTGTTTTTGTTCTTCTTTGTTATGTTGCAACTTTTTTCAAAACTGCAGGAACTGTTTCTATATATATATATATATATATATAAATGTTAAATTAATGTTTTTGTTGTTCGAATTATTTATTATTGGTTGCTTGCCTACTTTAAAACTAGACGTAGTCGTACCCTACACCCTAGAATTTCGTTTTTCGTTTACTTTAATTTTTGTTTTTTGATTTTTTAGTTACATTTTAATACAAAAATTTATTTGCTTTGCTTTGACGCCTTAACTCTAAAATTGTATGCATTTTACTGTTGAATTACGAATATTTAATTATTTCTTTTTCGTTACGATTTCAGTTAATCGCATTATTTCATTAAGATATACGTTTAAATTTAAGAAACAGTCTTTTACTATGAACTCTAAACTGTAGTGTTGAAGAATTTTCTTTGCGCGGCATAAGAGAATAATTACAAAAGACAAAGAAAATAAAGCAGATATATATATATATATAAAATGATAAGCAGAAAGTGCTACCCAAACTGTAGCTATTTGGCTGGCCTGGCAATATCTGAAATGCATATATACAAATATGTACATAAATAGACATGTACTAAGCATATGCATATGTAAGAAAATAAGTCGCTGCACTGCAGTCTGCAGAGCATTTCAAAACTTGGACAGTAATTGTGGCAGGCCAATGCATTCGAAACTGTAAGGGCAAAGGCGCAATGCATGCAAAACATGTAAAATGACTTTGGCACAAGGAATTTATATTCCTCACATTAAATGCAAACAAATTAAAAAAAAAAATATGTATAAAAAGAAAAACAAACGAAAACAAACAAATTTAACTAAACTCTCATTAAAATATTACAAAATATTTCAACTTAAAACATTAAATATAATCGTTATTATTAATATTATTTTGTGCGAACCGAATTGGAAGAAACAACCTTCGTTTTTGTTTATCATGTTTATCATGTTTGTTCGTGTTTTTTTTTTATCTTTATCTCTTATGTACCACGCCTAATAATTATGTATATTTCTCTTGTGTGTATAGCTATGCTTATATTTAAATTTAACTACAAAAAGTATTAGTTAATTTATTTTTTGGACTTGCAGTGTTTAATTATGTTTTGTTCTGTTGTCTACTCTTATTATTGATGTTGGTTTTGTTGCTTAATTGTCTATTGTTCAATTGATTTTTGTCAGCTTAGAAAATGCTTAAATTAAGCACAAAATGCTTTTATTTTTTTTTTATGTATATTGTTTGTTTTTGATCAAACTTTAAATTGGAATTGAAGTCTGTTCGCCTTTTTTGTTATGTTTTTACAGTTCTCGGTTTTGCAAAATAGTTTTCTGTTGAATTATCTAATGCATTTTTTGCTGTTGCCGTTGTTGTTGTTGTTGTTGGTGGCGATGGCGTGTTTAAAGTTTAGATAGAAGACTTGTGTTATGAGTAGAAAGATTAAAGACAAACCTAAACATTTCTGATCGTTCCACTTGAGGCACGCGGCAGGGTTGCTGCGATCCTGTGTCATGCCCACCTCGCCCACCTGCAAAATACACAAAAGCAAAACGTGGGGAAAAAATATTACATTTAATATTAATACTTATAATGTGTGATTAATTTTGAATATGAAATATGTAGGTGAGCAAATGTTTTTTGCCGTCTGAGCAAATTGTTCGCATCATATTTAACTACTTGTATATTTTTTAAAGGCTTACATATTAAAAGTTGCAATAATATAAATAAACAAAATATTAAAAATGTTTGAGAAGTGGAAAACATTTAACAATGCTATAATTTGCAAACTTGTAGACTTAGAAAGTAAGAATGTTTTTTTCATTTACAAAAAAATCTGTTTGAACAAAAGAAAATGTAATTAATTTTATACATTTTTAAAATAACATTTTCTGTTGTGTGGAATAAAAAAAAACACACACCTAAGAAACAGTTTCTTAAGAATCTGATTAAAACCCAAAGAGAACTACTTTAAAAATCTGTCTATAATGTGTTGTAGCTTTTCGACCATTTTGTATTCTGTATGTGGCATTGCTTAAGTGGAGTTCAGACTGGTTTCCGATGTGGTTCATTGCATGTTGCCGCAATGTCTGGCATTTTGGGCATTAGGATAGTAAAGTGTGTGTGTGTGTGTGTTTGGAAAGTTGAGTGTGAGTGTGTTTATTTATCGTTGCCCCAACCAAAATATCTGTGTCTATGTCTAGGCTTATGCCTATGTAATGCATCTGTCTCTTTCTACCGCTATCTCTATCTCTGTCTGTAACTTTGACCCTAACAGTACTTTCACATGCAATGCCGTCGCGTGTTGAAAGCAGCAGCAGTAGCAAAAAAAAAAAAAATTAGTTTTTTATGCAAAAAGTTTGCTTACAGCAAGTAGTACAAAAAAGCAAAGGTCAGTGCACTTTTTGTTTGTTATAAGACACACACATGGAAACACACACAAACACACACACCACACACTCGAACACTTTGACTGTCGAAATAGGAAACGAGCAACAATAGACGATAAAAGGTTAAGCAAAAAAAAAGTGCTGCCTTCCAGCTTGCACTGAGTGCGCTTCGAGTGTAAAGCACAACAACAGTTCAAGCAGCACTGGCTCTCAAACTGTGCATGCAAAATTAATATAAATGCATCTAATGCAGCACCTCTGCAGCTGACGGAAGTAAGAGAAAAAAAAATAAAAAAAGAAAAAAAGAAAACGCAACTGACTTCTGCTGCCAACATGAACTTGGCACATTGCCCGTCCGGGCCAGGCCAAGCCAAGACGCAGTGACTTGCCAAAAATTGAATCTGGTAGCAAAACGAGTTTATTCCTATGCTAAATAGTCGGAAAATTTATGAGCAGCACTGTCTTTAAGCTGGCAAAATAGTTAGTGGAACTAAATGGCAACGAAAGTGCCAAGGAGGAGAGTAAGGAACAGAAAAAAAAATAAATTAAAATAAAAATAAAGCATGCCAAACAATAACTCAAATTATAAATCTACCTACACATGGCTATGCAGTTAGCGAAGCGTTGCCAAAAAGCCAGTAAGCCGGAAAGCCTATTGTGGCATGACTAGTTGCGAGGTCTATAAATATATATATATATATATAATATATATATGCATATATATATTATATATATCATTTGCATCATCAGTGATTAAGCTAGCCACATGCAAGCACGCGACGCTGTGCTATCTTGACGTAGACGCAGTTGGACTCGCACACGGACACGGACATTGCCAGTGTCCTCGTCCCCCTCCTCGACATCGCTCTCTGGCATGTCGTTGTAGAAGCACTGCAAAACCAAAAAATTGAAAAAACAAGAAAAAAAGAAAGAAAAACAAAAAGCAAGAAAAAACCTAAACTATATTTCGTTGAAACAGCAATGAAAAACTTTTTAGTGTTGTTGTTAAAAGCAATCAGAAATTTATGAAAATATATAGTTTTCTCCATGAGAGAGCCAAGAAATTCAATATTTTCTCAACTATTAAACAACTTTTTTTTTTACCAGAATTGAGAATTATTTATGGTCTACGTTTAACGCTAAGTCGTGCTCTAAAATATTATCCAATTTACAAGCTATGATGAATTTATTCTTCTTGTTTCTTCTTATCTGAAGAAACATTAATTTATGATTAGTTTTTATTCAATGAAAAAATAAATATTTAGTAATTGCAAACAAACGGTTTATCTTATTAGCATTTCATTATGTTTCGACTACAGTCTGGCTACTCACTATTCTTCTTGCTTTGCTACTCGCTTTGTTACTCGCTTAGCGAGTTATGCCTTGGGCTATGCTTCTCGTTGTGATTTTCGCTTTGCTTCTTACAATGTCATTCACATTGTTACTCGCTTCTTACTAACTTCTCGCTATGCTTTTAGTTATGTTTCTCGCTATGCTTCTCGCTATACTTCTCGCTATGTTTCTCGCTATGCTTCTCGCTATGTATTTCGCTATTTATTTCGCTATGCTTTCAGCTAAACTACTCGTTTTGCTTCTCTTGTTGTTATTTATATGTTTCCCGTAACCCTTGTTGCTCACAATATTCAAATACAATTAAATTGAAGCCTTGTCAATAAATGAAATCAGCACTTGCATTAAAGCCGCAGAACTGACTTTGATGGTAACAATGAACATTCCATTGAATGGGAATGGGAATATATGGATGAAAGGTGGGACATAATTGAACTCACCTGCTGCATATTGCGCCATTGGCCGCTGGCATCGTGCTCGATGTCATTGTGAGCCAAATCGTTGCCGTATATATTGAATTGGCTCTGCTGGTTGTCGTGCGGCTTGTCTTCCGGTTGGGCGGGCACCTCGGTGCCGTAGAGTATCATGTCCCATTGTGTGATTTGCGCTGCAAGGCAACCAAATGAGATTAGACAATTTACATTGGCTGGTATCAAATCAGAAATCAGAAATCAGAAATCAAAATGAAAATGAAAAGCTTTCAAAACAAAAGGCAAACAACGCAAAATACGATTATGCAATGATTTATGAATTGGACAAATTGGACAAGTGAAGAATCGATAAATCTGCCAGATGCTACAAATAAAACAAATGATGTGACAACAGCTAAACACAACTTTCAAGTTGAGCCAGCGTCAAAAACTCAAAATCCAAATGAAAAATGTGCTGCATTTATTTTATGTTTTTGGTTTTTGTTGTTGTTGTTTTTTTTTCCCCAATGCTGACAAGCAACCAACTACTAAAAGTTGCTCTTTGCACTTTACAGTTTGCAGTTTGCAGTTTGCAGTTTTGCAGTTTATAGTTTGATTGATGAAAGCCGGTCAGCTGCTCTCAAATATTCTACAAGAAAATTATAAGAAAAGTTTACAAAAAACAATGCAGTCAAAATTGCTTAATAAGCTGCTGTCAAAAAATTAAATTCTAGTCTATATTAAAGTTTATTAAAGTAGTAGAACTGTTCACATAATAGGAATTTCATAATAATGAGTAAGAAAATATAAAGCTAATCAAAAATATATATTATGAGTAAATCAGATAAGTAAAATTAGAATTTATTTTCAATTTGCAAATTAAGAAAATAAGAAACTTTAGCGCAAATTGAAATTTAATTTGAAATGCAATTTTTTTCGTCTACTGCAAACTAAAAATTCGAAATGCTACTCAAAATTGGTTTTAAATTTTCAGGCTACCATTTTTGCGATAGCTGCTCGGCGCTAATTGCAGACCGCCCTCCTCATCATCGTCCACGTCCTCATCAGCAGCGCTAACATCATCGTCCAGTGGCGCCAAAACCCCGGCGGCGGCCATTAACAGCTGCTGTTTTTTGAGTATACGCTGATCGGGCAAAAAGCTGCTGCCGCCCGCTGGCAGAGCTGGTGGCAGGTCGGCTAATGCGGGAAATGCAGGAAATGCGGAAAAGGCGGGCAATAATTGCGATGGAGGCGGCGGCGCCGAAGGTGATTTTTTGGTATTGCCCGGTCGGCTGTTGCCAACGTTGCCAGCATTGCCCGTTGTGGGCCTAAACAAATCAACCTCAAACTGTTTGCCTTGTTTACGAGGCGATTGTTGCTGCTGCAACTGTTGTTGTTGTTGTTGTTGTTGTTGCTGCTGCTGCACGTTACTATTGGATTTGGATAAGCTGCTGCTCTCGTATGGCTCCAGTTCGGGAAAGATGGCCTGAATCTTCTCATAGTGCTCGAATAATTTGGGTATGCGCGAATCCTGATTGCTGTCCTGCTTCACCTGTTTGGCAGCCTTGACTGGCAAACGTTGTCCCGCTGAGTTGTTGCCTCGATTGTTGTTGTTGTTGTTGTTGTTGTTTTGGTTATTGCTATTGTTGTTGTTGTTATTGTTGTTTATTTCGCCAATAACCTTGCGCGTTTTCTCATCGTAGAACTTTTCACTGGAGCTGACTTTGGTGCGTTGGGTTTGCAAATTGTTGGATTGACCCTTGGACTTGCCACCACCACCACCTCCCCCTCCTCCTCCACCACCTTGCTGCTGCGATATGCGATAGTATTTATTCTTGTTGTTGTTGTTGTTGGCGTTGTTGTTGCTGCTGCTGTTGTTGCTGGCCTGCGTTTGCTCCTTTTTATTGGATTTTCCCTCGTTCGACTTGTTTGCCTTATTTCCCTTGTTGTTGTTGCCCTTGTTATTTCCCTTGTTGTTGTTACCCTTATTATTGCCGTTGTTGTTGTTGTTGTTGCTGGATTTGCCCAATATAACGCCATATGTGGCGGATATTTGCTGATAGCCCTGTTTGGATGAAGGCGGCGGCGGCGGAGGCAACATCAGCAATGGATTGTTGGTCACAAAACTCGATTTATTTGGCGGCATCTTGCCCAGTGCCAATTTGGCGCCACCTGACGGCGAATTGGCGAAATTGTTGGGCGATATGCGAGGATATTGCGGTGAATAGATCTGATGCAAATTGCTTGTGGTGCTCCCAGCTCCACTTCCACTACCACTGCCACTTCCGTTCCCATTGGAATTGGGTGTGGTTGCCTGCTCGGCGCTGCTTGCTCTTGGCACCGATATGGGATCATTGGGATCGATTGTGAGCGTTGTCCCATAGAATATCAACGACCACTCACGCAAAAGGGCGTGGCCTGATTTGTGGTTTTTAGTTTGGGATTTTAGTTGTGAGAGTTGGTGAGTTTGGATGAGTTTTAGTAGTACAAAATTCCACACAGAAAACGCAGCATGTCAAAATTGATTTGGGGTTGATTGCTGTTGTTGTAGTTGCCAAATTACCAGATAATTTTTAATTGTAAAACTTACCCATATAACGTCCCTCGTTGTGGATTTCCAGCTGCCAGTTGCCATGCGGCGATTCTCCCCAGGTGTGCACAGACATGAAGGGCCATTGATTGAAACCGGATCGGGAATTATCATGCATGCTGTGGCGGCATAGAATACCATTATTAATATTAGTAATAGGAATAATTTTACTATTCCTATGATAGTTGCTAGAAGTGTGTCTATGACATCGTAATACACTCGGAAATATTTACTCATATATAAAGGATAATAAAATCATATCTGCAGCACTTCCAATTTATTCCAATGAATTATCTTCTAATATATTTCAATTCTCTTTAGTCAAATTACTCTCAGTTTACTTTTTACTAATTTAAATTTATTTGATTTAAGTTTCTTCTTTACACAAACTGCTTTTTTTTCTTCTTCTGCATATTAAAAAAAAGATTATTTTTTTCTCTTCTCAAACTTCTTTTCTAATGCGGTTTCCAGTATTTTACCTAAATTTTATCTAAGTATTTTTTTTTAAGAAATTAATATATTTAAATACTTCTGCAGAGTTTGTAGACATACGTATGTAATTTGGTTGACCTTCTTATTTTATGATATATATATATATATATTATTTTTTATATTATTTTTTTTGTGCAAAATCCAACATTAATAAATAAAAATAGCCTTTTGATGACTACAATGATTACACCTTGTCAACTTACCGGGATGTTAGCAACGTGACTTTAGTATTCGCCGGTGATTTGAGGTACAGCTGAATATCGCCACGCCGCTGTGAGGTAAGCGTAATCTTGGCCTGCACATGCTCCAGATAGTTGACGGAGAGGCAGTGATTGACGGACAGCTGTAAAGTGATGTGTGTGCGGGGTGGAATGACTCTAAAATGGGGCAAAGTGCATTTATTGAGTATTTTTGAGAATTTATTATATTTTAATTGATGATTCAGTTGTTTTGCTTACTTGTCCACATGTGGCGCGTTGATCTCGCAACGCTGCTGTTCGGGCACCATTTTCCAGTTGCGTGCAACGCGCACCATTTCGGCGGCATCCATGAGACCGTAGCCAAAGGAATGGCTCACACGTCGGCCCACACCGTTGCGCGACCAGCTGGAATCCTTGAGATTTGCCGGCTTAGCGGTGCGCACCACAATGTGCTGCAGATCGCGCCAGGTGAGATTCTGGTTCGATTGCAGCACCAGGGCGGCAATGCCCGCGGCGAGCGGTGCCGAGGCCGAGGTGCCCGTATGCGATACGGTGCATGAGTGATGCAAATCTGTGGTGACCACCTGCTTCTCGCTCTGCCCGCCGCTGCTGTAGGTGGTGGCCAGCGTGGAGCTACATTTCTCCGAATACCACGGCACATGCCCCTCCTCCGTGGCACTCGATATGGATAGTGTCCATATTGAATTCGTATAGCCATCGCAATTGCAATTGTCCATCTCCCTGCCCCCATTGCCCGATGCCCAAATGAAAATGCTGCCCTTGCCACCCCGTCCCTTCGTTGTGCCCTCAATGAAGGCACGCGATGCCAATTCGCCGGGCCCATCCACCGTTTTGCCATCGTCGTCGGGTCCCCACGACGCACTATAGATGTCAATGTGCTGCGGATTGAGCGAGAGCGAACGCGCCTCCACAGCATCGGTCACATCCCCGTCCAGCATCCGCACCCCGCCCACACTTGCCCCATACGCAATGCCCACCGCACAAAACGAGTTGTTCGCTGTGGCAGCCACCTCGCCGGCACACCGGGTTCCATGCCGATTCGAATCGGTCAGGTCGTAGTGCGGCATAGGATCATCATCGTGACTGTTCACATCGTACGACGCCTTCGGGTCCTGTTTTTAGAGTTAACATTTGGGAAATCATTAATGTGAAAACGGCACATTTCTTCGGCCCGCCAAAGATTACGGAGACAAATTTTCTTAATTTTACTATTTTTATACAAATATGGAAAATGTTAAGTTCTAAAATGAACTCTTTACTAAAATAGTAAAAAGGTTCTTGAGGGAATCCATATATGTTCATAGATTTATATCAGTGATAACTAAAGGCTTAATCTACATCTAAACGAGTATTTATAATTTATAGTTAGATCAATTTATTAAAGTTGATTCGGTTTTTTGTAACTAATTTCATTGGGTTAGGAGCATTAGCATATATATTTTCTTTGTTTTAACCAAACAAACAAACAAGTAAGAATGTTGTAGTCGAGTAATATCGTCTACGATATACCCCGAACCCACCCTTTAACAAGTTTTACACTTAGATAAAAGCAGTTTAAGTCATTTCGTATAGCAAGCAAATTCACTGCAGCAAATGCATCGCATATTTTTATTCACAAGCCCAAACTGATCTCTGATTGGCTAAATATGCATGCGATTGTCATGCCATCTCTTTCTCTCAAAGGTTTAATTGCTGCTGGCAGAGATAAGTTCAATATGAGAATATATTTTAGACCATAACTTAAGTGTTTCTTATCCGATCTTGTTTAAAATTGAACAGATGATCAATATAATGCATATGCAAATTATAATAAGAAGATTCTGCTTTTAAAATTGTTTATTTTATTGCTATTGGAAATCGAAATAGACCAATAATCAAGAAATCGTATGCAGTTTCGAAAAAATAAAACAAACTTTATCTGCGCCGGATATAAGATATCCTTTCAAGTCTCTTGTTCTAATAGTCTCTAAGGTCCTCGTGTTCAGACGGACAGGCGGACATGGCTATATCGACTCGTGTGTTTATCTTGATGAAGAATATATATAATTTATGTGGTCGGAGCCTTCGATTCCTTCAGCCTCTCACATACATTTGCACAAAATTATTCTACCCCTTTTGTAAAAAGTTAAGAAACATTTTCTACATTTGCGTAGAGCATTTGCAGACAAGGTTATAATGCCGATTACTTACATAGTTTTGCAATATATCCGGATGATCGGATTCGAGGCCATCATCCAGTATGGTGACTACAACACCTTTGCCAGTTATGCCCTGCTCCCAGGCGGGTATCACATTCATGTCCAGGCCACCGCCGCGATTCTGTGAAACACCCCACTCAATATTGAATGCGTTTACAAGTTTTAGAGTAATGCTTACCAGATACCACATTTGTGCCCACTTGGGATCATTGAAGGGCACCGCATCCACCAGCGACTTGGCCCGCGGCGAGGTGCGCGATGGACGCAATCGAATGAAGTCGCGCTTGGATCGCGATTTGGCCCGCTGCTGCTTGGCCCAATGAACGCGCTCGTCCAAGTCGAGGCGGGTCTGGTGATGTGAGGCGGGCATCAGAGAACGCTTCGACACCTTGTGATGGGCAAAGTGATAATGATCATCGAAGATCTGTAAGCGTAGAGGAAGTACAAAAATATTAGTGCATTTGAAAAAGAAAAACTTTTAAGGATCTTTTATTTGAGTCTGTAAATTTATTAAATTTGAAATTCATTTAATCGATGCTCATTAAATGCAGTAATTAGTTAAAGTCGTAATTTATTTTTTAAACAGAATTAAACCTTAATTAACCATCTTATTTCTAAACATCATTTTTTTTATTTATTTGATTCTCAGTAATAGCAGTACTTAGATAAATTCATAATTTATTTTACAAACAGAATTATAGTTTAATAAAAATCTTGTTTTTACGCATGTTAAAACGCAGTGTGCCTTGTTTAAACGTTTAATTTTTAAATTGTTTTAGTTTATAGTTAAATAATTTCCATTTAACATTTGTACACAGATTTGCCAGTTCAACAAATTTAATAAACTGATTTTTATATAAAAAATATATAAAAATGCACTCGCGAATGAATAAATTGCGTCAGCTTGCGGAAAAGCTTTTTACCCCATCGGAAATAAATCGTTTTAATGAATATCGTCAAGATATTGTTGAGAAATTTTCAAAATTGAGTGCTTATCAGTTTAGACGACCCACAATACCCAAGTGGATGAATCCGCGTTACTTTGCAACGAGTGATTCAAAGAGTAAGAACATTTTGAGATTTGCCAAGACTAAGGTTTGCCACTAATTATGCTTGCAACAATCCACAGAAACCAGCGAAGAATGTTGCAATGAGCGTTTGCCCAATTGCGAAACAAATTGGGATGAACTGCGTCCACCAGGTGAGCCTTATGAGCCACGCGACACACACTACTGGTATCCGGACCCTGAGTTCATGAAGGAGTACGAGGGTAAAGTGATGTGGCCCATTGGAGACGAGTGGAAGGAGCGTCCGAATCCATCGAGTCGCTACTTTCCACCGCAGGATCGCACGTTTAGCACCAAGTTCGTCAATTTCGGTCCGGCACATCCGGCTGCACATGGTGTGCTGCGCATGATCCTTGAACTGGACAACGAGACGGTGCTCTCGGCAGATCCGCACATCGGTCTGCTGCACCGTGGCACCGAGAAGCTCATCGAGTACAAGACCTACACTCAGGCCCTTCCCTACTTCGATCGATTGGACTACGTGTCGTGCATGGCCTGCGAACAGGCCTATGCTTTGGCCGTGGAGAAGCTACTCAACATTGAGATACCCACACGGGCCAAATATATACGGACCCTGTGCGCTGAGCTGATGCGTCTCACGAATCATACGATGGCCGTGGGCACCTCGGTATTGGACTGCGGTGCGATCACTCCACTCTTCTGGCTCTTCGAGGAGCGCGAGAAACTCTACGAGTTCTCCGAGCGTCTGTCGGGTGCTCGCCTGCATGCAGCCTACATCCGACCGGGTGGAGTGGCTCAGGATATGCCCCTGGGCTTTAGCCATGATCTGTATAATTTCATCGATCAATTCAAGGATCGCCTCGATGAGGTCGAGGATGTTGTGACGGATAACCGGATTTGGCGCATGCGTAACATTGGCATCGGCATCATCTCCGCCCATGATGCCCTTAACTTTGGGTGCACGGGACCCGTTCTCCGTGCCACCGGCGTCAAATGGGATTTACGTAAGCAGCAACCCTACGATGCCTATGCGGATATGGACTTCGATGTGGTAATCGGTTCGCAGGGCGATTGCTATGATCGCTATCTGGTGCGTGTCCGCGAGATGCGCGAATCCTGCAGAATTATACAGCAGTGTCTCAACTGCATGCCGCCTGGTCACGTTAAGGTCGTTGACAAGAAGATAATGCCGCCCGAACGGCACAAGATGAAGACGGGCATGGAGGATCTGATACATCATTTCAAGCACTTCTCGCAGGGCTATTCGGTACCGCCAGGAGCAACCTATACAGCCGTTGAATCGCCCAAGGGCGAGTTTGGCGTCTATCTCACCTCGGATGGCAGCTCCAAGCCCTATCGCTGCAAGATTCGGCCAGCTTCGTATGCGCATCTTGCTCTGATGAGCAAACTGTCGCCAATGATGCTGTTGGCCGACATTGTGGCCATCATTGGTTCACTGGATATTGTGTTTGGTGAGATCGATCGTTAGCTTTAATTGTGAGCTTTGAGCTATCAATAACTGACTCTCAAATTTTTTTTATCGTTTTCCGTGCGAATGTCATGTTTTTAAGCATAAGACTCTAAAACTGTAGGCATTTAATTCCTGACGACTATCAAATTTTAAAGCTATTAATAATATTTATTTATAAGTAAATTATGTTTTTTATTTAAATAAATAATTATGATATATAAATATGGGAAATGAATCCAGGTTTTGTAAGTGCATAAAAACACAGAACAATGCGATTGATTAATCCTAAGTTAGTTCATTTCGATCTCTAACAGTCATTCCGCAGTGAATGTCAAAATGTAAGCAGTTAAATTAACAGTCAAATGTAATGAAAAAGCGGAACTTTTTGCATGTGTCACTGTTAAATTGTTCAAACTATGTCAAACTTTTGGCGCAGGGCTGACAAGCTTTGAGGTTGATTGGGCTCTATTTCTGTCCGCGAAACTTTTTAGTATACAAATTTTAATTACTGTTTAACTTTAAAGCAAGTGTATAACCAACTTGCAGCAAGTGAAATTTGTGCTTATCCAGTTAACCTGTATAAACTTTGCTACTGTCAGTTGCAGCAACCGGAGCAAGTGCAGCAGCAACTGCAAGTGTTGGCCAACAAAATGAACAATAAGTGCAAACAGCAGCAATTACAACAGCTTACTGTAAATATTACAGTAATAAGAAAATAAAACAGAGACTGTGGTAAATTTGCAACAATTTTAAAGAACTTTTTACGCACACTTATATAAACAAAGTATACTCATTATTATATTATATTCATTGTGTTTGACTCAATTGTCGAAAAATTGTTGTGATTTATTCACACACACGTCTTAAACTGTAATAAATGGACGAGCGTTTGTGTGTGTGCTTGCCAGGGTTGCCAGCACGCCTGGCTTGGCATCAGGAATTTGCTCATAATTGAATTTTATTGTGGGAAATTCTTGGCCAAATTACAATTTAAATGCTGCAAAGCAACAATTTCGCAATTACTTTTGTTGGGTCTCAAGAATTTGGCATCATTTGGAAGTCTTTTAGCCAACTTAAATGTTATGCCCAGAATTTCGGCCCATTAAAAAGCACAACAAAAGGAAATGTTTGGAGTTTTTTTATGATATATGTCATTTTTGTGTGTGGCTCCCTTGGAGCTCTAAAAATATGTTAAGAGTTATATTTAGGGAATTTCTTTAGCTTAAGAATTTCAGCTTTTTTCCATTTGCTACAGAAAACACAACTTTAAATTTAAACTTTGGGGAAAAGCGCCAAACAAATTGGTTATTTGTATGGCTCGCATGACATGCACTTGGCAACTCTGTCAAGCGTCTATTGTTATGCGCTGTGTTGACGTTTTCGAACGGCAAATTGCGACCGCCTGTGTGTGCGTTTGTGTGTGTGTGTTTGTGTATGTGTGTGTGTGTGTGTGTCTGTGTGTGTGTGAGTGTGTGAGTGTGTGTGTGTGTCTGTGTGTGTGTGAGTGTGTGAGTGTGTGTGTGTGTGTGTGTGTGTGTGTCTGTGTGTGTGTACGCGTGTATATGCGTGCAAGCGTAAAATACGCTTTTTTACTGTTGCCAAAAACTTGTTCATGATTCTCGTTTGATTTTTCCTATGCGTTAGACTAGTTGGGAAAGCAAGAGGGAGATACTGAGGAGATAGAGAGAGAGGGAGAGAGCGAGAGAGGCGCACATTCGTATGATAACACATATGCATCATTAAGCGCTTTACAAATATTATCATTGACCGAAAGTACGCTGCAGGGTGTCATAACGAGGACTAAAAAAATAACCGATTTGCCATCCTCTGTCCTTAATTTTCTAGAATTTTTATAAACTCTCAGTAAAATTTTAATGACTTTTAGAAAATCACATTTAGTTTTAGAAAGTTTTTTCTTATTTTAAAAAATAATTTTTTCTTATATTTTCTTATTTTAAACATTAATTTTTTTAAGAAAGGAAAATAATTTCTTTAAATTATCTAGGTTCCTTCCCTTGTTTTTTAAGAAATATATATGTTTATAACGAAATTTATTCCTAGAAAAAAAAAAAACACTGCGAAATTTTCTTAATAATTTGTTTTACAATTATTCTATATTTATATATTAGAATTTAGTTGCTGTAACTCGATCGAAGGCTCTCGTGTTCGAATGGTTTAGAAACTTAATTATATACATTTCTAAACAAACATAGCAAAAGAAAATAAAATTTTATTAAATGAGTTACCATATAATAAGGACGCCAGTAGAGTGGAGATTTTCTAAACTTCAGTTCGAATTTTTTAGTTTAGTTTAGAGTTTAGAAATGTCAAACTCTGCACGAAAATAACTTTTAATATTTTGGCAACAGGGTATAACAAGCAGCAACGAGGCAGAAAAGTATGTTACACAATTTATTTATACCCACAGCAGGATGTCGCTTTTCGAAAGAGGTTGTTCTGCATCTCTCTGTGTGTGCCTGTGAGTGTGTGTGTGTGTGTGTTTAGCTGTCAGCGTATGTTTGTAATGAAATTTGAGCACTTGAAAATCGGACCTACGTGTCGCCCGTGCTACGCCCACAATAACAACCGACCCCTCACCCTCGCCCACTGCTTCTGTCTCACTCACACTCTCTCTGTCTCTCTCTCTCGGCTCCTATCACATTGCCCGCTTCCGGTGGAGCACTAAAATTTTAATTGCAGGAACCCTCTGCGTACGTGTTGCCTCCCAGCACTGAATGTTCGTTTAGTTTTTATGCAAGCCTCAACTCCAACTAACCCTTTGGCCCATCATTCCATGCCCCGTCCTATTCACTGCTATTCACTGCTCCATCAAGTTTATTAATTTATGCAGCACAGCCGCATGAGGAGAGATCAGGCATCGAGTCCGGATGGATTCTATAAATTGGTTAGTTAAAGATAGTCCTCATCTCCTCTCCTCCTCGCCATAGCCACAGCATACATATGCAATTTTTATTCAACATTTTAATTGAGTTTGCTGTCAAAGCTAAGTTTAAACCCGGCTCTAAAAACAGTTCGAGCGTGTCCCGTATTCAAGTACTTAATTGAGCTTAGTTTTAATTGTTTTGTTGCAGTTTCTATAAAATTCGCTCAGACCTAGAATGAAAATATATTTTTCTCTGCCTCCCTCTCTCTCACTGTGCCTATCTATTGAGGTGCATGTTGATGGATTGATGAGTATTTTGTAAGCTTTTCTATGACAGAAATACTATAAACAATCATTTTAACAAACTACTCGTAAATACAAATTAAAGAGATTATGCAACCGTTGTGTAATTAAACTACTTTTAATCTGACTACATATTTTATGCAATAATTTAGATTAACACTTCCCACACATATTTTAGCCAAGGCAACCTAATCAATATATTGTTAAAATAGATGTAACACGATAACTCTAAAGTGATACTTATATTTCTTATCACAATTTAATAATAAAAACTTGACTTTTTCTTATCATCAGATCACCTACCTAATGCATGTCTTTATAAAAGATTTAATAGAAGAAAATAATGTATCCGACTATTGTGCAACACCAGCTGAAACCCGTTACGAATGCTTGAGTTTTCAACGATGATTTCCCACACATTTTCCGGCTCGATTTCCCACTCATTCGTACTGAAAAACGGAAAAGTAGCCAATTTTCTAGTGCATTTGTCACAGAGCACAAAGTGGACTCACACAAAGGCAAAAAGACCACACCAAATTACTAGAACAGCCAGAGAGAGAGAGAGAGTGAGAATAATAGAGAGAGAGAGAGAGAGAGAGAGAGAGAGAGAGAGAGCACAATATGTTAAGCTCTGAATAATGTGAAGCGTGGAGTGTTGTTCAAATAGGAGCCAACAACAACAACAACAACAACAACAACAACAAAAAGAGCAAAGCTTTTAAAATTGTCAACAGTTTAATTAATCAACTTGCGATGTGAGCGGACAAAAAGAGAGGGACTGATAAATGCGCTGAAAGGGGGAAAAAAGAGAAGTAAGGTGGGAAGGTGGGTAAGTAGTAGCAGTAAATGGGCGTCAGATTAGCCGCTTGGTGGCTTGCCAGTGAATGAGCTTTTGCAAAAGCGCTCGTCACGTTTACCACGCTCGATTGCCAACGCGAATGCTCAATTTTAAAGCTGTCCTCAGAGAGAGGGAGAAACAGATAGACAGAGAGAGAGAGAGAGAGGGGGAGAGGGAGAGAGAGAGGTAAATAGCTTAGTGAGATAGTAGAGCAACACAAATATGTGCACCGTTTAATTAGCTGCTAATTAATTAAGCTTCAAAGTCGACGATGAGCCCTAGTTGTGGCTTGCGGGCTCGCTTCTATGCGACTTTGATTCTCAATTAAGCTGGCAAAAATCTATAGTAGATATAGTAGATATGTATGTATATATGTAGTATGTATTTATGTATGTATGTACGTATGTATGTATGTATGTAGATAGAAGTTAATGCCCTGTGGTCATTGACATGTCACTCATAAAGCAGATTACGAAATGACTTTATTGTGTTTGGAAAAGGCGGAAGCTTAATGAATTGATGAGAATAATTAGTGTCATTTCATAAGGCAGTAAAACGAAAATATAAATAAATATGTAAATACAGTTATTAACTAATATATGACAATATTTATCTTTCTTGGTACTTAACAGTTTATTATTAATAATTGTGTTTTTCTTTTATTGCGAAAGTTCAGCTTTGGTCTGCAAAGTGTTGAAATATATTTGTTTCTTTTATTTATTTGTTTCTATTGATTAAACTCTTTTTCTGGGTTCATATCAAACTTGACCTGTGACATAGCAAACAAAGAGAAGGGTAAATATTCGTGACAGGTGACAGCCGTCCAAAGGGTGGCAGCATAAAAGCTGTGAAATGTCGCACAAATGTTGCGTTAAATGTCAACAACAAATGTCAACTGTAGTTGGCAATTTGACAATGATGCTTGCTGGCCACATAAACAAATACATGATAATTATTATGCATGAGCTTAGAAAGAAATCTTTCTTTAACTAAGTAATAACCCAATATTTTCATACTCTTTAATAAATCTTTAGAGCGATTGTATTTGCGATAAGCTGGAAAATTTTCAAAAATGCTAAAGCTAAAGTTAAAGTCTGTGTTGTTCGTATAATACTAATTAAGATTTATATGAACTAATTTAATTTAATTTACTTTAGGCATGAATGCTTTAAAAATTTGTAGAATTTCAGCTTTAAATATTTCTGCTGGTACGCATGTGGTTGACCAAGAATTTTGATGGCAAGTGTTGCCATTTTCATGCATAAAAACATTGCATTTTCTTTGCTCGCCTGTTGCTTTTTATGCGAAAGCCGTAAAAATACAAATTGTTTGTTTTGTATTCTGGGAAATTGTACGCTTGACTTTTGTTGTAATATTTATAGAAAGCGAAGTCGATTTGTTCCAAACCAATTGGCAAAGTGGGTGCGCTTAACAGTGGAGCACAGTTGCACGACCAGAGTTGCCACAAAAGCACACACATAACGAGAAAGAGAGCATAGTGACTACAAAATGTGGCAAAATCTTTAGTATGCATATTTATGGCTTTGGCTCTTTATTTGCTAAAAGCATACAATAAATTGTGTTTGTTTATGCTTTGCTTTGCTTTGCCACGCCCATTTGCAGAGGCATACGAATTTGTATATTTCGCCACCGCCCTGCCCTCCCCAACAGTGGTTAAAAGATGCTTTTCGCCTGGCAAATCTTGCCACAACTAATAAACTAATTTCACAGCAGAGGCAAAGCTTTTAGTGATTTCTGGTCTTCCACTAGTCTTAAGATAGATAAATAAGTCTCTTTTGGGGTTGCGAAATATTCCAGCTTTTTGCTAGATTTCAGCCCCGTTGGGAAAGTTTTGACAAAAAAGGAAAATCTACCCCTAGTCACACTCAGATATAAAATAATTGTTTATATGTAGCTCACGTTGAAATTGAGTTTTTCGTGTTTCTTCCATCTGTTTGCTTATTTTTTTTCTTCCTTTTTTTCGGCAAATCAGGTACGTTGTCGGCTTACCCTAAAGATAGACAGAATACAAGATTGAACAGGCGTGGGAGGGCGGCAACCCTTGGCACAAATGCATGTCAAACTGTCCCCTGTGGGTAGCGCATCATTGAGGGTAGCGCACAAAGGCAAAAATTTAATAAACCAAAAGATCAGCTGCTGTAAATTTCGACCTGGTCCGTGAGTCTTGGCCGCTTCTTGCTTTTAATGCCATTTGGGGAGCAATATCTTAGCAAACGTGTCTCGCCGACGACTCTATTAAGGGTTGCTTGCGTTTCGCATGAGCAAGTTACAAAGATGTTTGAGGGCTACATTCTTTTGTATGAAGCATCAGTCCAAAAAATAATTTCTAACCTTTAGACTACAACACAAACATCCTTAAACTATTCATTGAAGTTCTGCTTAAATTTAGCTAATAGTAAACGTCAGTTTTTATAAAAGAATTGGTTATATAATATAATTTAAAATATACAAATGAAAATTGATAACTTCAAATTTATGCACTGACTCAAAATCAATTTAGTAAATGTAATTAAAATGTGTCTTGCAATATGCATGTGGCAGATTAATTATAATATCATTCTAAAACAGAAATCAATACAATTTCCATGCTAATTATTTAAAATTTATTTGTGTGGAAAATAATTGAAATGCATTAATGCATTTGGGGGTGGCACAGCAGACAGCAGCAACAACTGCAGAACATAATTGAAAATTTGTTGCGAGATTGAAAATTGCGTGAATAATATGACAGAACATGACAGCAATGCGGGGGGGCATAGAACGCATATTCGACAGTTGCAAATCAACAATGAAAAATAGAGAAAATCGGATGTGCCACATGTGTTGCATTTGCATGCAGCTCGATTGATTGTATTTAATGGCGTGGACATTACCTACCATTTAAATCACATGGTTTTATAAATAACGATTTCAATTTATTTATACAGAGCCTCAATTACAACCATGAGTGATTTTATAAAATTAACACATTTTCAATTTACACGAAATACATGAAATTAAATGCAACGAGTTGTAATTTGATCTGCAACAATTTGCATCGCATTTAATTGTTCTCATTTCGAAATAATATCATTAATTAATGTTCTTAAAATATGCACATAATAAATAAATATTTTATTCGTGTGTGTGTGTGTATGTGTAAAACTACACTCCTGGGTGCAGTGAATGTCAAACGGTAATGCAGTATCTGCTCATATAACAGCAACCCTCGATAAAGTCACTTCAATCGTCTCGAGTTGCGTCCAAATGGACACAATTTATTGGCCAAATCATTTGAAATGGGTCGCCTTCGAGGTCGAGTGAGCCAGTCAACAGCTTTGACACTATTTGGACTCAGCGTAAGCTGATACGGTGCCACTCGGGTGTTCCAATCATCAAAGTTGCATCAGTCACCCGGTCGAAGCACTTGTCAAAATTGGTAAGCAAAATAGTCCCCAGTCCGAAAGTCCGAAATGCGACAGCTGTGTCAAAATGATTTACGAGCACAATTTTGACAATCATTTCTCGGCCAAAATCTAATTCGTAACTGTAGCAGAAAAGTTTCAATTATAAGAAAATTTGCATATACCAATAGATCGATAGATACCCTGTATTCAATATTCTAAAAAGTCAGAATTGTCGCGAAAATTGCAACTTTTTCTCGAGCATTGTTTTCTTTAGTCATTGACAAACATTTGTGCAGATTAAATACACGAGAGAATAAAAAAGAGTTAAAGAATCAAAGACTCTTTCGAATTTTATTGCTTAAAAACGGATATTTGCAGTGGATGGTTTTCGACTCGACCATTTGCCGGTTTGCCCATTTACACATTTTAACATTCCTGCTGGCATTCGACAAACACACAGTGCACATGTTTCGGTGTGTGTGAGTGTGTGTGTGTGTGTGTGTGTGTACACACTGCCTCGGAATTTATTGACTTTTTGAAACGGCGGCATCTTTTCACGGGACCTTTCAATTATATCATTTCCAATTCGAGCGATTGCAGCAGACCGCAGGCAAGTTGTTAAATTAAATTTTGTAGTTTAATTAAAAGTGTCATGAAAAATGAAAACACCACAGCAAATATGTTTTCCTACGATGTTGCACGTGTGTTTGATAATTTTTATGAACAGTTAATTCCCATCATAAGCAAACTTAATTCACTTTTATTTCAAAATTTCATTTTGATAGACTTCACAAAAGATGCCTTTATCTTGGGTTTGCCTGCCTGTGCTGGGCTGTGCTGTGTGTACAATGCGGATTTACTGAGCGCATTTCATGCCCTTGTGGAGAATGCACAAATATTACGCATACGTAATGTGTGCCAGTCGATGCAGGATATGCATTGAAATTGTGAGGCGCATTCAAGCGAAAACAAAAGCAGTGAAGCCAAGCGAGTTAACCAAACCGAACACAACTTCTCTGATATAAGCATACTTCCTTCCACGCCCTACAACCCCTCGTACCCCTTCGATGGGGCATGCATGCAGTGAAGTGGTAGCAACCACTTCAGTACAACAGCAAAACCACTTTACCAAATACTTGTATCTGGAATGCAAACTATCTCAGCTCGTATCAGGGGAATGTTATATAGAATATGCCATATATGGGCACGTATATATATATATTTAAATCTATATATATATATATATATATCAATTACGTGTGCTCATGAATTACCCTGTAATTGCGGAATAAATGCAATGGGTACTAATACAAAATATGATAATAATAATTATTTAATGTAAAAATAAGTGCAATAAATTAGCAAAATTCGTCTATCTCAATGATCTGAGAAACTATTTTAGCTAAAGCAAAAAAATTATAAAAAAAAAAAAAAAAAAAAAACATTATCAACTGCTGAAAGAAGCGGATTTATGTATAAGAGAAGCAGTTAAGACTTTTATATGTTTTTTATAGCTCCGCATATTACTGAAAATATATGTTGTAATTGTAATTTCCAAGTCAACTGTTTGTTTTTACGACTTATAAAAGTTAAGGATTTGCACAAGAATTAAGCTAAAGCAATAATAAATTCACTTCACAAATGGCATATTGAATCCTTCCATCTGATTACAGAATCAAAGTCGAAGTATTTTCGATGCTATCATTCATCGGGATGTGTTTTCGGGTTATTTGTATAGTTCTCTCATGTTCATGTCAGAATTAACCGCAAGTGCTTCGAATTGCTGTTCATCATAATTATCATCAGCATCAGGGTTTTGGCAGGCGCAACTGTAGACGGGTCTTTGTTAAATGCCAACGCATCGGGTGCAATTCGGGCTCATGCCACAATTCTGTAAGTTCCATGCAAAATTTCCAAATATTTTTGCATTTCAATTACCAGCATCAGCATCAGGCACGTAATTTGCACCCACATTGACACGGCAGGGAGAGAGAGGAGAGGTGGGCAGGAAGTGGCAGTGGTGGCAGTTTGCTTGGTTCGTGGCTGCACCAAATTGATTGCACTTGTTGTTCTTCGTCTTGTTGCTGTTGCCCGTCTCTCTGTCTGTCTGTCTGTCTGTCTGTCTGTCTGACTGTCTGTTTGTCTGTTTGTATGTCTGTTTGTATGTCTGTTTGTATATCTGGTTGGTATGTGCGAAAAGGGCTCAACTTGATAGTTGGCAGTTGTAGTTCGGTTGTTGGTACTTGGTCCATGTGTCTATGGTTCATCACATCGTGATCATGTTGCTGTATGCTGTATGCTGTTGATGACCCCATTTGCTTGAGTAATGATGCCACTTGCTATGGCTATGTCCTGCGAACGTGTTCAGTCAGTGCCCGGGCTCAAGTCACTTTTCTGGGCGTTTAATGCTTGCAACACAAATCGATTTAGTAATCCCTCAACACCCTTTATCCTCTACCCGCTGGCTGCTGCCCCTACACTCCTCCTTTTGAAATGCATTGTGTAGCTTCTTTGGCTGATTTCTGGGCTTGTAATGAAATGCTAAATTGGTTGCCGATTCGCAACTGCAACTGCAACTGCAATCGTTGCACTTAAGCGGGCACAAATACTGTGCCAAGAAAATTCTCCGTCATTTCTCAGATGCTTCTTTTGTCTTTATATTTGCCTCAACGCAATTGATTCGTTAGGTTTGCAATCTGTCGCTTGTTAGTTGAAATTGATTGAAATTTGGTTTACGTTTCCCTTTGTTGCCACATTTGATTTCACTTGTAATTGGATGTTTTATGCGGGCTAAAATCATTTGACAAAATCCAACACAGATGCTGTGAACCATTTAAAGCGTTGTTTGTCAATTTAAATTTTAAGCTGCTATTATTGAAATAATGCAATGCAATAAAGCAATTATGTGTGCAAAAGTCGAGACAATAAAAAGAAAGAAAAAAAATAAAAAGAAAGAAAAGTCGAGAAAGAATAAAAATAAATAACTTTGATTCAAACTCTCAAAATGACTTACACATTTGGTTGCTAAGATTTAATAATTTACTCAGAGGCAACTTGGATGAAAAAGACGCTTTCGACTCCTGTCTTAAGTTAAGATATATATCAAGAAGAGAAAAAAAAAAATAAACGCCTTTAAGAAATGTAGCATTCTTCAAGGCACCAAAGCATGTGAAACGCCAAAGACGAATATTTTAAAAGTGAAAAATGTACGCTGTTATTGCAACTCAAAGTCAAAAAATGCTTTCACCCAAAATGGAAGTGTTGAACGCTGCAAGAACATTGCTGGCTGGTGGTTTTGTAGGGGAAAAAGGGGCAGGGGGTGGGGGGGGGAGTTGAAGGAAGAATGTTGTTCAAGGCAAACGCATGTCATTCATCCATAATAGAAAAGTGTGCAAATGAAAAGCTCGAATGTCAGCACGAAAATATGTCCAAATATTGCACTATCCAAAAGTTTAAAGCAACTTTTGGGGGTTGTGTTGTATGTGTGTGTATGTGTGTGTGTGTGTGTGTGTTTTTGTGTGTGTGTGTCTGTTGAGCGCTGCCCTCTGGCAACGGAAACTTGAGTCGGAAGCTGCCTATGGCTTGTGCTCAATGCATTTTCAATTTCCGTCTGCGGTTGATGTGTAATTGCCAGCACACGTGTGAACCGCGACACACACTCACACCCTCACACACACACACACACACACACACTCGCACACACACACACACAGTCGCAGCGTGCATTTCCTGTTCAGATTTCTTAACGGCGACATCGCCAAAAAGCTGTTAAGAAACGACAACTACAAGCAGCAGCGTGTTGTGTGGCAACATCAACAGCAGCTGTGTGGCAACCACTGCTGACACAAATTGTTACACTTGCCGCAGTGGAGGGGTAAAACATTTTAAAAAGTGCACTTTATATATATATATATATATATGTGCGTACAAATAACAATAATCATAAATCCAAAATGACCCAAAAAGGGGCGTGGCATGGTTCTCTAAATGCTGGAAAGCGGAAAATAAAATAAATAAAGCGCAGCAATTTCTATGGCTTTTTCATTTTTCTTTTGCTTTTTCAAATTACAATTTAAGGTTTCTGTTTCTGTTATATACTTTTACAAACATAATGTCAGGTTTAAGTGAATGTGGCACAGTTTTATGTTTCTTAAGGATAATATCATTTTTAAATTTATATAAAAACATAAGTCTGATCTAGTTTCTTAAAACCATCGTTTTTGTCTTTACTTATTAAATAAATGCAGACAAGTATATCGAAAAGTTAACAAGTAAGTTTTAAGCTTTCAGCATATCAATATAGAAAAGTATATTTTTAATATTAACTTTAATCATTTACTTTTAACAATTCAAATTTCATTCCTTATTTTCAACTTTTCATAGCTGTTGGAATATTTCAGCAATGCTTTTAGTTTACACTTCAGTGGATTTTCTGAATATATTTGTGCTGAACAGCAACCATTTTAAGACGATTATAAGGTTATCGGAAATAGTTTTTGTTTGTAAAATTTCTACGAAATTTGCATTAAAACTTTGTATGTTCTTAACATCGAGGAGCTGGCTTAAGTTGAGGTCATAACAATGAAACTCGTCAAAAGTTAAATTACTTAAAACTTATGCAAACCAAAAACTATACAAAAATTATGAAAACTTTGAGCGAAAGCCATCGCAGAGAAATTAATGAGAAAACTGTTAAAAAAAAGTGGGTTAAGTTAGGCGAAGTTGTGGGCAGTTAAAAACTACAGTTAAGAAACATATATATAAAGTTTTGTAAATGTATATTTATTAAAAAAGAAAAAGAAAAATAAAGCTTAATAAAAAATAAAATACATTGTTAATAGAGAAGGAAAAATAAATTATATTTATTTAAATTATTTAATTTATATTTTATATTATTATCGAGGGTGGCGAATATTTAGTGCAGATGCCATTTTTTCTCCCTTAAATGTGAAATCTATGAATTCAGTCACGATTCGATGTATGACAAATTTTTCGTTTGTAGTTACAAAAACAAAGACTTATTGCAACACATGTTGTGCGAATTGGAATAGCCCCCCGCAGATTGCAACACTTACAGCCCTCATCTGTTGTGTGTGTGTGTGTGGTGTGTGTTGCCCGTGGCAACATCAGCAACACATCAAATGAAGCCATTAAAGTGCAAATGTGAAGCGAATTGCGATTTGGCAGATGAAAGATGAAAGATGAGCGGGCCAAAAAGGCAAGAAGTGGCTTGGAACAAATTGCGAAAATACAACAAAAATAACTACAACAACACAAATATTATTGTTATTGAAATGCATTAATCAGCAACTTGCTAGGTGTGTGTTTCTGTGTGTGTGTGTGTGTGTGTGTGTTGGTTTTTTTTGTTTTTCGTTTCGGGGTAGTTTTCGAAGCGTAAGGTTTTCAAAATAAAGCAATTTGAACATGAAATTATTGATGAAATTCGTGACTGGTTTTAGATTGCAACAAGATCTTCATGGCTGCTGTCGGGGGGTGGGAGTGGTAAAAGTGCACTTAGGGGCTGCTTTTCACTAATAGCGAAGAAATATAACACACGGGGCAATTTTGGTTCATATTAGTTCAGCGTATTGGGAATTGCTTTTACTTGTATTTTATGTGATATTTCATAAAAGCACAAAATATAAAAGTGAGTTTCAAGTTGCGCAAGCAATTTTCTCTGGCACACAAAGAAATTCAATATTAAGATTGTTATATAATAATAATTGTGAATTGTAAATTATGTTTCATGTCAGTTATTTTTATACGCTTTCAAATGCCTTTTTGAATAGATTCATGTTATATTTGTGCCTGGAATTGGTAATAAAAAATTAATTAAAAACACGTTTGCTGCATTCAAAATTATTATTCATTCACCCCATTTCTATTGAGTAGGCTGGGAATCTACATTATATTTTATGTATAACCCTATTATGCTATTTGCATTTCACATAGATTTTTGACTCAATGTCAAACCCCAATTTAAGACCCAAACCCACACACACACACACACACAAGCCAATCATCTAATGACGTAGCCACAACAAACCGCGATGGCAAATGTTAGCAGGCCCAAAAGGCCTTTAATCATCTAGCCGTGAATTAATTTACAGCCAAGTACTTAGCTTTAGATACAAGCACACGCATGAGCAGCAGTGGCAAGATTTATGAGATACATTTGCGAGATACACATTGTGCGAGTCTCTTTCTCTCTCTCTCTATCTGAAACTATTGTACAGAAATGTTAGCAGTAACTCAACCTGAAACTGATGCGATAAGGCAGCTAAAATATATACAAATGTGTATATATATATATAAATCTATTTATATGTATATTCTAGTCTATATATATGGCTGGCATATCACTTGAACTCTAATTTCACGGCAAACGGCGCTCGTTCAGCTTTTAATTTCCCAAAATAATAAAAAATTTAAATGCCGGAAAAATTCAATTTGCAAAAATGGGAAAAACATGCAAGGAGTGGTGACCTGATAGGAATTGTGAGTGATGGATTTGCCGTAGTATCTATAAGCTGCACTGGCGGAAATTTAACATCCGCAAAAGCGAAAAAAAATGAAAAAAATAAATTTAAGCCTTTATATACTAAAATATACCCTATAGAATATATCAGATTTAATCTTGAGATGGGAACAAAATAAAGTTGACATCTTCTAATCGACACCTTTATCCTATGACTCTTAATTTAAATGTTGTAGAAGAAGGCTGGGCATATTGCAAGCTGCAAGTTGCATAAAATGATGTCAACATGCAACACGGGGTGCAAAGTTAAGTACTTTCGACTTTCACTGGTTATCACGTAGTGCTTGCAACAAGCAGGCAAAAAAATAAAGAAAATGATGCCAAGCAAAGCAAGGGAAAGCTGCGTGTCAAGCACGAGATTCTAAATAAAAACAAAAGAAAACAAATTTTTCTCTGCATACTTACAGACCCAAACACAAGTGAAAGTTGTGCGTGTCAGGCGAGATGAGTGGAAGGGGGTGGGGGAGGGGAAGTAAGTAGGAACAGGTTGCACTCA
This sequence comes from Drosophila melanosoma, assembly GCA_035042045.1. Taxonomy (NCBI): domain Eukaryota; kingdom Metazoa; phylum Arthropoda; class Insecta; order Diptera; family Drosophilidae; genus Drosophila; species Drosophila melanosoma. Next base: position 475,338 of record JAWNLY010000086.1, on the reverse strand, counting down.
GAGTGCTGTCAGTTGGTTATTTGCTGGAAACTGCAAGCACTAAATATTGAAGCAGCTGCTAAAAAAAATAACTGGTGACAATAACATTTGTGGCTTAGAGCAAACTGTGTGCAGCTGCAGTCCCCAATTTGTGGGGGGGGGGAGGGGGGCGACGATGTGTGAAGTTCAACCCCAGGGCTTTAAATATGTCGCCTATGTCAGAGATAAGATGTTGCAAGCCGAAAGGCACTTGCAACACTCATCGATTTGGAGAACAGACAAACACTCAAATGCTTCAAATATGAAGTGCTCGGTAAATGTGATTGCAACAAACATTAAATCTATTAACTTAGTTAGCTGTGGGCAATTTGATATAGAAAACATTTGTGCAGACTAATTTAAAAGTAAAATATGTAATATTAAATTCACTTTAAGGTTTCAAATTGTATTTACTATTGAAGATGTTTTTTTGCTTCAGCTTTTATTCTCTGTTTGAAAAGGCCAAAATTTGTTTACGTTTTGTGCGTAAAAGGTTTATTCAACTTGTGAGCTAGTTTTTTATTGAAGTTTGTACATTTGATATTGCAATTTAGCATCTCATAATATTTTGCTTAAATGTACATTTTAATTGTTTTTTTTTTTTGGACAAGAAAACATTAAAGACTTGACTTGAAAACTTAACTTAAAAACATGCAACTTATTTCTTCACATTATAAACTTGTGTGTAGTTAGAAACAGGTATTAGCAACTTTGTTTAATGTTAAATTTTGTGGCAATTGGTCAACATTTGATCTCATGAAACATTTTTCAGAATCTGATTATCAATTCCAGCGCTGTTTTAATATGATATTTGAGAGGTGTAGGCAAAACTTGGATTGCTTAATCTAAAAAATGCAAGCAAAAATATTTAAAACTAAAAAACACGATTGACATAAAGTGTGCAACAAGAAATTGCAATGCGAAACGCACACACACACACTTACACACACACACACACACACAGACAAATGTGCACGCAGTTGCGCACATTTTAGTGTTGCATATTTTGTGGCGCTTGAAATTTTGATGGCAATTTGCCAGGCGAACGAATAGCGTGCAGCGCGAAAACCCGTTGCAAGTGTGGCAAAACGGAATTGTTGCGCTTAAATGCGGTCACAAAAGCACACGCTCAGCGAGCAAGGTAAGGATTGGGGCAGCACTGCTGTTTGGAGTGTCCTCTTAGATGTGGGAACTAAAATTCTTTTACGGGGCGTTTCACGTGCTTCTGAACACTTTTCTTCATCTCTTTTTTTTTTTTTTAACTGCGGCTTACACCTTGGACACACACATATTTCCCCAAAGTATTTAGTGGATATTCTTTTGTCCTTCGTGTTCTCTATATATCTTTGCTATTCTACACAGAAAGAAAGTTTACTCGTTGTTAATATTAATCATTTTCAATATTGCTTACATAAAATATCACAATAAATATATTTTATATTATTTTTTTTTTATTGTATAAACAATTCCAAAATCCTGTTTAAGTTATAAAAATTATGACAGATATTTCTTACAGTGTACAGTTTTTTTGTGGTACCTTCAATAAATTGCCAGTGGCATGCTTGGCGGTCTCCTCATTTCACTACTGCTTTGTGGGACCATAAACATGCCTCAAAATGTTGCATGGACTTTGTGGCTTTTGTTTTTTCGATTCTTTGACTCAAGTCTGCTGGTTGTGGCCGAAAATGTTCATGCGCTTTTTATGACACCTTTCACTCAGCTGCTGCTGCTGCTGCGGCTGCTGCTGTCTTCTGGTACAGTCATAATTTTACAGCAAATTGTTCAGTTTATAACTAGGCAATAAATATGCTTGCCTCCCTTCAGATACTGCATGACACACAAAAACAAACACACACTCACACACACACACACACACACACAACAGCTCTCAACAGCTGGGCAAGCTTTTCAGTTATTTCATTCGTTGCATAAAATTTGCTTGGCTACTTTTGCCTGGTATTTTGGATGGGGGCTTTTAAAACTTGACTGCAGATAATGCTGCCAAGTTTATGGTTAGTGGTGAGCGGTGAGCGGTGAGCGGAGTTTATTGAGGGCGACCAGTTGGGGTTGGTCTATATGAATACAGTATTATCAAATCCCTTAATTCTGACAAATTTTAGACTTAGACTTAAGCGGATTGGCTGCTGGGCAACTGGGCAGCACACAAAAAACTATCCAAGCCATTTGAATTGCATTAGCAATTAGGTTTACAAGTGGCAAAGTTGTGTGGTTAAAGCCTTTTTAGTTGTCTCCCTAAAAAAAACGGACAAAGCCTAAGCAGAGTTGGCATACTTTGAATTTTAGTAGATATAAAAAAAAACTTTAAAGCATAATTAATTATACATTTAGAATTGAATTAATCATAGAATAGTGTAACAAATTTTTTAACTGTAAGACAATTACGATAAGATTAACGTATATTAATTATGTACTCTTTGTATATATTTTAAATATTTTATGCTTATAATTATGTTTAAGCTTAGTTAGTAGATTTCTCATAAAAATGCTAAACGGCTTAACAGGATTATTTATGCTAATGCAATAAAGTAACTTTGTGCGGCTCTTAAATTGTTCAAGCTTCTCTCCTGACAATGAGGCCCATATTCATATGGCCAGAATAAAGAGAAAGAGAGAGAGAGAGAGAGAGAGAGATTGTGCAAGGGAGATGTAGGGTAAGTGCAGCACCTGCAGTTGGAAAATGCCCACGAGGACCTGCAGATAATTTAAACTAAGGCAACAGCTCGCGTCACAGTTGGGTTCAGTTGGCGCCTTTGGGGAGTCACGTTGAGTGGGTCAGCCACAGCCTGTTGGCTGAGTGGGTCAGATTGGCTGCTGCTGCCGCCAGAGGGCGCTATTCCATTTGCTGGCAGCGGGTGGAGGGCCATTGCTTTTGGTTAACCAAAAAGTTACGTGCTTTAAATTTTTATATATTTTTTTTTTGTTTCGCATTTTTTTGATGATATTTTTTCATTTTATTTTTAGTTTTTTTTTTTTTTGGTTCGCTTGTGGCCATGAAACAATTTTGAGTGGCATCTTGTGGCTACGTGCGCCCCAAAGTAAGCAACACATTATTTGCTTTGTATTAGCGAGTGTCCTTGTGCCCCATGGCCTATACCCCCACCCTCCCCAACATGTCATATAAATTAGCGGCAATGAAGAAATGGCAAAATTTATGAGTCTCTTAGGAACAAACGCTGAGAGAGGAGAAGCACAAAGTGGCACGAGAGAGAAAGAGACGGAGAGAGAGAGGGAAAGAGAGACAGAAAAGGGCACACAAATTGCGTGAGTTTAAAATTTTTTTTTTTTTTTGTGAATATTGCGTTGAATGTGTTTTTAAAAATGTCTGGCGGGTATTCAGAAAAAAATCAAGCGCTCAGAGTGTGTGTGTGTGTGTGTGTGTGTGTGTGTGTTTTGAGTGTGTGTGGAAGGTGCTCTTGCAACGAATACGTTTTTGGCCTGTGGCTTTGCTTGTTATAGCCAGTTAAGCATCACTGAATTGAGTTGTGTGCGAGCAACGTGTTTACATTCCCATGTCAGTGAGTGCCCCAATATATATATATATATATATATATATATATATATATATAATATATATATATATTTATTTCATGTTGTGTCTGTGTTTGAGCAGATTGCAGTATTTCCTTCTTTTTTACTCGCAGTGCTTTGGCCATTTATTGAAAGTCGCCTTTTTGAACAGCAGTTGTCATTTTTTTTGGCTATATTTTTTTATGGCAACGCAAAGCTGGGCCATGTTTAAAAGTTAAGCCTGCTGATGAAATACATACTTGTAAAAAAGTGCTAACGATTCCCAATATAGTACTGAAATGATTATATATTATATAACAAAAATGTGAGATCAGTGAAACGTTTTATACTGTTCTATTTTTTTTTTTTTTTACTTTTTACTTAAGAAACGCATGCCGAATACTTTATTAAGTTGACTTGATTAAAATTAAGAATCAAAATAATTTGTATATCTCGTTCTAAGACATCTTCTATATTAATTGTGCTATTTTTTGACAATTTGTCTGACAGCATTAAAATGTTTGATTTTCGTTGCATTTGCAACTTTGCATTGGACGACTTTTAATGCTAATACTAACTAGCTAACTAACTAACTAACAATTATCTACAAATTGCCAGAAATACTCCCCATTTTGTGCAAAAAATCTACATTAATTTCCATTAGAGCTGTTTACGCATTTGCCAAAAAAAAAGAAGAGAAAAAATGTTTACGACTCTTACGTTTTATGCCACCGAAAATGGTATAAAAGTCACAGCTCTGCTTAGTATGTTGTAAGACTTGATAGCACACACACATACACACACACATATATATATATATATATATATATACAGCTGAAGTGGTCGACTAGCAAATCTAATTAAGTTGCCATGAAGTATGCTTAGGCATTAACGCGTAGGGCCATAAAATTGGGGCACAACGTGTGCGAAGTGACAGTGACACCGTTGCTTGTCGGGTTCAATTGGCCTTTTTCTTAATTAGGCTAAGAGTTTTTATGACCGGCCATACAATATGCACTTAAATGTTTCAAAAAATTAATGTTGAACAGAATTCGGCAGTGGCATTATTTAATTGCAGCCTACCACATGTTCAACACAACAACTTTAACTCATTAAGCTGCAACAGTGGCAAATGCAACAAAATTGGCAACGCTTAGCATTACTTATTTGCCGCTTTTGTTTGGGAACTGCTCACCAAATGCAAAAACGGAAGCAGCATAAATTTTAATTGGATTTCCTTCTCTTTTTTTTTAATATCCCCCAGTGCCAGTTATAAAAACTCGCATTTCATTATGAGTTATGAGCTGCACTGAAAGCATTTTTAATTTTTTTTTGTTTTTTCGTTTTTTTTTTGTTTTTGAGAACATGCTTAGCATTATGTTTTCGCAAAATGTTTCATTCTCTGAATGAATTTAGCATTTTAATAATTTTGGGTTAGCCTTTGGTTTGCGTAAATCTTTTTGTTATACATAAAGATTAAATGGGGAAAAAGGTTAAACACTTAATACCTATTATTATATATATAATCTTGGCAAGTTTTATCAAAGAGCGTTTATACTGCCTACGGCTAGGCGAACTCATTTGGCATATCTAAACTCAAGCTAAAAATTAAAACAAATAATTTGTTTTTGTCCGAAGCAAATTTTGAAGTAAATGATTTTATAAACAGTTGTTAATTTTGTCTTTTTGTTTGATATTTTATTTCATTAATTGTAGGACTTGATTTTATATTTAGGTTTTGTGGTTTAAATTTGTTTCTGTTTTGACAGCCTTCAGTTTTCGCACCATATAAAAAATGTATGCTTTAAATATTTGATAATTTAATTATGGCGGAAGTTGCTTGGCTAATTAGGAGCTGGAAAGCTTATGCATTTATTTAATACGTATATAGACATAAATATATATAATTGAAGTGACAGTATCCATTTGTGTTACTCTCGTAATGCCGTTAAAAGAGGACATCAATTAAATGACATGTGAAATAATTTGATTAGTAACAGCTGTTCCACAAAGGTTTTTCCCAATTTTCTGCTAAAACTATGTGGGTAAGAAGAAAAAAAAACAACAAAAAAAAGGCCAACATAATTCAATTTATTTGAACAAATTGACTGCCAGAAACGGGCCAGAAAGTTCGAGTCCCAAAACCGTCAACCAAAAACCAAGAAAATGAGAATAGAAGTTAGTCGTTGTGTGTGTGTGTGTGTGACTGTGTGTGTGTCCGTCTATTTCTGAGGGAATGTGTGGGTTTTTGTGGCATATGCAAATTGCGAAATCGCTTAGGAAAGTACTTTTTGTGTGTGCCAGAAAATGGCTTTTGAATAATTGCTGCAACATGCCAGAATTGGAAAGGTTCGTAAATCATATGAATATGAAAAATGCATGAAACTGACGTCTCTTTTCTCATTTTCAGGTCTTAAGTAACAAATTTTCCAAGCCTAGTTCACAAGCCGAAGAAAATTAGCTACACATTTTAGATAACAGAAACTGGTCAAAACTGGCCGAGTAACAATTACATATATTAATAAAAAGATGAAAAGCCTAAAAAAGAGTTAAATTAAAAGTTGACTTAAAGCGCTGAAGGCAAATGGCATTGGGATGGAAAATGGAAAATGTGAGAAAAAGGCAATCGAGAAAACGCAAATGCCCACAAATCAGTTGACCTAACACAACAACAACAACAACAGCAAAAGCAGTAAGCCTTAAAGGTAGGCTATAAAAAAACAGCCAACAGCAACAAAAGCAGCAAAAGCAGCAAAAGCAACGAAAGCAACAAAAGCAACAACAACAACAATGGTTGCGTGGTTGTGTGCAAAATTATTTATGCGCGCACGACAACGACAACAACAACAACAACAATAACAATAACGCAAACAAAAAACAATAGAAACAACAACAACAACAATGATAGCAGCAACAATATGGCCAGAGGGAGTATAAAGGTTAAACATGGCAACGTGCAAAGGGACAAATAAACTTAGACAGCTAAAATACAAATAAAATGATCGAATTAGTAAATACTCAGTGAACTGAATTCGTACAAAATATCTAATTTATTTATTTTGTATTATTTCAATGCAATCTGTGGAAAGTAAATATTCAATGATTGTATTATCTATAATCTTGTTCCAAATAAAGTGTTACCAATTTGTCTGCCTTACCTTAACAATAATATTATTGGCTAAGTACAAATTTCTTGTAAGAAATTTAAATATAGGCGTGTCATATAGCACATTAAAATTAACTCTTCTATTAACATAAAAATTGCCTTTTTGTAACTTTATGCCAACTACAACAAAAAACTGTTTGTCTTATCATTTTTTTTCAAATATTTGTGTTTGTATAAAATATATAACTCAAGATAAGAACACGAATAAAAGGACTTTTGAAATTAGTAGTAAAACATGTTTACAATACTAATTCTATAATAGTTTTTTGTTATTTGATATTACAAATATTTCGATTGTTATTTTTAAAAGAGAGCAAACCGAATTTATAATGCGTCGTCCTCAATCGTCAATTTTACAGGATATGCACACAGACATTGTTGGACGCACACACATACGCTTCTTCGGGTCGTTACACCCTTTCCCATACACACACACACACATACACACACATAGTCGCACATACGCAGACATCCTTAATGGCCACATGGCGCGACTCTTACAAAAGCCAGTTAGTTTTTGACTTTTGCCTGCCGCATTTGGTTTTTTTTGTTTCTTTTGCATTTTACTTTGCTGCTGCTACCCTTTTTTTTTTGTGTATTAGTTGTGAGAGGGGAGAGGAATATGGGTGTCTGAATGGGGCGTGTCACCGACAACGCCACGCTGTCTGGCTCAGTCAATGTGTTTTTTTTTTCTTTCTTTCTCTTTTTGGGTTTTTCGGTCTTTTGGCATTTCATTCGGGCTTATAAATTATGAACAAAATGTTGGGTGGCGATTTTACCCTACTGCTAACTTGGCTACCAAACATAATTCCTTTTCTGCAGCGTACATGTGTGTGTGTGTGTGTGTGTGTGTGTGTAGCTGCGTGTAGTTGTAAATGTTAAATGCATTGTCTGTTGCTTCAAGCGGACAACTGCTTGTGGCAACTTTGAGTAGCATACAAACCGACACACAAAATACTTTCGGATTTAAATGTCTCGTCTCCATTCAGAACGACAACTCACCTGCAACGAAATGGATAAATGGAAATCACATTAATATCAATTGAAAGATTGGCTTAGACTAAAATCAGCTTTCGATTGAAGCAAGTGTTAAGTGGACTTAGTCTAACAAACTGGCTAAAAAGACGACAGTTTTACTGGCCAACACAAGCAGTGTCAATTGCAGGCAGTCGGCACGCAGAAAAGTACTGATAAAAGTCACCTAGAATAATAATGGATGGAGAAATAGGTTCTAAGAAAAAAGGTGGCTAAATAAAATGCCTGATTTTGTGTAGTTTCTCTTCGTAAAGCTGCACTTAATGCTCAATGTTCTTCTCAAATGTCCACTGAATGCGCTTCAATGCTTAACGTTAAATTCAATTTGCAATTTATAAGATTTACAGGCAAGAGTAAAAAGCAAGGCTTGTTATCAGGCTGACTGCCAACTCCCCCAACTACACACACATCAATTCACATACACACACACGCACACACACACACATACGCACACACATACGCACTTGTAGTTACCCCAGGCTATGTGTGGAGAAATGCCATAAATTGTGCAAGGCAATGGGCAAATGCCAGCTGCGCATTCCATGCGACTGCCACAGAATGAGCAACTTGTAGTTTAGGCTCTGTGTGTGTGTGTGTGTGGATGGGTTTTCATATATGAGGCATTGTTCACTCGTCTGGAATATATATGTAAGTGTTTGTGTTTGTGTGTGTTTTTGTGTTTGTGTTTGTGCTGCTTGCATTCGCTGTGTGCTTGGTCAACTGCCAATGCCATGTTCACAAACAAGGTAACAAGCGAGTAACCAGAGCTGAAACCCATCCAACCAAGAAAACTATTATCTAATCGCATTCAGTCTCTCTCTCTCTCTCTTGTCCTTATTTCTGCATTTAATTTTTGTGTTTCCCATAATATCAACTAATGATTTGTCATGTTAGCTCTCCTTGGGGCAGCAGTTTATGTTGATTTCAATGCAAAAACCAAAACAAAGCAAAAGCAAAAGCAAATGCAAATGTAAAAGCATTGTTTATTCCCCATTTGTCAAGGGGAAGCAGCGAATACCAGTTTCAATACTCCCTGCCTGCCTTTATATATATATATATATATATATATCTGCTATATTCCGTGTAATGTTTCATTTTTGCGTTACTCGTTTCCTGCTCAGCTCTTGGCATTATTTGCATGGACATTTCAAATGATTTGGTCTGATTGGTCTCTGCCTTAAGCATGAATTTATTCCTTCTGTTGTTATTCATCAAAAATGCAATGCTCCTTTTTGCTGGAAATGCTCAGATCTGCTTAAAATGACTACTTAAGTTTTACTTTTGAAAGTTTCCTATATAATGGAAAATGAAAGTTGTAAATTTCATAAATCAGGCAATTTGTTGTAAAAGCCAAAATGTCTGCTTCAGAAAGTAGTTTACTGTTAGGCAGTAAAACTTTTTGTTGAAAGGAAAGGATTTTTGGTTGCACACGTTGCAAACGCAGTTAACTTGCAGCTTAGTGGCACAACTCGTGTGTGCATTGTGTTGTATGCTACTGCGCTTTTACTACTTAGCTAAACAATTTGGTTAAGAGCCGGAAAACACAACACGCACGCACAAGTTTGAGAGGAGCGCGTGCAACAGGAGTCAGAAATCCACGAAGTAGCAGCAAATACACGTACCACAGCAGGTGGGCATGGTCTGGCACGGTGTGGCAACATAATTGCGTCACAATGCCAGTTAATAAGGTAGTGCGAAAACAAATGTGGCGCGTGGCTAAATTTAATTTAACGCAATGTAATTAAATAAATTTGTTTGTTAATTTTTTTTTTTTCTTTTTTGTTGGCTCCTTTGACAATTAGCTGACAACAAGCACAATTTGTAAGTAAAAACACATAGCGAGGGACGTGTAAAATATATTATTTAACATTTAATTCTGCCAGTTGCAAGAAATCAGCTAATTAGCCGCTTCTGTAACATGTTTTTTTTTTGGGGCTGTGGCATACCGCTAATTAAGCGTGAATTTATGCGTACGCATGTTGCACATACGCCTCGTTTGCGCCTCAACCAGCCACAATCGGAGCATTGAAACGCATTTATAACTACAAAAATGGCCATATTCACACGAGTATATTATCCACTCCTGGAAAGGGGAACATTGAATATTAATGTAGCGAAAACACTCGTTGAATATTTACCCTGTCATTTAGCTGACCAGGGGGGGGGGGGGGGGGGGGTATTTTAGTTTTCGGTAATTAAAAAAAATATATTTTATAAGAGGATAGAAATCAAACAATGTTTGAAATGTATACAAATAAATAAGTTAGTTTAATTTTTCCAATCAGAGAAAAGTAGTTTTATTTTCGAAAAAATAAAAATAAATAAAGTAAATATTTTATAGTAGGTGAGAAATCATTTAAAATCAATGTTTGAATTGTTTCTAAATTTAAGTAAGTTTAAAAACATTTAGGAAATAATGCCTAGCAAATTGGAATGCAAAATATACACAGTTTTAAGCTAAAATTCCATTTGGTGTCTGTAGAATATTTGTTAGTCGCACCTATTGAAGTAACTCCTGTTGCTAGGCAGTTAAACAGCTGTTTGTCTGGCCATTAAGTATTATTTATGTGCGCCAAAAAGTAGGCAGCAATTTTTCACCAACGCTGACTGCCTAATTGCGCATAGAATGCAGAAAAAATGTAGCGAAAAGAGCGCAGCGAGAAGAGAATTAAGAGCGCGAGAAGAGATATGCTAATATGCACATAATTGCATGCAAATGTGTGTGAAATGTGACCCTACAAAAATTATAAATTTACTTCTTATCACAAAACATTTCCAACAAAAAGCCACTCTTCCGCACAAGTCCCAATTAGGCGATAATTTTGAACTTGATTAACAAAATGTTCTATTTGATTTATGAGGTAAGCAAGTAAAAGCATTTTTAATTTCAGCAATTATCTGCTGAGGATTCAATTCGTGGAATTACTTGCTATTTGAGTTACTGACTAAAACTAATATCATGAATCAGTATCAGTTAATATTGTAAGCGTCATCAAGCAATTAAATTCAACAAACTAATTTATTTGGAAACGTTGTTGGTTAATCCTTTAGCTCATGGCAAATTGAGCTTGAAGTGGTTTAGCTCGACAGCCAACACAATTACAGCCTTAACAAACTCAACGATGTAATACATATATATATATATATATATATATATAGACCATAAATATGTCTTGCAGAACTTTGCTTTAACTTTAAAGTCATTTTGTGGATTGTGATCAGAGGCAGCAAACCGAGGTTATGCCAGTTGCAACAGTTTGATTTTCTTAGCCAAGTTAAGCCTGAAGAGCTTGTCTAAAATTAAATGCGGCCAACAGTTGTTGCCAAACACACACAACTTGCCGGAGACGACTTGTAAAACAATATAATTAATAATTCAAAAGCGCAAAAGTTCAATAATGCGGAGGCGACGAGAAGCCCCAAAATGGGCAAATTTTGTTAAGGGAAGCAGAGAGAAACTAAGAGCACTTGTAAAACTCAGTTCATAAAATCAACAAGGGTAATAAAAAACAAGTTGAAATGCTTCAGTAAATAACGCTCGACTGCCAGATGACCTGTAGCACAAAGGTTCAAGTACATTGAATTATTTAAAATACTTAAATCTACAGCGAAAGGCTGCTTATTATCGAAGCTACAACTTTGATATGATATTTATGCTATTTACATTTTCATTAAAAAAGAGAATTCCTTAAGCTAAAATTTAATATGAATTTTAACTGATTAAAATGTATGTTCTTTTTTTGATAAAAAAAAAAATGAAAATAAAATGGTAAATCGGATGTTTTCATAATAGATATTTCCACAACAACTTTCAGTTTTAATAAACTCTACTTTATTTTTTTTGAAGAGCACTAAGAAAGCAACAATAATCAAAAATTTGAAAGTTTTTTTGCACAGCTTTTGTTATCCTAATGAACTAAGACAGCAACAGCAAAAGAAGCAGCAGCAGCAAACATTTTCATAAACTTGCCGAAATGAATTTTGTTGAAGACAGACACAATCCGCTCTGACAGCAGGGTGAGCTGATGTGTGTGTGGAAGTGTGTGTGTGTGTGTGTGTGTGTGTGTGGGATTGTTTATGCTTGTGTTTTAGTTGTTGTGAGCATGTCTGGAGCAAAGTGTTGCGCATATGTTGCGTAACATTGTAAAAGTTACGTTTTGCTAACTGGGTAAACAGATGTAACAGTTGCCACTGCAACAATGTCAAGAACAAACAACAACAACAAATACAAAGACGAAGACGAAAACGTAGACGTCGACGTGCCAAAGACGTTTAGCGGAAACGGAAGTTGCTTACAACCGTTGGTACTAAAAATCTTACAGTAAGCAAAAGACGACTAACGTTAAAGTCCTAATGGGATTAGCATTAAAAATCTACTGCATACTTTATGGACTCGTAAATTGAAGACAATTTATTTCCATTTGAACATTTAAATAGTTGAGAGCTGGAAAAATCTCGTTTTGATTGGGGGAAGTAAAGCAAATGGCAGCAAAGTGCAAAAAGCCAATTTAGTTAGAGATTTTTAATAGCATCAATCAACAGAGCTAACTGGGAAATTACAAAAAATTACAAAAAAAAAAAAAAAAAAATACATATTTAAATTAAAAGCAAAGTTATACTCACTGGCGATTTAAACAAGCCTTTAAATACTAGATATATGCAAAATAAATATACAAAATCGTTATTATAGTCATCAACTGAGCTTAGCTCCTCATTTTCACCTGCCAAATTTAAATATGTATCCGTTTCGTGCTAAGCCAGGCCTTAAATACATATCACAATTTTTAGCCAAATAGGTTTTGACCACAGATTAAAATGTGACTTGATTACCCACAGTTTACAACTGCCAACATTTGTATGTGTGTGTGTGTGTGTGTGTGTGTGTCTGTGTGTGAATGTGTGTGTGTATGTATGTGTGTGTGTGTGAATGTGTGTGTATACTGCTTGTTTGTGCCTGCATATTTAAACACTTGTTTAAATACATGCAACCAAAAAAAAAAAATATTTATAAATTTATTTCATTTGATAAAATATTTTCCGTTTCTCGTAAAAATTGTTGTGGATTTTTATATTGTGAATGTGTGCATTTAATTAAGTTTTGTCGGTTTTTTAAGTGTCACATTGTCTCTGTTATAATGTTATATATATATATATATATATATATATATATATATATTTATTTATTTATATATATTTATATATTTATATATATTTCTGCTGGTTGATGATTTTGTTGATAGCTTTCATTATGAACACAAGGGTATTTGTTATTGTTGGTTTTTCAGCGGGCGTAAAATATTCATAGCATTTTCAATTTTGAGTGTGGTGTGCAATAAATGCGTATATTTTTTTCATTATTGCATTAATTTCGCTTCCCATATTTGACATTATAAGCTGTTTAAACGCTTGCAATGTGTGAATAAAAATTGTGCAAATATGTCGATATTGCAAAGGACATAAAGTGCAGATGATATTTGCAAAATATGCGCGTTTTCCAGCATAAGAAATAACATTTGATTTTTAATATTTAATGCTAAAGGTGCTGAAATTTTATGCTAGTGATTTTCAGTTCAAGTGAGTGGTATTAAATTGAGGAATATTAAATCAATTTAATCTTCAAATCCAATTTGTTATTATTTTATAAATTGTACGTATCAATATAATTGCAAAGTATTTTCTGTTGCATAATCTTGATCGTTGAATAAATAAAATAAATAAATGCTAATAGGAATTTGTTATCTATTCAATGAATATTAAAAATTCGAAATACCTTTAGATAATTCAAGGCTGTTGAAGCAAGAAGCTTTCAGAATATGATACATAAATATATAAAATAAGTAAAATCCTATGCAAAACACCTGTGAAGATGTAAAGGAACATTTGTTTTCCTTAAAATAAAAAAAAAAACGGACTCTTTCGCTTCTGCATTCTATAATTTAATTTATAGCCATACGAAAAAAAAAAGATTAGTTCATAAAATTTGTTTTGTTGGTTCTCAAAGAGTACCGCGCTTTATTATTATTAGTTGCATACTTTCTTAAAATATTTGTCAGTGGCTTGCTTGTGTCAATTATAATAATTTCTTAAAATGCGATTAAATATGGAATATTGATTAGAATATAATTGAATTGAATTGAATAAATATGCGCACGCTGTACATAAAAAGCGCGTCTTGTGATTAAGTCATAAATGTATAATTTTTTAGGCTCATAATTTGAGTTTCATCTCCTCCAGCATGCGATAGACCCTCACAAATTTCTTCTCCACCAGCTCGGTGAAGGCTTTGATCTCATTTCGCACAATGGACAACTCCAAAGCAGCATCTGAATTGGCAGAGCCACCTTCGCATTTCTTGGATGCCTTATCGCTTTCATACCAGCAGGCGATGCCATCGACGAAATCATCGACCAGTTCCGGGGCCGTAATATCCTCCATAAAGGAAATGTCGCGTTTCTTCACAAACGAACTCATCAGCAGCTGCAGAAAATCACAATTCCAGTTGTTCTGCTGAAAGTGAAAATACTGCAGCGACTTGAGGCTGTCGAAGAGTGTGATTTTCAAGGAGTAGATCGAGTTGCCCGATATGTCCAGCATTTGCAGATGGGTCTGCTTCTTGAACAGACCCTCGGCCAACTCATGGGCATTGGTCGACGACAGATTGAGTCGCAGCAGCGATGTGAAGCGACGAAATGGGTTGCCTTGCAGATTGCCCAGTGGATTCTGCGATAAGTCCAAACTGCTCACATTGCCGGCCAGTGGAATATGCGGCAGTTCCCGCAGCGCATTGTTATGCAAATCGAGTTCCCTGATAATACCGTAGACAGTTAGGCGACGCAAATCGCAGCTGTGTGCCACAATCTGGTCGAGTTGCGTGAAATTCACAGTCAGCTCTTGCAGTGTATTCCCAGAGATATCCAGCAGCGAGAGGCGTTGTTGCAGCCTCAGCAGCTCCGACTCAAAAGCCGCAAACGAGTTGCGTGCCAAATTCAAGCGTGTCAAGTTCAAATTCCGATCGAATATGCCGCGTGGCAACGCCTCCAATCGATTGCCAGCCAAATTCAGATCCAATAATTTTCGCAAACCAGCAAAGATTCCGACTGGCAGCTGTTCCACCTGATTGTCGGCAATGGAGAGCTGCTTGAGCTCCTTCAGCGCATGAAAGCTGTGATTGTGCAATCCTTTCAGCAGATTGTGCTCCAAGTGCAGCGTTGCCAGATTGTCGGCGCCTAGGAATATGTTCTTGGGTAAATCCTTCAAGCGATTGTGCCCCAAAAAGAGGCTCATCAAATTGCTGGCGCCCTCGAATTGTGGCTTTTCGAACGTCTCCACCGAACAGTTCTCCATGCGCAGCAATTGAAGATCGGGAAATGTATCAAACATTAAATGCGGTATTTTGGCAATGCTCGAATTGATGAAGGTCAACATTAGCTGCTTGGCAATCGGCTGCTGTGACAATATGACATAATCATTGCGTCCAATCTCGACATTGCTGCAAATGCCCGCACTACAATGATCCTCCAGCCAAATGCGACGCAATTGACCCGACGAGGCGGCGCCTGAGGAGACACCACTCGCACGCACACTGAACGCGACAAGCGACAGCAGCGATAGCAACTGTGTCAGATGTGGCAGCCACATCCCTTTGCAGCAGCTATACTAGGACACAAATGATGAAAGAAAGCGTTTCGATTTGGCGACTAGCGCCCAACGACGCGCACGCCACGGCGCAACTGGCTCAACTGTTTGCAACTGTAAATTCACTCTGCTTTAGTCGACCACAGCAGGTATCATTTCTGTTGTTGTTGTTGCTGTTGAATGCGGGCTCAATTGTGCCACAGCAGGCAAAAGAGGGCAGCGCTGCAACCCCAAAGCAGTTTTTTCCATCAGCGTCCTACTTTAATTGCCAGCATACATTGCTTTTGATTTAATTCAATTAAATGCTCCACAATTTCTTCTATATTTTTCAGTTATATTTTATATATATATACACATATATATATATATAAATTTACTTGCCATATAGCTAAGTTTATATCATAAATAACTACGCTGAACTTTCAGTTTCATTCTCTGCTGCACAACTATTTTTCACTACATTCAACTTTTTATATATATTTTTATTTTTATATTTTTTTGTGGTTTTTATTTTTTTTTTACGTTTTGCTTGTCTGCATGATGAAAATGAATGTTTTTTAAAGTAGGAAATGCCAAAATGCTCCAAAAAAAAAGGGGGTGAATCTGCTGCATTAGCGATTAGATGGAATAAATATATATTACGAAATCCATGTGAAACAAACTCGCTCTATTTTTATAGTCAAACCCAGATTTTGAACTGGCCCTTTAATTGTTCAATCAAGAGAAAATACCACAAACAGCAGAAGAATTAACAATAAGTAAACATCACTTCTTAGCCCAAAATAGCTTTGAAATCCAACACAATAAAAATCCCATCAAAGATTTAAGTTCATTTAAAACTAAAGAAAAATGTTTTTGTTTTTTTAAGCTTAATTAGCAATGAGTAACTTATATATAAATGCCACACCCATGGACCATAGAAGATGAGCAAATAGATAAGCCAGCAGAGTAGAACCAGTTTTTGCTGTTTAAAACTGACCCAGTTTATAAAACAGATTGAGTCAAGAGTTTGCACAGGCAGTTAAAATTGATTACTTGGCCAAAGGGTTGACTGAACCTTAAATTAAAAGCGTATTCAATGTGAGTTAAGTGTGTAAAAATTATGTTTAAGATAAGGCGAACTTCTTCCAAGAACCAAATGATCTTATCTTAAGGAACATTTTGATATATAAGCAGTTAGTTCGAAGCAATATTAAATTAGTTAGCCACAATGGCAGTCAACATCAAGTTAGTTGGTAAGGCAAAGGCTAAAAGAAGACGTGCAAACAGAAATTGAGGATTAAATTTTACTCAATTCTAGCATTGCTTTTGGGACTTGTCAGTCTGTCTCAGGCTGGATTGCGACGCCATCAAACTTTGGGACGCAGCACGAAGGGCGAGGGATCAGAAAATACTCCCCAACTGGTACTATTTGCGCCTGGGGAGCAGCTAAGCAAGGAGCTGGAGAACGAACCCAGTTTTCATGAGCCGCAGATAGTGGAAAATGAGCCGGAGAAGGATGGCCGCAAGGTGCCCGATTATCTCTACTCCAGCACGATACCCATGGTCAATGATCCGAACATCAACTATGGCCTGCCCCAGTTGACTGCCATTCCGGTAGCCTATGGCCCACAGATCATCACAAGCTCAAATAGAATTGCCAATAACAATAACAATAACAATAATCTGGGTGTGGATGGTGTTCAATATGTGGTGCTGCCACGTGTCCAGCTGGGCTTTAATGTGCAGGGCCAAACGGGGCTCAACTGGCCCAACATAAACTTCCAGCCCAGCAAACAGCCTGGAAATGCGGCCGCCCAGAAGGAGGACATACAGACTGCTTACATTCCGATACCAGTGCCTGGACCACCGGGACCACCCGGACCACCTGGACCACCAGGACCACCTGGACCACGCGGTCTCACGGGTCCAACTGGACCACGGGGCAGAGATGGTCCACGCGGTACCAGCTCCAGCAACGCACAACAAAATCCCCAAAACCTTTGGTATACCCAAAGCAACATCAATGGCAACATTGATCAAAAGCCTCAATTTGAACATTTCACAAATGGTTATCACAACTAATAAACAATAAAAAAAAATATGTGAGTAAAGCATGCAAAAAAGTGTTTTTTAATATCTGTAATTGATTTGAGTTTTTGAGTTGATTTGAGTATTTTCTTTTAAATAGCTAAAGCGAAGAAATGCAATTTCATATTTGCCCGAAATCTGATTCAGTTGATTGAGATGATTTTCTGAGTTGCGAAAATCATCATCTTTTTTTTAATATCTGTAATTGATTTGAGTTTTTGCGTATTTTCTGTTATTATATTTTATTATTACTTTGCTCCATTTCTGATTGAGTTGATTGAGTTGAGTTTTTTGATTTGTGAATTCAATTTTAGATTTTTCGGTCTTTCAGCTTTACTTTCTCAATCGGCTTGCTTCCCTCCAAAGTACAGTCGTACCTAAGTACAACGAAAAGCACCTCGTTGACATTATATATAGCTACTCAGTATATGTTTATGATGTGATATGCTTCTATCTGTGCGCTCGTGCTTGGTGTCATTTAAATGGCACACACAGCACACACAGCAGTCACAACATACACACGTACGCACACTAGCATATTATGATGATTGTGTGTAATTTACATGGATTTTGATGGCACATAAGAGCAGTTCTTGGTTTTCTACTTTTTGCTCACTTTTTATGTGTGTTTTTTTTTGTTGCTGTTTTTTTTTTTGTTGCTGTTTTTTTTTTTTGGCAGCCCCATTGACGGGCATTCAATTGGCAACATTTTAAGGTTCACTTATATTGTTCTAGTTTTGGTGTAGTTTTTGTTGTTGTTATAGTTTTTATATATATCACCTGACAACGACAATGTTGCCCAAGCTCTTTCTCTCTCTCTGTCCCTGTCTGACTGTGCAGCATCCCCTGTCACACACACACACATAGAGTAATGATGTTAAATATAATCACACACACACACACACACACACACACACACACACACACACACACACATACACCTACAACTACACTCACAAGCTGCTCGTTTTACATTCGACTGTCGTTTGGGGTCGCCTGTCGCCAGCTTCCCTCCCCTTCTTTGTTGCTGTTGATGATGGCAACAATCTGTGGCAAAGTCTGATCTTATTGTAGTCGTTAGTTTTATTGCTCTTCACTTCACAGCACTAACAATAGTTGCACTGTTCATAGTAGTAGTAGTAGTAGTTGTTGTTGTTGTTGTTGTTGTTGCTGTTGTTGTTGTTGTTGTTGTTGTCATTGTTTTTGTTGCTGTTGGTTCAGTTTACTTAAATTGATACGCAGCACGCATTTGTTTCAATTAAATGAAAATGTTTTATGTGCAATGTGCTGCTCCGGTCGCATTTACAACACACAAAAAAAAAAAAAAAACACACACACACAGGAAGGGCACTTAACACCATACGCATAGGTGTGTGCGGGGTGTGTGTGAAAAAGGTTTGTGTTTCTAATTGCTTTGGCTATCAAAAGACACAAAAAATGAGCATTAATCAATGTTTAAGTTGATTTATTAGATTAATATTATTGCTTTATTTATTATTATTCATTTACTTCGAATGCATTTAATTATGTGAGTTGACAAAAAAAGGTAAATTATTTTCCTTTTAATTAGTCACTCAAAATATGTGAAACACAATAAAAAAAAAAATTTCATTTACAATACATATATACTGAATAATTTCATAAAGAGATAATTTCATAAGTGCTAATGTTTTATAATGGAAAATGCGTACACAAAATTTTACCAAAATATTTGCGAGGCCAACAATTTTTGGTCACATTTCTTATCTCTTAATGTGAAATAAAAAATCCTTACAAAAGGCAAGCATGATAAACCAAACAGAAACCAAGCAAAGTTGCAGCTGGGAAAATGAGAGGAAAATGTACAAAGAGATTAAATGAAAATGGAAAACTCAGAAGCGGTAAATAAATTATACGAATAAAAGTTATGGAAAAGCATATGTTGAAGAGACAGACGAATGTGAATTAAGTCAGCTTCCAGCTATAAATTTTCATTTGAGTGTGCGAGCATAATAAAAATTAAAATGAGTGATAATAATACAAAATAAACGAATTATTGCGAAATATAAAATATTAAATACCCTATACAAAATAAATTAATAAGCAAACTTAATCAAAATTTACGTACGTCTTTGTAAATAACGAAAAAGATTAAAGTATGTAAACTGAATTAACTGAAGTATTTTAAAATAAAGTTTCATATTATGTGAAAAAATTAAAATACCCTCAGCAGCAGTATACAATTTGTGCTCTCAGAACACATTTCTCGACTGAAGACTTCTGATTTATTTGCATTATTTTAAAATAAAGTTCCACAGCTTGTGCAGAAATTAAAAAAGATTTTATCGCATATGTAAAGAGAGTATCAACAAAAGACATTTCAGATAAACTGCTTAAGTAAATGAAAAAACAGGAACAACTTTGAAAAAGGATTACTTCAAAAAAGTAAATGTCAAATGCCCGCTCAGGTTTTGATTAAGTTAAGATGTTAATAAACATGATTTTCTTTCTTACTCAACTCCCCTCTCCCCACTCGTTAAGACTCGCAACTTGCAAAAAAGAAATATGAACAGAGACAGTTTTTGGTTACTCAACTCAAAAATTATTAAAATAACCGTAAAATGAACACAGTTCAACTTAAGACGAATTTTAGGCGACATTTTTCGCTTTGATGTCTGCGTGACACGTGGCGTATACGCAATTTGCAGTCTTTTTAATGTGAATAAAATTATAAAATCTTGTTTTGATAAAAGAGCCGATATTGTTAATTACATTTTTGAATGTCTCAAACATAAGCAAAGAAATTCCGTTAAATGATTCTTGGAAATTGCCTTGATATACCTTTCACAACTTGACTTACTATTAAATAAATTAAATTTAATTCCGAAAATATTACAAAATGGTAGTCTTTAAAATGCTTAATGCATTTAGTTGTTAATGCATTTTATTGAAAAAAAAAGATGCAAAAATTTATTCAGTTAAAAAAAAGTTTTAACAAGTTACGCAAACCATTTTTCAATTCAACTATAAAAAAAAAATTTCACAATACAAAATGTATAAGGAAAACCACAAATTTTGGTGTTCTAAATAAATTGTTTATTTTTTTAATGTCATTAATATAAAATGCTTGGCATGACTTGACAACATTTGCATTCCCCAAAAAAGTTGAAATAAAATGCAGCAAATTATTTCTGTTAGAAGATATGCACAGAATGGAATGCCGCCAATGCAAATAGTCGGTGGTGTTGGGAGTGGGGGTGGACTGGGGGTATGGGTGGTGTTGGGAGTGGGGGAGAGTGGGTGTTATTTGAAACAAAAGTTGTCGGTAATTTGCAGGCAGAGGCCAACAAGTTTGCCCAGTCAGCAAAATGAACATTGGCCGGAATTGCGCCGTTTTGCGTGCATAAAAAACCAAGCAGAGAGAAGAATGCGAAAATGAAATGAATAAT
The DNA here is from genome assembly GCA_035042045.1 of Drosophila melanosoma. NCBI lineage: Eukaryota > Metazoa > Arthropoda > Insecta > Diptera > Drosophilidae > Drosophila > Drosophila melanosoma. The sequence goes on along the minus strand of JAWNLY010000086.1, from coordinate 454,458 downwards.
AGAGCAAAATGCTGGCACGAGATAATAGGATAAGGCAGCAACAGCCGGTTGCAACAAAAGGAAACGTCGGCATTTTGATGCCAGCTTTTGTCCAATTGCAAATTTCATGAAGCGTATTTCGCAGGGCGCGAAAAAAAAAAAAAAAAAACTTGACCAGAATGGGCAAATCACTTGGACTGAAGCTCAATCCATTTCACAGTACGCAATTTCATTTAATGCGTATCGATGCGATTACTTAAAGTACTACTCAACATATTATTATTACTTATTCAGTGCCACTCTCAGTTCACCAGCTCTGTGCCAGCCGTGGAAGCTCGCTGCGCCTATTTATTAATTTTTGATCGCAACGCATTTAAATTCTTGTGGCATACTTCGGGGAGCAACGCCATAAGTCGCTCAAACTTGCCTCGGAAATATGCTCAAAAATACTCGAATAGCATACTTTCGAGACCCTCCCCTCCCCTCCTCCTCCTCATCTCTAAAGGGAAAACATTTAGTTCATTAAGTTGATTTATGCGCTCAGGTTTTGTGTTACAACGCAAAGCTGAACAAGTTTCACGCTCGACAGAAGAAGCTCGTGAAACCTTTGCCAAGACATTTATTTAAATTTTTGGTGTGAAATGAATACTTACAAAACGCATTTAAATGCGCCGCTTGAGTGTAATTTATGCTTAAGTTGCCCATTTGCTTACCTGCAAGAGAAGAATGAAGATAAATTATTAAAAATTAGATAAAGAAAAAGCCTGTATAATATAATATAATATAATATAAATATTGGTACACTGAAAACGCATTTGAGCTAGCTAAAGGTTGTACAAAAATATTTAATATATTTGCACACACAATGAACTTCAGTTAGTTTTCATTAGCATTTTAGAGTAGTTTTCGTAATATCAAACAAAGAAATCTCAATTACAATAAGCTTAGTCAAATCGATAAATATCTGCTCTACAAATCCAACAAATCCAAATGTTTATTCTAATTACACTTTGGCTTTATTTTAAGCCGTGCCACTTGAGAAAGATTTCCCTTATCTGTTAACTAGTTTTTCTTTTTTCTTTTTCTTTTTCTTTTTCTTTTCCTCTTTTTTTTTTTTTGTTTTTCATGCAGCTTTCGATAATGCCACGTGGCTGCAATTACGGCGCACACTAATTACTTTTAATTAACTCTGAGATTTGTATATCTAACGCACATACGGTTTAATCCTGGCAGTAGTTGTTCTTATCTGTGCCTGGATCATGTTCCTCATGACCAGGACTAATGCGTACCCACCTCTATATATATATATATATATATATATGAGTGTGTGCATAGAGACGTCTCTGCCGATCCATTCCACAGCATTGACCATAAAATTAGCCCAAAGCGACGCCATTTCAAATGCAGGCGCCACTTGGTCTTTGCTAAAGCCAAAAGCTTAATTACAATAGCACACATTTACACACACACACACACATACATAGCGCAATGTGTGTGTTGGTCCATTGTTGTTGTCGTGATTATTCATAACTTGGCAGACAAGCGCTTTTATTTATGTGGCCATTTGCACAACTGCCTCGTTGACTTTTCCAATGCTTTTTCATGTTTGGCCAAGCTATGTGTGTACGTTGTGTGTGTGTGTGTGGGTGTGTTTGCTCCATAATAGGTGTTAATGTGTTGAATTGTGTATGTGTGAACACAGCTCGGACATTGGCCAGGTTGTTTGTTTGTATATAAGTATACAGTAAGTTGCCTAAAGAGCCAGGCCAAACACACAGAAGACACATTTTTATCTCTTTTTTATCAAGACACATTTTTATCTTGCCCGCACCAAATAAAATAAATTGACTTCGCTTATGCTCGGCGACAGAACGGTGTTAATAATGCTTGGCTATTCTTTTTGTGCGGCATGGCATTTGTGGCATGCGACGCAGCTGTGAAGGCAAACAACAATAACAACGAAATTACAACGGATATCGATATGGGAACTTGATATGACATTGCTTGGCGTGTCAATTGTGTCAAATAACTGAATCGAAATTCCTTTCCTCATTTAATTACATCCAGATGACGAATTTCGTTAATTTTTTATAAAAAAATTCCATGGTTTTAATATAACTTTAATTAACAAAAATCTCTTAATTGTTGTACGCATGAATTGTTTTTTACTTTTAGAAAACTAATAAATTAATTAGTATTATATTTTTTAATTCAATAAAATAACAATTCAGAATAGTAACTGCTTTATTCAATACATTATTAGTTAAATTTGCACTAAGTATAGAAATTGAATATGATAAAATAATTATTTTATTTGTATTATTTTTTATATAAAAATAATATCATAACTCAGAAGTCATTGCATTCATATTCTCCATTTAAAGTAAAAATTTGATTTGTTGACTAAAACATTTCAGTGCCAAATAATATTATAAATATTTATTTATATTTAGTAGAAAAATATTTTAGTTAAGCTTAGCAATCAATATAAGCATGTTAAACCATAGAAATACATTTCAAAAATATGCACTCAACTTGAAAAACCAATCTTTTTTTTTTTTTTAGAAATTTTGGCTCATGCATTTTTCAGCACCGTTTATAATCTTGAATTCCATCTAGGAAGCTTCTTGTGGTGCAATAGAAAAGTGCAGGCAAGTGTCAAATATCGCACACACACTAAAAACTAACCAAGTGAAATTCTCTGTCTCTTATCTCTCTCTCTCTTTCAATCTCTCTCTCTCTCTCTCTCTAGTTATATCTCAGTCAGTGTGTCTTTAGCTTACACACACTGTGCTTGTATTTTAGCTGGTGGCAGCAAATGCTTTCATTACGGTTCAAGTGCAACACCGAGTGGACCACTTGATGTTGACGTTGAGCGCCGCTCGGCTGCAGTAACTGGCCCTGAACGAAAACACGAGTTGCAACCTAAAAATATGCACCATGATTTTTCTATATATATAAATTTACACAAATATATATATATATATATATATATATATATATATATATATATATAAATTGAAAAATGTGTGTTCTCTGTGTGCACTTATTTTTGCTGTAGTGTCACTAACAAGTAAATGACAAAATCCCCAAGTGTATAAGCAGAAAGCAGGCTAAGGTCAACGGCTAAGTTCAATACACACACACACACACACACATACACACTTAAACACACACTTAGAAAACACACACACACTCACACACACACACACACAAGCTAGCGGCGCTGATTGCCATCCGTTTTGTGCGTCATTTTTGCTAGGCAACTTTTCAATGTCATGCGGCACAGGACAAAATACTTTTGTCTCGGCAACTTTTTTGAACGCATGCCAAATCCTAACGAGGCTTTTACCAAGCCGCTCAATTTTGATCAAAACGAAAGTTAAACAAAGCTATCATTTGACAGACACTTATCTATTCAATCAGCTGAAAACGCTTTCATCAACTTGATTAAATATTTAAAATGCTTAAAAGCGTAAAACCAAAAAAAAAAACTAAAACAAAAAGATGATTTTCATACATTTGAAAATGAAATTTTGTTATACAGATGATAAATTTTGGTGTCTTGGTTTATGTTGCTTCAAAAGTTTGCTTATTATGATAAATATCATCATTTATAAGAGCACTCTCAAATTATTAAATAAACAAGATGCAGGTGTTCATTTAATTAACAATATCTGTTCTAGTGTAAGCCTCATCAATCATGTAAATTATAAATATTAAATTAAATTGATTTTATCAACATGTTGCACAAGGATGAAAAAGTCTTTTGCTATTTTTGTGTGTTTTTTTACGAACATTAAATCAAGAAAGCTGATTAAAATACAATAATTCAATTATGAGTTGCTGTTATGGATTGCTTATTGCGTTGAGGTCTAAAAACATTAAATCAATCAATTAAGCTCAAAAAATAAAAACTCATTCAACTGAATATAAAATTGAAAATGAGTGTTTGTTAGTAAAAACGATAGTATTGGGATTTGATAATCTTTTAACCCATTTGCAACGAACCCAAAATTTTAACTTGACTTTTAGGAGCATTTCAGATAAATCGCATGCATTTTACACACAGACATTTTCATTTACTGCACACTTGATATGGCAGTTTAATTTCAAATACCTGGCACTTAAAATGCCAATCCAAACGCAAAACGACATGATATATGACGGTAACTCGAATAACTCACTCAAATATTTACCCCACCAACTCTAACCACGACTGGTTCTCCATATCCATATTCGATTTATCTATCAGCTGCTCAATCTGGTGTCTGCTGGCCAGAGGAGGTGCTCAATGATTTATCCCCACATTATGAAATGCTTGGCAAAGACTGAAATTTAACCAATTCTGTTGGCTGAATACCCAAAAAGTATTTAAGGTCAAACTGAATTAAAGCGCCAGCTGGAACTGCTCCTGCTACTGAGAAAGTTATAGCCAATTAAAGCAAAAGATAATGGCCAAAAGTGATAAAAGAGTATAAGCTGAAAACGAGAAGCGAACTGTTAACCAATTCGACATTTTTACAAATGTTGAATAACGTAAATAATATTAAATTAAATGTATTATTTAAGATTAATAACGCTGATTAATATTTGATTTTAATTTTGGATTGTTTATAATTTGAAATATATTTGATTTTGCTGCACTCTCACATTTTATTAGGTTTTACGATGAAAACAAAATCAACAATAATCGCTTGCAAATTTTGCGTAGCCCACGAAACAAATTTGATGCAATAATTTCATAATTGCCAGCGGTAGCTTGTGGTAAATATGACATACCGTTAATCAAGCGTAAAGCGATGATTTGATTGCGCAATCATCGTTTCATGAGGATTCCCAACCCCACCCCGCACACAAATACAAATGCTAACGATTTGTTTGGTTAAGCGCAAAAAATACAGTAAGAATTTATATTCAAATTATGGAATTTTGAGTGCTCGCTGATTGAATACTCTGCCTGAGGCACTTTTGCTACTTTTCGAAAACGTATTTTGAGATATTTATAAAATTAATTTTCATTCAAAAGTGGCAATTATACACAGCCAAATCTGAGTTTGGTTGATCAAAATTACATATTGCAGGGAAACATATACAGCTACTCATTTCCTTATTTGTTGCCTGCAGGGTATTGCTATGTCGAGTGGAAGAAATGTTGGCAATATTTATGAAGTCAAAATATTTGCAACAATTTCAAATTTTGATTTTGGCCAGTGCCAGTAAAGTTGTCACGCTTGATTGGGCGCTGAACAATATTCGTTTTCTCTCTGGACTTTTAGCCATTGGTTTTTTTTTACATGCCCCTCAATTGGGGCAATTAAAAGAGCCCTAAAATCAACTCCATTTTGAGTTTGACTTTAGCCAAAATGGTGCGATACTTTGTGCAATCACTGTGACTGCGATTGTGACTGGACAGGCACTTTGAGCCTTTTAATTAAAATCACAGCAGCAAATTTACAGCCATTGACTGTGACTGCGGGAATATAGCAGTGGGGCTCGGAGTGGGAACATTTGGCGCCTGTTTTGTTTGTGGGCCCCAACTGGTGGCCATAAGCAAAGCAAACAAAAAACACTTCAATTAAAGCGACGTCAAACATCGAAAGGGAGGATTTTATCAAAGCTAGCAAAAGCGCAACAAAAAATGGCCGCTAGAAAAGAAATGTTTCAACAAATAACCATAAAAGCACAACAAGCAATAAAAAAAAAAAGTTATAAATACAACAATTGACTTCTTTAATAATTTTTAAATTTGGTGCAGAAATTCAAATTTTAAATAAACTTGCCACACAAATGCTTATTAAATTTAGTTAGGAATTGTAAGAGGGCTTCACGATGCTCTATTTAATCTTTGGAGCTTGGAAACATATTTTTTATATTTTGCAAAAGAAAATAAAGAAAAAATAAAGAACTGCCTCCCGCAGTGTGTTAAAATCAAACACACGCAAAAATGCTAAACAAAAATGAGCTATGCTTAGCAACAAAAAGATGAAAAAAAAAATCCAGCTAAGTTGAATATATACACAAAGAAATTTAAAGGCCAGAAAAGTAGACTATATCCTGCCAAGTAATATTAAAGTTGGCTAATTAGTTTAAAGTAGATGCAAGTATTATTTAATCCTTTTAAAAATTCAAGTCTAGTGAAAGTTCAGTACAATCTCAAAAACATATTTTTAACCCAGCTCTCTGGAAATATGTATTTTTTGTGCAGCGAACAAAAAAAATCTTATTTCGACACTTTAACGCAAGGCGAAATTTATGTTCTGCTGACCTCTTACGTAATACCAACAAATGCAGCGCCTCAAAAAAATGCATGGAAAAAATGGCTCACGAAAAAGATTGCAATAAAGAAAAATGTTTGATTCGACAGCTTTTGCTTTTGCTTTTGCTTTTGCTATCGGAGTGAACATTTACCGGCACAATTTATTCAAAAATAAGTGTTTTCCTTTCATATTGCAGTGAAGTGAGCTTTTTTCCAGAACAAAATTGCGATTTAAACATCTAATGCATAAATTTCGATTTTTAGTTTAAATTATTTTTTATGAAAAGCTATGTAAAAATAGCAGGAGTTGAAACCCTAATTTACTGGATGTTGAATATTTTCTTGAATATATTTTTGTATATAAATATTATAAATTTAGATGAATTACTGGGCACATCAAATAATCAACAACCACTCAGAAAGTTCAAAAAGTTACTTAACACTGGCAGATATATATTTAAATATTCAATTGAGTGTCGTAACAAGTTTCAGTTAATTAATTTAACTGCCTGTCTGACGGAGAACTGTTTTGCTCATCACGACGAATGTTGCATCATTATCGTGATTGGCAATTGCCGGTGTTGCTCGTTAGAAGGCCATCAAAAACCAAGTACTATTGGCAGATATTGGCAACTCTGTCAAGCTGTGAAAATTCATTTACAATTCTCTCCCTCTCTCTCTCTCTTTCTTTGTCTCTGTCTCTCTCCTTTTTGTTGGCCGGATATTGTTGGGGCCATCAAATGAGCGTTTGGGCCAAGTTAATTGAGCCCTTTCGCACCAGTCGCTTTCAAACTGCATACTTTTGCGGAACTGTGAGCAATAAATTCGAATAATTTTTTGTGGCAGCATCAACCAAAAGTTCAAATGAATTTTTGAAATATTTATTAGCCAGCTGCAACTTTTCGGCAATTGGCCATGCAAAAAGTTTTATTCAGCCAAAAGGCTTATATATATATATATATATACACGTATCTATGTAAAAAATTTGGAATATATATTCGTGCTTCCTGGGGCGAATTTTTCCTCATTGATTCACTTCATTCATTTGCGGCAGAAAAGTAGGAAACTTAATTTCCGAGCTAAAGCTAAAAATTTCTTGACTATTTCAATTCAATTTCATATCAGGCACAACTTTTACGTTCTTTAAAAATTCCTCTGCTTAAGTGTGTGTGTGTGTGTGTGTGTGTGTGTGTGTGTGTGCATGTGTATATATAATCCATTCATTTCACGCTCAATCGCATTCCCGGATTTATATATTCAATTAGGTGCGGGGCCCAATAAAAAAAAGTTCCCAGCAAATTGCGTAGCAAAGTTCTGGCCCCCCAAGTTGTGGATCAATGACAAAAGCATAGAAACTTGTGATATTTCTTCGTGACATGTGATTAAAGTTTTACATAAGCTCCATCACCCACTGCTGTTTTGCATGGACAAACAGCTGAGCTGGCAGAATTGCATTTTTGCTATTTACATAAGCGAAGCAGAAGCCAAGTTTTGTGAAAATTGTGAAAGCAAGTTCCGAACAGAAAATCTTTGCTTCACACTCGACAGATAAATGCTCTGGCGTAGAAATTCATGTGTGTGCACATAGTGTCTGTGTGTGTGTGTGTGTGTATGTATGTGTGTGTGTGTATGTGTATGTATGTGTGTTTTGCGCGTGTTGCTTTGTTACAAACAAAAGTTAAGTCATAAATATTTTCCGAGTTTTTGACTTGAAATTTATCAACGATATCCGCCATGAGACACTCGAGAGCAAAAACAAAAAAACACAAGCTAAATGAGAGAAATAGGAAGCGAACACGCACAAAAGGGGGTAAAAACTACAGCTATATATGCATATATATATATATATTTATATACATATATATATATATATATATGTATATAAGTTGATCATATAATTTAACAGAGGAAAAACAAAAATAAAATTATATTTGATATTTGTCAAATCTCTCATTTAGACACAAGGTCGACCAGTGATATTTTTAAATTAAGTAACTAGTGACAAATTAATTTAATTTGCTGTACTTTACTCTAAAAAAAAACTAAATAAATACCACTTGTTGTTACTCTCCTAAAATATAAGTTTTTTAAGTGCAATTCTTACAACTTAATTAGCAAAAACTTTTTAAAAATCACAGAAAACTTTTACGAAAATGTACTTGGTTCACTTGACATTCATTTTTTAATTCAAATATATTTTATGAAATTCACAATATTTAGAAGTTTCTAGCTACAAAATAATTATATTTATGCTGTGAATGATTCAAAGATTATTTTTCTGGCAATTTATAATTCATATTTAAATAAAAACATAGAAAAATACGTTTAACATTTAAGGGCACTGCCAAAATGTCCTGGCGACGATGCCAGGTGCCTCTCTCTGTTTTAGACATTTTCCTTATCAACTTTGACAGTTTCAAGCTTTATTAAAAGGTGCATTATAATAGGAAATGAAAAGTCTGGCATACTTTTCGGGAGCTGCTTCAGATTTTGTTGCTTTCATCTTGGCAGCATGCTGGCAACCCTCGTTAATGACCGGTTGACCTTTATCAACAAGCCAAACGGCAATAATATATTCTCTGCCAGGTGATAATTAATCTTATCTAGCAGTCGGGTTGGAGATGTAAGAAAACGAGGAAGGAAGGCAAGCGGTTTGTTCTTTACACATCATTGACCGTGATTTTAATCAAGCGAATGCAGTAAAAAAAAAAAAAAAAAAAAAAACTGAATACAGCGGAGAAGGCGATGACTGCAAAGTGCAGAACGAGAATGAAAATCCCATCAGTGTCAATCAATAATCGAAGTAGCGGCAAAATTAAAAAACAACGACAAGCTTACAAGCACGAGAAAAGAATTCAAAATAAAAGAAAAACGAAAAACAAAAAACAAAAAATTACAAACAAAAAAAAAAAAAAACACGGAAAAAATGTAAAGAAAATTAATTAAAAAGGCAGAAAATCGTAAAAAGACAAAGTGCAAATAACAAAGTGAAGCGACGAACGAATCCAAAAGAGCCTTTTCAATTATATTGATGAGCACAGATGAACGGCGGGCGGCGAGTCCTGCCCGAAGGACAAAGATAACATTTATCACAAGCCGAACAAAAGGCACAAGGCAAGTGGGCAAGGAGTGATGTAACTGACATGGCGGCTGGCTGGCTGCCTGGTTGTGTTATGTAAATACATCTAAATACAATGCCATGTCCAGGTCCCGCCACACAATGGCAGTCAAGAGGCAGTCAAGGAAGTAAGCAAGCCTGCTTGCAGTCGCTGATAAGCGATGACAAACAGCTGCCGCTGTTCCGGCACAAGAAGTATCCTAAAATGAGGAGGAGCTGAATCGCTGCAACAGACATGCTGAGAACAACCCCTAAAAATTGGCTCAGGCTCAAGGACCTGCTGCTGCTGCTGCTGCTGCTGAGGTGTAGCCTGGTGTATCCTTGCCGGCAGTCAGGCAAATTAATGCGGCGCATAAATTGGCTTTGGCTTATCTGCAAAAAGTTGTGCGCCAAAAATGCATTTGTCAAAAGTTAGTTAAAGGCGCCTTTGACTCAATTCAAAATATCGCGTATAATTTGAAAAGCAAAGCACAAAAATGACACGAGCTGAAAGGGGTGCAAGATTAATCTGGCAAACATTTAGACGAAAAATTTGCAAAAGTTAAAGTTTTCACAGCACTTTAACTACTCGAACTGCAGAGTTGGTCAGCTTGAAATATATCCAAGCATTATTTGATTAAATTACACATTTTATTAAGCTCATTTGAAGAGAAGAGCATAAACGGTAATCAAAAGCATCTTCATTAAAAATGGACTTAATTGCAATTATCAGCAACTTCGCCTGGTGTGCTAAGCACTCCTTCAGAGTGAAAAGTTTTTATGCTTTATTTTATCATTATAGTTTCAGTGCGAAAACTTTATATAGTGTATAAGTTGATGTCGCATTAACACAAACATACATTTTAAATATACATATTTGCCATACACACACACACACACACACACACACACATAATTTTCATTAAAAGTTGTGCATGTCTGTTGGCAATTCAGTAGAAGGAGGCACAGATAGCGGGGCGTGGCAGAGACTCTGCTGTGAGTTGGTAAACAGCGTTGCAAGTTGCATATACTAAGAGTCACGCCCACTGCTAAATATAATAACTAAAAAACATAACAAAACGAGGGCAAATAATTCACGACGGGGAGTCTCATTGCACTGCAAATGGCAAAAAGTCGCTGGTTGCCTGTTTATTAATTTGTTTTTGTTGTTGTTGTTGTTGTTGTTGCTGTTGTTGTTGTTGTTGTTAGTTACTAGTTGTGTTTCACTTGTTAGCCGTTTGCACAGTTAGCTGGTTTGAGTTTCGTCGAGTTTTGTCAAATGAAATTTGTCGCTAAAAGTTAACAAACCGAAATAACAGCGGAAATAGGCGAAATATTAGCAACACTCGGCTGAAATGGGAGTCGAATTTTATGCCTGAGAAAAATGATAGTTAATTAACTAAATGATTTAAATTAATTTTAAACTATTCACTTGAAGGTATTTATTAAATGTACTCAAACTATTCAATATGTAATCAATAAAATAAATGAAACTCTTAATTTATTTCGATGCCTAGCATATTATTTTGACCACAAAAATTAACACATTCTGATAGGGAATGCTAAAAATTTGTACAAGTGTCGAATAGTTGCATAACCAATTAATATCAAGTAATACGCTTGAATAAATTTGCAGTGCGAAATACATATTAACTGGGCTGATATCGGGGTCAAGTTGTGAAAATGTCGGATTAATTTCTAGTTTCCGCCCTTGGCTAAAATCATTACAATTTTACAGCCATTTTGGCATTGTTTAATTATGTAAATGTGGCCTTTATTTTAACACTCCACAAACTAGGGGGTAGGAGCGGAGGAGCGGAGGTTTCACTTCAACAGTGCCATTTAAAATTAATTTTCAATTAACTCGGAACTGACAACGGTTAGAAAGGAAAGATTCTATGGTAATTTGTTGGTGGACCCAAACGGAAAGATGTTAAATGAATTTCGTTGTGAGACTTAGGTAAAAGTTTAGCATTAGGCTGGTTGTCAATTAATTGAGTTTTGGGCTTTTGTAGCTGCCGCTTAACACAATGGGCGCCCATTGTGAATGATATCAATTTCAATTTTGGGCAGCCAACTCAAATAAGTTGCGGCCCAAAAGGCATCCTGACAGTTTTCACCACCTGAGCGCGTCTCAAATGAAAACTCAAATGCCAACTACGAATTCAAGTTTGCCACTTAACCCTCGATAGCCGCAAGAAGTAACTGCCACAGCGCCTTTCACTTTCAAATGTTAGTTGTAAGTGAAGGCAATCAAAGAAATCCCACATAAAAGAGGGTCTACCCAAAAGTTCACAAACAAACCAACTTCAAATTTGTAATAAGAAAAATTGATAGTTATAGATAAGGCAAGAATTCCCATCAAAATGGATATAATAAAAAATAAATATAAACAATCAAAACTACATCAATAATTTTATGATGTAAAGCAAACTTCTTTTTCATCAGTTATTTAAATAGCTTAAAAATTTTAGCTAACTGTTCCACATTGTTAACTTTTTTTCACAACACCCTTGCATATTATATATATATATATAGTTATAGCTAAGGCAAAGATTCCGATCAAAATGGATATAATAAAAAATAAATATAAACAATCAAAACTACATCAATAATTTTATGATGTAAAGCAAACTTCTTTTTCATCAGTTATTTAAATAGCTAAACAATTTTAGCTGACTGTTCTGAACTTCCACATTATTAACTTTTTTTCACAACACCCTCGCATATTACATATATATATATATACATATTATATAGCTGCTTTCCTTGGTGCCATTACAAGCAATTTGTTTGACGGGCATTGGGTGCACTAACATGGCAGTTACTTAGTACAGAGATTGGGAGAGAGAGGGAGAGGAAGAGGGAGCGAGTGGGGTATCGGTGCTGGTCTGGTCTGTGTTTCAACTGTGTGACAAAGTGTATCAGTTAGGGTTCCCTTATACACTGATAACAATGGATAAATTGGTATATTGGTATATATATATTAGAGACATGAAACTTGGAACTGGTTTGTGTCCGCGTCAGAAAAAATAATTAGGGGCCTAATATATCGATGATCACATATATTCCACAATTTTAGGGCTACAGTCACTGTATTCTGATTACAAGGCTATGGACGATATCGTTCAAAGATCTGAATTTGTCATGCCCACTTCTGCCACCCTCAGGAGCTCCGCCCGTAAATATTTGAAATTGCTATTAGATACGTCAAATGTGGTAGATAAATTACGTGCAGCCGTCTTTAGGAATATTGCTAGGAATTTCCTCAAATATTGTTTGCACACCCGGAATTTTTTTTAACAATCCTTTTCAAACATTGGCATTTATCAGAGTATTTTGCAGTCGATTACGCACAACTGCAACGCTTTCACTTCTTTTATTTTATTTTACTTTTTTTTGCGAATCGCAGCCGCTTCACTGAAATCGGATTAAAGTTTGCCAAAGCATTTTCAACACCTGCTGAACCCCTCCCTTGGCAACGAGCCACTGCCTCATTGGCCACTGTCCACAAATGACAGACAAGCAGCACAGGCGGGACAGGCAAGACTCACTTGTAGCAAAAGATAAAAAGAAAATCAAACTTTGTCCAGCACTGGCACACACACACACACCCACATACATGCACAACTCTCTAATATGTGGCATGTGTCGTGGATTAGAAGTTGGAATCCCATAACGTATAAGTTGGTTGAAATGCATTTCCATGTGCGAGCAGAGCCAAACATTCATGCATACACATATTTATATATATATATATATATATATATATATATAAGTGTGTATATATATGTGTGAGTACATGTGAACTAAAGTTTTAATAGTCTCACATTTTGGTGTTCAAATGATATGCTAAACTGCCAAACGAGAGGTCCTGCCTCCAATTTTACCATGTCCTACTCTTTCAACCCCCACTTCCGTTTTGGCAAATTGTTTCAATTTCCAAAGTTTATCATCACTTGAGACGGGTTGATGATGATGCTGATGCTGTACTACTATGGATAGTTAATCCCAAAACAGTAGTTGGACCCTAACTGCAAACACTTCAACTGAAATTGACTTACGGGCAACACTTGGACACATTTGAACAGACCCGAATACTTAATTTTCCTGAGCATAGGTGGAAATATTTTTCAAAAAGAGTCGTTTATTTAAAAATATAATTTTTTGTGTTTGTGCAAAACTTTTAGCGGTGCTTTGCTAACTTGTGGCTAGTTTGAATATGGTTTTCAATTTTATAGTACAGAGTTTGCCATAATTTGCATAGATGTGGCAAATTTATTGTGTTTTTAAAATTTGAATATGAAGTGAATTAATTCGACTAGTTCCTTAACTCTATTTTAATTGTTGCCAAGCTTATTTTCTCAGTGCTCATCTCATGTAAAGATTGTTGATTTTATGGGAGTCAACTTGCAGACGTTCTCATAAATTTTTTAAATTAATTTATACATCCCGAATTCATTAAATATGGGTAAAAGGGGTATTATGATTTTGTGCAAATTTGTGTAACAGACTGAAGGAAATATCTCCGACTCCATTGAGTATATATATTATTGATCGTGTCGATATAGCCATGTCCGTCTGTCTGTATGAACAGGCGGATCTTAGATACTATAACAGCTAGAGACTTGAAATTTTGAATATTCAGTCTCTAGCTCGATTATCGATAGTTTCAAATCAACACACAATATGCAAGTTTCATTAAGATGGAATAAAAAACACCCAAGTTATGGTGAAAAATATATTTTCATATAGATCTCATATTCTACCAGCAGCCGCAAACATTTTCTGTATGCGAGCGCATGTGTGAGAAAGAGATGGCATTATAATCGATGCGAGCGTTAATATGTTTTTGTGTGTTCTTAAGAGTCCCGTTAAGTTCGGTTGTGTGTAAGTAAGTAAGTATGTATGTATGCATATCCTCTTATTTCAAGCCAGCCAATTAGAGATCATTGTGCGCTTGTATATGAAATATGTGCTGCATTCCTTCTCTTTTACTCTTCAGTGTCATTGCTTGCCATAGGAAATTACTTAGTCTTCTCGTATTTGGGTGCAAATATTGTTAAAGGGAAGTTTGGCAATAAAATTAAAATATTTTTACCAAATGGGTTTATTGTAGTTTAGCTCACTCGTCTACAACTTTCTTACTTGTTTATTTTTAAATTCGTTTTTAATTTTTATTTTAAATTAGTTTTCTTTTTCTTAAAGCGGGAGTACTCACCTTGCCCAAATTGACGAAACCGTGTTCCTTGGCAACTGCATCGGCGATGCCGTTGCTATCACCGTTTGGTATGTGCACCGCCCAGGTGTGCGTGTAGTGGCCGGCATCGCGACCGCTGTTGAGGCTGTTGAGGCTGTTGCCGCTGCTTGTGGCAACGCTATTGCCTTTGCCCGTCTCATAGTCAAGGACGTAGTGCGGAAGAAGTGACGACTGGGCGGGGCCGGCCTCCACTTTGGCCGCGAAACCGACATTAAAATTACATAAAAAAACTACGACACTAATTTTCAAAAACAGCAGCAAAGCAATCGATGGCAACGCCACTAATGGCGTCCTCGATTGTCTGCTGCGATAGCGTTTCGTTTTGTTGTGCGTTAAAAAACTAGTTTTGAATAAATTGCAATTGTAATTTAAATTTGTTATATCACATTCAATGATTGTTTGTTGTTGTTGTTGTTCTTTGTGCTGCTGCCAAGTTTTAATGGTTGCTGCAACATTCGCATGCGTCGCTTTTGGTTGACAAGTTCTGCTTGCAACATTTTGCCGGAACTTTGCATTCTTTTTGTTGCTCTCCTCCTGACTGTGTTTGTTGCTATTGCTATTGTTGCAGGTTTTGTTGCATATATTTGGCTGACTGCTCCATCGCACCACGTCGTTTTTCATTGTGCGTTCGATTTGTTATTTTATTGAAGACGTGCCTGCTATTTCTCTTCTTATCTCTTCCTCTCTCTCTCTCTCTCTGTCTCTCTCTCTCCACCCCTCCGTGTGAATATCTTCCTTTGCGCTGACTGCAAGTTGCAACTATGTTCTTGACGTTGAGTAGCTACTGTAATCGTTTTACTGTCGCTTTGAAGCTGCAAGTAAAGCAAATGATGAAAATTTGAATTATTTTCTTATATGAAAGTCAGTTTACAAAGACAATTTATATATTATATATATTAAATAAATAACAAGTTAACTTTATTCTCTAACTAGAAATAAGAAGCACCAATAAGTACACATTGGAGGAAGCACCACTGGTGTAATTCAGTTTTAAGAACTTGATGCCAGAACAAAGATTTAATGACAACACATTCGCCAGAGTAGCCTAACAATATTACTGGGAATAAACAACAACACTTAGGGGAAGCCTTAAGCACATCGACTAGTTGGCAACAGGACACACAACAGCAGATAACTAGTAGGAAAAAAGAGAAAAAAAAAGTTAAGTGCCTGCAAATGACATATCCAATTTGTTAACTGGAAGAGTGCTCTCTGCTGAGCTAGGGGAAAGAAATGGCAGAAAACTAGGCTCATTAGTCGTTCTGGCAAAACTTATGAGCAAACATGAGGCAAGGAGACAGATGATGCGCCACATGGCCGGAAGTAGCAGCGTATTTGATGGCAACTCTGGCATTGGCAACCGGCAACCATTTAGCTGGCCTAAGGTCAAATCGCATTGATTGTCACCCCAGCCAAAACCGAAGTTGGCATCGCAAATGAGGCACTGAGATTGCTTGACTGGCTTTTGACTAATGCCATTGTCGAAAATATGCCAATGACTGATGATGGCCCCAAAGGCAAAAACCAAGTCCAAAACACTGACTATCATATTTTCCAGGCAATTGTGATTGAGTAGGCGAATTTCAGAATTTCTATGGCCAGCGCCTAATTAAAGCCATTGGGACTCGGAACGGAAATGCGCATCAGCAGCGCCACCAACACCAGCTCCATCAGCAGCATCAAGAGCCTGACATCAATAGCAGGATGCTCTGGTGTGCGATGCTTCGACATAGTCATCAATGGACAGACGAGTGGACAGAAAATTAAATTTTCATACGACAATGGTGCCGCATTTGAATGGAATAGTTACTAAGCAAAATTGGCCAGAGGATAAATTCGGATTCGACTAGCTGGCAAAATATTTGACAATTCCGTTTTGTCAAGCATTGCCAACAATATTTTGTATAAGAAATATGCAATAAAAGTTTTCCTGTTATACATCATTTTTTTTAATGGATCAAAATATAGATAGAAATAAATAAGACTTAAACTTATATTTTTGCTTGAATTTATTTCCGATTTTTTGGGCCATTGAATCGATGGGAATACAAATGCCAAAAAATCCTTCATTTAACTATTATTGTAATATTACAACGTGACTTCAGTTTACTATCACAAATGTAAATAATGGGCTCAATTTTATGCTCAACAAACTCACATTTATATTTTTAGTTTTTCCATAAAGCCAACAAATCTAATGCGGTTTTATGCTAAGTGTACGCTCCGTGATCTTAATTTTTTCAATAAGACAAATGCTCGCATTGCAGCCAACT
Source organism: Drosophila melanosoma (assembly GCA_035042045.1). Classification (NCBI taxonomy): domain Eukaryota; kingdom Metazoa; phylum Arthropoda; class Insecta; order Diptera; family Drosophilidae; genus Drosophila; species Drosophila melanosoma. Next base: position 437,590 of record JAWNLY010000086.1, on the reverse strand, counting down.
GATGCACAAGCAGTGGAGGAGTTCATCATTGTCTGACCAATAGTGTTATAGAGTTGAGTTGGATTCAGGTTTGGACGCCACAAATTCTTACAAAATGCCAGCAATGTTCCTTGCCGATGGCCGGCGGCAACAAAATGCTTTGTGACATTTGGATGGCCAATCATGTCCATACTGCAGAGATGTGGCTCAAGGGTTGTGGGATCCATGCCGGCAATAACTGCCTCAATTTGAAACGGGTCTCGGCGTTTCGCGTACAGCAATTGGGATAGAATTGACGTCAGCTCTTTGGGCAACAGCTCCCGATTCATCTCCAACTCAAAGATATTCTTGCGAAAGATGAGACGTTTGTGAACCATCAATATATCTGCCTGCCTTCCATTCAATCCTAAATATAAGCGAGTTCCCAGCTTATATAAATTACTATTACTGTCGCAAGCGTTTCGTCCTTTTACAGCAATGGCCACGCAATCCTTGCCCTGCATAGCAAATATACAATCTTTACAATCTTCAATATTATCACTCATTATAATGTCTGATATCTGCTTACAAACGAGTTATGTTTGCGTATTGACAAATAAATCAAAGAACTTTTCAACTCAATTTTTTATAATATTTCTGCATTACGATTTATATTTTTATGAGTAGAGCAGTTGAGCAATTCAAAATAATTTTAATTTGAGTGGCTTACGTAAGCCACAAACTTATGTAACATAATTGCATAAAGTTTTGCCTGTTGGGCAATAATAAAGTTTTGCCCTCATGCAAAAAACCCAAAAAAAAAAAAAAAAAAAAAAAAAAAACATTTAAAAACTTGTATTTTGTATTGTATTGTATTTTTTTTTTTTTTTTTTGGGAGTCAGTCAAAGAGCAATTTTAATCCACTCTTATCGGCTGCGATGCACATGGATGCACACCATCCACACACACGTTTATAGTCAGGATGAGAGGTCCTTGCGTCCTTGCAGCCAAGGCAAGGCAAAACCCGCGACGAGAACTTTTGCCTGCTCTGCGCTCGCCTGGTAAACTTTGACTTTGACTGACGGCATTTGTCAGCGGCAGACACAAAGTAATCATTACTTGGCACGCATTACAGTCTGCACTTGCATTGAAGCGGGTACACTAAGCTTATACTTAATAATAAGAAAATAAGTGGCTGTCAGCGGGCATGGCGCCCAACGTGGCCAGGCCAACAACATGGTCTGTCTTACATGCCGGCGAAAAGTGCAAAACGATGTCAAAGTCAAAGTCGGCAACAACAACAAACAACAACAAAAACAACAACAAACACCAACAACAAACACATTTTGCTCATCAAAAGCCAAGGGTGCGAAAAAGTATGGAAAAAAAAGTGCAGTTGGCAATGATGTTGTCCCGTCGGCAACACTCCAAGTGTAAAGTGTTGCAACGCGAACTTGACAACTTCGAAGACAAATTGAGATGTTGTTTTTCCTTTACTTATACAAACACACACTGAGAATTGATGTGGTTCCTGACACACTCACTCGAACTAAATAAAGAAATACTGCATTTTAAACAGACTCAGGTGAATATATTTGGTCAAAGGTCAGTGTTTTTATTTACTGCATACTCAATGAATAGATTAAGTTAAATATTTAAATTCATTGCAAGAAATACAATCATAGAAACAAAAAATTGTAAAATAAAGGGCAAAGTTGAACTTAAGAAGAGCCATATTACAAAAAAAAAAAAAGAAGTCTTTAGAAATGCATTTACAAACGATTTAAGACTATTTAGATGATAAATTTACAAAAAAATCGAATTGCTTGAATTGTGACAGAGTTGTTAGAGAATAAAAATCATTAGCAGCAGCTTTGTTTTCAGGCACATTGTGCTTATTGTCAATTAGGAATCTCAACAGCCTATCAATTTACCATCGAGCACACAAATTGGCCAATTGTGCACATCAATCAAAAACTGATCAAAATGAAAAACACATAGCCAAATTGCAAATGCCACAAATCGAGCCCCAAAAGACTAGACGAGCAGGATGGAAAAAAAAACAGGAAAAGTATTTTGAAACAAAATGCAAAACAGAATTCAGCAGAAGGAGGTGTGGAAAAATCCTTCGGCAGCATCTGAAGAGTTCAAAGTTGAGGATGGCCAGAGGCATGTCCAAAGGCTGCAGTTTGGCATTTGGCTGCAGTTGCTGGTTCTGTGGTTGGCAACAGCTCAGAAAATTGCGACTGCAGGTTAAACACTTGAATAAAAATTTTAGCATTTGCAATATTAATTTTATTAAAATTAAAATTACACAAAAATTGCTAAATTTTAATAGTACTGAAATTTAATTGAAAGAAATTTTAATAAAAAAGATGCATTAAATTGCAACTGAAATTGCGTACAGTGTATGCAAAATGTCCTGTAAGTCCTGAACCAATGCCGCGTTAAAGCCAAGCAGGGTGAAGACGGGATCGGCTCTTCTAGACTACACTTTTAAGACCGATGCCAAAACACATTAAGCTGATGCCTTTGAAGGCGCCTGCAGCAGCAGTTAGAAGCTTAAAAAGGCTACAAGAGTCAAAAGCCAGCTAAAGTGCAGTGAGACGAGAGCGGGGGTGCGGGGGTGCGGGTGCAACGGCTTTTGTTGACGCGTTCTCTGTTGTGTTTTTCTTGACAGGGCTTTTAGTGTGAATATGAATGTGTGTGTGTGTGTGTGTGGGTGTGTGTGGGTGTGTGTGGGTGTGTGTGGGTGTGTGCGCGTGTGCGTGAGTGTGAGTGTGTTTGAATAGAAAGAGCTGCTTTTTGCTGCTTCTGATTGTGCTGCTCCGCCTGTGTGGTTGGTTTAGTTGTTTAATGATAGTTGGCCACAAAGCCAAATATGCCGTTTCCTAACACTCTCTGTTGGCAGCAGCTTCTTCTGCTTCTTCTTCTTCTGCGACTCTATTTGCCTGTTTTATTTTATTTTTTTGCCAAGCCGCAATCGCGGCTGCAACTGGAGCGCAAAGTCAACAACAAATGTGCCCGGTTAACGCCCGCAGAAAAGCAGCTCCGGTTTGGTTTTCTCTTTTGCGGTGAAAAGCAGTAAAAAAAAAAAAATACAAAAAATAAAAAAAAAACATTAAGAAGAAAAATGCACAGTGGGTGAAGGTGGAAGAGTTGGTGGAAAACGAGAGCATTCAAAGAACGCCAAGTGTCAGCGCCAAGCTAAATATAAATGGGAAAGCGAACACTAAATGCTAGTTTCCCAGTGCACCCTGGACAAGACTAGATGACTAAATGAAGTACTGGGAAGTCTTCTAGTAAATATCCTATGTTTAAATATAAAATTTTATATAATATATTCTCATTCTATTTCGGACAAAAATGCTCAAAAAAAAAAACATTTCTTGTTATATATATAAGAAAATTAATTTTTATTATTTATGCATTTTTAATGGTTTCAAATATTTTAAAAAATGTGGGGCATTTTGCTGTTTCAAGTACCATTTGCATGCAATCGAATAACAAAAGATGCTGCATACTTTTGTGAGTGACTGTTGAGAAGGCGCCTTTTAAAAATTATTTCAAAAGCACCACGCAAAGCAAAAGTACAATCTAGTTGGGAATGGAAATGCTTCCTTTATGATCGCAACTTAAAAACATTAGCAGAGAAATACTAAAAAATAAGCAGCAAAACTTTGTTTAAAATGGTGTCAAGTGAACAAAGCAGCAATGGATTGAAATGATTAGAAATGTTTAAATAAAACATATGAACTGTAATTATAATTATTGCAAATAATTTAAAGTTAACGCTTAAAGCTGATTCTCATAATTGATTCTTCTGCTGAAAATATGTTGTCTTTAAATAATAAATATAATTATCAGTGCTGCAGGCTTCAGTAAAATGTCTCTCTTAATGCAATGTGCATTAAGGATTTCGCCACATTTCAGCAGAAATTTAATAATTTGGCTTTGTTTGCAGCAAGCGGCTCCCACAGCCAGATAATATTTGAATGACAATGAATATTTCTGTCGTCCAGCGGATTTTCTTGTTAATGTGCCAAACACGAGGGCGTGATTTCAATGGAAACCCAAAAAAAAAACCAACAAAAAATATTAAGGGAAATAAAGAAAAAGAGTGCAATTACAATCCAAATGGAATGAAAATCCAGAAGAGTGCGTGTGCATAAAAATAAAAAAAAAAAACCAACTGAAAGTGTGCAAAGCAATTTCCATTAAATTGCATGGCGCCATAATTGATTCTCCATGGTCAGGTATAAAATAAAAGCAGGAAATGGATTCCCCGTTTTACATCTGTCATAAGGACAAAAAGAGCACAAAACACATATATATATATATATATATATATATAAAAGGTGTAGAAACACTTGGTATGCCCTTTGTGTTGGTTGACTTTCATTTGCGAAATTAACTACTGAAGTTGGAAACAAAAATGTGTGACTTTGCGAGAACTCAGCCTCAGTTGCAGTCAGAGTCTTTTCAGTGCGTTGAATAACGCTTAATGCAAGCATCTTAAGCTTCCGACAATGCCAGGTCTTTACAAATTTATGGCCAAAACAAAAGCAGCACCAAAACAACAGCCACAGCAACAGCAACAGCAACAGCAACAGCAACAACAAATGCAGCTGATTCAAGTGTTGCCTGCAAGGAGTCTTTCGAGGCCCACAATTTAACTCAACTCAGTTGAACTTCAGCTGGCTGCTCATATAAAACACAGCATAATTATTCCCTCTACTTCCCTCAGTTTCCAACAATTTAACGCTAAATAACAAGCCTGAAAAATGCTTATAAATGCAAACAGTTTTTCAAATACTCTATTTAAGCATTTATCTGAAATATTCATTTCGAAAGCCAGTTCAATATTTTAAGAAAAATACTCAATACAAACTAGAGTTATACATATTAGTTTCTTGTCCGTCCGATTTCGCACCTTCGTTGACAAGACTAACAGAATTCGCCAACATTTTAATCTATGCAAATCGAAAATGAAACTCTCAAACGAGCTAACAAACTGCATAAAAAAGTTATGATGCCACACGCCCCAGCACAAAGTGAATGCGGGGACTGCAGCTGACGGGGCAAGTTAGTGGCAGGATAAGGCTGCTGGCAACTGCCATTTACCCACTTGACGCTGATAAAGACGCAAGCTGCAGGCTTGCATAAGTATATATATATATATATAAGATGGAGTCGGAGTTGGAGGCTACGTAGATAGGAAGCAGGCACTTGGATGCAGGTGATGCGTTATAGCACTTTGGTGTTCAACTGAACGATGAGGCAACGCTGAAAAAAGCGGAGCAGAGGAACTGCTCTCGACAGCTTTACTACTTTGATGATGATGAGGCAGGCAGACAGGCAGGCAGTGCAACACATTAGCACTGACAATGAAAATGAAAATGTTGCCTTTACCAACACATTGTGTTGCCTGTTTTCGGATCTGAAATATATCACATCCTACAGATTTTCAGCTTTGGTTCAATCAAAGTTTTTACGTCACACGTTTTGTGGCATTCGTTTTTTTTTTCTTTTTTTTTTGGTGTTTTGTATTTGGATGGATTTAGGTTGCGCGACATACAAATGCATATCAACAAATCACAAACTTAATATGCACATTTTCTGCCAATGGCATCGACGGAGGCAGCAGTAGCCAAACAAAAAAATTTTTTTTGGCATCAGTTACCAAAGCAAAAACTAAACTGGCAAAAAAAAATATGGATAGCCGACTTTTTAATACCTTGCCAATAGAAAAGAGCCAACTTGCTTGTGCTGACAATTTTACAAAAATTGTTATAACAGAATGCAAATTGTGCTAACTTTTTCTTTATATCTGTCTTCTTAATTTAGTTCCCAATACAATTTCGTTCAAGTGCATTTACAGGGCATGTTTGTATGCCACCGATGGTTGCACAAAAAAGTGGTTTTGTTATTAGTATGCGCAGAGCATACTGCAAACTTTTTGTGGCAGCTAGTTGTTTTTTTTTTTCGAATTTATGCGTGTCTTTTCATTGGGTGCCTTGTTCAGTTCGCTCTGCCACGCATCGTTGCATATCTGACAATTTTCACCTCGTACAAAAGCTGCTGCTTTTTTTTTTTTGTACACATCTCTTTTTTGTGGCGCCATCGTTTCAATTACACTCGGCGCCAAAGTGTATGCATCGAAGTTTTTCACAGCTTGTATATCTGTTTGCACACAGCGCTGATTTTGCAGCGATTAATTTTTCATTATTATGCAACGGCAACGTGTGCGAAATGAGCACAGCGACGACAACAGTGGCAAACATGAAATGCTAATAATGTTCACATGTTGACAAATAAAAAAAAAAGAAAAAAAAAAGAATTACAACCAACCATTTAAGACAAAAAAAAAAGAAACATAAAAATGTGATTTATTTTAATTGAGTAAAACTAAGTTTTAAAAATAGCTCTTTTTACAATAAAACAAAATAAAATGCAAAATTCAATTTTTATTGTGCATTTTGTTGGATTTATTAAATATATATTTAAAAATAGGTGCTTTCAATGTAACATTCCCTATTTACATAATTTTGAAGGATATTTAAATTTGATTTAAAAATCATATGTTAAAAAGTTTAGTCGAGTTTTACAAACATTAATAAAAATTAACACGAAAACCCAAACAAGCTTATGTAAGGTTGTGCCACAACACAGTAAACACGCACACTCACACTCACACTCACACACACACACACACACACACACACAAGCGCACGCACCTGTCGCATATTGTGGTGTGCGCTTTTGTGTGCTATTCAAACAATTACAAAGTTTTTGGCACTCTTGCAACACTGTTTATTTCATAGTTCAGCTTTGCGGCAAAACTTTACATGTTGCTTGCACTATTTGCATTGACAAATTGTTGCTGCTGCTGCGGTTGCTGTAGCTGTAGCTGTTGCAACCTGTTTTGGTTATAACAACAACTATTGAGAAAGTTGCTGCGCAATGTGTTGACTTAATGGCTAACACGAAAAGTGTCCCCAACAAACAACTCCTGCAAAAGCAATGCCACAGCGTTTAGCTGTTAATGAGTTACCAGCCAGCAAACCGAAACACCAACAAAGCTCCCCTCCCCTCCCCTCCCTACTTCTTGCCACATGTTCTCTGCATTACACTGGCTAAGCACAGCTCTTCTTTCAGTCTGTCATATTTGCACAAAGCTTCAGTTGCATGTTGCATGTTGCATGACAGTCTGACTACTGCTGATGCAGCACAATGTGCAGCAACAACTCATACTCTACCCAATCCACTTCAGCTCGTTCGAGTGCGAAGCTTAGACAGCCTCGCTTGCGCACAGTTCCAAGTACAGTGAAGCCTCCTCATGCATATGCAAAATTAAAAATGATGTTGCAACACGCTTTAAATGGATAAAACTGCACTAATCAAAATGGTGGCTAAACGAACTCTATTCAAATTTTTTGTCGGCTAGGTTGTAAATGCTGCAGCAGCGCAGATTTCCATTATTTCCCATTATTTAAATCTCTGGCGACCATTTCGTTTACGCTTTAATTCCGCTTTATTTTCAAACGTTTTTTTTTTTTTTTTTGTGGCTGGTTTTGTGCAATTTGCAAACAGCGGAAACTCTAATTTTCAGTTATTAGCGAAATGTCAAAACAAATGACAGCCCGGATTTTCCTCGGGCAGCGAGTCTCCTTTTTTTTTTTAGATGCATTTAAATTTGTTGATCGCTTAAGCTGTACATTTATTTTTATTTTAAATAACTGCAGGCACTTTTTTTTGCATTTTCCTGCTCAAGTGTTTAAAAATTGAATGAGGTTTATTTAAATGTTGTGGAATTTATTCCATTGATGAAGTCAATAAATAATTTAAAGTATAACATTTGCGGAGCTGAAGACTGCGATAATAATTGATGTTTGAAAAATCTTCACGAAAGTTGTTGATGATATCGCTATTAAAACATTATATAAATAAATATATAAAAATGATTTATAAATAATTTATATTAGTATCTCAAGTCGGTACTTAAGAGCAGCAACAAAAAAACCATTTATCAGAAACAATTTACTGTTAATATGTAACTTTTACGATTATGCCATAAATTGTAGCATAAAATCCAAGGCAATTGTCAGCCACACAAATATTTTACAAAACATAGATAAAAATCGTGGTCCACATAAGCCCATTTGTCACCGCGTTAAGCACAATAAAAAGTAACAATGGCCAATAAACAAGTCACCAAAATACTTGATAAAAGCAAAAAAAAAAAAAATTAAAATAAAAAAAAATAGGTAAGGGACAGAAAAGTCGGGCGGATCCGATTTTTGCACGATTACGTGCAATGGGAGAACCCACACAATAACAGTGCAGATTACTGAATGCCGAATGCACTCAGCGTACCCCCCACCCACCACCACCACACAGAAGTATGCAACAAAATGTGGCACACAATAAAATAAAGAAAAGAACGAGCTGCAAATGCAGCAAAGCTTTAAGTGCACGAATGAAACAAATTGATATGCAAATGTGCGCCTGGCGAGCATTACACGAGTAAAAAATACAAAAAAGAAGAAAAAAAAAATACAAAAAGAAAAGCTACTCGTAATAATAAAATAGCGTAAGCGACAGCGAGCGCAACAAAGCGACTAAAGGCAAGAGGGGGGAGGTGGTGGTGTTGTTGGGTTGGGTTGGGTTGGGTTGGGTGTCGAATGGCATATACTAGGCAAAGCTGCTTGGGTAAGCGACTTCCACTTCCGTTTGGCTATTGTGTGCCTTTCCCTATTGCCGACTGACAGCTGCATGTGGCAGGCAGGCAAACAGGCAAAGAGGCAAAGAGGCAAGCAGGCAAAGAGGCACGCAGACAGACTGGCAACAGTCGGCTGCAAATCAGTTCCATAATGCTTCCGCCAAACTTTGCTGCCAATGGAAAAAAACGAAAAACGCCGAAAAACCAAATACGTATACACATGTATATATTACGTATACGACGACGCCTACAATGCGCCATCAATAAACTTACAGCAGCTTATGTCTGCCCCCTAATAAAAGGAAATTCAATTTAAAAATTGAAAAAAAAGCAGATATCCTAGGAAATAAAATATGACCAAAGGAACAACAGAGATGAAGGTCTAAAGAGAAATACCAACAGTGGAAAACATAACTAAGCACTTAAATATATATATATATACATATATCTACCACTTACTGATTTGATATTCTGTTGTCTCAGCCATTTGCATAATTCTAGGGTATCCAAGACGACGACAGACTTCAAATGCCTAGTTTCACAAAAAAAAAATTGTGTATTCTTGCCCAGAACAAAAAAAAAAAATAGAAGAAAAAAAAGCGCAAACGCAAAAAGTTTTGCACGGAATTCAATTTGACGTAACTTTCTCGCTGGCTTTTTCTACTATTATCAGCTGGAAGACTTTTTGGTATGCATCTGTATGCGTCAAAAGTTTGCACATTGATTGAAATGCGAAGCCAAGGCACACACTCACACACACACACACACAAATATATCTATTTCTATTATATAATATTCTTGGGTGTGCAAATTCAGTTGTTCAACTAATGAGCAGTCGTCGTCTGAATGCTGGCAAAATTAATTTGCTTTAGGCTGGCAAAAGTCATCGCAGCCAAAAAGAAAACTTTAAATGCTTTTTCAAGTTGGGTCAGCTGGCAAATGTTGCGCACAAGTTTCGAAACTGAAATTGAGTCGAACTCTCCATCAGAAATTGTGCATAATGAGTCGTGTCAGATGTCAGTTCCGCCCTGGACAACGAATTCCAAGGAATAATGTAATAATGTAACAAAAAAGTTGCGAGCATTGTTCAAATATTTTCCACAGTTCAGATACTTATTTTTTTATTTTTATAAGAGATGTTGAGCTACATTAATATTTGATATATGAAAAAATGCTTTTTTTTGAAAATTATGTCTTTTAACTAAGTATTTCATGGTGTGAAATATCTTATAAATATTACTTATTATTTTATTTAAAATAAGCACATATTTTGGAAAAAATAAAGCATATGTCATTAATTTCATTTTCATTTTCATTTTCTGCATAACACTTAATTTTATTTGCCAGCCACTTTTCATACGTAACCCACCCAATCATTTCGTCAAGCACATCATTTGCTCAGATCATGCCACAAATCACTTCAACTAAGTTGTAGTAATAGTAATAAAAATGCTAGCCGAATCCACTTTTTAGAATGGGTATCAAACCGCAATGAATGATTTCGGCACTTATCGCTGCTTGTCCAAAAAAAAAATAGAGATATTTATATAGAAAGAACGACGAATCAATGATGCGTAAATGGCGTCAAATGCGAAAAATTACACTCAAACGATTTGGATACTCAGAAATGTACAAGAGCAATCAAAGGATGAGGCCATGAATCGAACAAGAGGATGAAAACAAGAGCCAACAAACAGAACGAACCTCATGGAAAGGATAATGATGATGATGATGATGATGGTGTGTTGATGTGTTGGTGTGTTGGTGGCTTGTCTGGATAATAATAAAGACATGGCCGTCACACTGTGGGGATCAAGTGTTGGGTTCTTTTCATATTGAATGGCCAGCCATTCAGAAACATGACTTAATAAATACGTGGACAGCTTGGCCCAGGTGTTAGCGCCTGCTACAGAGGAGCAGAAAGAAGCCATTGCGCTTCATTGCCCACGAAATCGACCAAAATGAAGTTGAAAATCCGTGTTGCCTTTTGTTCTCCACCCAATCCCCTCCACTCAGCTGATTGATGCTGCTGATTGAATGAAACTCCCAGTCTGGCAAGCACAAACAAAAGACTTGGGCTTTTGGGCGGAATGGCGATTGTTGTTGCGTTTGGACTGCCAGCTGAGCATAATATACTTTTCGCTTCACTCACTCTTTCTCTCTCTCTATCAATTCTCCACTCTCTTCTCTCCACTCTATACTCTATACTCTACAATCTACAATCTACACTCTCCATTCCACACTCTCCATTCTCAACTCTTCATTCTCCCTTCATCACTCTCCATTCTCCATTCTCGATTATCTCCATTCTCCATTCTCTCCATTCTCCTATCTCTCCATTCTCCATTCTTTCCATTCTTTATTCTCTCTATTCTCTCCATTCTCCATTCTCTCCATTCTCCATTCTCTCCATTCTCCATTTTTTCCATTCTGTCTCGCTCTAGCTGTGTATTTTTTAACAACAATAAAAATACCCCAGTAACTTGGCAACCCTTGTTCAACTGATTTCCGGTGCCTTCGTGTCTGGCTACACTGTTTAAACTGTTTGCATGCGGCGTCGCCATTTTTTATTTGCCATTAAAATAAAAAAAAATATAACAAAATATAAAAAAAACATGTCTGAAATATGTTCGAAATATGTTTCTAATTGCCACGGCACGAATGTGAGGCCAAAAAAAAAGTTTTTTCCATTTTCATTTCAGAGAAGACGTGCACGGATTTTTTTTTAGCACAAACTATTGAAAAATAGAGATGGATATAATCAAATCGTACTGCTATGCATATTGATCAGTTACAAATTGATATGATATGCATAACATAAATCATTCAATTATGCTAGAGTCAAACGGTTTCTGGTAAATTGAATGTTCAAATTTGATTTTTTACCTGCCATGATTAATTCAGTTGAAAACATTTCGTGAGTTTTGCTTACCTGCAAATATAGAAAATATTTAGGTCAATTTAAATATATATAAATAAATTAGTTTGTTAGTATATTTAAAATATTTGATTCAACTAATCAGATTTTATTATCTGTTTAAATCCTCTACTTAAAAATACAATATATAATATGCAAAAAATCGTATAAATTTAGTCGCATTCAACTGGATACACAGCACAAACTATTCTAAGTTGATTTTTGAGCTCACTCGAATATAAAGTAATAAAGTGCAAATGTAAACTAGAAATCAACTCAAGAACAGAGAAAACAACAGAGAAAGTACCATCAATTTATACAAATTAAACAATAAACGAGCGGCATAAATAAAGTGAGCGTCAAAAGATTTTCATGGGAGAAAGGCTTATGACAATGTCTAATGGCAATTGGGATTGGCAGAGGACTCACAGCGAGGAGGACATTACGCATACGCCGAGTAGTGCATATTCAATTACAAGAATAGCTTTCATTTTGCCACGCCTCCAAAAATTAAGAGGCGCAACTCTTGTCACTTGAATTATGTGAATCGATTTTATTTATTTTTATTTTTTATTTCGTGATCGGTTTTCTTTTGCTAATGCATTGTCGTCATTTGAAGTTTGGATTTGGCCAGCCCATGATTATAAAAATTGCCAATTTCACTGTTGATTTTGGGGTTCTTTTTACTGCCATATCATCTACATAAAGATAATATAGAATTTCGCTTAGACCTGGTACACATGCCAAACTCGTTTGCATCACAAAGTGCTGAGCTGTCAGTCTACAATTCCTTAAGAATTTCAATTTTGTATTTTTCTTTGTACACCCTTGTTTATCCCAAGAGTGACTAAGGTATTATGAGTAGTTCATTTTTTTTAATGGATCTCAATATTTTTTCCAGACATTATTATAAACTTATATAAATTGAGAATTCCTTGAGAATGTGCCGTGTTTTTTTTTTCCTTTACTCGCAGTACTATTTTTTATTGCTCTATTTTTTGCACTAAACGTATTTATTTACAGGGTATTTTGAAGCACAGCAGTCGCATTTGTATTTATCCTGTTTCTTTGCCTATGCCTCAAGGGTACTTTTTGAGTTTACTTCGCCTTTGAGCTGGTCTCGCCCCATATTGACGTTTGTATTTACTTGTTTACGACTAATTCAACTGAACTGTGGGCTTCCACATTAGTGTGGCTGTGTGTGTGTGCGTGTGTGCGCGTGTGTGTGTCTTTCCACTCGATGAATTAAACGTTGAGTGATTTACTTGAGTTTTGCTTTTGTGCCACATTTGTGCCTTCTTGCCACAAATAGCATTTGTTGTGTGTCTTTGAACATTTCTTTGGAATGTTTGCAATTTTCAATTGATTAATATATATATATATATATATATATATTCTGTCTGTATTTGTACAAGTGGTGAAATTCAACACCAAACGCTGTACAATATCACAGTTAATTGAGCTGAAAAATTGCCCACAACCGCAAAATGATTAACTGAAGCAACAGATGCCGCAGGAGACACACCGAGTTTCTCATACTTCCGATGCGCAAACAGCAATAAAGGAAAATAATTTCCTGAGTGGCAAAGCGAAAATCATTTTAAATAAGGCATGAAAACGCATTAAAGCCGACACAACACAATCATAAAAGTGTGTGCCTCCTCTTTTTGTGTATTGAACCCAACCCGTACAGCTGAAATGTCACCTGGCATTATTTATTTTACCTTTTGCTTGGTCACAAACAAAAAACAATAAAAAGCATCATATTTATTTTATGCACTCAGGCACAAATTGTGTTTATACACAAAACAAAAATACAATTCTTAAATGTAATGCATAATGTAAATTTTAAACTGCAATAAAATAGCTGTATAAAATTAAATCATATTTTAATTGTCAAGCGTTGCAGAAGATGAGAATAAAAAAGACACTCTTCAGACATGAGAAATCCTCTTTTGAAAGAGTTAACAAAAGAGCAGACATCAAGATATGCTACGATATAAATGTAAATATAAATAAAATAGTTATAAAACTATCCATATGATGGTTATCAATGAAATTGGAGCGAAAACATTTTGAGAGGCACTTAACATTTGCAGACACTCGCAAACAGACACGTAAAGTCTCGCTTAACGCGATAAGCAGCCTCGGGTTGGATTGCCTGCGAAGCGAATTAAAATTACGCATACGCCTTGTTTACGTATATATATATATATATATATATATATATATATTTATATACACATATATCTTTATGTGTGTGTTGTTTACAGCTTTTGTTGTGTGTACAAAGTGCGTGCATTTGCATACTCATCGGCGTTAATACACACAAACAAGAAATTGTATCTGGCAAAATTGTTTTTTAAAATGTTGCGTGCCCTGCGGCTGCTCTTTGCAAAAAAAAACAAACAAAAAAACAAACAAAAAAATAAAAAACCACATAAAACAAAGCCACCACTAAAATTTATACGCGTAGGTAATAAAAATGCAATATAATTCCAATATACGCAAAAAATTCTTGAGTGGGAAGATGAGCTCCATATTTGCATCAACTCGGTTTAGGGCGAAAAAATGTCAAACACAGTTGACTAGAAACAATTTTGAAGATTGTATTTTGCGGTGCAATGTTTTATGGAGGAATTTCAATTGGTTTGAAGAATGTGATGCTTCAGTGAAACACACAGCTAGACGAAAGAAAATCAGCCAACGAAGTATATTTTGTTTTTAATTCTATTTTATTTTATTGCCCGGTTGTCATAAAATAATAATATATCATACGAATTATTTGAAATCAATCATAGAAGATATGAGTTCCTTACGATATCAAAAAGCATATTCAATTTATACCAACTGATTTTTAGACAACATTTTTAAGCCCAGGGTTACTAATGAATATGTTTCCTGAACAGAAAAATATATTTAGAATTTATAGAATTTAGTTTATTCATTGTCAAGTCTTATAAATAATTTCAAATCAGTGAATTTCAAACAAACTTCACAATGCAAATATTAACAATTCACAATGGAATCTTTGATGCAGTTCGTAATTAAATTGAAACGAATTTCCCCAAGCTTTGAACGCGTTGGTTTATTAAATTTTCCATACTACTAATTAATCAGCATGCTATTAATTAAAAAAACCACAAATCGAAAACAACTGGCAATTGTGCGTAAGCAAACGAATTAAGTGTGGGAAACTGCGGAAAAACAGTTTGAGCTAAATGATTAATTCCCATTCCCAGGACCTCTTCAACTATATTTGACCGGTGTCTTTATTTTAGTTGAATGTCGTTTAAAGTGCACACACAACACACACACCCACCACACACACAGAATGTGGAAAACAGTTCAGGCGTTGGTATTTATGAAATTATTGCCATAATATGATATTGTTTTTTTTTATAGTTTGCAGCCATATTGAGTAGTTTGTTATGGCTATCACTTTGGCGGCGACAGTGCAGTGCTTGTTATTAAACATAAAAATAAATTAATAACCTCATTCACACGCACAACACACAACACACACACAACACACACACAACACACACACAACACACACACAACACACACACACACTCACACTAAACGACTGAAACTTAATGTTCGCAGTGCAAATATTTTAACGATGCAATTCGAAGTTTTTTTTTGTGTTGAAGTCTCTTGAAATTGTTTGGAGCAGTGGAAGCGATATATGTTTTCGAGAGCTCATTCAAGTTTATCATCCGACGACCATATGCAGCACAGCTCATAAATGCACTAAGCAGATAAGGAGAGGAATTTATTACTGACTTCATAAATTAAATCAAATTATAAAAAATCTTCTTGTGAAGTCTGCCTAGAAATGTCTTGCGCAGCAAAATAGTGGTTAAAAACTAACTGCTTTTAATTTTATTTAATTTTTAAAGTGAACTAAATTGTATGTCAGATTTATTTTAATAATAACGAAAATTAGATAATTTTTAAACAGTAGCAAAAAAGGAGAAAAAGGGGGTTTCTGCACTGAAAAATCGTGATTAAGAACTAACAGTTTTTAATTGTATTTTATTATTAAAGTAAACTTATATTTACATTATATTTACTTTAGTAATAACTAAAAGCTTTTACATATTTACATATTTATTTGAGAATATATTTAAGCACAATACTTGTCTATTTTGAATTAAGTAATTATGTTATATGAAATTTAGTTTGCAACAAAATATTCATAGCAATTATGAGCAAAGTAATTTGATTTTATGGGCGTACCACTTATGCTCAAGTTAACAAAATTCTCATTAATTTTAATTAATTTATTGCTGTCGAGCAGACAAAATCAATAAGTGGACACGAACAACCCCCAAACTAACTAGAAACTATAACTACCATCTCTCTCTCTCTCTCTCTATCTCTCTTGCAACATGTGCCTTGCCACTCTCTCTTGCTCTTAATTAGAATGAATCGAGATATGAGAGAATGTTAAAATTGCAAATATTTATCAGCATGTGGCAGGTAGTGTGGCACTCACAAACGAAAATAGCATTCAAAATGCTACAAGACATTATTCTGTAGTGAGTAAATGCAAACTTTATTATTTCATAATAATTCCAATTTCATAATAAGGATAATTCAAGTGAAACCATTTGCAAACACCTCTATTCTTGCAAACTTCCCTTCGAGTAATTCAAGTGTGTATAGCAAAAAATGTGTAAAAAGAATAAATGAAAAAGTTGAGCTCAAATGTGAGGCAGGAAGATCCCAAAAATAATAACAATTTTTGGCCAAAAAATATTTGTGAGGTTAACACTTGTGGAAATTGTTGGGGACCAACTGCGGCACTCGTCAGAGAATCTACAATTCTAATGTACTAAAAATGTCAACGATGCAAATTGGAAAAACGTAGGAAATACTCTGACCTTTGTGTTTGGGCTAAAAAGGGAGAGGGGGGAGGGTGAGGTAGGCACTACATATGCAAATGATATGTGGAACTGATAAATTTTCAATTAAATTGCTGCTTGTTACACAAGAGCCAAGTCAAGTGGCACATCGAATGGCACATGTAGGGCATTGGGGGTTGGTAGGGGGGGGTGTTGTGTGCAACTGCAGAGCATAAAGTGGGGTACGTGCATCTGATCGTTCAATTACGAAATTAAATTTTTGAAGCATCAAAGCCCAATAGCTTAATGCAAAAAGGAAATTATATTTTTGAAAGGTTACTCAACACATTTCGACCTTTTTCCAAAGAATGCCTCTGGAATCGGATGATTACTTGAGTAAATTCACAAAATCAGCATCATCACATATACATATTTGTGGATGAGTTGTATATATACATATTTACAGATGTGCGTAAATATTTGCATACTATTGAGCGTGCGACAATCAATACGCAGTTATATTAAACTTATATATTTTTAAAATATTATTTTACGTTTTTCTTATCATTATTATGAAGTCAAATATGATAAACATAGAACAAAATTTTAGTATTTTCTATCAATGAGAAATTTAAAAAAAAAAATTTACTAGCACTGGTCAAAATGTGGCTCAGCCATAATTTTGACAAGAGTGCTTCACATTTTATGAATCAACACTAATTTTTTTGTTTTTTGAACAAAACTACATTATGAATAATATCACTGTTTTGGTTCGTTTAATATGGTCAACTTATTACCTCAACAGCCACAATGTGGTATCAGAATATTACCAAATAATTTACCATCAATATGAATTTCATTTAATTCCACCACATAATAAATAAATTAATGAAGCACATAAATTAAATTGTTAATTAAGTTAAATTTAATAATGCTTCAAAATTTTCAGTTGTGGTTATTCTAAATAATATTACAAATTTAAATAAATTATTCTGAGAATATAATAACTAAAATTCAATACAAAGGTAAATCACAAATAACACATAAGTAATAATAAAATGATAATAAGTATATAAAAGTCAGAAATGATTGCCAATTAAGGAATAATAAATTTTACTTTTAATTTATAACAATTAACAGTAAGTTTTGAAAGCCGTTCAGACATTAATAGTGGAAACATAACCCCAAAAACAAATAAACAGTAAAAAATCAAAAAAAGGGGGTTATACTTTCAATTACCTTTCGCCGCCTTTTGCTCAATTGTGCGTAAGAATTATAAAATTTAATCAACGCATGGAATTTGAACCTCAACATAAATTGAGGGTTGCCTGCCAGCAACAGTTGGTTCGGTTTTGAGTTGCTTTCGCGAAAAGGGGCATCCACACAACAGTGATGCACGAAGAATGGAGGGTGGGGAGGGGCAGGCTTAACCTTTTTATGCAAATTGATACGCAATGCCCTTTAAGAGGGGAGCAGTCGCATCTGTCGAGGCGGCAGAAGCAATTTTATTGACAATTGTTTGTTGTTGTCTGCGGTGTGGACGCTGGTCGTCATTTGCGACCAAGCACAACATCTGTGCCCAGTAACATGACCAGCGCTTAAATGCGTATCCATTCACATTGTAACCCGGACAACGTGTTTGCCCCCCATCACTCCATAAGCCCTCAAGCATCCCAAAAGCCCCCAACATCCCCCAGAGCTCATTCACAACACACAGCAAAAGCGCTCATCAATTTATGCGTGGTCGCGTCAAAATTGTTCCTAATGGTTGCGATTTCAAGGGAGGTGCTGTTTGTCGTACATACACACACACACACACACACACATACCCACACATACACATACACATATAAAGCATTAATGGATGTGACAGAGCCGTGTATCCATCATGTAAATCAATTGAATTAGTAGACATAAAGTGCTATCGAAATGTTGACAATTAAACAAAATAAATATATTTAAATGATATAATTTGAGTAGTTATTACTTTAGATCATGAGAGTAATATATGAATGTATATGATATACATTCAGCAAGTCATAGTTTCTCTGCATTGATTAATCAAATGAAAATACAAATTATTTTAAAACGTGACCAATAGTTAATAAATAATATTAATAGCATTAATAAAAATTAATTAAAAATTATTTATTAATTAGTTAAACAATTATATTGTGTTCCAAGTTATTCTAAATCCCAAATGAATTTTGGACAAATCATAGCTTTATTTTCATCAATAACCGCAACCTTCTGTTATTAAAATTTTCAAAGTTTAATTTAAACATGTTAACTAATTCTAACTGTAAAATGGATTAGTTCTTGAATCGCAGAGACATACTTTTTTGTTTCAAGGTAATTTATAAATGCAGCACACACACACACACTCCCATCACGCACACACGCAAAGTATAATGTGCATTCAGTTAAATTTTTTAGCTTGAGCTTTTAATCGAATAAGCCAACAAGAAAACCTTGCAGCAGCTAACAACTTGCAATGCAGTTAGAACCAACACACACACAGGCGCATTAATAATGCCTTGAATGCGATACACACACATATACACCTGCAGTTGTGTTGTGTTCGAAAGTGTTTGAGAAAAGTTGAAAACAACTCTTTTGGCAGCAGGTAGGAAAACTTGAAGGACAAGCATGTAAATTACCGCTGTCAAAGTTGCCACTTGAAACACGGTCAACGTGGTGGCAACAAGTGCTTCACGTAACGAGCTGCCACGCCCTCCAGCCCACCAACCCAGTTGCATAATTAGCCAAAGCCAAAGCGGCGTAAATAAAGTGGGCAACTCAATATGCGCGTTAAACGATTTAATTTTCTCTCTCTCCAGCGGGTTGCCTGTGGGTGGGTGTATGTGTAGGTGTGTGTGTGTGTGTGTGTGTGTGCGTGTGTTTGCTTAATTGAGCTATGACCAGCTATTAGAGCCGTTAATTAAGCTTGATCGAAAAGTTAGCCAAAGCAATCGATAAAAATCCAACAAACATAGAAATCGACTCGACGACTTTTCCTTTTTTCACATTGAAAACTTCAAACGCCAAAAATCTAATTAAACTATAGATTTATTAGCATAATTTGCGGCGCCAAATCATAAGTTCACAAAAAAAAAAATTATTTAAAAAATCTTTGTCGTTGGGAATCGAAAACTGTAAATATTTCAAGAAAATATATCATATGATTTACCTTAATTAAGCAAATGATAAAAATCTACCCATTTATCCATTTAGCACATATTTAAATTTATAATCCGATAATAGCTGCAGCACAAGTTTTAAATTCCTGAACAGTTGACAGATGAAAATTTAATCTTAATTGTATTTAATCTGCAAGCACCAAATTAATAATAAAAAAAAAAAAAAAGTAAATCGAAATTGGAGACAAATTTCGTGCCAACCCAGCACAAAAATTTTAAATTACACTCGTGTTTTGCGTTGTCTACTTAACCGAAAGCTGCAGTTGAGTGTGAAAGAGGGGGGAGGGATGAGGTGGAGACTGGTTGGATGGTCGTGACTGGCTCATGGGGCAAGACAAAAATTTAGTGGCAAGCGGTTGCAATTAGGCGAAAAGCGTTGCATATATTATTCTATGGCTTTTAATTTTCCGTGTGCAATTAAAATTTTGGTTAAGGCGAAGAAATTTGCCAAGCTAGTGTTATTTTTTTTTTGTTTTTCGTTTTTGTGCAGAAGGAAAGGGGAGGGGGAAGAAGTGTCAACATTAATGAGGTGGCTTCCGTTGAGGTCTCCACGCTTAATAGCACACAAAAATAAAACATTTTACAATTTCTATGCCAAAGCTAATTTTAAAATTTCTAAAACCAAAAAAAAAATCACTAAACAAAGTTTATAACAAAAGAAAGTTTTAAAAAATAAGTCAGACGAATTTTATAGACGTTGACGAACTTATGGCAATTATTATAATTTCAGTACTTACCTAAAAAAAAGAACAACTTTAATTAATTGACGCTGAAAAAAGAGAAGACGAAAATATTAAAACTTTATTAAAAAAGTTAGCGAATCATATTAAAAATGCATAAGAAAATTTACAATATAAAAACATATTTAAAGTTAGATACTCCGTCCACCGCTTCCCCAACCAATTCCCAGTGCGAAAACAATGTTTTTTATGCATTTTTTAAGAGCATAATTACAAAACTGTCTTTTGAGAACAGACAAACGGCCACCTGCTGAAATGGCAGCCATTTCATGGCTAATGGCAGCTGAATGGGACGTAAAACAGGCAGACCACCAAATCTGATCAAAAAAGTTCCCCCACAAAAGTTATAAAAAATATATCCGCATATCTTTTGGCAAATGACAAGCATATGAAAAATGACAACAAGACAACGTCTAACGACAGGGGAAAAAAAACGTCCAGAAGCGAACCAAAGAGAAATAAAATAAATGCCAAATTTTATATATACCGGCTAACATATTAACTAAATTGCTAATATCGTTAGCTAATTCATATTATAATAGCTTGTTAGCATATGACAAAAAATAATTTCGATAGTTATGATATTAAAGTTTTTTTTGGGTTAAAATTGCTATTATCATTGTTTCTAATATAAAAGAGACCGCTGAATATTTTATACATTTCTTAACAATAGAAATCTTCTCCATCTCCAAACTCGACAGCAAAAGAAAAAGTTAAAATTCATCAATGACAATGCAAAGGATGTTGATTTTTATCAGCCATTGTGCTCCCTTCCCTACCCTACCCTACCCGCCCCTCTGGACTGATGAGCCAACGCTAATGTTGCCGAGCATAAAAAAAATGTCGCTACTTTGTTCATTATTGACACCCCAAGCCTTAATGTGAAAAATGGAGGAAAATTTTTAGCTGCCGAAATCGAAGCTATTTTTAGATTCTGCCGCGAGGTAAAACTTTTTATACCAGGTAAAATTTATTTTTAGTGTTTTTTTTTTGTTCTTTTTCTTTTGAGCTTATAGCCCAAAGAGATAATTCAATGTAAAATTGATGTAGAATTTAAATTTTTCTGAAGCGCTTTACAAAATCAAAGACATTTTAACGTCTTTCTAAATTGCTTTTATAAGCAAAACAAAATTAATGTTTATTTTGTTTGAATGCATTTTTGGCAAAATTTACATTTTCAATTGATGACAAATGTAAATAAATGAATAATTTAATCACAAAATAATTGAGTAGTCTACTATGATATACATTAATTAGCAGCAAGCCAATTTGACCCAATTAATTATGAAAAGAAAAGGCAACTTAATTTGTAATACTCTTTAGGCAGCAGCACTCGCTTTGTTCCCATTTAACTTGGCTAAGTTGGGCAAGTTTAAAGCCCAATCAGAGCAAATCAAACACAAGTTGTTCATTAGGGCCCCATAGCTAATCAGATTAACAGACCTGCTGGGCAAGATGCAAGCCAAAGTTTAAAAAATGAATCAAGTGTTGAAATTCATGAAATTCACCTGTCTAATTCAAAAGCGAGTCAAAGCGCTTCTTTTTTTTAAGGTTTCGTAATAGACGGGAAACAAAATAGGGGGAACAAAAAAAGAAATGAAAGCAGTTGAGATAGTTAAGCGTAAAACGGCAAAGCTTTCGGCCCTTCTGCTAAGGAAAAACACTAATTGGCCATTGGCTGAAATGAGCTCATTTTAAAGATGGCTGACAGCGAAGAGCAAATCATAAATATAAATTCAAAAGGCTGCAAGAAACAAAGCAGTCTGCAAACTCTGCTTTAAAGTTTATTCACTTTTCAACTGAATAAAAACAATTCAAGCAAAGTGAACTACTTAAAAATCAAAAATTTCTTACCCATTATTAATTACATAAGTGCAAATAAATTGCTTAATGGATTTCGTAATGGAAATGTAAATGGAAAAAAATTAACATTTTTATAAAGAACTGGGAAAATTTAAATAAAGAAAATCTGCACTGCAAGCCATTTAGACTGAATCGGAAAACTTTTTGTTAAGTTTGTTTAACTAAACACAAGAATATTTCGCATTTTTATGATTATTTAAAATGTCACTTGAAGTTATTATCTTGGGCCCAACACAGCTGCAGAATATCCGCATTTATATGCCAAACTCGCATTCCACAATTGCCATAATTTCATTTTTGGCCCACAGACAGTGATAAGCAATTTTGGAGGCGTTGTTTGCGTTAATGTCACACATGCGTCATAACTGCGGTGCGGAGGGGGAAAGGGGGTGCTGTATGTTTTGAGGATAAGGCGAGTATCAAATCCCAGCTAATTATGCATGCAAATTCATTTAAAGCCATTGTTAAATTTCTATTTGCCCCAAGGATTTGTCAAGCTGCACAACAAACAGCAGAATTAGCGGACGGGTGGGAGGGGGTGGGCGAGGGGGTATAATGTATATGCATGTGTGTGCAAGTATTTGTTTGTGTTATGGTTGCTGAATTTAAGACGACATATTTCGCTTAAACTAGCAAACTTTAAGTTTTACTTGGAAATTCAAATTAAATTTTAAAAATTAATTAAAGTTACCATATTTTAGTCTTCACTTCTTTCCATGGTAATAATAGCACACAATGCTATTTATTTTTCTGCTTCGCCTCTTTTTCCCCAAAATTATAAAATTCCATCATTATGCGTTCCTTTTGCTTCCTGTTTAGCCACAGGCCTCACTGGGCTTGGCAGCTGGCAAGCTGTTAATACTTATTTTGCCATTTTTTTCATTATCACCTTTCTTTTCCTGGCTCTCCTCTAAACGGCAAAGTTAGAGCTTACCTTTTTTTTTTTAATCATTTGTATAACACAAATTTTAAAATTTCTATGCCCCTAAAAATGATCATATTATTTAAAAGCAACATAAAGCCCATATTTAAAAAGAAATAGCTATCCATGCAATAAATCTTTCAGGTAATGTTTTATGGGTTGCTTTTGGGGGCAAACAATTTTTCTTCTTTTTTTTTTTTGAACCTGGGCGAAACTCAATATATTTTAAACAATACACTTTAAACTTGTGCCCCAAGTGCTTTGGCCACTTGAAAATTTTTGTTCAACATTTGCTGCAAAAAGGTAGCGAAGCATTAAATTAAAACGGCCCCTCTCGAAAAAAAAAAAGTTGCTTACCTTAAACCTATTTACATGTATACATTTTGTTTTTATTTTTATTTATTTGCTTAGGCATTATTATTATTTGGATTTTATTATTCTTACTTGTTTGGGTAAGCGGGACATGAAATATGGCACACGTAACAAGTTTAGTTAAATAAATTAAGAACAGCATATTTGCTTGAAATGAGCTTAAATTTAAGCTTGCATTTTATATGACAAATAAATTGTTGTTACAGTGGAATTATAGACAGAAGTAAGAGAAGTATTAAATATATTGTTATTTAATGTATTACAATTCTAATGTCATTAAAATCGCCTATAATGCCAAAGCAAGAACTTACACAAGTATTCATTATTATATAAGGCTAACAATTTTCATCAATGAATATTTAAATAAATATTTATATTTAATTAAAGCACATCGAGGCTCGAGGCTCGAGGCTCGAAGCGAGGAATATAAAGTGCTGACAGTTTTGAAGCCGCACAGAAACCAATGACAAAATTTACGAAGCAAAACCACAGGCAATTATACTTGGCCTGGCCAAAAGCTTAAGCTTCAAACTCGTCTAAATAATTATTTGCTGTAGCCTAATTTTCGGGAGCAAACGCATCAGAGCTTCAAAACCCATTTGCCAACAACTTGATTTGCACACTCCTGTGCCTTTAGGGCTTTATTAAATCTGCTTAGTATTTAGTTTCGACACTGAATACTGACCACATCGACCAACGGCCCAGAAACTGCAGCTGTAGCCGACATCTATGCCACATCCCCGAAAATAATAATAATTTACTACGAGATCCATTTCCACTGAATACATGCTGGCGGCAAAGGCAAAGTTTTTGGTTTTGGCCAGTCCCAAAAGTCACCCATTGTTGTCCCGTGTGGGTGGTGAGTGAACGTGGGGCGAAACACCAAGAGGGACCCATAAAATGTTGCTTAATTAGCAGTAGCTGTAGTTGCGCTTGCGGACTGTTCTTTTGTTTGCACAAATATTTGTGAGTTAAAAGTTTTTGGCAAAATAATGCAGCAAATGCACTCAGCGAGCTGTTTTCAAATTAAATATGCTGCTTAATATGAAAAGTTTGCAATAGATATATTTGAATTGGACAAGGCAAACTAATGCCTTAAAGTACCAACTAAATTCAGCAAAGAAGCAAAAGTTGTTTGGTAAATATTTTCAACGTTTTCAAGGGACAATTTGACAATATTTCAAATGTATTTGTGCTATTTTTCAAACACAATTGCACAGCGTAAAACTTGTTAATTATTCGGCATTTCACATTCGTATAATCAACAAAGAGAACTTGTCTGTCCATAACCAACATTCGATTTGAGCACTTTGAAGACTCAGCTTTCGTTTTTAAGCACACACACAGAAATAGAAAGAGTAGATTCGATTTAGCGTCAGTAGTGAAACTAGGCATGGTGGACTTCATTAACTCAACGAAATTGCGAATTGTACATGTTCATTGGGATAAAGCAGGGTCCGCAAATGAAATGAGTGCTCAGCTCACAAACATGGCTAGAAAACTATTCAGGATGTGCAATTAAATGCGGCCGAGCAGCCTAAAACAAGAAAAGCCACAACCAACCAACCAACCAACCAACCAACCAACAGCCAAAAACGAACGACTCGACGAGGCAGTCAACTTAAATTTGATTATGTGCGCGGCAATGCAACCTCAAAACGAAACGACCTGCAACACACAGGCACACACACACACACCAACACACATGTATACACAGAAAAAAAGAAAAAAAGAAAAACTTAAAGGGAAATGGGTTCCAGTTAAGTTACTTATGGTGTTAACGCAATACAATTAAGTGAAATAAAAATAAACAAAAATAAAAATAAAAAATATTTAAATAAAAATAAAATCATAGTGTAAGTTTTTTTATATAAAAACATTTAAAGTAATCCTGTGAGAGAACTATATTGAAAGTGAATATAAACTTTAATAATTTTAATCAAAAATTAATAATTAGAGAGGCATCTTAACTAAAATTTAATTTTAGTAATATAAAAAACTTCTTTTAAAAACACATTAATATCGTTAACAATATTATCTCTATATAAATAGAAATACGCCTCTCAGCTTTATTAAATATACTAAACTATTTTGTTCTGTGTATTGGGAACTATGTGCGAGACACAAAATCTTTTGACGATGGATTCAAAATGATGCAGTTGCATAGTTGTTGTTGGCGGCGGCGGCAGCAGCAGCTGCTGCTGAGGCAATTTTCTTTGCATTTTATGCAGACAAACCAACTAAACAAAAGAGCCAAACACATCCAAAAAACACACACACCACACACACACACCGAAAACCACATAGCAACAGCCTTGTTTTTTTGAGGATGGCACATTACGTAACTAACGGTTAAATGTTTTCATTTTCATGCCTTTATGGCTTCTTCTGCTGCCGCAATGTTTATGACGTTAGGAAACACACAAAATTTATTTAATTAAAATGCGGGTGTGAGTGAATGAGTGTGTGACTGTGTGTGTGTGCGTCTAAGTGTGCGACTGTGTTTGTGTGCGTCTAAGTGTGCTTTGTGTGTATGATGCACTCATTTTTGGGCTCTAATTGAATTGCCGGCACTGTTGAAATGAGTAGACTAATGTGCAAGTGTGCAAGTGTGCAAGTGTGTGTGTGTGTGTGTGTCGCATCCCAGCTGCAAGGCAAATGCCAGTGTCAGGTGTGCCACGTCTGAAACTATGCAATGCAAATTCATTTTAATTAAAAAACGCAATTTATGCACCTATTTTTTTGCAAAACAACAGACAGCAGTTCATTATGAAGTTCTGGTTACTCATCAAGTGGATAGAGAGAAAAACATGTTAAAGCACTTTTAACGATTTGCAAACACACATTTTTCATGTTGCCGGGCAGCTGTCAGACGGATATGTGAAGACCTCTCATGTTATCGTTGTCATTGCCATTGCCGTTGCCGTTGCCGTTGCCGTTGTTATCGCAATTTCGCATTTGGTCATTTAAATGGAAATGATAACAAAATGACACACATCAATGCCAATGCCATTGGCAATGACAATATCAATTACAAAACATTTTACAAATGACATTTGCATACATAGACCACAATAACATAGTCCCTTAATTAAAATTTAATTAGTATGCACTTTGGTATTTCCCTTCTACCTAAACTATTTTACAGTTGCTGCTGCACTCAAAAAGCAAAAGACTGCTTTACCTTAACGTATTAACTCAGCGCACGACTTGATTAACTATATTTTATGCATTTTATGCACAGAATAAATATTATCAGCTACTTTAAAATGCCTTCTATGAATAACAAAATTTATTTAAGTAGTAAAAATATTAAGCAAAAAAAAAACTTCAGTATTCTTCATATATTCAAATCTACTTTCAATAGTATTAAATGCTTACTTTACATTTAAAAAAAAAAACAGACTCAAAATGATGCCAATGTTATAAAAATTTTTATAATAGATCTCTGCCATATGAAATTATTATGTCGAACATGGCCAAAAATGTACGTAAAGCGTAGAGCAACAGACATGGTTAACAAGCCCCAGGGTTCAAGTTGATTTTGTGCTGGCAGCAGGCAGGCAGACAGACAGACAGATTTTTAAATGCAACAAATCCCTTGCATACATTAAGGCTAACAAAACTTTTACTAGACACAGTCAAGTGACAAAAGCCAGGGAAACACACTGAACTGCCGAGTGGAGTGTGGAGAGTGGAGCTGTTGAGGGTCAGGCCGCTTAGACAAACAAAACACTACACCGAATGTGCACATAAAGAATTTCAATTTGAGCGGCATTCATTGTCTAACGTTGGCCAAATCTCTCTCTCTTTCTCTCTCTCGCTCTCTTATACTATATGTTACTGTCTCTCTTGGCCAAGCCATTGTTGTTGCATGCATTTAGGTGTCGCAGGCACGTACGCATACAACAACACCACAGAAACACACTATTTATGTTTAAATTGTATCCAAAAGACCCAGAGAGGGGGAGAGAAGGAGAGAGATAGATTGTAGCTATTGCACTCAACTGGAGTCCAGCAGATTAATGTCGAGTCACGCAGGCATCACTGAGAGAGAAGCAAAGAGAAACGCAGAGTAGAGCACTTGGGGCTTGATTGTGTTTTAATTTAATTTGGAGGCAAGCGAAACATGGCAGGCCACTAAGCTCTTCGCGAAATCTTGCTGCACATCTATGCATACCCCATAAATAAAACTGAGTGGGTATTGTAGACTGCAAGCTGCTAAGCCTTAGGAAAAATAAACCGGAAGTTGGCAATGTGCTGCTCTAGATAGTAATTTTAATTATAATATAAAAACTAATCATCTGAATTTCAATTATTCTTAAGCAAGCTTTAGCCAAGCAATTTACACATCTTTTCAACTATCTTTTAAACTTTACTTTTTCATCAAGATCTGCATCATTCTTTTGCCTGGGTATTGTGCACTTTATTGCTAAGTTCTTTGTCTTTATTTGTTTTCTCTTATCTTGCATATTTTACGCAATCCCGCGCGCTTTTGACAAGCTTAGGCGCGGAAATGAATGCGAGTGGATAAGAATGAAGTCATTAAATGCTTTGCGATTTACCCATTACGTGCTTGGCATAAAATCACCTCGGCATGCAGCTATCTATGCGTATAATTGTAATGGTGAAAAATAGAGCTGTTTGTCTGTCTGTATATGCAGGCAGACATACATAAATACCGATAAGCAAGCACACCTGACCCAAACTGTAAGCTACATCATCAACTCGCCATTACATTGATAAACATCGTGCAGCTTAGTGTGAAAATTTGAAATAATGGTCGAATGTGTGTGTGTGTGAAAGGGGTGGTGTCAGCAGGTGAAGCTATTTGCGACTAAATGCCATTTTTATGATGATTATCCAGCAACATACAGGGTGTCCCCAAAATAACAATAAAGGTTTAGATTAGCCATAAGGCAGTTTTGCATTAAATAAAAAATATTCATAAAAATAAAATGTTAATTAACTATATGCAAAACATGCTAAACGTTTACTTTTTAGTTAAGACACCCATTACGTTGAACAAAAAAATTCCCTTTCATTGATGCACAAATACACTCACACAAACACACACACACACACACACACACACACATGCGCACACAAGCTGTAAACGTTAAGTTTAAAGAAATAGGGTCAAACTGTGCAACGACGCAACGGTAAAGCGATGGAGTGTGTTAAAGGTAAACGTGAAAAGATGACTAAAATATATAAAGATAAGCATAAATCAGTTCATAAAGCAATTACGCAAACGCTGCA
Organism: Drosophila melanosoma; assembly: GCA_035042045.1. Taxonomy (NCBI): domain Eukaryota; kingdom Metazoa; phylum Arthropoda; class Insecta; order Diptera; family Drosophilidae; genus Drosophila; species Drosophila melanosoma. Next base: position 408,781 of record JAWNLY010000086.1, on the reverse strand, counting down.
ATAATAAGGGCAGTCGCTTGGGCAAGCTGAATCTCATAAAAAAAGTAGATGGGAGGATAGTGCCAGAATGAGACAGCAGTCAAGCAGAATGATGAGAGGCAAGCAATAATGAGACTACTCAGCAGAGTACATTATGATTGATAAACTGGCAGCGCAGTCAATATAAAAGAAGGCAAACAACCAAGGAAACCACAGAGAGAAAATTGCAACAGTAAAATTGTGACAAATTTAAGCAAACCACAAAGAGAAATGAGAAACAGAAATTGAGAGAGTGAGTGAGGAGACATAATGTGCATGTCAGCGTTAGATAAGAGTGTCTGGCCAAACAAAGTGGCAACCAAATTGCGCCAACAACAAAAATGTTGTCTGCCAAACAATTTGTTTTTGCCTGCGTGGAGCCAACGTTAAAATGAGTAACTTTTTCAATTATTTATTATGCAGCACGGCGCAAAATGCTCGACTTACTCACATTAATGCCACATCGTCAAGCCTAATTGCAAATTATGTGCGACACGTTAAGTTTCAACGGAAAGCGAGTAGTCTAAAAAAATAATGTCAAGCAAGGCCTTCAATTAAGATATTAAAAAGAGATGTGAGAAAGAAAAACTTAAAAACCGTCATTAAATGGAACTAAGAAAACCATAAATTAATATGTGTTGCGATGAAAATAGATAAATTGGTATATAAATGCTTTCAATGAAGAAATAAAATACAAAATTTAATTTAAAAAAGCTGTGTCAAAGAAAAAAAAAACAGGTTTTATTTAAAATTGCAGTTCAATATAATCAAACCAAAACTTTATTTCGATAATTTATATTACCAATATAAAAGCAATAATATATTCTCAACAAGTATCTTGATCAAATGTCAAATGGAAGTTAATTGACTGTTTAATTTGCAAAGTGAATCAACTTGAAAATATCGGAATTAATGTTTCCGGTTGCACATTGGCAAAAGAGTGTTTGACATGCTGCGGTTCCTGATGCCATTTTGCCAAAAGATCTTTACTTAACATTTTCAGCTTGTCATGCGGTCAGGTCAAGGTTTCGCACAGTAATAAAGGCTGTTCATAATTTAGCAGCTGACTAAACTTCGCTTAAGTTTAGGAAACGCTTTTGTTTGAAATGGGCACCAAGGGTTATGGGGGATGCGGAATGGCGGGGGGAATCGAAGACATGGAAGTGGTTGGCAGCTGTCAAGTGTACCGTAAAGTGCCTGGCAAGACCGCAAAGTGTTGAAGTGTTGGGTTTTGGGTCAGCTGTGTGACATGTTTTTGAAGAGGCAAATGTTTATGAATTATGTGGCAATAGTTAGTTAAGTGCTAGATAAACAATTCTTAAGATGCAAAAGAAAGTAGTTTCTGTTGGCTTTAATTTAATCATAGTCGATTTTTTACATTGAAAGATTTTAATGTCAATATGATGATAGCCTTTTTGAATTTTCTTTTGTCAAAATGTTTAAATGATTTTTTAATAGACTTAATGCACATATGTGAATATTTCATAAAATATCAAATCTTTAATTATAACATACTTTCACGTGAATAATTTAAAAACTCGCAATAAATGCATGCAGTCAATTAAAATTTATTTTTACCTGCAAACAATCAATTTCATTTTGCCAAACACTAAATGTCAATGCGATGAAAACCTGTGCAAATTGTTTTAATTTTGCATTCAACCATGAAACAAAGTACGGATATATAAATATATTATCCGCTACAGCCATAAAAATAGGCCGCAGTAAAAACAGTGTAAAAAAAAAAAAACAAAATGGGAAAAATAAAACAGCAGCGAAAACATCATCAATGTCGAAGACAACCGGTAAAATGCCAAGGCCCGCAACTCAATTTGTTAATGGAAATTCAATTGAATTGGAAAAACTAAATAAATATAAATATGCTGCACGCAGGTAAATAAATAAAGAACAAGGACGCAACAAATCAATAATGAAATGTATCGCAAAATTAAATGTGATGGAAATACTGCAACTTTTTTTAAGGTTTCAAATAGGCTCCAATGGACTGACTTTGTAGCTGTCTATTATAATAGTATATTTTAAGCTCACCATATTAATTAATTATATATATGCGACTAATTAAATTTGCAATATCATTTTAATCCATAAATATATGTGAATTAATATCTTATTACGGGGTAAGTGCTGCTTGAACACTTCCCTTGCGAATATTAGGTTTATTATTGAATATTTATCATTTTCTGTTTTTAATTGGCCAATTTATATTTATGTAAACAACTGCAATTTTGGTGGCATTGGCTTGCAAATTTGATTGAATTGTCAAATGTTTTGTAAATGTCAGTAAATGTGTTAAGTTACTAAAAATCGCACCTGCAAAATATGATATTTTTGTGATGAATTAAACTGCATTCTAAAATGCAACATGAGCGAATTTTTAATTAAGAAATGCACATTAAATACTCATTCACAGACCAAACATTTACAATATGAATCCAGCTGTCGTAACATATTTTTCCAATAAACATTTATTTTTTATTTTTGTTGTGCCAATTGCTCAATAACAAACAATTCGTGTCACAAGGGACAAGTAAGAATAACAGCTACAAGCACAAACACGCAGTCAATCAATCAGTCAGTCAGTCAATCAGTCAATCAGTCAGTCAGTCATGCCAGTATTCAGTGTACAGCTAGAAAACTTGCTTGAGGGCAAAAAAAATAAACGCATATTGCTCTGGTTATTGTTGTAGAGTCAATACTCTTCAATAACTTTTATATATATATATATATATATTTTTTATATATATAAATGTGTGCAATAAAAATAAAGAAAACATTTAAGCGCCGAAGGTTGTGGAAAATGGTTGCCGTTTTACAGTACCTAGTAAACCTTTTCTTTTTATTATTATTATTCCCTTTTTATTATTTGCTATTTTTTTAGTTGGGGGTATATTTATTGTTATTGTTATAGTGTTGTGGCGCAGAAATTGTTGGCATTATTATTGTTGCAGCGCATTGTGGTCGCAGGCGCTCAAGCAAAGTAAAATAGGAAATACCCTTAACGAAAAGAAATATATTGTTAAATATTGTTAATCAAAAAAGCCACAAAGTTACACATAGCCCAATCGAACTTAATGAACTTTTAAAGTGACACAAATATCTTAGAAATCCTGTCAGTTTTAAGTAAGCCTGTTTTAAGTTAGCTACACTAATTGACCACTCACCTGACCTGTTAATGTTTGAGCCACTTCGCGTGTTAGGTCAAATCGCATGGAAGCCGCACTCGATTGCCTTGACTTGGTCAATTGCTGATTGGCATTTAATTTGATTTGTTTATCATTTGCCACACACAACAATGCAAGACGATATTTTATTTGCACGAATAACCACTGGTTTGTTTGCCATATCGTGGTCAATCTATGTATAAAGTGGTCAACTATATCCATATATATATATATATATATATCTGTATGGATATAGTTGACCCACATGGCAAGCGCAACGAGGTCGCAACTGCCAAATGGAACCAAAGAGGGCAGCACTCTGTCAGTTGGAAGCCATATTTGTTATTGTAACGCACAACAAAATGGCCGCACAGGATTTGTGTTTCTGTCCATCCACCTGTCAGTTCAAGGCTCAGGCCAAAGTGTTTGGATGGCTTAAATTTCATAGAATGCTAACAAATAACTCATTGTACAACAGTTTAAAGTATATTTGATGTTTGGTCATTAATTATCTAAATCAATCGAGCAAACAAAAATAATTACACAATTTAAAACTTGGAAAACCATAATTCAGGCAAAAAGGGATAAACTGCATTCTAAGATTATTTGCATGTCATAGTCAATATAAAATGATTATTCCCAATTGCAGTTAGGCAAAATGGAATAATATTTAAATTTAAAATAAATGATTTAAATTTAAAATAAATGGTTTAACGGAGAAACTAATAAAAATCGAGCAACAACATGTGTGACTCACAAAAGCCAATAAAATCTAAGAAAGACTCAGCAAAAAACGAAAAAAAAAAAAGAAAAAAAAAGAAAAGAAAGAGAAAGGAAAACAATCATTTTACTTTAGTGCTGACTTACTGACAAGCAGCACGAAAATTTCCAGTTCAACGCATTCTGTTGCTGCCTTCCCAAAACCCACCCATTTTTATTTGCAAAGAAAACATTTATGTAAACTTTATATCATAAGAATTTCATTGTGCATTGCATTGCCTGCATTGCCTGCATGTCAATCTGTCTCTCTGTCTCTCAGTCTCTCTGTCTCTCAGTCTCTCTGTCTCACCGTCTCTCTGTCTCACTGTCTCTCTGTCTCACTGTCTGTCTCTGTCTATTTGTCTGCATATCTCTATGCTCGAGTTTGTTTTATAACAACTGCAAGAAGACGACTTTTGCCAATATGTTGCAAACCGAGCCGAGTCCTGCACAGATTCTGGGCTCGTCCTTGTCATCGTCTTGTGCCCGTTGCATGGCCCCACAATTTGTATGTCATCTATTGAATTGCCAGCCAGCTTTTTACTTAACAACTGCGTCTATTTCTAGTTTATCACTGACTCGACATCGTCTTGGACTATCTGCCAATTTGTGTGTTTCCCCCCCCTACTCCTGACACACATGACCATTTATATGATTCAACTCGTTTTTCGACTTGTCCCGTTAATAGAATAAAAACGTTTCATTGCTTCAATAAATTACTTTTAAATTTTATGTGTTGCTTTGGTTTTTTAGTTGATTTCAACAACCGGGAAATGCTTTTTAAACTATTATCATTTTGAAGTAATTTAAAATAATTTACCCCCATAACTACAAAATATTTTCGATTAAATATATATATTTGATGTAGTCCAAAAAGTATGCAACATTTTTTTAAAATAATATTAGTTATTTCATTTGTTAAATTTTAAAGTATTTAGTATATTTCATGTTATATTTTAAGCATTAGCATTATAATGATTATAGTTTTCTCTGGCAGTTAAACTTTAATAGAAAGTTGTAATCCCCATTTCAAATTTTATGACCCTTTCAGCTTTTACCTGTGCTTATTTGTGGCCAATGGTAATTCACATAATTCTCATTTCCCATTGCTACTTTTTCAATCTGTAAATCTCTTTTGGGCTCATTTCCATAAAAGACCAGACAACCCTTTCGGAAAATTATTAGAGTGTTCTGCGGAAGGATTTCCATAACAAACATCAACCTGGGACAGTTTTTAGCACATGTAGCCATTTTCATGTGCACATCCAGACTAAAATATATTGATAAGCCGATTGTGCCACTGTTGGCAAAGGAAAATCAAACCTACCCACAAGGCCCACCTCCCCTAGACACGAGACACGGGTTGAGGTAGAGGCAACAACAAATTCGTGTTGGCTGCAACCGAAGCTTACATTTTTGGCCATTCCACCTGGCCATGGCCAAAAACCAACGAAATATGTGGCCAATTATAGGAAAAACAGACGTTTTTACGTGCAGTTTGTTTTCGGTTCGGTTTGCCTCTTTATGGTTGCCTTTTTTTCTGCTCTGCTCTGTTCTGGGCCAACTGTCTGCTAATTTATGGCTAGTCATGGCTGCTGGCTCTTTTTTTGGGGTCTATAGTTGTTGTGTCTAATCATTAGCCATTATTCATTTACGATTCGCCTAATCGCCGTTGGGTTTGCCCTTTTCATATACTGGCACACATGCAACATTTGTTTTATAGATTAGTTAAAATGAAATAATCAAGTTAAATAATGTTCAATAAGTAAAGAATTAGAAAGATTTCCCAAAACAAATATTTCAAATTATTGTCAAATACATAAAAATATCGAATTGTGCATAAGTAAATTATTATTTTTTTTATTAACTTCACATTCTGTCGAGCTGTCACTCGTCGCTTCAATCGACATAATTGAATGCTTATGATATTTATTGGTATTCCTCACATGCAAAACCCTGAAGCAATACACCTAAAATATATCAAAGCGGATTTTCGCATCTATCTGGCGCAGAGCAAAGCGCTAAAGTAACAAAAAAAAAAAAAGTTGAATATATATAAATCTGGCACGTGCGGGATAATAAAAAAAAAGGAAAGACAAAAGCCCTAAATGGCAAATACTTTTAGCGTGCCATTCATGTTAGAGATCCGTTGTTGACAATGACAAATGGCAACAAAGCCTGAACATCTATGAAATATCCTGCAATCATAACTTTAAAGTTCTAAAGATATATACAACAAATGAAATTATTTTATGACTGAGAAATTATGTGATTAAAATATTATTACTACTTAAATCAACTCTAAACATAAATTATTATTACTACTACTTAAATTGGAATTTAAAAATGAAATTAGTTTTTTAATATCAAAATGAAGTCTTAAATTCAAAAGAATATTTTCTCACTTTAACTTCAAGTTTCAAGTATTCTTTTAACACATATTATTTTGAGCATAGGGTATAAGTAAAAACAAAAACAATGACAATGGTAATGGCATCGCTGGCGGCATCACGAAAAACTAAAAATCGCATTTTCATGTTTTTTGTCAAACAGACGACAGTCAAAACAAGAGTTGGTGTTGGGATAAAGAAAGGGGCAGAGGGGAACGACAACAGTAGCAAAAATGTCAAATGTTTTCGCTGGCATTCGTTTTGCGTTTCTTGGCCTTCTTGTCAACATTGTCGTTATTATTGTTATTACTGCTCCTGTTGCTGCTGCTGAAGGCAAATTTTTGTGCAGCAGGACAAACATAAACATTTATATTTTTATGTATATGCATTGTTTAAAATAGAAATTTGATTTGAAATTGAAGCTGCTCAACAACAAAAGCCAGCAGGCATGCAAATTCAAAAGAGTGTCTACAAAAAAACCAAATATTTAGATAATACCATAAATAGTATATATATATATATATATATATATATATATTATTTTTTCAGATGTCAGCCAACTATTCGGATGATGTGTTTATCAACTGTCAAAAGCTGACAATAAGCCAAATGGATTTGAGGTTAGCCAACAAAAAAACACTCGAAAAATAGTTCCACAGCATTTGCATATTTATGTAAATATCTAGCACAAATAAGTTGTTAGAGTTCACAAAAAAAAAAACAAAAAACAAACATAGAAGTCCTTGGCGCAAAAAATGTTGAAATTATGCATAATGAAATGGATTTCCATGGGCCATGAAGTGATAAGGATACTTTACATATCTGATATATTCTCATTTCAGCGCAATTTTTCTTTCCACAATAATATATATATTTCCGCATGACAGTTGCTTTCAGACGAAATCTGCCATTTGATGAAATGCAAATCTAGTCACCAAAAAATTATGCTTTTATTTATTCAGAAAAGGAAAAGTAGTACAGTAATAGGCTATGAAAATCACGTTAGTAATGACAAAAAAATATACCCGAAATATATAAAAATTTATACAAAATAACTCAAATTTCAAGAGAGGAAAAAAAAAACCATGTTGCCACGTGTTAGTACTATTATAAATAGTGTTCAATAATAAATTAGGTATTCAATTCTGTTATAGTAAAGAAATAAATAATTGAAATGTAAGTAAATTGATAAAACATGTAAAATATATAAATATATAAAAAGCAATACCAAAGAAACAACTCAGACTACGAAGCAATTTAAAACCATTTAAAATTTTTCTAATATAATTATTTTAAATTACAAAAATACTTCGAGTTGAAAACAATTTAAAAATCAGATCATCTTCGGACAACTTTTTGTTGTGTTATCAAATTAATAATGCGATTCAAAACGATTTGACAAATTCAAAGGTTCTTTCAGCTATTTATACACACACTCGTACAAAATTACATATATATACATATTTAATTACATATATATACATATTTATATATACATACATACATATACATATATTTGTATATATTCTCTTGAATTTTATGTGTTGGCTAACGCAAAAAAGTATGCTACCCATAAATTAACACTTACAATTAATGTGCGCGTGTAAAAGAACTTTGCCACAGAATCCAGAAACCAGATGCCAAACGCTCAGCTAACTGACTGCAAACGATAAGAAACATAGTAAGTAAGTAAGAAAATATATATATATATATTTATATATATATACTTATATCTATATATGTCTAAATGTATTGAGGGCAAGCCAAATAAGTCGACCGAAGTAGTTTATTTATTTGCTATGTTGGGCGCCAAAATGGTAATTGAGTGCGAACCAATCCCAAAATCAAAGTAAACGTTTATTTTTATTGAAACATGCCACAGATATTCCAGATATTTCAAGCGAAATTAACACAAACATTTCTAGAAAGTGTTTGTTTGTTTATTTGCTTGTTTATGGGTCTACTTACAACCATCGATGGCAGATATCACAAATCGCTTCAGCACTCAATTTGCGTGTTTTAGCTTTGATTTGCAACACGGCCCTAATCTTAACACTGATCAAATATCAATTTAGAAAAGTAGACACTTTCCAGTGAATTGAGCTGAGTCGAAGGATGAACGCTTAAAACACAGAATCTTGAGCTTCAAAATTGGTGTTACAAAGCTGTTACACAAGATAAGCTGCAATTGCTTCGAATTTAAATGCCAAACATAAACATCAAAACCAAAAACTGCAAAACTGCAGCAGAACAAAAATACCCTGCACACAAATATCTGAGAAAGGCAAGACTGTGAGACAGTTAAATACCCTGCACAAAGTTCTAATTATGGCATGTATTTGCTCGCCATTAAAAAGAAACATTTCGAACTCGTAAATTTTATATTGTTTAAGCAAATATATTTTTATCAATTACACAATAACTAATACTTAATAATTCAGTTCAGTAAACAATATTTTAATAACAATATAATCCACTTTATTTATTGAGAACCATATGCCGTTGCAAAATTATTTGCAGGGTATACAAAGTTTCAGTCAAAAGTTGTGGCTATAGAAAAAAAAAAGAAAAACTAGGTGGAAAATTGCACAAGTTTGCGGTGAACGATTTTATCTGCAGCGTGGAAAATCCTTTGCTTTGGCAAAGGTGTTGCCCGCAACCGGAACGCGACAGACGAGCATCAGGGATACCACAGACCGACTCACACCGAATAGGCAAACCTAACCAATCCAACCCAACCAAACCCAACCAAAGCCAACCAACCCAACCAAACCCAACCCATATCGAGTTTGAGCTTTGCGCATTGTTAACTTGCCGTCTTGTGGCAGGGTGTATTGTGTGGCAGAGGTTAAAGGCAACCGATGGTTATGTGTGTCAAGTGGTCGCCGCTTGGCTGCATCCACCTAGGGCATTCAGTTCGACTTCGGTCCACAACATGCCTCGAGAGTTGCTGTCTGTCTGTCAGTCAGTCAGTCCGTCATTCTGGCTGACACAGACTGTGTGTCATTCATTTGGCTCGTCTTGTGGCAGGTCATAGGCAAATCGCTAAAATTAACACCGCTGCGTGGCAAAGTCCTTGGCTATGGTTTTGAATAAACACAAAACAGACGCAAAACAAGCAGTTTGCCATCGCAGGCGACCATGTTTTGAATATGATTTAATTACTGCTAATTGCTGACTATACTAATTAGTTTCAGCTCCTTTTATTGTTTAACCACTTATAAACCTTTTCCTTTTTGCACTTATTATTGTTATTCTCATTGCTGTTGTTGTTACTGTTGTTGCCATTTGCTGTGCAAATGTAAGTGAAATTGGCTGTGATTTGAATAGCTAATGAGCAAACTCTGATTGACATGTTCAAGGCAAACGCTGTCTTTTGCAGACGATTTCACTTTGATAGTTGCAATTGCAAGTCAATTGAATTAGCCCAACATGTACACTTTGATATACCACCCACCTAATTAATTTAATTGAACGTGCACTACAATTTTAAGACAATAACTCAAATGTTGTGTGTTGTAAGAGTAGAACTAATACTTGTAAATTTGAGCTTACATAAATCATTTACAACTTGTAGTTCTGGAGTCCATCTGAAGTTGTAAATGTCAAGAACTACAGAAATACTCTACATATGCTGCCACATTTCTACACTAATTACATAAATCATATTTAATTTATTTTAATACAAATTATGAACTTAAATTTAGAACTGTCATGTTTTCCGCTTAATAGAAAAATCAAAAGTTGACAACATGGCGTATGATAAATAATTAAAAAAAAAAAAATACAATTAACTTAAGTAAGAAAACAGTAGTCGAGTGAGCTGGAAATATTATGCATATGCATATAATGTCTTAATAAGACGATTCTATCTTTAAAAATATAGCTTTTATTGTTATCGGAAATCGAAATGTATCGATAATTGAGAAAGTGAGTCAGTTTTCCATCAAATAAAGCGAATTTGATCTGCGCCTGGTAGCCGAGAACCTAGTCCATGAGATTCACGGACTTGGCTTCGATTCGGATTTGATCCTGATCAAGATTATATATTCTTTATGGAGTTTGATATGCTTTCTTCTGGCTGTTACACACACTTGCAGCCATTTTACCCGATTTCAATAGGTTCTGGGAATAATAACTTAGAAAGTGAATTATCGCCACGATAAAAATAACATAAACATATATCTACTATATACGATTGACTATATTCCGTTGTTCAATATTTTTACCCCAGCTTTAGGAACACAATAACATGCATAACGTATTCTAAGAGAAGAACTCATCTAATAATTTAATTGTGGAGATTGGTAATACTCTCTCCAAGCCTTAATAGCATTTCCAGAACAAGTTTCTAATGCATTGTCATGTTGATCAGCCAAAAAACACCTGATAGTCAAATATATATGTAGATATTTATTGCCCAACAATAATATCACTATTTCCGGTATCCACAAAACACCAGAAGAACAGCTATCACAGACAGAGGCCAAATGGGTATTTGGCCCAGGCCCATAAATCATTTTACCAGCTTTAAGTGCACATTAACAATGAAAGCAAATATCAATGTAAATATGTATGTATGCTGAAAATAGGCACGAACCTCACAACCTGAATCAGATTTGATGACACATAATGAAAAGACGATTTGGCCAGAGTGATACAAATGACAGCAAACAAACAATAACAAAACAACAACAACAACAACAACATTTTGTGACTGAACACGTGGAAAACAATAAATCTGCCATTAGATTGAGCGTCCTTCATTAACGGGTTTTTGGCCCAACAACAACAACAACAACAACATCAGCACGTATTAGACATTAATGCACACACATACACACGCCTATACACACACAGTCTGTCAACATATTATGCACCTTTCCTAAAAAGAATTTGCGTAAATATTTTAAGCCACATTTTGACTAAGGACTTGCCTCCAAAAACTAAAACAAAGCTTTAATCGAGGGGTTTTCGGGGGAGTTGTTTTTGGAGGAGGGTTGTCTGCCTGTGCAAATATGACAGCTATTGTTAGAACCGAGCTTATCTCTGCTTTTGCCACTGCATGTTGAAAAAACAAACAAGCGTGGCCTTTTAGTCTAAAATTGGATTATGCAACAATGTTGCAACGCATAATGAGTTGCCGTAAAATGTGCCGAAATAACGTACATACAGTAATTCAATTAGTATTGTAAAATATTATTAAAGATTTTATGAATTCTATTTTAGTAAAATGGAATTTTTTCCTTTTTTCACACACTTATTTGATAAATTAATAATTTAACTCTTGATCTAAATATTTATTTAGCATCAAAGCTAAAATACAACAGAGTATTTATCATTTTTTATCTCCATATATTAATATATTAAAATAATTTAATATTCAAATCGAATTTTTAGCTTTTCACCCTAAATATCTAATAAACATTTTATTTTAATACCCACAATAATTATATAATAAATATAAGCAATCAATTAGTCTAATGATTTGTTTATAATCCCACAACAATGTATTAGAATCGCTATTAAGCATACCGTTTATAATCTTTTAAGTCCATTTAAGACCACAGTCACAATCGATACACGTGAAACCTGTCCAAGAAGCATGTCTAAATGTCAGGAATTCAAATCCTTTCGTAACCCTACAAGTGAAACCCTTCCATAAGTCAACACCGAAGCGTCGCAATTGACAAAACCAATTGACAAGTCACTTAATTGTGGCATTTACCACAAAACATGTTAACGTTAAAGTGCATTTGGTTAAGTGGACAGCGAAAATGTTGTAACTGTGACGTGGGGTATATACACAAAAATGCAGTTAAGGGTTGCAGCAAAGCAAAGCAACCCCCAAAAATGCTGCAAGCGGCACTCATCAGGTTGCCACACAGAGAGACAGGCAAATTAGGGGCAGTCAGGCAACTGCATTTAGCTTTCATAATTTAAATTTAGCATCCCAAACAATTACAATTCTTAAATGCAAGCAACTTGTGCTTGTGCTTGTGGGTTAATTATGTGTATGATTGACATACAATTGAAACCGGCAGACACTTATAAGCCAGGCACAAGGTTATGGGCCACTTTGGGGCGTCACTTGATCCAGTACCGCACCAAAATTGCATTTGAATGCAATTCAAACACTGATTACCCCAAAGGGTTACTTTCCATATATGCATGTGTGTGTTTGTGTTAGTGTGTGTGAGTGTGGGTGGGTGTGTGTGGGTGTGTGGGTGTGGGTGGGTGTGGGTGGGTGTGGGTGTGTGGGTGTGTGGGTGTGGGTGTGGGTGTGTTTGGGTGTTTGGGAGTGTTCGACCGCTGGAAGTTGGGTTTGTGTTGTGTTTTGGTAATTGCTTCACACATTTCTACATCTATGCTAATTTGCCAGCTGAAGTGAATGAGATTTTTGGCTTTGTCCAACAGTTTGACAATGAACATTTTTTGGTTGTGTGTTTTTGGGGTGGGGGAGTCACTCAAATTGGGGATTGGAGTAAGGGGCTTAACCGTCTCTGTGTATTGTGTAACTGTGCGAATGTTCCACACGCATTATTTTCATATGTCTGTCTGTCATTGCGAATGAATCTGCGGCAGTTATGTTCTGGAATTGCTTCTCTGGTTTTGTCTGTTGTGGCTTTTATATGAAATTGCTTCTTTTTTTTTGGGTGGGGGTGTGGGTTATCCAGCTTCGCGAGTTTATTGTGTGTGACAAACACACACACACACACACTCACACAGAAATAACAACAACGATTGTGTTCATTTTGCCAGTGGGTGTAATTTGGGTTTCGTAACTTCATTTGGAGCACACACAATCGCTCGGACAAGAGATAAATTTCAGCAATTTAGTGCTTATCCCAATTAATGAAGGAGGCAAAAAAAAAAAAAAAATTTTTGTATAACGATTCTATATAGTCAACGCATTGTGAATACAGATTTAGTTTTTCATACATGAGATTTAAATAATTGTAAATTAATTGAATAATTGTCAGACAATACATTTTAAACTTCAGCCTTAAGCTGCACATCGATTTTAAACTGCTTAATATGTGCAGCTCAAAGTTAATTAAATTTAATTAAAATATTCGTTATGCAAAGTTGTAGATTGTCAGTTTCAAATCGAATTATGGTCATTCAATTGTGGCAAACAAATCCCAAAGCCAGTTGTCAGTTCAAACGCTCAGAACTGTTTCAATTAAACAGACATTTGATTTGCCAAATGGGACCAGCCACAATTCTGTTTTATATGCCACTGATGGCCACAAAGGAAGTGGGCCAAAAGAGGTACACCTGACAAGCTTCAAATACCACTGCATTGGTTATGATGAGTCCAGTTAGAGAGAGAGAGAGAGAGAGAGAGAGAGAGTGCTGCAAATGGCGAAAGGGGGGCGAAAGATGGTCTGGTTCAAACATTGTGCAAGTGCTAAGTGCGTAAATCGAATTGAAATGAAGGCAGCAAGCAAAGGCAAGTGAAATGAAAATCAAGCACAAAGCAAAGAAAAGTTGCTGCAATGGCAAAAAAAAAAACACGTCTGTTGGCCGCATTTGCCACATGCCACACACAACGCAACCTGCAACCTGCAACCTGCAAACAACCAACACACCAGGTTAGGTTAGGTGTTATACACGTGCCCCACTCGATTCAATGTGGCCTAAAAGAAAAACAGGTCATATGGAAATCTCCCACAATTCACTCGCATCCATTTCACAATCCACTCTTTTTTTTTCACTCATTATGACTCTTTTTTAATGCAATTCCCAACGGCTCTGTTTGAGCATGTTGTTCAAATTCCAATAATAATCAGTTGGATTTCTTTGCGCTTTCATCAAAATGCTGTCAAAGCATTTTATTTTATTTTTTTTCTGCTCATTTCTTTCAAGTTATTTGAAGTGATTTTGACTTAATTAAATTCTTTTCTCAGTTTCAGCCAAGTCTTTTCCTTATTTTATATTAATGTATTATTTAGCTGTACTAAATAAGTTTTTTAAACTAATTTCTTTATATTAACTAGTCTATTTTTTATTTCATTCATTTAATGTACTTTAGATCTGCCAGCTGTAATTGCACTTAAGACTCAATGTTCTGTTATAAGTCAAACTGTAATGGCAAAAGCAATATCAAAGATCAAAGCTATGCCACAGATGTATTGCAACTGTATGAAACTCAAAGAGATGCCTATATCAGTTTCATATATATATATATATATATATATATATATAATAATAATATAAATATATATATATATATATATATATATATTTACACGTATTTATAATGTGCAGCTACTTCAAAAGACCACAAGCAACTTGAACACTTTAATAAGTGCCACGAGGCTCATTTACATATATAAATATATTTTAGTATTTCAACATTTTGTTCAAGTTACACAATTCAATTGAGTGGCAGAGCTGACTGACCTTTCAGCATGGCCATTATACTCTATATATATATATAGACCAAGTGGCTTCAGTTTCTCAAAATCTTGATTTATCCGCACACAAATTCATTTGGATGTTCATTGACATTGAAATGGGTTTCATGGTCCGTTCACTTCTACACTCAGTTAATTGTTAGCATCTGCTCAAAAAGCGCATCAAATTTATGTATAAATTAAACCAAAGAAGACGTAAGAAAAAAAAATAAAACTAGAAATTATATAATTTAAGCATGTCAATTGCCAAAAATAGCTCAACATTGAATTGTTAACCTTGAATTGCTCAAATACGCTTACCTGATTTTATTATTACTTATTTAAGCTTCCAATTGAATGTCAAAAAATTCCATAAGCGGAAGCTTCTACAGCTTCTTAAATATGTACTTATTTTATCTCCCTGTCTATCGTAGTTTTGGCATCTCAAATGATTTCAAGACTAGCCATAAAATAATTGTGGTTTATAATGACAAGCTATTATAAAGCGGAACAATCTTTGCGGAACAAGCTAAAGTTTTAGTTTCAAGTCCATTTTATGATTAACAAAAAAAAAAAACATAAACATGCTTATGTTTTTCAAATTTAAGAAATTAAAACCACATTTAAGAAAAAAATATGACAAATATCATTTTCGTTCATAAAACATTGATTGGTTTGCAAGGATAAAAATATTTACATGTTTTAATTAAAATTTGTGTACATGTTTTTATCATATTGGAAAAAAAAATAATATTTTATAAAAAAAAAAGAGTTTTTGCAACTTTGCTTTATATGCAAAGTATTTTTTGATTACGATTTGTGTCAATGAAAAAAGAAAAACATTTTTTCCCATTTACATTTTCCTCTATATTGATTTAATTTGCTGAGCTTTAATATTTTTATATTCTCCACTGTGTTTTGTTCTTTGTTAAACAAGTAATTTATTTTAATTATATTTTTAGCGGTTTTTTTTCTTTTAGCTTTGTTATTTTTATAAGTATTTTTAAAAAAAACTTGCCTGAAAGGGTACAACAAAAAAATCTCTGACTCTAAAGTTGTCTGGCCGCCGACTGGGAATAGTGTGTATACACAACTGGATGCTACTATTCAAATTTCTAAAATCTAAAAAAAAAAACCGTCGAGCAATTAAACTGAACAGCAACTAAAAATGAATTTTTTTTCAGATAATCAATTGCATTTAATGAGAGTCTTGATGGAAAATGCCTGCGGTGTCAGATGATCGGGCTATACTCAAACAACAAAAAAACTTCAGCAAATTACAGTCAATAAACACGACATCAGCCAACTGGATTTTGTGTATATAACACTATAAACTATAAAATAATCGCAACTGTTGTGACGAACACAACACGTACATTTATCATTAGTTTATCTATTATTTTTATGATATGTATATATAAATTCATAACTTTATCACAATTAACTGTCTAGCAAGTTATCTGACAGTGATATAACAAGTTCTAAAGAAACTGTTAGCTAAGCATCTTGTGATTATCAAGCCAACACAACAATCTTATTTATTTATGAGATTTTTATAATAATTAACTGATTTGTATAATCTAGTTTTCTCTAAGGGGAGCTGACACTATCAAGCGGCTCTTAAGCAAATTTCCCCAGCTACTTTTGTACTAGATAATTCCCTCATAGATCATAATAATGAGTGCAACACACTCGGCAGGTTGCTGAACTCCCTGAAATGAATGTTGTAATCAGAGCAATTAGCAGAACTACGAGACGAGGTGCCAGATAGAAGATGAAATAGAAAAAAAAAAAATATGAAGTGCACACGAAGCGCCATTTAATGAACACATTAGCGAGATGCTAATGAAAAACACAAAATAGCTGCGCAGTAGTCACATTTCACATAATACACAAAAAAAAAAACCACAGCCAATCAAAATTACAAAATAATTTTTCAATTTTCGCACTAATGGAATGCTAATGAGCCACCGATTATGGCACCGATTCCCGGACAGACATCCCAAGAGAGCTGGACAAATGTAGAACAAGCTAATGAAAGAACTGCACGAGGAGGCATTTCATAACTAGAGCAAATCAATTAGCAGGTGCGATGACGCTCAAATTCACAGTTATGTGCACTCAATTGACTGCTAATCGAGACAGTTATTTATACATAGAATATATCATGTACAACTTGAATTTTGATGCGTGTATGTGAAATAAGCGCGTTGAAATTATCACAGTGTAGCTAAGTAGTTTTGAAATACATAATGTATACATAATATAGAATTTTTACATAAACATCTATGCTAATACACCATTGATGCGATTTGTCATCAACACTTGCAAATGCAGCTGTTCAATTTTATCAGAATTATAATTCTTGGATGTAATCGTTTCTACGCAAACTTAATGCAATTTATAAGCTATAAACAGTAATTATCTGAAACGCTTTTCCGCTGCGGTTCATTTGAATTATAAATAGTTACGAAGTAACTTATGCCAACTAACCCCATTTGATAAGTTTTAAATCTAGTCAATAAAGCATTTATAGTTTACAAATGCAGCTATTTAATGTAGTTCTATAAGCTCTTAAAGACTTTTGACCAATTATTTCACTAATTTAAACTATAATCATATAAAATATTATATACTATTTTCGATTCTATACTTTTAGTCACACCTATATCTCTTTACCAGCTTGCTTTCCATTTCAAATTCATTGTTTTGAAATTTTAAACATTTCTAACTGGAAATTTGACAGTTATTTCTTTTCTTTTTTCAAAAATATTTTTTCATACCCGTTCAACCAGCGTTTCCCAGCATTTGTTAAAAATTCGTTGAAGCTTACCTGTAAATAAAAAAAAGGACAATGATTAAAATAAAAAATCTTATTTTTTAATAAATCTCTTAAGCTCTTACAAGCCATGTTTAAGTGATAAGTGTTAATTTACTACCAGTAATGACTTTATTTACAATTGTTATGAATAACTGTGCACATATTGAATTTGTTTACTGAAATAAAATCTTACTCAAATGCCACTGAATGAATAAACATAATTAGAACTAAAGTTCAAAAGCAAAGTTCCAACGAGAGACTCAAATGATAAATATTGTGTGTACATAGTTATAGTTATAGTAATAAGTTGGCAGTCTTATTTGCAGTCGAGTGTGGCAGTGAAGTGGGGCAAAGTGGCATGGGACTCGTCCATTGAAATTAACCAAGTTCAGAACAGCAAATACCAAATACAAATGACAGGCAACAAACACAAGTGAATCTCCTCAAATTAATAACAACAAAAGTTAAACTGATCAAATATGTTTAACTCGACTGGAAAATACCTAAATATGTTTTTATATACATTTCATAAAAACAAATTGTGAACTATTTTTGATAGGACAATTTTAGGCTTTCTACAACGTTGGGTTAGAGAATTTACAAGGCACAATAAAAATGTATTTTATTACTAATTCATCAAATATTAATTGTATATATAATATGTATATATAATATGCATATATAATATATATATATGTCCTGTATCAAATAAATTGTATAAAACATATAATTATACTTGACTTAAGCCATAACTGTACTTTATATTGTTTAAGATATAACTTTATCATAACTTCAAACTTATATGCACTTTCTACAAGTCGTTCATAGCCCGCAGGCCTCACTTTGATGCCAGAATAATTATGCATTACTTGCATATTACAGCATAAACATCGAGTTGGTTGGAATGTCATAGAATGAGCCACTGTTTCTGCTTCAAATTTAGTTTCAGGTTCGTTTCAGTTATTGGCTCATGTTCCACTTGCAGATCTGTAGAATGTCCTGCTTTAGACTAGTTTCAATTAGGCTAAGTGTAGCTGTGAGCCATATTATATTGTGGCTCTTAACGAATGGTAACTACGAAATTGACTTAACATGTTAAGCCATAACAACATCAACGATGAGCTTGTTGGAGTACTCTTTGATATTAGCCTTTTGGCTTCTGCCTTTTGGCCATTTGGCTAATAAGGCTCAACGACATACATATCTGGCTTAATTATGCAAATTTCAGTCGCATTTCCAGTTGATTTTTGCCTGTGCCAAATCCCTGGTTTCTATATGCAATTGTTTCTGTGGCTTTGCTACCTGTTTTTTGGCCACATCAATGAGTCCTAATTACAAAAGTCATATACAAAATAGTCTAAAACCCGCCAACGGTTGGCTACCAGTTTTTTTTGTTTTTTTTTTTTGTGAACTTGTGGTTTGGGCCAACTCACTTAACTTTGTGCTCATTTGCATTTAAATTAAATTCTTTTGTTTGCAATTTTGTTTTCTTAAAATTTTCTTTTTCATGTTTTCTTATTAATTTATTTGCTTGGAATTTAATTGCTTTTAATGTTTGTTCATTTGCAGTTGTTTGCCAGTTTTGTTATTTGTTTTTTCGACATTTTACTTTGCTGTGACTCTGTTCTGTCTCTTGTCATGAATCATTCAATTTTCGCGTAGTTTGAGTTGATTTTTAATTTCTTAGTGAGTTATTGTTGTTGTCTGCTGCTTGTGCAACTTTTTTAAATGCTATTCTAAAATTTACTTTTCTCTTTTTTGCTGTTGTTGTTGTTGTGGTTGTGTAATTAGCGTAATTTATTTCAAATGCAGAGTGCATGCAAAAAGTTTGCAAACAAAGTGGGAATTATATAAGAATTAAATAAGAAATATTGAAAAACATAACGTACAAAAATATATATACATATATGTATATATATATATATAGATTCAATGTTCACAGACGACTATATATATAATTTCCCATGTGTATAAACTGATTTTTCGCTCTAATTGTTGTTCATGTCGAGCTGGCTTGAGTAGGTATATATTAAAGTAAATATATAAATTCAATTAATTCATATCAATTCACACGCCGATAAGCCGCCACACAAAGGCCAACCTTATCAACATTCTGGGTTAATTTTAAAGTTTACTTCTATCTAAATTCAGCTGTTGTCTTATCATTTAAATATTAATAATTGCTTATATGCGATTTCATTTATATCAAGCAGTTCGCAGTTTAATTAAAACCACTGTCTAATTTTTATTTATAGTCTAGTCTAGTTAAAGTTTAGTTTACTGTTTATGCTAAAAGATCTGTTTAAACATCGCATCGGTGGTTCAGTGGTAGAATGCTCGCCTGCCACGCGGGCGGCCCGGGTTCGATTCCCGGCCGATGCAAAAGCATATTTTTTACATAAATTTCTAAATTTATTTAAAAAAAATTTGTATTCACTTAAAGCGCAAGTTTTGTTGTTTTAACTGGAAATTATTATGCATGGCGATTGTTTATTATGATTTTTGTTTTTACTAGCCACTATTCAAATGTGTATTTTATATTTATTCACATTTATTGTTTGAATTTAATATATACTTTTTTTATACGATAGAAACCCAAAGAGATAGATTCAAAACAAAAGCAAATATTGCAAATAATTCGGCCTTTTTGCTCGCCAACGCACATCCTATTATTGGAAAAATAGCGCTGAATAATGCAGCTGTCGAAAACTGTATAAAATATCATTTGGCAAAATAAATGCAATAAGCGCGGTTCCATTTCGCGCACTATCGAAATCATAAGCCGTTAAATATTTTGGCAAAGTTTTACCACAAGCAGCTTTTTTTTCAAACAATTATTTTTGACCAAATAATAATGCATAAAATATGGAATTTTGCTTGTGGGTACGCTAAAGAGCCCTCAAACAATAAATGCACATTGCAAAATGCAACAAATACGAAGTGAATTCCATTGAAATCTTTTGAAAAGAGTTTATTATACAGTTCTAAATTGTGGGCATTGAGCTGGAAAACTTTTGCGCGCAAAAACGGAATTAAAAATCCTGAACAGAATTTAATAAAAAGCAGCACAAAAGTGGCCTTACATATAAAACAATATGAAATTAAAAACGAACTATAAAATTGTATATTGTCCACTTATCATATGTGGTCGCAGCAGCAAAAGAACCCATTAAGTCGGATATGAACATAATCTGACCTCTGACATAAAATTCATATGCGAATTGTTAATATACCCTGCCGTTGGTCGCTTTTGCCACATGGTATTAAAGCTGAAGTCAAGTGGTATTGTTATTATTACAAAGTCTGGCTTATCACTGGCTGCTCTCTAATTGCTTTCGCTGACTCTTGCAACATGTTCTACAACGCTACGGACAAGCGCTTTCTCCCACTAGAAAAAACATTGATGTGCTCCAGCTCCCAACTAATCCTACTCCATCACCAGCTTCTCCCGTGCAAGCATCATACGTAGTTATAGAGACCCCTAAGCGATAACCAGTTATGAATGCTAACGCATATGGGAATTTAACTGTTGCAACCCCAAATAAAAAAAAGGAGGAAATATATAAAAAAAAAAAAAAAAAACGTCCCAAGGGTGAAATTAATTTCACGTTGTCAACAACATTTTTGCATACGCAGACATAGAGACACCAAAAAACAGACAGCAATCACAATAAAGAAAAAAGGTCATAAGTGATGGGAGAGACGGGGAATGAGGATGAGGATGAGGATGAGGAGGTGTGTTGCTATGTTCTCTTATTTGTTGGAACTTTTAATTAGAAACTCTTGTAGAGATCTCTAGGCGCTGCCGCTCTTGTCTCTTGGTCGCTTGGTCTTTTGGGCAGGTTTGTTAATTTGCGTAATGGTTATTTATGTTGCTGGTTGGTTTTGTGGCCATTATCTCACTTTAAGTGATAGTTTTATGTGCCAAACCCAGCCCAGCGCGTAATGGGTCAAGTGAGTACTTAGCAGCTTTTCAGTGTGCGTCTCTAAAGGTTGTGTTTGTGGCAAAAGTTGCACAAACTACAAAAGTTCAACTCACAATGCGTTCCTTCACTTGGAGGATGTGTGTGCATTGCAAATTATCATTGAGCGCGAGAAGGAGCTGGTTTTTGGTTGGCTGCTGTATATCTGGGAAATGTATAAAGTTTGAATTGGTTTTTAAGCTGTTCACTAATTAGGTTAACAAATATGATCAAAGAAAGTTTTCTTTAGCAGCGGTTTTTTTTTAAATGATATGCAAGGTTTTTTTTCTTTAAGAAAAGCTTGAGAGTTGTTTAAAGTTGCACACAGTTTACGAAATGTTGAAGAAACATTAGTTCAGCAAAGCACAAGCGCCAGTAAAACGTATTCAAATGTCACAGAAAAACCAAGGTTAAAAAAAAAACCGTCGAAGTTAACAGTATTTAGAGAACTGGCAAGCTCAAATACATATGTCAATGTACAGCAGTGCAGCATATCTTCAAAAAAGTTGACCACTCTCATCACAAATCACAATCTATGCCAACAAGTTGCAGGAAGTGAATGGAACACTAAATTCAAAGAACTGGAAAACATGGCAAAAAAAATAAATAAATAACAAAAAAAAAAAGAAAGAAAAAAAAAAGTTGTCGCACACGACCCTGACCATAAACTAGACGTTTCAGAATTCGGTGGCCGCGGCAAATCTCAAAAATCTAACGCACTTTGCCACACAGTGTTGCATGCAGCAACGGACGCTGGCTGTCGTGGTAGCCTTTAAATTTTAGAGCTGGCTGTGTTTTAATTACGAAACTTTTGTGTTTGGGCAAGCTGCATATTGGCTCAGCTCAGCAGGCAGCCAAGGCAAAGGACAGTCGGCAAAGGATACATAAACCAGAAGCTCCAAAAAGCACAAGGATGACCAAAAAGTAGTCAGACGCCAGTTTTTCGGCACTTTATGATAGCTTCGATGCTACTAAGCGCCTCTATTTTTCTGTTTTAGATAAACATCCCCTCATTTTGTTGATTTTTATTTATTTTCTTTTTTGCTGAGTCTACTTTGGAAGTAGAAGCTGGGCACATCAAACAATCATTAGCATCAAGAGCAGACGAGAAAGTTTTGCCATTGAAACTCTATACCCAATGGGTTAGCGAAAATTTGGCACGTCCTATCGCAGAGGACACGGGACACTCGAGCGGATCAACAACCAAAAATAAACAAATAAATAATTATCATTAAGTTTGTCATGCAGATACTCTGCGGTTGTCCTTAAACATTTAATTGGAACTGGAAGTTTTACCATAAAGTATTTATACCATATTAACTAAGTTATTTCTTAAATCCTTTTTTCCTAATATATTAAAAACAATTTTTTTTTTGAAATTTGATTTATTTTCCAAAAATTTGATTAATCACAATTTAACTTGCTGTTTACTTTATATTTGTATTTATAACAAAATCTACTACAACTCTTCATTGATATTCCCCTTATGCCTTTGCTTAGGGTATAAAAAAAATTTCAACTGCTGCCCAAAAAGTTTCCATTTAAAATCTGTACAAAATTGATTGCTGTCTGGTCCACGAATTTGTCACATTTCATCATATTTTTTAATGAAGCACTTCTAATTAATCTTTAAGCTTAAGCTGCACTTTGAAATGGGTGTTTTCTAATGCGCTTGGCAAACAGATTCTTTTCAACTTTCCGGGGCTTTTAGCTTATTAATTAGACATACATACATATAATATATATATATAAATAGTATATACATAGTTATATAGCATTTTTTTTCTTTTTTGATATTATTGTTATAGTTTCAGCTGTAAAGCCTATTTTGCCATTTTGTTTTCTATTTGATTGCTGTAAACAGTTGATGCTGTCTGCATAGTTTAATATTGTTTATTGCCCTGATGACAATTAAATTTGCATTACTTGGCTTTTAATGCATTTCATTAGCAGTAATTAGATGCGTTATTCAAATATATAAAACATGGCGCAATTATTTATGCGAATTTCGCGATTGGTATTTGCTTTGCCAGGCGATACCATATCGATGTATATAAATAGGCTTAGAAAAAAACAAACAGTTACTAATTGTAATTTAATTAGCATGCATCTAATTATAAATGCTATTCATTGGCAATAATAAAAAATAAAATAATTCTCATTTTGTGGCCATGGATATTAATTTTCCTAATTTATTCACTAAATTATTTAGTTTATTGGGAAAACAATAAATTACCGACATGATTAGGTTGAATTTCATATAAACAGCTTTTTAAAGATAATATACATTTTAAAATATAAGTGCTTGTAATTTGCGGTCGTATTTTAGAGATTTAAGCTTTATTGCTTTCAATTATTTACTATGACTCAAATAATAAACTGGACTATTTACATTTGTAAAGGCTTTATACTTTTAATATTGCGAAACCACATATTTATATGAAATGTAAACTCTATTCTTACTAACATATCTTATATATGTTCCTCATTTTATGTTTCCAAGAATTGAAAAAAAAAACCTCTTAATGTTTAAGCTGCTCTTAACCTTTTCCATTTTCATTTCTTATATTCTTTTCCATTCCCTTTTCAATTGCATGACAATCTTAAGACAGGCCACAGGTCCATCTCTCACATCTCCTAAGTTGAGCTAAATTGAAAAAAAAAGGATTCAGCTCACTTGCATAAATCCCTATGAGCATTAATAATCATTAGTTCATACATATCAGAAGGCTCTCGTTCTGGAAAAACACATTCTGTAGTTCATATGTCTAAAACTGTCCCAGCAGCTGTCTCCTACCAAATCCCTTCGTCTCTTTTGCTCTTATATGTTGCTATTATGTTTCATTTGCTTTCGGCTTGTGCCATTTGTACAATTTGTCAAATTCACTCAACTGTATGACCAAGAAATATATAGCAAAGCAAAGTAGAGGACGAAATATGAGAGAGCAGCCCAAGATGAAGGCTAGGTTTAGACCTAGACCAGTTTTTAGAAACAGGTCTTCCGGCTACAGTTACAAGCAGAAGCCGTCAGCCGTCAGAAAACACAAAAAGTAAACATAAAATTGCACATTTTTCACATTTCGCACATAATTTTTGTTATTTTTCCACACGTTTTTCCTTTTTTTTTTTACTCGTCTACACTAAACAATGAAATTAGGGTCATTTTTTCTTTTGTTTTTGTTTTATTTGCCTGGAAGTGTGGGTGTGTGAAATATGCGTATTGTGGTTTCTGGTCGGGTTTTCATTTTATTTTTATTTTTTTGGGGCAGAATGGGCGGCATAGAGGAAAGGACTCGCTTGTTAGTGTTAACCCTTATCAAATACATTTTCTTTTTGCACCACTGATTACAATATTATTTCACTTTTAATTCCACCATTCGTCGGAGTGGAATTTATGTGTCGGAGCTTGAATACTTTAGCTATTTCTAGTTCATCCCAATGAGGTCATTCGTTTAATACAATCACAACTCAGCCAACGATTTACAATCTTTGGAAAAGAGAGTGGAAGAGGCGGCATCGAAATTTGCATATTCGGTACTGCTAATTTCCTCGAGCATAGAACACAAAATAAATTCCTATTTAAGTGTTATTTGAACATTTTCTTTAAACCTGCAAATTGCTCTGAAATTTTCCGTTTTCCGTGCAACTTATCTCCGCCCCTCCAATGAGTCACAAGTGCACTTATTTATGTCAAAGTTTCCAGTAAAAGTTTTTACGCTTGCCGCCGTGAAGAGAGCACCTGGCGGAAAGGATTTCTCAACTCGTTCAACTCGACTGTTTCCCATTTTCTCCTCCTCATCATTGGTTAATTAATACTAGGGCACAGATAGAAGCCGCAACTGAACTGAGAATATGTATCATTGGATATATATTTCTGGGAATTGTCAGTTGTACTTGCTACAACTTTTAGTTTGCATTTTGTTTGTGGCGTCATGGTAAAAGTTTATTCACTTTTTCTTTGATTGCTTTTACTTGAATGAGAAACCAGAGAGAGCTTTATAAAGACTGTGGTTTCACTCAGCGATTCGAATTATCACAGATTTGGTTTAAGGTAAATAGTTAAATTTTCAGATAGATAGACCACAATTCACAGCACTCATTATTGCTATATATATATATACTACTATATAATAAGTAATTTAAAAACAATGACATGATTTGTCTAAAACTTCTCATTCACATATTTCAACAATGTTGACCCTTGTTTATCGACACTGGGTGCCCATTTGCAGCTTATTTCAAGTGCTAATCGATATGTTTATTGCCTATAAGCTAGAAAAATGCAGCTGATAATTGAGTTGAGCTACCATAAATGTCACATGTTAATGATTCAACAGAATTCCCCCAAGCAGCCAGACAGACACACAAAAATGAGTGCGAGTTTCTTACCATAACACAAACAGAAAGCGGGCCTCCAAATCATAAGAATAAATAAACAAACAAACAAACAAACATTTCAATACCAAAGACAAATACACACATACAGTTGTCGTCCTACACATAAATAAAAAAATATCTAAGAACAAGAACAACAACAGCAAAACAGTTAAGTAAATAAATGGACAAAAGAAAATTACCGCCCCTCCAGGCAGCAGCATTTAAAATCTCACAATCAGGGCAACAATTTAATAAATATGCGCAGTATTCGAGTGGAGGGGTGAATATAATTGCCTTGCTGGCTGACTAACTGTTTGTGGGCGGTTTTCGGGGGCGGCGGCTGCTGCTGCTGCTGCTGCTGTTGATGCTGCAAGAGACAAGTCCATGTACAAAACGATGGCATGTGAGCAACATTAAGGTTGCGACACAGAACGTTGAATGGTAAGCAAACTGCAGTTGTCATGCGGCATGAATGGAATAAATACAACAGCGGGGCAACAAACTGATGAGGCACATTGGCGAATAAAAGTAGTGTCGTCTTTTAAAAATGTTGATTTTAAATATGTTTTCAAAAGTATGCCTCTTGAGTTTTACATACTTTATTGGAAAGTTTAACCTAGTATATTATTTTTTTGTATTATTTATTATTGTTTTTTAAACATTATATTTTATCTTTATTATAATATTTTATTGTTTTTGATGGACAAATTATTTTAATCATTATTTCTTACTTTTATCATTATTATAAGTTTAACTTTTTATTATTTCTTCTAATTATTATTATTATAAATTCTTTCGATTATTAATAGTTTTATCATTATAATTTTATTTAAAATACTGAACATTTTGAAAATTTGAATAAATTTAATAAAGGTTCCAAAAAATAAATATATTCTTGATCAGCATCAATAGCAGCGTCTAGTCTATCTTTAAGAACAAACCGATCTCAGCAACTAGCTAGAGATTAAATTAATTCAATTCCTAGGCTGTTGCCAGGTAGTAAACTTTCATTTGCTTTTCAAGTCACAACAAATTTGCACTTTTTATTTTAACTTTTTATTAGCTACCTGCTCTGCGACCCCCTCTCACTTTTCGCTATATTTTTCTCTTAGCTGAAATTTGATCTGCATGCTCGCGCACATATTCGTTTAGATACCAGTGTACGGTTTTTACGTCATCATGAGAAATTACCCACAGTGCGTACTGCTTGGGTAAATGCTCGCAGTTTCTAGTACACACACACACACACGCACAAAGGCACGGACACCCGCACACATAAGCCCATCTAGTTAAATAAACAGCTGCAGCAGCCGCAACAGCAGCAGCATCATCATCATCAGGAGCAGCAACACCAGCAGCAGCAGCAGCAGCAGCATGAGCTGTTGCCCATCACCAGCAACATGATTACAAACATGCGCTTGGCATTGCGGCGACAGAGGCTGCTGCTGAGGCTATGCACCCGAAACACACACTCACACTCACACACACACACACACATGCACGCACACACACGCACACATATAAAACCACCACTTGTCTGACTGACATTAATAAATCGCTTTATAGCATCAGCTCAGACTGCACTGTCTGCAACTGCACTAGCTACATTTCCACTATCTTTTACTCGCTCGCTCTCTCGCACACGCACTTCCTCTCTCGCTTTATCTCGCTTTCTCACTGACTATATCATGTGCATTTGTTGTTGTCCGCTTGTTTGTTCTAAGCTGATGCCAGCACATCGGCTACGCTTTATTAAATCCACATCACTGCTGGCGCCTGAACACACAGTTCAATGGATTTCTCTCTCTCTCAATCAAACCGCGTCTAGGTTTATAGTTCCTTTTTTTTTTAAAAAAAAATACGCACACAACAATTTTTGTTATTTTTTTTATTTTTTTCTTATACCCTGAACTTATTGAAAATGGATAAATATGGTATATTGGTTTTGTTCAAATGTATGTAAAAGGCAGAAGGGTCAAGTTTGTTTTATTTCATCAATAACTGACTCCGTTTCTCGAGCATCGATTTATTTCAATTTGCGATAGCAATAAATGTCACAATTTATAAATAATTCTAATAAAGGAAGTATCTTCACATAATATGCATACTATGCATATGCATATTAATCAACTGCCCAAATTTCAACAAGTTCGAATAAGAAACACTCAAGTTATATTTTCATATAGATCTTATTTCTGCCAGCAGAAAGCCTTTTCTATATACATAAATATGCCAGCGCATGTGTGAGAAAGAGACGGCATGACAATATAACAATATTTATACGTGGAACACCGTTACGTATGTTTGCGTGTAAGTAAGTATGTATATGCATGTGTTTCTAACCCGCCAATTAGCGATCAGATCGAGCTTGTGAATAAAAATATGCGCTTAATTAATTTTTTTGACTCTTCAGTTCTTGAATAAAGAGCCAATAAAATTCGAATATCTTTAACAAGTGAGTTCAGGGTACATCGTAGTCGAGCTAACTTGACTGCATCATTCCAAATTGTTTTTTTTTTTATTTGTTTACATGCACCGCCTACAGACGCAAACAAAATTTTTGGAGGTCGCATTTTCATCAGTGGCGCACCATAAAACTGATGACACCACCAAAGAGAAATGATCATGAGCCATAGATTGTGATATGATGACCGACTGCTCCCAGCAGAAGTTGGAACACGATTTATATGTGTTTCGCCTACAAAATGATAAGCTTTGCTTGCACTTGTATCATTTTTAAGCAAGTTATTTATAAGAATAATTAATTATTTTCAGTTATCATTTTGAATTTAGAATTAGCTTAAGTATAAATATCTCGTGAACAGCAAAACAAAAGCAAATGCAGAATAAATAATAATAATATATAAAATGAAAAGCATTAAACTTTTATTTAAATTTTTAACTTATTTTATTTTGATTTCGTTAAACCTTTTTAATAAAAAACACGGTTTATTTAATAAAAAATTATGAAGGAATCTCATAACTTTATATATTTCCACACAGAAAATTATTTCTTAAAAAGTTAAGTGTTATTTATTTGGCTTGTGGTTTTCAAAGAATTATGTTCGTGTATCTTATCTCTCTTGGGCAAATGACATACAGCAAGCACAAACAGCGTTATCAGGCGGTATATCATCAATCAAGCTACTTCTATTAATATTAAATATAATAACATGCAAATAGCAAGCAACAACAATTACATAATAATGTTCCAGTTGCGTTTCTGAGTGCTACACAAGCGACACTGAGCGACAGCCGCAAGCTGACTATGTAAATATATTCAAGCACATGTATACATATATATATATAAATTAATATATATGTATATATATTAACACAATCTTTCACTTATATGCGCACACACATTTTCAAAGTTCACACACACTCTTTCACTTAGACTGCCAAGACACAAGACAAGATCTTTAAGACACACTTGGGAGTTACGGGTTTCATTAATCTCGGTGGTGACGCCTTATTGTGTGGCATATATTAAATTGGGAATAGGCATTAAAATTTAAATTTGTTTTCAATTTTGTCAACCAGGAATTATTATGTAGATAGTCTGAAATAAAGTGGAGGATGGTCCACAACTGGGTTCGCCACCTTCAGAGACAACAAACACTCATCCGTGTTTAATATGCAAATCATTTCAAAAGGTTTTCAGTTTGATCAGGCCCTTTCAAACACATAAATCTGGCATTGTTATCGATTTGGGTTAACAATTGTTTTTTTTTTTTTTGTAGCTGTCGTGTTCTGCGGCTTAAACGGTTGCTTATTAGTTGTCAAGAATTTGTATAAAGTGACAAATAACAATGTAATTAGTTTTCCCAGTGAGACCCCCAACGAAAACCATTTAATATGTAAAGAGAAAAGATTAACTATCAAGCAATTGAAGAAAAACAAAAGTGGAAAAGTGTTTGGAAGTCGGTTTTTGCATAAATATAAATAAAAGTAGATATTTTAGGATTAAAATTAAAATATTTGTGTACTATTTTCCACTATTTTCCTTCCTTCAGTTTGGTTATATAAATAATACCAGTTTTTTCCAATTTTTTTAATAAAAGAATGATTATGATTATGATTAACTGATTAAATATGTTGTTTGATAAGCACTTGTAATACAATAATATTAAAAACAAACAGATTTATTCAACAAACTCTAAATTCAAATAAACTTCCGATACTTGAATAAATATTGAGACAGCTGTGAAATGCTCACGAAAGCGCTTCTTTTTAAGAATCGTCGCTTTTGCCTATATACATTTTCATTATATAGTATAGTATATATATATATATATATATATTTATATATGTACACTCGTTTCTCAACAGCTGTGGCATTCTCAACTCAGCTGACTCGCCGCATTTTGTTGTCTTTGTTCACACGTTTTTTGTTTAAAATTGAAATTCGACGAGCGCTTTTTGTGTTAATAAAATGAATCAAATACCAAACAAAATGTATATTTGCACATTTCGACGACAATTGGCGATGCGAGTTGTTCTTGTTTAAAAGAGAAAAAAATAATATAAAGAAAAGAAATTTATGTACACATAAAAAGCAAACAAAATATCTGTGTCAAGTTCATTCTTGCAATTTTTGATCGCTATCAAAATGTAAAGTGTTGGTAAATAAAAATTTTAAAGATTTTATTATGTATTCAACTGATAGTATTAGCAGAATTATTTTTTTATTTTTGTATATATGATGGATATACATTTTTACTGTAGTTTTATTTATATAACTCACAAAAAAAAAGGACATATTTATTTAGACTCACGTTTTTATGGAATAATTGTGGTTATTGCTGTACAAGGCGTGAATGAAGTAGAATCAACAAAACGTACCTGAAAATACAAACATAATAATGAATAAATAAATGTTAATATTGTTTGACTATAATATTTGTATAAGTAAAAAAAACACATATATATATATATATATATATATAATATATTTGAGCGATCGCTTCAAAGATAAAGTTTTCTATGAAAATCTGTTTTATGATATGATGTCCAAACGAAACGTTCTCCATATGCATTTTATTTAAACATTTTAACAAGAAATCATAAAAATCATATATCTCCTATAATCATTGGTCGAAAGATGAGTTCTGGTTTTATTATGGTTCTTCTGTTCGATCTAAAATGAATTTTTAACTTAATTCGTATTTGTTGTATTATATCTTGTCTCAAGCTTTCAGTTCCAAACTAATCTTAAAATATACGAGTCATTACAAAAACCTGATTATACATTATCAGTAAAACACTCTTTGCTAAAGGTATCTTTCTAGTGCAAAATCAAAGAAGAGAAAATCAAATTGCAATTGAAAAAGCAATTAAGGATTTGGTCCATAGTGTCAAATTTGACAGCAATTGGAAAAGAACATTGTTAAAAGTCAAAGCTGGAAACTAATCAGAAGGTGGGCAAGCAGCTGTCGCAGTAGGAGGAATTTCATTGTTATGTGCACGGCAATTGAAAACTGTTGCAGCGGTGCAGTGCAGCAGTGCACCTAAGCAAACGGTAAAATCAATTAAAACGTGTGCCAAAAGGAAGTGTGCGGAATGCGGTGAGGCAATAAGCTTACAACAGCAACAACAACAGCAAGAACTTGAACTGCTAAAAAGGTCAGAATGAAACTCAGGCTAGGAAAAATGAAGCACATGTCAAATGCGAACACATGCACATTATGCGTGGTCTGGGACCAGATATTTGGAATGCATTTGCTGCATGCTGCTGCTGCTGATGTTGCACCATGTGCGTCCAGTAAGGTAAGGTACCAGACCAGACATCGGCTTATATAAAGATGGCATAAAATGCTTAACGGTCTAAGCAACAACACAACAGAACACAGCAGCATACATACAAATTTGCAACGGTAGCCACAGTTATTAGTGCCACATTTTGCAACGAGGCACACAATGGGCAAAAATGGGCAAACAAGTTGTAAGCAGCCGAGAAATAAAGCAAAGAGGAAACTACTTTACCATGAGCAAATATTAAGGAAAATATTATACAAAAAAAAGTAGGTATACAAGAAATTAATGTTATTAAAAATTAAACATAAATATAAATATACAAAATCTTGAATAAAAACATGAAAAATAAAACAAGTTGTAGCGAAATTTTGAAGAAAGAAATTAAAATTTAATATCTGTATTCAAATATATTCTAAAATACTACTACAATAATAAATTTTGAAAATAATGCTTTTAGTATTTTTTTTTTCAGTGCGTTAACATAATTAGTCTGCAATTTAAGTGGCCCTGAAGTCTTAAGCATAATAACCTTTTGCTTAATGTTATTTAAACTGTATTTAATTACTTTCGAGTACTGTTGCTTTAATGACGCTTCAATCGTTTGCATCATTAAAATGAAAGAAAAAGAAAACAAAGTAAAAAATAAAAATTTAAATCAGTTTTAAGATTGTGAAATTTTCCCAGAGCGATGTATCTTGATAATTTTAAAGCTGCTTTATGTTGACATATTATGAAAATTCACTAAATTATTTTTCAGAGAGAGAGAGAGAGAGAGGAATGAAAAGATAATCCACTGTCAAGAGAATATTAAACTAACTAATAAAAGTACACATAGATTAAAAGCAAACTAAATAGCTGATAAAACGCTTGAGCTATTAATAAAACTGCGGGCACTTGACAAACAAAATTACCAGAACGAGTGAGCGTGTGTAAAGCACACACACTACACACACACACATCACACACACAAGCACACACACAACACACACACAAGCACACACATACATACGTGCATACTTACACACTCTGTAATTAAGTCAACACTTTAAAAACAACCTTGCTGCAGCGTTCGGCACAAAATTAAAACAAAAAACAAATATATAAAAAAAAACGACGTCCACGTAAATGCAAACGGGAAAGTGGCCTGTCTAACAAAGGAGTCGGGCTTACAGTTACGCTCTACTAATTTCTAGTTTAATTATTTTAAATTTTGCACAAAGTAACCGCGACAGCGACAACAACAACAAGAACAACAACAAACATGCACTTGACAGGCAAATGTGCAATTCAAGTGCAGGCCAGCAGCGAATGACGACATCAAAAGGGAGAGCGAAAGAGAGAGAGAGAAGTAAATGTAGAGAGAGTTTGAGAGAGAGAGAGAGAAAACTAGCTGGTTAAAATTTCTAAATGCGCTTTAAGCAATGACAAGCTCCCCAAATAATAAAGCAGTTTTTAAATAAACTAATGCAAAGTTCGTTGTAGCTTGTGCTGTATATTATTTTTAAATATATTTAATTTAATAATAATATTTAATATATAATTAATAATAAAATTATTCATTCAGCTCTAATCAAAATATGTGTGACTGCTTTAAAAAATTTATAATCTCAATTAGGTTAAAGCGCCTTTGTTTGCACTTTCAGATTTTGATAGCTTTATGTTTGATAATAAAGAAAAGTTTAATTTTAAGACGTTCGTTTTTCTTTTTATTGCATACAACTAATGCTAATTGGAAACTCAAAGCTAGAAAAATTTTAATGTGACTGAATTGGAGATAAGCTAATTATTTTATATACTACTATAAGCGTAATCTCAGGCAAAATCCAACAATTAATAATAATTATAAAATATAACCTTTGTTTCGATTTTTAGTAAGTATAATAAAAGTCTTTTTAATTTAGACTTTTATTATTTCTTGTTAAAAAAAAAATATTTAAAGAAAAGATATCAAGATTGGAATCGCTAAATGGTAGCAGTATTTTGTAGTCGAAAGAATCAATAAAAAGTTAAACGATTTTATTATTCTATTACTTTACTTTTAAACCTAAAATAGATCGAATTTGATTTTAAGCTATTGAAATTTAAAAATGTGACTCACAAGTGTATTTAAATGTAGACTATGCAAAAAGAGAATTACACGTTCAATCTGTTTTCAACTTTAAACCATTTTGCCGTATTTTAAAGTGCGGAATACGTATATACGTATTTAACGTTATATTTTTAAGATATTTTTTCCAAACCTACCTTTTTGTTCAAAATGTTGTTTTTATTTATTTATGTTATGTTGCTTCTGCACAAAAGGTAATAAAAGGAGTAGAACTAGAACTTGAGGGTCCTCAACTATAACTAATATTAAAACACTGCCAACAGTCAAGGGGCGGGAAAGATAGTTGCAAGTACTGCGTGGTGCACAAGTGGCACACATATACAACAGACTTACACACACACACTGGTTGTAGTAACAATCCAATTACCTTTAACTGCAAGGCATGCGACATTACAGAAGAACGTCATCAGGTGTTACACACACACATAAACAAGTACAAAAATACATGTGGGTGTGTGTATTTTCGTATCTGACATTCATGTATGTATCACAGTAAAATCAATATATGTAATTGTATTTGTTTTGCAACTTTAATTAATTAGAAACACACATAATAAATGTAGCTAATGACAAACAGTAAAACCTTTGATGACCTGAACAGACAACAGACAACAAGCCAATTATGACAATTATGAATACATGTTTAATAATTCATAATGTTATAATAAATATCTAGGACAAGACAGCTGAGTGTAGTGAATCTAAATCGACGCCAGGATACTCTGTGAAGATTGAGTGATAATGATAAAGTACATGAATTAAGTTTGCTAATTAATTTGATATTTAAAAAATATGTAAATAATCCATTTAGCTTTTATAGGCAGACAAAAGATTACTTGCAATATTATTAA
This sequence comes from Drosophila melanosoma, assembly GCA_035042045.1. Taxonomy (NCBI): domain Eukaryota; kingdom Metazoa; phylum Arthropoda; class Insecta; order Diptera; family Drosophilidae; genus Drosophila; species Drosophila melanosoma. The sequence continues at coordinate 374,155 of JAWNLY010000086.1, read as the reverse complement.
CTAAATTTGCTGCAATTTCTTTATATGGGCTTAAACAAAAAACAAGTTTATCAGTAAATTCATTGTGTGGTTGATGTTGGTTATCTTATCGATACAACATACACACACTTAATTGGCATAAAAAAAAACAGGTGCAATTGTGCTGAGCTGACTCAGTGCAGCAGACACATAACTCAGTTGGCGTGTGTCACAAAAAGACAGCGAACGGAACCACTTTGAAGCACTCGAGACATGGAGACGGGGCAAGGGGTATAAGGCCGCTAAAGCAACCCCAAGAGGTAAACTTAATTAAGCCAAAGGGCCTCCAAGCATAAGGAATCCGTTATTTAAAAGCCTCCAATGACACTGAATACAATAAAAATGCCAAGTAACAGCAATAACAACAATAACAACAAAAATAACAATAAGAAGAGGAAGAAGAAGCGTGGTAGACACGTAAGCATCATTAATCAAATGTCCAGACAAGTGTAAAATATAAGCTGGTTCTGGCCAGGCGCACACGGCAGGACCAACTCTAGTCTAACCTACAGGAATTAAGTGTGTGGCACCACCACCCCACCCCTCTCCATTCACTTCACTCATCCCAAGACGTGGCAGCAACGCCGTTTAAAGGCATCGCACGCCTGGCGCCTAGAACACGTAGCGTACCTAAAGTGGTTTGCTCCACTCGACAACAGGCACTTGAGGCGCCCCACAGTCGGCGCAGGTTGACAATAAACATTGCGACGACGACGCACTTTGTCAACGCACAAGGATGGAGTAGTCGCAATTGCCGCCGGTGTAGCTCCTCGACATTCACAGGACGCACAGCCACCATCTGGATTCGCACTCTCCTCTCTCCCTCTCTCCCTCTCTCTCTCTCTCTCTCTCTGAATCCCCCATTATTGCTCCCTCGCTCTGACCAAATCTAATATTAAGCGTCTGTATAAACCGCATTGTTGACATGGATGACAGTGCTGACATTCTAGTTCCCAGGTGTGATTAATTTCGCTATTGTTGTTAGACTCGTTGTTTTGCTCTTGCCAGCTGCTCTTTTCTTCATTTTTTTTATTTCGTTTTTTTTTTTGACAAGCAGTGCGAACATTTTTAGTGGATTTTGAGGTATTTTTGGTTTGATTGACAAGCGAACCACGTGCAGTTTGTGATTTTAAAATGTCACCAAAACACAAAATTTAACGAAAATCAGGCTTAACACATAAAAAACTTTACTAATTAAACTGGAAAATAATTATGCAGCAGTTTAATTATAAAAGTTTAGACTGTCCCTAAAAGATTTGTCAAAAAACTAAAAGGCAGATATTAAATAAAAAAAAACAAATTTTAAATTAAAGATGAAAATGAGCTTTTAATTAAAGTATGTATATATTAAATCTCAAAAAAAAATGCAATCAGCAATTTTAACAATGTTTAAAAAAAAATAGAGAATAATTAAAGAAAAATTGTTCAGTAGGAACAGTTTACGAGCTCAATGAATGAAATAAACACCTAACAGCATAATTTAACTATAAACTTGATTTATATGATGAAATCAACACTATTCCACTCATAGTTCCTAATGAATTATCAAGCCCAAAAGCGAAACGCAGTAAGTTGTTTATGAAAACAAAAACAACGAATAAAAATAAAAAAAAATATAGTTGCGCCAATAAAAAATGATAGGCGCAATTGTTTGATCAACATTGAAACTTGATAAACAAAACAAAAATATACAATTTACAAGCCAAATAAAAAAATACATATATATTTTTGAGTGTTTTGAATGTGCATGTGAAGAAATCAGACAAACTTATTTACTCATCAAACGAGGCACAAATCATGTCAAGGCTTTTGAGTGAGATAGATAGATAGAGTAACGGGGAGAGAGAGCGAGAGAGGCAGAAAGAGCTAGAGAAAAAACGAGTTCTTTTATTCGATTCGTGCCCAGTTATCTGGTCGGTCAATGTTTATGTTTACATCGATAAGCAAGGTCTTTTTTATAAAAACCATAACTTTTTTCCATTCTATGAATATTTACTTCACTCGCAAAGTGTATTTAGCATATTTGAAATGATAAATTATAGAACCGGAAAAGAAATCCGAATTATAAAGTTTTTGAGTGCATTAAAACTGCAACATTCTGTTAGTGCTGCCGCTTTGAAGTTCACTCACAAAAGAGAGAAAATACAAATTTTAAATATAAATAAAAACATGTTTTTATTTTATATAAAATAAAAATAGTAAATGGCTGAATTGGGTACATTTTATATTTGCCAAAACTTGAACAATTTAAAATTTAATATTTAAAGTAAGCATTGGAGAAAAGAAATGTAATTTGCAAAATATTATTTGCTGTTAGAAGAGCAAAATGTTATCCTAAATAAACAAGAAATAATATCTAAGTCTCAATATCGACCCATTTTGTAGCAAAAGTTATATTCTTTCAATATTAGATTTTTCAAGTACTCATTAAGTGTACCCCAAGGAATTAAAAAAAAAAAGTAAAAAAAAGAGCACAAAATTTTTTAAAGAATTTTATTTATTGTTTGTTTGACTTTAAAATTCATTCAATTTTCGAATAAAATATTTGATAAATTTAAAATCCTTCATAATTTGCCCAATAAATATACATATATATATATATAAACTGTCTCTCTCATCAAATGCCAATTACTTTAGTTGGCCACATAAAATCAAAGAGATTTTTACGCAATTTGCCAGATAATGCGAACAAAGAATTGGAGAATACTTTGTGGCGCTTCGTAAGCAGACCCATATCCATAAAACTTTTAGACAGGAAAATGTCGCTCATTACGCAAGGCACAATCCAATTTGTTGTCACATCTTGACGAACATATAAAAAACCGGAATAAAAAACGGATAACAAAAAAAAAAGGGAAAACGGAAGGCCGAAAACAAAAAGCATATCAAAATGCACGCAATTTCAAAGATTAAATTCCGCACATTACATTAAATAGCAAGAGCTATCCTTTTTATTATACTCGTCTATAAGATATACTACATATATACATATACCGGATGGGTGCAAATCTACTGACCAGTTCATCTTTATCACATAAGAAAAAACAACATCGGCAGCCAAAAACTTTCGACATGATAATAAAAAAAAAAATTTCACAAGTCGCCGTCTAAACGTCCCCAGGCAACCAAAGTGGGGTTGGAAAAAAAGTATAGGTTGGAATTATATTAAAGCTGCTTGAAATCATGATTACATTCCATACATGTGGCCCGCCTGACAATGCCAGGACTGTCATCTCAAATATCAGCTCTGTACTTATATCAACAACAACTACAGAAAGAAGAGGAGAAAAATCGCCAGATTATGTGCGAAATGCTGCCAAAATAACAATGAAAATTTGACATAACATACTGAAAACAATGAACGACTAAGACATACTCTAACAAATTTGTAACAAAATTTAAGCATATTTTAAAAAATCTTGTGCATTGTAGTCGAATAATCAATTCATAAAATAAACGATATAAGAGCAACTTAAATTAATAACTCCTTAATTTATCGCCAGATAAACAATTTATGCTGAAAGCACATAAAAACCAAAAAAATACTTTATAAAAAGTTGTTTATGTCATCAAATGATTAACTCAATTGAAATGTATGAATAATAAAACTAATTGCGATTAGCATTGAACTAAATATATATTCCAAACATGATAGATTCGTAATATCCTTGTGAGTCATCAGGCGAACCAAATGATTTTTACTTATCTTTTTGGCCATTTTCATTTGCTGCGCTGCTTTCGGCAATAAATGAGTTTCTTGGCTAAAAATAAATATATAATAAATAAACTAAATGACCTCATCTAGAGTATTGTGCTGGAACATTGGCGAAAAGTCGCAAAAGTCTAAGACACATTATTGGTTTAATATTGTCAACTTCTTTTTTGTTTTGTTTTGCGTATCTTTTTATATTGAGCATCATCTCGAGTATTGACTAAAGACAAACATATCGAAATATATATTTAATATACATACGTTATTTTAAGCACTACAATGCTTTAGCTTGTTGGCTTAACGTATTTCTTAACGCTAGCCCGGTTATCGCATTTATTAGGCCAATTCAACATTGGTTGAAGTTGCTATTTTTAGTTGCTATTCACTCGAATATATGCGAAAGTTAAATTGTGTAGAAATTCAAGGCGCGTCGTCATCTTTGGTTTGCCGTTAATCTTAAGTATATATAGTTATTTTATTATTTTATGATATGCATGTTGTTGCTATTTATTTTATTATATACTCGTGACAAAGGTTTTGTTTTTGCTCTATTTTTGTGTGGTTTTTTTTTTGCCCCCTTGAGGATATTGGACGGTTATTAGAGAGTCGTCGGTTAGTCTGCTGTGTTGCTTGTGCTGTGAATAAATTTATGGGGATTGCCCATAAATTATATTATTCGGGTTTGCTTGTTTATTTGATTTGCCCAAATTAGTGAAGATCTTTAAAATGTAACAAAAAAAAGTAGCAAACTCGTTATTGCTCTTGCATATAAAGCGCGTTTTTTTTATTTGTTGTTAGTTGTGTTGGGCAACCCTATTTAAAGGATTTGGTAGTTGTTTTGGATTCACAAATTAATTTAGTGATTTTGTGATTTTGATTGGGATTTGGTTTAAGTTATACCATGCTTTGAATATTAAACGAGCAGATGACCAAACGCAAGTCAAAGCACGTTAATAGGCAACTTATTTATTTTGGGTTCTTTCTTGAGGCATCTTTTAAACTGATTTAAATTTTCATTCTTATTTTTGCCACTTAAGGGATAACGCAGTATAATTGAAAAAGAAGCGAAATAAATTAAATAAAATAAAAAATTAATAATTATAATGATTTAGTCGAGAGTAGTCGACTAGAAACTACTCCAAACTCATGGGCTACTATGAGTTATTCTCAGATAGTCAACCATCCGAGCTGATAATATAAAATTCTCGGTATTTTAACAAGGGAAACGAGTAAAAAAAACTTATTCTGAAAATGAAAGAGCTTCTAATTCCGTTTATGAGTCTTTAAAATAACAACTGACTCGGCGTACCAGAAATACGCTTGTCTTGCCTTGTACCTGTCATTAGTCACAATTGATTTCAACTGAGATGTGCATGTAATTAGCATGAGAAGCAAATCACCAACTACCCCTATTTGTAAGCCACACACACACACACACACACACACAGCACTAAGTAAGAGAGACAATCGATTTGATGAAGTACTCCAATACTCTGTGAAAAGTCTAGGCTAGTCCAAATCAAACAGAAAACTAAAATCCATCCACTGGCAGACACCCTCACAAATTGTTTGAGTCCAAGTCGAGTCCAAGTTCCGCTTGCTAAACCAACAATTGTGGTAGTAGTGGCAAATTGTACGTTGAGTTTTCTTTTTGGCACGCAAAATCCTTAATTACATCCGTTTGCAGTCGGCGCGTGTATCCGGGTGCATATTCGCTAGGGAAAACCAAGTGGAAAACCGCCAACGAACCAACTAACCAAACAACACCTTGGATAAGTGAACAGCCAGTTGGCATCTAGTCACGTTGCCAGACATACAACCACATAAATTCACACCCTCATCTGAGACCAACCCCAACCTTAACCCCAACCCTACGGAATTAAAGAACAACGACAACCATTGCCGGTGACCAGCTGTTCACAGTTTTTCAACAGTTTTCGTCAGTCCTCCTTCGCATTCTATCGCATTTTTCGCACGTATTGTATGGGACATTGAGTGGCTGCTGTCATCTCCGACTAGAGTTGAGAATCGAAGCCAACCCTCCCACCCTCAAAATATGCGATATCCCACATCTCTGTGCCCACACACCCCCCCTGTGCCAGTTTCGTCACCTTGTCCTTATTGCTGGTCATCGTATTTCATGTCGAGGGTGGGAAATGGGAAATGAAGTTGCTGCACTCGACCTGCTGATATCAACTACCCACATCGGCCATATATTTGATTATAATGCCTACGCCGCCCCGGCTGACTAGCTCAATATAATTAAATTGCTTAATTACAATGCACCCGTGCTTGTGCCTGGAAATTGATTTCTAGCACTCCTCTTAAGGCTGATAAGTAGTCGGTCGGCCTTTGGCCAGTTTCATCAATATCATTGCCGTTGTTATCAAAATCGACAGTTAATTGAATTTCCTAATATCTAAATGGCATTTTGATGTATCTTTTTTTATGGGGCGCGGCCTCCGTCACACTGCGTATTGTTGTAAATGTCATAAAAAGTGTTTTTTTTTTTTTGTTACCAACATACATAAAATATCTAATTGATTTTCATGTGGAATGCAAAATTTGTCATAGTCCCTGGAAAAACTATATTTTATTTTTCATAACTGCAATTTATTATTCATTTTTATATAGTTTTTCTCAATAAATCATTTTTAATAGAAACTCCAAAATTAAATATTCGGTTTCTGTTCATTGCTCACGTTTATGACAGCAGTAACTATTATATTATAATTATGAAAATGCCATCAAATTTACCAAAGTACTTTAATAAAAAATTACTGCAATAATTATAAATGTCAAATAATTTGAAAATTGTTAAATTCACATTAATATGAACGAGCGTTAATTTTTATGAATTGGTTTTCTCTTGACTGGGTTTAAGCCGCAATTTGACCAAACAAATTAACAAATTATGCAAATACACAAATCAGTGCGGTCTAAAAAAAATATGTATGTATATGGAAAAAAATAAATTATTAACAATTTAAAATGCCAGCTGAAACAAACGCATTAATATCAATGCAATTGTTAATTAATAGATATACGCGCAAAGCTATAACTAAAAATAAAATAAAGAAAAACAAGTAAAGCCAAAAGAAAAAAACAAACTAGATTGGGAAGTCAATTAATTAATTTAAAACGGGAGCCAAACTTATGCATAGCAACAAGTCCTAATAAAAAACAAGCAGTTAACAAAAAAAAAAACTAACCAAAAGCCACATAAATAAATTAAGCGACGACCCGCAGTGAACCCGCTCAACGACCCCACGGCGACCCCTTTGATACAATTTACAGGCCAGCGGAGAGCGGACAGTCTCTGACAACTCTGGCTGACCAAATAAAGCCAGCCCCACCCCATCAAAGAAAACCCTACTATCAACAAAAAAAAAACTCACAAGTTTTGGGTTGGGGGATTGAAAGGCTAAAGTTGCCGACGGCTGTTGATGTTTTCATAAAACCTAATAAAGCTTTCATTAAAAATATTTTGTTTGCTGCTTCAACTTTATTTTGACTTGTGCATATTAATAACGTGGCAAGGAAATGTGGCAGACGCAAAAACATTCCCCCACCCCCACACACACAAAACGCAATGCTGTTCATGATTATAATGCTAATTATGATGATTCTCATCTCTAAAGTCGAAAACAGGAAACGTTCTCATGTTTTGTATATTTGTCTATTTGTTTTTGTGTTTTTCGCTTTGTAGCATTGTAGATTGAAGCAACGATTTCGTTTTGCCAGAGTTGCCAACGTCATTTTTAAATGTTTTCCATTTTCTAATCTCTCCCAACATTGCCAGAGTGCCCTGATTTTGACGTATTTGATAATTACAAACGTCAAGTGCATTATTTCCCAGACAGTTACTTTTAATGTGCTGACAACAAACAATTTGAATTTCAAATTATTTTATATATCAAACTATTGTATGTGCTTGCCTTGATTTGTGGTCTGACTATAATAATATGCTGTGATATAACTAATAGCAAATTAGTTAGTCACGTTATTTCCATGTAACTGTAATTTCATTCGATTTTTCATAGTGAGACACGGCATGTGATTATAAGCGGAAAACCGCTTTAATAGATTGAGTATTCATAATCGGTTTTCTAGATCTTTAATTCCCTAGGATAAATAAAAAAATATTTATGATTTAAATAAGACAAGTAACGAGTCAGTTTGTTTGCCTGTTTGTTTCTTTGTTTATTAATTCAGAACTAGCTACTATATACTAAAAATCCCATTAAAACAATCGTTGGAAAGTTAATTGTTATATATGAGAACCTTTTTCGATTAGCAACTATTACAAATAAGTACTATTTTATAACGCTTTTAAAGAAAGATCTGTTTAATAATCTATAATTTTAAAAGCAATTTCAATTTCAGCATTTTAACTTCGGTCTACAAGTGCATGGAATAATCGGAGTTTCCTACTTAATTACTGTATTTTTTACAATTATTCCAGTCACGGCTATGACTATTCCGCCCAACTATTATCCACTCCACTAAATGCATCAGTTAACCCAACGTATTCATTTGCTGGCTTTTGGATATCTGTCAAATTTATAGGTGCTTTAACCTTCGCCTTGCCAACATGTCTAACAACATGTCTGACTTTAAAATGTGGCATGGTTCAAGAAACTGGTATTTTTTTTGGGCGGCGCTGTTTACTTAAACGAATGTGTTTTACTTGCATTATTCACATGAGATGCGGTTACTTAGAGGTCATCTGCTAATTGCTGCTGGTCGATCTTTTCAAGTGGATTTGCCGGCAGACAACAACCGGTGAATGTTAATATTTACCGATGGCATTAATATACAAAACGACCCCAATGAAAGTTCAACGGCATCGCTCGCATTTTGACAGATAACATAAATTCAAATATATATATTATATATATATAAATATGATGTATACATAACATCATCTTTTACAAAAATAAAAACACTTTTCAGCATCTTAATGACTGCTGCCTGAGCTGAACTGAGGCTGCTGATGTTGATGACGTTTCTTTTAAGATTTCTGATGATTATGCAGCTTTAATTATCTTTATATAAAATATAAATATATATAAAGAGGCATAAATGAAGTTTGCAGTGTGTGGCATAAGTGAAGTTTCCGGTGGGTGGTTGGATGTCCGCACAGAGCACATCTTGAAAGCGAGTGGTACAAATATCATTTACAGCTTTTGACCTACTTTTATTTTAAGCCACAGCCAGCGGCAACTTCGGCGACGTGTGAGCATCTTTTTTTTTTTATATATTTTGCTCTGCCTATGAATAGTAAAAGTGAATGAGTTTTTACTCCTTCTACTTTAGTAGAATGCTGACGCCGGCAGGCATTCGCGAGACTCGGGCTTGCAACTTTATTTTTTATGATGTTGCCCCTTGTGGCAAAAAGCGCGCGTCTGTCGTCGTGGCTATTAAATTTCAATTATTGTTACATTTCTCACACATTGCAACAGCCGCAGTCGCAGTTGCAGTCGCGATCTAGCGTTGATAGCCCTATGTAAAAAGAAATGGCAATGGGAAAAGGAAACGGAAAATGCAGGGAAATGGGGCAAGTGCCGTTTTGTTTTAGCAGTGCCATCAAGTTTGCATACATTCATTGATGAATATTATTACACACACCCACTCGTCGTTCAGCCTACTTTCGCGCTCTGCATTTCTGCATTTCTGATTGTTGTTGCTGCTGCATGCAACGTGAGTTTGACATTTGCATGCTTGTTTGTTCCATCCATTTTGAGGCAGTCAACTAATGGGGAAGCGTCTGTTGCAAATCAATTTAACAAGCTGCATCTCGAGAAAGCTGCACGAATCTTTGCTTATTCGTTGCAGAGCAATTATCGATTTGCCTCAAAACTATTGTTCATACTCGAACTACGAACTATTTTTAATTATCGCTTTAAATGTTAATTGCTTCAAAGAAAGATAAATGGTTAGCCATTTTTAAAGATCAGTTAACTTGAAATATTCTCTACTCATGACCATATTGCATATATATATTTGACTTTGGTTGAGAGCAGAACTTTCTAAAGAACATATATTATATCAATAGCTTGGCATATTAACCAAAAAAGAGGTTTTCAAACGCTTTTTAAAAAATGTACGCTGACAAACATGGATTTATAAACAAATAAGAGCGTTGCGATGGTTAGAAATTTTACTCCGATTTAATATTAATATAAACTGTAATATGTGGTAAATTCCTTATTATTAAATAATATTAATGTAATTTTAAAATAATTATAACTTCAACTGTAGGAGAAACAGGATTTTGCGATATTTTTATTAGTTCTCGTATAAATACAAATATTCAAATACTCCATCGTTGTTATCGATTACCCAACGTAATACGCCGATTTTAACATATTCTCTGAAGTAGGCATTGACAAATATATATTCCAAATTTCAAGTCTCTTTCGGATTTCGGAAAAAATATGGACAGACAACATGGCAGACAATACATCAATATATTTCCACCTACGCTATCAGAGTTAAAAAGAATCCAACTATTAAATATCTAGACAAGCAAAAAACAGATATCTAGAAATTAAAAGCAAATTTAACATTTTAACTTTCCAATGCCATTTTGTAGATCATCGACAAAAGCTAAGGTCGAACGACCAAAAGCTGTTAGGCAGCTTTTTAAGTTTAAACTGGTAACATGGCCCAGGCCATTGACATATTAAAGCCATCGAAAATTAACAAATAAAAAGTAGCTGTTGTAAAAGAAACAACAAAAAGAACAATATAGCCAACACTTCAATAGCATTTTAATTGCAAAACTTTAACAACAATACCAAAAAAGAACAACAACAATAACAAACACAAAGAGCCAAGCAATTGCCATTCACTCGACGACAGACTGTCTATTTCCGTTTTGGCCAAGTTTTGTGCTGGCTGCCGCAACTTCTGCTACGTCTTGCAATTGATTTGCTGTGCAGAGATAAGTCAATATTTTATTGTTTTATTGGTAGCGTTAAAGAACAAAAAGCTGAGCTTGGCTTACATTTATTGTTACGCCACTCGAGCGACTTGTTCTTGCATAGTTATATATATATATATATATATATATAGTTTTTTGTTGTAAACCGATCGAGTGTAAAAAGGTGAAGTCAGCCAAAGCCAAAGCAGTTAACCTATAAAACGTATACTGCTGCCATCAATTTATATACATGTAGATAAACACACACACACACACAAATTTATATATATACTTATATGTATATGTATATATGTATATATGTATATATGTATACAAAGCCATAGTCATATAAAAAGCAGCATCGTCAGAAGCCCCAAAGACGAAATGCAACTGAAAACTTGCTGACATTTTGGTTTTTTGAACAGTTGTCGACGACGATGCAATGATTTTGATTTTAGTTCTGTTTTTTTTTCTCATTTCTCATTTTATATTTCTTCTGTCTCCACAACATCAATTTAACAAAAGAAGTGGAAAACGTTAGCGAAATCCATGACCGAAAAAAGTAAGTAAGATCTGATTGAACTTGCTGACTCTTCATTATATAAACTAACTTTCTCATAAAATAAACCTTAATTAATATATGTATTTTTGACAATTAAAGTTTCTATACTAAGTATATTTTTTAACTTTTTGACTTCAATTTGATTTATTCTGTCTTTCAATTAAATTTCAGAAAAAAATTAATTTAGCAAACATATCATATGAAAAAACATACCTCAGAGTATTTTGTATTCGTTCTGTTTTATTGCATTCGGTTTAACTAAACATAAGGAGTATCTCCAAGTCATTAGTCCCCATATGAATTCTTGATATTCTTCAACTAAACTAATTGCACAAAAACTCAATCCCATTTCATGAACGCTTTAAAGTTTTCAGCAAAAAGAAAAAGGATGCAAATAGCAATTTGCAACAGAACAAAAATTCTCGAAAACTTCTTAGAAATAAAAATATTTACCCAGTTGCGGCCACAAAAATAGTGGTTATGCTGCCAAAAAAGGTGTCAAAAAAAGGAAAATGATTGGCTCACCTGCAAAGAAAACCGAAAAATGAGTAAGAAAAACGATTTTTATGCCGGTCGTATAATTTAATAATGTAATTGAATAGAATTGAGGTGCAGGCAAAACTGGGTTTGCCTAATTAGCAAATACGTACGCGAGACGAGATCGAAGCAAAGTCTTTCCTGGAATTCAAAATAAAAGGGCAACGCCAACAACACAACACAAAAATAACACACTCAACTAATTAGTTTAAACAGACGAGTTGAGTGTTGCAGTTGCAGTTGAAGTTGAAGTTGAAGTTCGACTTGAATTGGGACTGGGATGAAAGATATGGATTGGGGTCCTGGTTCGCGTTTTTTGTGTGTTGCGAAAACGATCGGGGTTTAGCTTATCGCGAACATGTAATTTAACTAAATATGGATGCATGAATAAATTCAATGGCATAATGAAGATAAACGCACTAAACCAAGATGCAAGACGTTGCCACTAACAAAGAGCCCAAGCCATAAAAAACCCCAAGAGCTAAACCCAAAATATGCCAAGCAGCAAAATACCCTGTTCAAGTCTTTATAAAAATGTAAATATTAATACAACTCTTAAAGGTCAATTAATAAAAATAAATAATATTCTTGATTCACTCTCATTTTAAAATGAATTTAATCTCATTTTAGATTTTCAAAGCTCAACTTGTTTGTAGCTGCTTTGGTAATCAGTTTTATCAAATACGTACTTAAACTTGCATAAGCAACATGAAAGTCAGTCCTGTATACCCGGCATTAAGTTAAGTTGCTGCAGGGTGCATAAATAACAATAACAACAACAAACGTGGCATGCAGCAGATTATCGTGGAACGCAGAAGAGGCCGAAGAAGCAACTGGCGGCGGCAACTTTTGGCCACGACAAGCTCATTTGAGCTGGAAATCCAAACAAAGGCATATTTAAATGTTTGGCAACATTTTGCGCGCAGCAGAAGTAGATGTTGAAGAAGGAAAAGGAGGTGAACACTGAAGGAGGGCAACACGCAACAGCAGGAGCAACATTGGTGGGTGTGAGTGTGTGTGTGTGTGTGTTTGTATTTGTTTCTGCCAACTCCTTTTTGCTGTTAATTTGCCAAACAATTGGCAGATAGCCAAGGCGAACGAGTGCCGACCCTAAAAACCAAAAAAGCAACTAACAAGTCAACCAAAACATAGCTAGACGGAATGACGACGCGCCCCAAGGCGCTGCCCATTGTTGCAATTGTTGTTGTTGCTGCTGCCGCCGATGCTGCTTGTGCTGCTGCTGCCGTTGCCGTTCATGTTGCGGTTCTTGTTGCAGTTGCATATTTTGGCGTGCACGTTTTGCTTGTTGACTGTTGTTGTTGTAGGCAACAAATATGCCAGGCAGCTCAAGCAGCCAAAGCAGCTCTCAAGTCCAAAATAAAGAAGAAGAAAAATACAATAAAAAAAAAAAACGAGTTGCGCCACGTTCCGCAGAATAACAAAACATCGAGCAGCGCCAACCAACACACAACTCCAAAACTGCAAAACTTGATTTACAATAAAAACAAAAACAACCCAGTCAAGTGCTAAACTATGCTGCAAAGTCGAAATTTCAATGCTCTTAGTGCCAACCCCAAAAGCCTAGTTTAATAATCTCACCACGAAAGTTGAACTTGTTTTTCATCCTTTTGAATGTTAACAAGTTGTTTGGTTTTGCAAAAAAAAAAAAAAAACGAATAATATTTATAAAAAAAAAATTACGTAGACGAAATATCCTGTGGATTGAGTTACCTCAAAAAAAAATTACATTTCGCCTTTAAATTATGTTAATTTTGTTCTATCATTTTACTTTAACTAACTTTAATATATATAATTTAATAAGGTCATTTGCTAGCTAGATTTTTGCTTCTAATATGAAGAAAGAAAAATTATATAAAAGAAAGAAAACTAATACAGAAAAAAGAAATTTAAATATAAACAACTATATATATATATTTATTTATATTTGTTTGCTCTACTAGTATTTATTCTCTAAAATTTATTTCGACATTATTTGTAAATGGAAATTTATTCAGTTACAGAAGTTAAGGGCAAATTTTTTAAATGTAAATTATTTGTAAACAAAAAGGTAGGTGAAGTAAGGTTAAAAGTAATGAAAATATAATGATAAATATGTAAATATTTTTATTTAGCCAATTAAATGGTTTTCTATTATTAAATATCCATAATTTTAATATTTATCTTTTTCACTTCTAGCTGCATTTCTTACTCTATAATTTAAATTATCTATCTATTTTAATAGATCCATTTTACTAATTACAGTTGTAAGTTAAAAAGATTAACTAAAATAACTTTAAGCGCTAGTAATTTAACCTAGAAGTTTTTTATGCTCTGTTTGAATGTTAATAATTAGAGATATCAACCATTGTTTACTGAGAAAATACTTCGCATCTAATGCGCAATCCCATCATACCCTCTCTGACTAGGGTATAACAACAATCAAAGGTAGTTCGGTGCCGGCGCTCCAGCAAACAAAAAAAAAAAAATAAATGAATATAAAAAAAACTGGTTCTCTCTTGACTTAATCCGGCATTCTTTTTGGCCAGTTCGTGATTAACTGTGGACAGTTAAGAGGAAGGCACAAGAAGGCAGCAGAGTTGCGAGTTGAAAGTTGCGTTCCAGTCAGATCGTCAGAGATTTGCTGCATGTAACTCAATCGCTGGCTATGATCATTAGGCTTTTATGTTTGCCTGACTGCCTAACTGCTGTTGTTGGCCAGGCCTGGTCTGGTCTGGTTGGGTCTGCATCAAGCTGTGCTGCCAGCCTGTTTAAAAATCGATTTCAAGTTCAGACAATGGCAGCGCTGATTGATGCGACTCATCAGGTAGACATCCACACACATACAGAAATATATGCACAGAAATGTGGCGCTATGTTGCAGTTGAAACAATGCCAATCCGCGACGCGAATCTTAACCTGACTAAGTAGTTTTGTTTGTGGTCATGAACTTTACGCCATATATATATATATATATAAAAATTTAAATTTTTGGCTTTTGTTTTGCTTGTTCTCAGTTCTCATTTTGTTTGTTTGTTCTTTTTTTTTTTTTTTGAGCCAAAACTAATGACTACAATTTTTGGGGCGTTTTCCGTTTGATGGGGCCAAGCGCAAAGATTGATTTTTCGGTTTTGAAGCTTTGTGCCTGGCGCCGCTCTCATACTATATAAAGACGACGTTGAATGGCAAAAGTTGATTTGATTATTTACTTGCCACAAAAATCAATTTAACGGGCTTTGCTGCTGCGGCTGCTGTTGTGTGAAGTCAATTTTTGAGCCTGCTACGTGACTTTTGGCTCACAAGGGAGATAGCTTGGTTTTCTGGTTAAGACAAGACCATCGAAATATACGGTGACTCTCAGCAGTAAGCGTGAGGATGTTGCCAATTTTAGTTTATGATAAGCAAACTTGCAAAGGCAGGTTTTACTAGATTCTATTGAATTTATCAGCCTAATTAGAACATTTAACCAAAGTGGCACAAATTTATATGAGATATACAAATCTAAAAAAAGACACAGTAATACAAAAAAAAAAACCCAACCATCATCAGAACAGATTCAACCAAATTAATGACAAATATTAAACTATCTGGAACACAACACAGGAAGTTCAACAAACCTCAGCAAATTAAGTGTTCTAAAAAGAATAATAATAAATAAAAGTCAAAAGATTAACCAACAGTAAAGTTCAAAAAAATGAACGCTATGCACATGAGAAGATATTGTAATGTAGATTTGTTAATTTGTTTTTTTTATACATTTATTTTGTTACGCAGCTATCATTTAACATAAGAGGAGAAGGGTATATGAAGTTGTCTAAAATTTGTGTATGCTGCTCCAATACAATAAATTTTATATATATTCTTAACCAATATAAAAAGCAGGTTAAAACTATCCGAAAGCTTCTGTTCTCCTATATGAATACGACTATTTAATATTAGTGTTCGTATAGCATACCCAAATCAAGGGCAATCTATACCATCGATAACCGATTATCTATTTTTGAATAGACAATAAAATTTGCAATTGTTATATTATTGTCTTCCCAACCATTTATAATATATATATATATATATATAAGCTGTAAAAAATTGGTAATCAACATCAGATTTACTTTTGTATAATATAATGAAGGGTATCTCCTCTTCGAGCTCTCTCGACTAGCGTATTCCAACATGTTTGCTTTAGCAGCACGTGGAAAATTGCGCTCACCAACAAACCGCATGAAAAACCAAAGATAGGTGGGTCTCTCAGCTATGTGTAAAGCTCGTAAATCACTCACGCGCAACTGAGCCACCCAAAAACTATACAAAATAATAATAAGACCAAAAAAAAAAAAGTAAATAATAATAATAAAAACAATGGGAAATGAGTAAGTGGGGTCAACGAAGCGGGTCACAGTGACTGGGGCGAACAGCCTAAAAAACATTTCCCGCCGACAAAAAGAGTTGGAGGAGCTACACGAAACTCTTTCAGAGTCATCAAAATGGCTTATGACTTATTCATAATTATGTGTAATTATGTTGGTGCATACAAATTAATGACACTTCAATTAAGCGGCAACAGCAGCAGCAGTATCAGCTGCAACAATGGCCACCGCAAAACGCAATTTTATAAAGCAACAGCAAAAGAGCAACAGCATCACGATCAACTTTAATTAAATGCCGCAGTGACAGAGTGCAACGAAAGTGAACAATATCATACACTTACCAAAAAAGAGTCTCTGTAATGACAAAAATAAAACCTTTTTTTTTCTTATTGTCAAAATATATTAAATCTAAAGTTTAACTTGTAAAGAGGAATTTATAAATAACTTCACTAAATCGAACGTTATCCAAAAAAGTGTTACTCGGCGTGACTAATTTCAGCAGTAGTCTGAGCTTTCTACAGGGCTAAAGCCAAAAAATAAATACCGACAGAGTGCTAAAGACATGTCAACGGGCAGCAGTCAACCGACATCAGCAACAGCAAAGGGGATGAACCGAAAATGTTTCCACTATTGTGGCAGAGATGAGCACAGCGTGTTTTGTGGCACTCAACGTGCAAGAAAAACAAGATAGTTCGAAGCAATTTGAGGCACACCGAAATTTAAGTAACCTTAAGCAGAATACAATTAATATGCCCACATTTAAAATTCACTATATATTTATTATAAAAACCAATAATAATATAAAAAAAAAAAAAAAAAAAAAGAAATGAATGCTATAGGATATATAGAACGTATATAGATGTCTTTTTGTCAAGATGTGACAAGCTTTGTAAAACGCATAATTATTACTATATTATTTAGGAACTAAAAACTGCTAGATTCATTGTGTGTCATTCTAAGCCCAGCATTTTTTGTTGAGTTCATGGTTTCTGTGTCGATGGAGCTCAGAAAATGCATCCCTATGATACGAAATATTTTTGTTATTAAGACACAATCTGATAAGATGAATTTTGATGACTCTTCCTTTAATTCACAACACCGACATAGTTCGCTACAATAAACCAACATTTCGTTTTTTCAATAGGCCTGTGAGTACCCTAATCATATTCTTTACCATATTTATTACCTGCATGTAGCACGCATAGCCTTTTTTGAGTATCAAAGTAAGCCATAAAGTGTTTCATACTCAGCTTTCGACGCATTGTTGCATTGTATTATAATCTAACCAGATATGCACCTAATATTCATGCTGCTAGGTTCGGAGACTTTCCTCAACCAAAATATTAATAAGAGAAAATAATTTAAAAGTGTAACATATTTATTTTAATTTTAAGGTTTAAAGTGTTAAACATCTTTCGACACGCTCTCAAATTTGTAACGTGACGACAACATTATTGAAGCGCTTAAGCCAATGTCAATGTACTGAAAAGTACAGTAAACTTTACTTCACTTTTTATAAATACATATATATATATATTTGTATATATATATATATATACATTATTTACGTTAAACGCTATTTCCTGCACTGCATGCTGCTGGCTGATGAAGGAGGCAGTGCAACAAAACGAAACTTTCTTGCAGCCCTTTCAAGCTGTATGCATATAATTTTTTTGCAATAAATGTGAGTCAAGTGCTGTAGTCGGGTTTTTTTTCTTTAAATGGGTCTCTCCTCTATCGCATTTTCTACTTATATAAGTACTTGTACTTTGACATCGACTTTGACATCGACTTCGACTTCAGCATTATATTTAAAGTTTGTTGCATAAGCGTCACTCGTTTTTATGGTCTCGTATCAATGACTGCACTAAATTGCTTGAGACACATAATGGGTCATTAACTTCAGAACGGACGCTGTAAAAAATGACTGGAAAAAAACGCACTGAAATTTACAAACTGAGCAACTGAACTTTGCCAAAGACTTGATGGAACTATTGGAAATTGAGCATGACTAATACTAAGAATGGCAAAGAAAAAACCGGAAATAATTTGCAAGTGACCCTAAGTTAAGCGAATAATTAGAGTTCCCCCTTTTTCAATTGCTTAAAAAGCAAAGGTCGCAAAGCGACAAAATTAATAAAAGGCAATTGCTTTAAAATTTAATCACCAGCTCACCTGTTTTTTAGTTACACTAATTATACTAAACGTGATTACGTCAAGTATTTAATGCTCATGTTGATGGAGAACTTCGTTAAGTGCTAAAGTTTAGTTTAGAAAACAACTGAGCTATATAATTTCGAGTGTGCCATATTTCAACTATTTTAAACTCACTCACTGACTGACTGACACATGCGGTGAAAACAATTTGTCTTAGTCATCATCAACGCACACACGGCTCTCGTTCTCGAGCGCACTTTATGGCCCAAATAATGTGTAGGGGAAATATATGTATATCCACAACGAAAGATTTTAACACTTGAGAATTGAAGGGGAAGTAACGAGCGCAAGTGGTATCCCCGCATCCCCACACACCATTCCTGCCTGCCTACCCCTTCGACCCGTATGCCGCCTTGCAATGGGCATTTCTAAAGTTTATTACTTGAACATTTATCATTGCAAGGGCCAAACAAAATGCTACAAAATGAATAGAAATGCACTCAAGTATTTTGCAGCTAAATAGAAAATAAAAAAAATTGGGAAAAAATTCTGACAATTTGGTTAGACGAAGATTAAATGCGCTGCGATAGTAAATAAAGCCATTGGCATTAAGCAACAATTCCATCAGTTGTTTTATCAGTTATTCACTTAAAAATATTTAAAATAGTTAACTAAAGACAAAATTAAAAACCTTAATCGAATTGAATAAAAATATGAAACTAAAAGGCCCAAAACGTAGCACAAACAGAATAGAAATCAAAATTCAACAAGTGTACTTCTATTTAACTTTTCCATGAACGGTGTACAAAGACTATAATAAAATTGCATGCCACAAGCAGAAGCAAGCATCTTCAATCCCATAATGTATAAATATATTCCTAATCAGCATAAACAAGCTGATTGATTCATCTTTTCCGGCTAACTATAAAAAAATTAGATACTTTGAAAAGTTCTCGCTCACCATTATAAGATGAACTTATTTTCATTTCATCGATAACTTTTCTCATTCAGGGTATCTTCTAGTCGAGATCTCTCCTTTTACATTGTTTTCTACTCGATTTTATTTATTTTTGGTGCTCTTCAATAATATTGCGAATTGTTCTGACTGTGGATGAAAAAAAAAAAACTGGGCGGTGCCTCTGATTGTGTGTGGCAACAACAAAAATCAGTGTAAACAAATCGTTCGCTTACACAACAAGAGCAAGGTGAGGTGAGATGTGAGATTTGAGGTGATTGGGATACAGGGGAAAGAGAGAAAGCTTTGTTGGGAGTCATATATATATATATATATATATATATATACGGTACGATATGTAAGCGAAAACTAAGAACAATGTCATGCAATCAACTTTGGGCCAAGTGCAGTCAGCCAACCAACAGAAACAGCAACAACCATAACTTTTGCCAGCAATCAGAAACTAAAAGCAGCAAAACGTAACAAAAATAAAACACAAAAAATTCTTTAAATAGGGGAAAAAATCAACCTAAAAAGCATAATGAAAAATGTTCGTTGAGTGGTTTTGTGTTTGGCACGTCATAAGGTGCAGAATTTATTGTTGCAAGTTGCACGTTGCACTTTTCAACATTTTGAGATAACAAATATCATGCTTTTTTTCATCAATTGCAATTTTGTATCGATTTGAGTCAAGTGCTCAATACGTATTATGGTATTGAATATTTGTTGTGGGATATTCAAGTTACAAGTTGTCAGTTGTTGATTTGTGGCAAATTATTGATTGGAGAAGGAAATTCATCAAGTGTGAAGCCTTAACAAAACAAAAGTTGTCGTGTTGGAAATATGAATTTGATTTTTATTTAATTAATATTAAATACTTTAAAAATTAAATGCCAAATACAAGAATAAGTAAAGTTTTTGTTAGATTTATATTTATTAACAAAAAATATTTATATATTGATAATACCAATTATAATATTAATTCTAGACTTTGTTATTAACATTTTTCAAACATTTTATTATTATTTGACCTCCACATTTCTGTTAAACAATACTATTGTTAGTATTAATTACAGCACTTTCTTGAAAAACATGTTTATATCCGATATAAGCTAGACTGTATACTATGCATATATTTGCAATACTATTAATACTAATGCATATTGGCAACTTAATGCAGTTGAAATCGACTGCTGGAAATGCATTGAAGTTTTCAACACTGCCAGAAGGTATTTCCATTTGCCACGTGATTAATTACATGAATATATATATATATATATATATATATATATATATAAAATAAAAACAGCCACATTTCAAATACTTTTACCAGACACATTTACAATTCAGTTGTGCATTTAACTTTACCGTATATATTTAACATTAGCCTATTTTTACTTTGATGTCAATCGAGACATAATTTTCTCGCCACTAACCATTCAAAATGAGTGGAAAATTTTTAATGTAAGCAAATTAGAATGCCATAATTTTCACATATAACGTCAACAATTTTTATTAATCGAATTCAGGATTTTTTTAATTTATCGTATACTATATGCAGATAAAGTTTATAAAGTTTAGGTAAAGGGAAATTTTCCAGCATTTGCTTTTAAAACACTTTTACTTGTTTCTAGTTCAGATTGCAATAACATTTGTGTATTTTTTTTATTTAGTTGCTTTTGTTGTTTTTCCGTTTGGTTGCTTCTGCTGGCCATCATCTAATTTAAGGTATGAAGCATTCATAGGTGTGTGTGTGTGTTTGTTTGTGCAGCTCTTGTGGTTTATTGGTTATGGATTGGGCACACACAGACACAAACATACACACAAATACACACAAATTCACACATATGCACACACTTACAAGTGGGCTGTTCCCATAAATGCGATGCATTGCAATTTTGTACATGGATTTTTGGTTTTTTTTTTTTCTGTTCTTTGTTTGGCAAGTGAATTGACTAACGGGTCAAGGTTGACAGAGCGCACCATGCTTTTATTTTTAAAACCATATGACTCACAAACAAACACACACACACATATACACATATATGTGCATTGTGTGTGGCATGATCTTTTGTGGCAACTCTCTGAACTTACATGGCTGGCATTTTAAGCCAGTTGCCAAAAAGTACTGAACAGCAAATATTAACTATGACATTTATGACACACTTTCATACTTGGCTCCAAAATTACATAAAACTTCCAAGCAACTTGAAAACGAATAAGAACAAGAAGAAGTGAAAGAAGAAGAAAAAGAACAAGAGCAACAATAACAACAACAGCCAGCTGAACTCAACAGAGTGCAAACAACAACAATTTATTGTCACGTGCCAAAAAGTACACACAGCATTATAAAGCACAGTGTATAACTTTGCCAAACAAGTGCAAAACAAGCGAAAAACGAGAATTGCATTTAAGACAAGCATTACCAACAGACCAAATACACTAACTCGTCTGTTAAATATAATTAAAAAATTACAGTTTGGCGATTTCTATTGGATATTATAGAACAAAAGAATCTTTTGATTATTATATTTGTTTAAAGTCGACTAATATCAATCTACACAAAAAAAATAAAACGTAAAAAAATGTATAATACTTAAAATTAAATATAAGTAATATTAAATTAGAGTCATTTATCTCAATTTAGCTTTTCTCAATATTTATCAAAATTAAAAAAAAAATCGATGCTAGGTGCAAAATGAGTTCTTGAAATTGCAGAAAATATTTGTATTCTTTATTATAATTATTTATTTTTCTTCAGGGCCACTTCTTAAGTTATAAAAAAGTAATTTAAATATTGATATGCATATACCATTAGAAATAGTGCAATATTGCAAATAACACGACTTTTTGGCATTGCACAAAAGTTGCTCATCTGAAAAAGAAAAAAAACAGAAACAAAGCAAAAACGTCACAACAAATATCATAAATTTGAGTATTTCACATAAATATCTTTGGTCTCTCTGTTTAAGTTAGCATTGTTCATGTTTGCATATCAAATCAAGTGTTAAACTGCAGAAGCTTCCCAAAAAAAATGGTCGCGTCTGTGAAAAAAGGCACTTTTGGGCTTGAAGGCCAATTTTGTTTGTCGAGATTTGTAAGGACAAACAATCAAAAGACTTTCTTTTAAATATCATTGTGTACTTTTTTTATATACATATTTTTGAATGAATTTTTTATATGTATTTTTATTAAATTTTAACTGCTTGTTAGCTGACAGGTATTTCCTTAGATTGAAGCTGCTTCAAACTTTTAATGTTCAATGTATACAATTTAGATTATTTTTGTATGCAGTCTAGCTTGTACAAGTTGCTTGAAAAGTTTATGCAATAAAGAGTTACAAAATTTGAAAAAAATATTTATTTTAGGCTATAAGCTTCCGATTTAACTTTCTCTTTCACATAACAAAAAATAAAAGCACCCAGTTTTTTTAGTCGAAAGACTTTGACTAGAAGATGATATATTTTATCGATAAAATAAAATAACAAAATTAATATTTTAAAATAAAATAAATAATAAATAATAATAATAAGTAATACTCAGAAATAAACCAATGCTAGTAGTAGTACTACATAAGAAATGGAGTCAGAGATGATTCCTTCTGGCAACCAATAAACTTGAGTACTCGATACATACGAATTAAGCTTGTGATCTTCTCCAGTTTTATTTCAAAATTTTTAAATAGGAAAAATGAACAAAAATTGCTCAAAAGGGACAAAAGTGCGAAAAACTTCAAAGCAAAAATTTCTGTGAAAATTGTTTGCAAAGAGAGCACAATCGAAGTGAAAGATGCGCAAAATCTGCAATATCCGGTAATTTGTGTGAACAACTTCAGTTCTTGTTGTTGCATCGTTTCTTTTGCTTGTTGTTTTTCTTTATCTCTTGCGCAAAGAATGGAGACAAACGAAATTGCTGCGTCATAGTAATGTGCGCGAATGGAGAAAAATACGAAATACGAAATACAAAATACAAAATACAAAATACAAAATACGAAATGAGAAATGAGAAACTAGGCTGCAGCTAACTAACTAACTAACTGCATGTGTGTATGTATGTGTGACTTGTTCCGCTTTTTTGGAAACTGCCAAAGACAAACAATGGCAATGTCAAATAGTTTTTCCGGCTCTTTCCTCATTTTACCATGCGTTGCACGTCGAGGGCAGCTCAAAAGAAAAAGCCGCCGACGCCGTCAAGAGATGCTGTGTAGGTGCTAGGCGAGCGGAGGTGTTTTGGCCGGAGGGAAGCTAAATTGGAAAAAATTTGTTTGTAATTTGCCGTCAAGGCTGAAAAGCGGACGTGAAAAGACGACGAACGGGTGTTGTTGTTGCTATTGTTGTTTGTCAATGTCGCGTGCGTGTCGCATTCCTGTGAAAAATTCATTGAGCACCAAGCAGCTTAACAAACCCGATGTTGCCAAAGAGAAGTGGTTCCAGCTTCAGCTAGTTTACAGAGAGCTCAACTAGCAGATAACTGCTAAATACATAGTGGAAAATATCTTCATCAACAGCTTTTTGAGGTATATTTACTGGCAGAATAAATCATTACAATTGTGTTTTATTTTTTCTCATTTTGTAAATCGATTTATATTGATATTCGCTGCACATTATGTTACATCGTTATACACTTTTCCCCTTTTGAATGGGTTCTGGGTATCAAAATTAAATGTAACTAAATAACCGACATACCTCCTTACTATATACATAGAGATAGATCTGCAAATATTGGGACAGCATTTCATTAAGAACTGTTTTGGGTTTGCGCACATGTAACAATTGCTTATTTACATTTTTGGCTTGATTTTTTGCTCTCACTCTCTATCTCTCTCTGTCTACGTATCTTTATTACTTTCCTCTTTGTGCTTAGAGTTGGCTACGCGCCAAAACTGTTCGTTTTGGGGCGCATTCCCACTTTGTGCTGCCCTCATCTATGTGGCGAGCCATGGCCCAGTCCTTCAGTTAAAGCAAGCAAATACATCCATACATACATCATAGGTCTGTCTGATGCCGCTTACATCCCGTCAAATTAAATTTGTTGTTTTGGTCAAGTAAACAGACAAACGCAAACGAAATGTTCAAAGATGCAAGTAGACGTGGCAGCATTTTCTCTAACATAAACAGCCTGAAGCGCATAACAAATCATATTTACAGAAAAGAAAATATCCAAAATTAAAGATTTTATTTATAAGTATATAAAATTATTCAAAATGTAAATATAAGTACACACTATTTTAAATTGAAGCACATTTTATTACCAATTAAAAATTGTTGTCAAATTTGGTTGGACATGAACGAAATCAAAATGTTTCTTTAATTAGAAAATTTTTGGTTTTGAAGATATACTAACAAAACGTACCCACTACATTATTACCCAAGAACATTTAAATCGAACTACTATATAATAAGCTGATATGGCAAAACTCGATTGGTTTTTTAAATTTGTCTGAAAGGGTATTTAATCTTCGGCAAGCCTAAGAATAAATTAGTGTTGATTGAATGCAATTAATTAATTAATTGGTTGCCATCGTAGGAGTTTTAGATGATTTCATTACGATAGTTGTGCCACATATGTATATATAATTATCGATGTTGGGGTATGTATTTCCACACACTTGCCAACAATAAGAGCAAAGGTCTAATTTCATTGAGACTCCCCCTCGAGTCCCATCCAATTATTATGGGAGCTGAGAAAAGTCAGCTGAGCAATTGCGAAACATTGGCTTTGGATGCGTCTCGACGCTGTTTTAATAATTTATTACGTCTATTTAAGGTGCGCCAGGGAAATAAACAATAGAATTTAAAGGCACAGCTGGTGATTCGTATAATATTGGCTGTGTTAATAACTGTATTTAATAATAGTTAAGCTGCATGTTGGCAGAGGTGAAGAAGCCAAACAATAAACTCAACCAAATCAGAAAGCAGATATAAAATAAGATGGAAATATAAACAAAGCAACAAAAGCATCAAAATTCTTTAGCAAATTTCCAACAAGAAAATCGTGCGAAAAAGAAATAGGGTTTTCAATGCAAATTTTCTTTATATTGTGTAGAAGGCGTGTGAAATAATTGTCTGATTTGTTATTATTTACAATATACTTATGTGTGTATATAGTATTTATATATACACATTTTTCTGGGCATTGTGCGCACAGGTTAAAATAAAATTATAGCAATTGTATTCAGCAAATGTGTGTTTTTTCATTTACTTTTGCTGCGTATATCTAATTTTAATTTTTCTTCAAACAGCTTTGGTTCTTTTCTTGGGTCTTTCACTCGCTCAGTATGCAGTGCATTTTCGTAACATTCGAACTGTGATTCTTTACATACACTTGTACTCAAAAATCACTATGAAAATTGTAATTCTTTCTAGTTTTAAAAAATTCTTACAAAAATTTCTATGCAAAATTCCGTAAATAGTAATGCAAATTGCTCTTTAGGTAGTTATTTTAAAGTTTAAGTGTTGTCTACTATCTATGTATGTAATCAAGAAATACTAATTTCTAATAATAATAAATGCAATAAAAACTAGTGTTTAAATTCTACATGTACACCCATAGAAAATAGCACTCTGAATATTATATATACTTTTATAATTTTAAAATAAGTTTTTTTTTAGAAAGCCACAAACTTTAATTTTAGTAATTTGCATTCTGAATAATAAAGTGACGAAAACTTGGCGCAAAAAGTATGGCTTATTTCTAAAATTCACGGCGGTAACAAGTTCCAAATCCGAGAATAACATCGCATAATCTAGCTTTGGCCGCTTGACTAATTAAAACTAATTTTTATTTATATTTAGCCTGATTGGATTTTCTTCCGGATTTATTCAAATTCCTCAACTAATTTTGCAACTTTCAATCTCAAAAGCAAAAAATTTTATAATATTTGTAATTTAAGATGCTTAAATAATAAGTTTAATTTTAAATTATATATAAATATATAATAATAATTTGCGTTTTTCTGTGTCGACTGATATTAAATTATATTAAATAAATAATATAAATGTTGGTCCCAAGAGAGCCACAGCTCGATAACACATCAATTTATTACTATTAATAGAATAATAATTTTTGCCTTTTACTTTCTTTCCCTCTCATTCACACTTATGCACAAAGATATTGTTGTATTGTTGGGCTTTTTGTCAGCACAATGTGTTTAATATGCTTATAATTGGACACGATAAATGTACACTAGGCAAAAAGGGAAAGGCGCCCAGGGGGATTCTCCCGACCCACTCAAAACCAGAGACCTTCGACTGAGGTCGGTCTGTTGCTCGCTATATGCGTCAGGCGTCAAAGTACTCAATGCTAAAGATGAATATTTCTGATTGTTCTGAGGTTTTCAATTATTGCGCACTTTTTGTGCATATATCGTTTGCGCGGAACAAATAAAAAAAGCGAATATTAGTTAATAATAACTTATATTACAAATATTTATGTGAATGTTCATAAAGATTAATTAAATTAATTTAATGCACAATGACATAATACTTGTGATATCCTTTTGACAACCATTAAGCAAAAGTCGTTTTGCTCAGGGTTTTTCTTCAAATTTCACAAGGATAACTTTTTTAAATCTGTTTTTTTTTTATAAAAACAAATAGATTAAACATATAAATTCTAATTTTAAAAATATTAACATCTTAAATTTACCTAATTAGAAAATTAAATTATAAATAATTAGTAGCTATTATTTACAAAACAAAATCTCAATTCCTCTGTCAAAAACAAAGCAATTCGATTTACGAGTATTCACTGTACGGATCTATTTCTTTTAATCGTAATTTTGTCTACGCAATAATCAACATATTCTCTCAAACTGACGTCAACAAACAAATAACCAAAACAGCGAACACATGGCAACAGGCAACAAGCAAAAAAGAAAAGAAAAAATAAAGAAAACAATGAACGTATTTATTTTCCATGGTTTTCTCAATCGACAACGCTAGCGAATTCCTGAAAATAAAAACAATGAAAATGGAAACAAGTACAGAACAAACGATAACAAAACAAAAAAATTGGCTAGAATGAGTTTGCCAAACTTAAATAAATCTAATAACAAAGTTGAACAGCCTTGACAACACGACATATAAAATGTAAACGCAATATACAATTATACAAAACGTAGAATAAACAATAAAGCAGAAGACGCCAAAGCAAAAAAAAAAGAATCAAGATTAAAATGGTTAAGCCAGTAATGAAAATTAACTTTTAATATGCGGACGCAGAAAAAGTCAACAAAGACAGAAATCAGATTAATAATTGCTGTGAGTAAATAAATCATAATTAAGAGAAAAACTAACAGAAATAGGAATAACAACAACAATGCGCTCGCACAGAAGCGCACAAAAGAAATCTAAAAGTAAACTATGTAAGAGCAGCAACAACTACCTGTGCAGTAGTCACAACGACAATAATAAAAACAACAACAGCAAGCACATTGAGACCAGAAGAGCGCGTGATTCTGCCGAGTGTTGCTTAGAGCACCAAGAAGAAGCGGAGCACTGGGAGAGACAGTGAGAGAGAGCAAAACCGGTATGACAAACAGACAAACAAAAAAGCAAAAGAGGAACACAACAGATACTCAGGCAGCATATAAACATACATATACATATGTTCATGTATTTATGGATGTGTGCGTATAAGAAAATGATGTAGCTCCGCATAATAAATAAACGGCAACAGCAACAAAAATGCAACAATGAAGGAAGATACAAAACGCAAAACGAAAAGAAAATGTGCATGCTGACAGGTTCAGCAAAGCAAAACTGGCGACGAAAATTAAATGAAAACGGGAGCTGAATTGCCCCGCAGCCGTCGGCATCGGTATCGGCGTCGGCGTTGCATGCAACAAGCTGTAGCTCTGTATTTTTACCCATTAACGCAAATATTTGAGTAATTTTTTGTGTTTTCTCGTCGACCGCATTTCATGTTATTTAGCAAAACAAAAACGCGCGCTCTCTTTCACACCCACACACACACACGCTCATGAGAACGTTCACACGCACAGGAACGGTACTTTCATCACTTGTGGTTTCTCAAAAATTAATTTTTTGTCTTTGTTTTTGTTTTACTTACCTTTGAAATTTAAATGGCGGTGGGCGACTTTCTTTTTCACGTAGACTGCACTATACAATATTTATAAATTTATTTATCCATTGATTTATTTATATGCTTAAATGTGTTCGCAATTATACAATATTTTTGACTGCGGAATGGGGTAAGTAACAACAACATAAAATCACAAACAGAAACACAAGACACAAACATGCCCAATGCACACACGTTCGCGCCTCACTCGCACACTAATACATACGAACGCCTGCACTATTATAGCGGTAATAAACAGCACTTGTATGCTGCACTTTGTGCTTCTCCTTCTTTATTTTAATTAGATATGACGCTTAGATTTAGACTTCTGTTGTTATTCTACAGTTGTTGTTGTTTTTATTGTTGTTAATGATATTGATGCACTGTTATTTTGGCATACATCGAACTAAAAGCAAATGTCGTTGTTGCTATTAAATGCTGCATTTATAAATATATATTGCTTTATGTTATTTCATTATTTCATAGCGGTTAATTGCTTATGCGGTTGATAATAATTTCATTTGATTATATTTTCAAACTAGGTGTCACTTTGTTATTATTTACGAACACAACGAACAACGTAGCAAAACACCAGCGGCGAACGGAGCGGCACAGTGACGCGACGACACGCACGGACAAGAGAAATATTACTGACGAAAACTCTGTTAACATTTCTTATAAGAGCGCGACAATAACAGCATAGAGATGGACTTGTAAGCCAACATTACACGATGTTGCAGCGATAATTAAACGACGTCATTAAATGTGACTTAATTTAAAGAGAATATTGCTATACCATAATTAAAAAGTGTGCAGATGACATCAAAGCGAAGCTGGGATACAATTTATATTACACAAAAAGTTGTATTATATGAAAAATAATTATCGTGTCGTGCACTAAAGTTGATCACGAGTGCAGCCCACAGAGTGGGCTATTTAAGTTAACAGTACAGTTCCAAATAGAGATGTGCACTTGTTCAAAATTTAAGCAGAGTGTAAAATATAAAATATTTAATTTTCAATAAGCCCGTCACTTTTGTATCATAAGTGATATTAACAACCATGCCATTCAATTAAATTTACACCTGATTCGATATATTTTTTTCAGCAAAATTCATAAAACTTTGAATAAAGTGAGCAAAGAATAAATCAAATATAATTATTGAATGTATGTTAGTTCAACAGAAGGAAGTTAGAAGCAACATCAGCGAGAGAGAGTAAAAGTCTGTTAACAGTCTGCAGCTGAAACAATCAAAAGATAAAACCGCCAAACAGCCGTTTTATTGCCACAAAAATTAACGATTATATTTAGATTATTTTATTTGGCTCTTTCTGTAATCAGCAATTGCATAATTCTTTTTTCATGGGGTGTGGCAAACGAATGCTGTACCGCCTCGAATGTGAGGTCGATGCACTGACTCCGGCTAAAACCAAAACTCTCCATGGCCCAATGGAATTCCTCAGACAGTGTTGTATCAAATACACCACAATCATCCGTGCAGATTACTCGGGGAACATCTGCTGCCATTAGTTGCCTGAAGTGATGATCTTTTATGTTGGGAACGGTGCCCGATTTAACATTGCTCGTGAGGCAACATTCAATTGGGATATTCTGCTCCTTCAGCTGCGCGTAGTCAGCTCTAGTCAAAAAGGTGCCATGTCCACATCGAGACATGCCAAATTTTAGCATCTCTTGAATCTCTCGCGGGTTATCAACTTCCCCACAATGCAAGGCCAATTGCAAACCATTGTTTCGAGCCAATCTTAACACGGCCGTAAAATCGCTAAATTTACCCAGATTTGGATTCCCGCTAAAATCAATGCCAACGATTAATTCTGGTTCACTTTGGGCAAATTCTAGGGCCAAGGCGACAGTTTCCTCGGCCACCGCCAACGCCTCAGCTCGATTTATTGATGGCAGCAATTTAACCGTAATTTTATATTGCTTGCTTGCACTTTTAATGGCATCGATCACCGTTTGCAGATAATCGCGTCGGGACATTTGCTCATTTGATTTGGGCGTGGTGCGCAGCTCCACATATATGACATTGTCTTCGGCAAAATCACGTATCACCAATTCGGTGGCACGTTGCAAGCCTTGCTTTGTGGCCGTCAGTTCGTGCACAAAGCTAAACTTTTCAAAGCAATCGTTCATTTTGGCGCCCTCCTCAAACTTGATGAAACGTTTGCAAAGTGCCGCAAATTCCTTTGTCCGCTCGCCGTAAAGCTCCTCGGCCAGTTGCTTGATGCTATCGATATTTAAGCTGCCATTGAGGTGGGCGTGCAGCTCTACTTTGGGTATTTCACGTAGAAATTGTTTCATTTTCTGTATCTTTGCACGGTTTAATTGCTTTTTATTTGTGAATTGGATTACCATGTGATTAGGCTGCCCTGGTAATGTCAGCTGTTGCTTAACATTTTTAAAACTTTTAATAACAGCAAACAGCTGACAAGTTATCGATAACTTAACTATAGATATGTATAAAAATTATCGCGAATTACAGCAAGAAAATTCTATAAAGAAAAATAGTTTTTAAAGATTAGTTGTTTCCCATGTCTGAAGCACACTTGGAGGCACCACCCTCGGTGCGCCTAACTAACGATGACTTCCGCAAACTGCTTGCTACACCACGTGCCCCACCGCCAGGCTCCTCGACCAGCAGCGGTGCTGGAGGTGGCGGCGTCGGCGGAGGTGCTGGAAGTGGTTATTTAGCGACCGCCCAGTTTGCAACGCCCGCAACACCCGGCGAGAAGAAGAAGAGCTCGAGCGGCAGCAGCAGCAGTAACAGCATCGAACGCAACGATTTGCGACGCAAAAAGAAGAATTTCTATGCCGCCCTCAAGAAGCAGGAAGACGTCAAGCTGCAGGAGCTGTCCGAAAAATACAGAGATCGGGCGCGCGAGCGTCGCGACAATGTCAATCCCGACTACCAGAACCCGAGCAGCACCCCAGGCCACGGCAGCAACACGAACGCCTATCGTGCCGTTGCCCCCGACATGAAATCTGGCGTGGATGCGGCGGAGCGACGTCGTCGGATTATACAGGAATCAAAATTCTTGGGCGGTGACATGAAGCATACGCATTTGGTGAAGGGTCTCGATTATGCCCTACTACAGAAGGTGCGCTCCGAGCTGCACTCCAAGGAGGCGGAGGAGGAGGAATTGGCCGCCGCCTTGGCGCGCGAGAAGCTCGCTGAAGCCGCCGCAGCAGCCCAGCAACTGGAGGCGGAGCGTCGCGAGGCGGAGGACATACATGCGATCAATGGTGCACTGGCGAGGAACATCTATAATCTGATCCAGGCACGCCGCTCCAAGGAGGTGCCGCGCAACGAGCTGTTTGCGCCTGGACGGATGGCGTACGTCATCGATATGGAGGACGACATGGAGATGGATATACCGACGACACTGAAGCGCTCTAAGTTTGAGGTGCCAGTGGCACGAGAGGACATTGCCACACTGACCACTAACGATATTGTCATCAATAAGTTGTCACAAATATTGAGCTATTTACGCGCCGGCGGACGCAACAAGAAGAACAAGAAACGCGACAAGGACAAGCCCCTGTTCTACGACAAGGAAGTGGAGCATGTGCGCAGCCAGGCAGCAGGTGGAGGAGCAGCTGGAGGAGGAGGATCAGCAGCAGCAGCTGCTGCTAATAGCAACAGTGACAACAAATCCGCGAAAGCATTGGGCGACAACATCTACGATGATGTGGGCGAGTATCAGCCCACAGCGCAGCCTCGCAGCGAACGCCATCAATCCAAAACCAATGCCACCAACTCCGGTGCTCCTCAATCCTACTTTGGTGATGCACCGGCGGAGGTGTCAGAGCCGGTGGTAACAAGCATACCAGCACCATCGAAAATCTCCAAGGCGATGGCTTCGCGTTTCGCTAACGAACCGGAAGGCTACGCCGAGTGTTATCCAGGTCTGGAGGAGATGAACGATGCCATCGATGATTCTGATGATGAGGTCGACTACACCAAAATGGATTTGGGCAACAAGAAGGGACCCATTGGTCGCTGGGACTTTGACACGCAGGAGGAGTACTCCGATTACATGAGCACCAAGGAGGCACTGCCCAAGGCCGCCTTTCAGTATGGCGTCAAGATGCAGGATGGCCGCAAGACGCGCAAAAACAAAACCGAGAAGAACGAAAAAGCCGAACTCGATCGCGAATGGCAAAAGATTCAGGTGCGACTATAAACCGATATATATATATATAAATATATATATATATGATTTATCTTATATATGCTTTCTTTATAGACTATAATTCAGAAGCGCAAGTTGCCCAAGGATGGTGGAGGCGGAGGTAGTGGAAGTGGTGGTGCTGGAGGCGATGAGCCCGACTACAAATCTGCCAAATATTAATAATATTTAATTAAACATTACTCAAATTAAATGCATAACTTGTAATCATTTAAAATAATTAAAAACAATTGCTTTTAAAATTCTTTCCAACGTCAGCAAAACTTTGCAATCTAAAATGTAAAAGTTGTCAAATTCAATTAAAACAAATTATCAGCTGAAAAATATGAAAGTTAAATAATTCAAATTAGTTATTAAAATATGTTTCTTGTGTTTTTCAATTTTTACTCCAATATATATATATTTATATACATAATCTCTCGGGATTTTCCAATATATTTGAGTACAAATAAACAAAAAACATATTTAAAAAAAAAACGAGTGGACTTTGGTTTTTGATTAGATTTTAAACATTATGAACTATTTATTTTAATTTGCTGTAAAACATTAAATGTAAGTTTGTATGTAGGTGTACAATTGTAATATTCTTAGTTGCTCACACAAATTCATTATATTATATATATATATTCTATATATATATATATATTTTAGACACTATCACTATGCTTATATATTTTTTTACGATATCTCTAACTTGACGTGCTCGGATTTTTGTGCCTGATCTTTGAGCTTCTACTGGGGTTGCTGGCTGGGGAATTCTAACTCTACAAGGTCGTGGCAGACTACAGACTATATATATATATATATATATATACTTATATATATATATATATACTTATATATATATATATATATGTGATTGGTGGATTGTGTTTGCTAGTTGCACACAAATACATTTAAATTAATTGCGTTAAGCTACGATTAATTCTCTTTCTCTTTGTATACCTTATATTCGGTGTCTCTCTGTGTTTGTTTGTTTGTGTGTGTGTGTGTGTGTGATTGACATTCTTATATATGCTTAGAGGCTACATTATGTATGTATATATTTATATGACACACTATTCCGATTTGCATTCGAATAACAGTTAATTAAACATTTCACACACAATTTATCCTTAAGCGGGAATGCTAATACGTATATATGTATACATGTATGTATGTATGTATGTATTTATGTGTGAGTGTGTATATATTTCTATATACATATACATATGCTAATCTCTATCGCTTAATCTGAAATGACAATTGAAATTAAAATACACATTTTGCATATTTTTGCTAATTCTTCTCATATTCGGCAGCACCGAATATTGTTTACCCTTCGCATTGATTGTCAATTAAAATTAAAATAATAAAGTGATCTTTAAATTAGCCAAAGAACTTGATTAAAATTAGCACAATTAAAAAAAACAGATACTTGCTTTAGTCAAAATTAAAACTCTCAAAACAAATTGATTAAAAATAAAAAAAGTAACATATATTAAATTCAGTTTCTCAATAATTTGTTTTTCTTGTAAATTAAAATTAAATCAGTTACAGTTTCCTTTATAATTAACCAAATATTTGAACTGCTTTTAAAACAGTTATTTATAATTTAAAATAGAAACATTTTATAAAGAATAAAAATGCATTTATATTTTAAAGAAGATCTTTTTTTATATATTTATATATATATATATATATATAAATTTCTGTTATCAATGCGAAAGGTGTTTATTTTACTTTGTTGAATTATCTGTCTTTGGTTTTTCTATATATTAATATATATATATATATATATGGGGCTATTGCTGTATCTGATTAATTAGTTGAACATGTTTTTAGACTGAGTGCTTTAAACAAATATTAAAAACAGGACAAATCTGAGACTGTAAACTTATTAGAGCTAAAACGAGACAAAAACTGAGTGTGTGTTTGGGGTGTGTGCAGAGGTGTTCCATAGATTGCCATAGAATTTCAGCCAGTGTATTGGAGCAATTGTTGTTGACGCTGATGCTGCTGATGGAGCTGCAGCTGATGGCGTCACCAGGCTTGGGCTCATTCGTGCCAACTATTGCTTTGGGAGAGGCGTCGCCGATCGACTAGTTTGATGTCCTTGACGCAGAGATCATGCTTGGAATTGCTGGCGAAGCGTATGACCGACTGGGTGCTCACCTGCGGCACATGCCGCAAGTCCAGCCAGACGAGACTCTCGCACTTGGACAGATGCTCTAGCGAGTTCTCCGACACCAGCCGGCAGGCACTCAAATTGAGCTCGGCCAGCCGCAGTATGGCCGTTGCCGAGGTGCCTATTTGGGCAACGCCCGCATCCGTTATCCGCTGGCAGGACGAGAGATCCAAGTGTTTGAGATGCGGCAGCGATTGCATAATGTAGCGCACAGCCACATCCGATATATCCGTGCCAGCCAGCTTGAATGTCTTCAGATCGCGCAGACGCGTCTTCGAATCACTGAGACCCGGTCGCGAATCCTTTGGCGGAGACAATATATCCCTGATGGCTGCATCATTCAGGCCGCGCACAAAGCTCAGGTCGAGTATCTGCAGCGGGGGGCAGAGGCAGGTGTGCAGCGCCAGCACCGCTTGAATCGGGCAATTCTGTAGCGAGAGATTCTTGAGCGCAGGCAGACGAGCCACCAGCCAGGCCAACTGCCGCTTGGCCAGCTGCGTCCAGTCGAGTATGAGATGCTCCGGCTGCCGGCGCACAATTGCCGTCAGCAGCGAGGCGGATATTTTTAGTTCGGCGCAATTCATGCGCTTCCAGAGATCAGGATCCACGGCCACATTCGACCACACCTTGCACACCGAGCAGCACGTGACGAGCGTTTCGGCTGGCAAATAGCGGAAGATGATCTTCAATACGGTCGCATCCAGTGCGAGATTGTGTGAGGAGCTGTTGCTGCTGCTGCCACCACCTCCTCCGCCTCCGCTTCCTCCAGTGCTACCATGATGCGAATGATGATGGTGATGATGATGATGATGATGATGCGCGTGTCCATTGGCTCCATTGCTGGCGGCGCTACTCTGGCCAACAGTTGCTGCACCCGCAGCATTTGCATTTGCAGCCGCAGAGCCTGCTCCACTATTATTGCCAGAGGCTCCACCACCACCAGCATTGTTGAGACCATTGCTGGCGCCATTGCTGCCATTGCCAGCGCTGGAGTGTAGCGAGGAGGAGGAGCCGCTGTTCGCTGGCGTCGGGCGAACCACATACTGTGGTTTCTTCAGCACACGCGTAGACGAGTTCAACATTTGCTGCGCCAACTGAGACCGTATCGAGTTTTTCTTGCGTGAGCCGCCACCTCCTCCTCCTCCTCCTCCGCCACCACCACCACCAGAACCACCACTAGCACCACTAATGCCACTGGCAGAGTGGCCAGTCGGCGTGGTATTGTTGGCCGCATCCATAGAAGTGGAGCAAGGTGCATCGTTGCCATCGTGGATGCTGCTACTGACGCTGGTGCCGTCATCGCTTTTGCGCCGCTTCATCGCCTTCTCGCCGATCGCGAGCAGATGCTGTGCATTTGGCGATATGCCCGGCGAGGGTGTCTCACATGCGCTGCTGTTGTTCCGCTCCGTCTTCACCTCCAGCTGATGGTGACGCTTCATGCCGTGCTTCCAGTGTGTTGTATGCAACATTTGGCTGCTACTGCCGCTGCCCGTCTCCATTTCTGATTCGCTGGTAAACACAAAATCATTGTATTGACCCACTGGTGGCGCCAAAAGATTGCCACCTCCTCCAGCTGTTGCTCCACCTGCTCCTCCTCCTCCGCCGGCAGATTCGTGACCTTCGCCTGCATTGTTGCTGTGCGAAACTGAAACGCGTCGCACCTCCGATGACTTTTGGCGTGCGCGAAAATGCCGGGGCTGCAATTTAATTACAAAAAGCAATTAATTAAAAGACAACAAAAGCAGCCGAATAATAATAATAATAATAATAATAATAATAATAATAATAATAATAATAATAGTAAGAAGCCTGTTTACATTCAATGTTATTCAGTCTTAATAACATTCACTGCCTATATTAAGCTGAGTCTGTTATGTTCAGTAGCTTTTGACAGTTTGTGTTATTAACATCTGTATGCATTGGATACGAATGTAGGCAGTACTGTAAATAACATTTGCATGTTGTGTTTAGCTGTTGAAATGTTAACTTGACAAATATTTTGTATTAATGGAAAAGTTGTGTTATCTCAAATTTATTATTAAATTTTCTTGCTATAAATAACAGAAAATGAATAAAAAATAAAATGACACCAGCACTTTTTCACAAATTTTTAGCCAGCCTTAAGAATAACTAATTTTTAGAATTTAAAGGAATAAAAGCTGTACTGTTATTGACATTGGCAGTTGAAATATTGCAAAGTTTTGTGTTATCTCATCTTATTAAACAACTGATATGATAAGTGCATTAAATTAGAATTGTTAATAAAAACAAGATTTTTATAAAAAATGATGTGCAAAAAAAATTAAGCAAGCTCTTTTGGGCAAATTTTTAGCGAGCCAAGAAATTATTTAATGTTAAGAACCAATAAACTGTATTCTGTTGTTAACATTTAAATGTTAACGATTTATCTCACCTCATTAACGGTCTGATTAATGAATTAAATTTCTTAGATTTTTCATTATTGCAAAATTGTACGAAGCAATTTATAGGAAATTTTGAGAAAACAAACATTTTAAATTGAACTTAACGGGCTGAATTTTATAGTTGTTTGCACAAGGCTAACAAAAATAACCAGAAAATCTAAGAAACTTAACATAGACCAATTACATTGAAATGTAATGTAAAAGTATACTCTTTAAGATAACAGGCAAGTCTAACATTAACAGTGATTCAACATTTAACATCCCGTCTTTTACTCACTTTGTAATCGTAGTTCTTGCCAGATCGACAGCAGCTGGGACACTCCCAGCTATTGGGCAGATCCTCGTTGACAATGCCCTTGGCATCGGCGGCGTCCACGGTTCCATCGAGTTGTGACAGGGCACAGTCCGGATGGGCGATCTCATAGCAAACGGAGCACTCCATCAGCGCGGAGGGTCCCTCAACGGTGGCAAGTTGTTTGGT
Source organism: Drosophila melanosoma (assembly GCA_035042045.1). Classification (NCBI taxonomy): domain Eukaryota; kingdom Metazoa; phylum Arthropoda; class Insecta; order Diptera; family Drosophilidae; genus Drosophila; species Drosophila melanosoma. The sequence continues at coordinate 336,555 of JAWNLY010000086.1, read as the reverse complement.
TTGGGGCGAAACTGGCGCCTGTCGCCAGCCATCTAAATGACAATAGACGCACTGCGCCGTTACAGGCAGCATAGGTGACAGGCACTGTCGCATCATGCACGTCTGTTTGGCACGACCAGGTCCGCCAAACTTCACCATGTCCATGCAGAAAGGGCACGTGCCACAATCTGAACGCTGGCACGCAGCGCAGTTCTTGCAACGCGTGCGCCGTCGCCTAGGCTGCCCGGTGCCCGTCAAATGTGGCGACAGCTTGGGACCCATCTCGCCTCCACCCGGCGAGTAGCAGTTGTCCAGCGGTGCAGCTATGCCGCCGCCACTCCCAGCAACATCCACATAATTCGAGCTGGTGGCAATCACACTGACTGCGTTGTTATTGTTGCTGCTGTTGCTGTGGCCAATGTTTGTGGGACTGTTGCTGTTGCGACTATTGCTGTTGTTATTGCTGCTGTTGCTGTTGCAGTTGTTGTTGCTGTTGGCGGCAGCTGCCACAGCATTGGCCAAGTGCATCTTTTTGGGCGGACGATACTTGAGTGTGTCCGTGGGCAGCACAAAGGTGGCTTCTGGAATAATGGTTGGAGATATTTAAAATTAATTAAATTATTATAATGATTATATTTAATGTATATAAAATATTGATATTATATACATATTTATAGAATTATTATTAAAATTATAGAAACTTTGATAATGATGCACAGTTATACAATAATGCTTCATTCTCTTGTTTACAATTCTTCTTTTTAATTACTTTCGACTAAAAGCACTTTTGATTATTGATTTTTGCTTCGTTTTTAAATGACTTTAGATAGGTTTTTGGTCTATAAATATTTCATTATTTGAAGTCTCTACTTTCCTATATTATCTAAAATCCATTAGTTGGTACGGAGGGCGCGACAGAATTACAAGTATAGATTGACTTGGCTTTTGATCCTGATTAAGAATATATTTTCCTTATGGGATTGGAGAAGCTACCCAGCCTAGCACATCCTTAGAGACCTCATTCCCCCTGCTGACTTTTCAAGTTCTTTATACATTTAATATACCAATCGAGTATACATATATATATGCTGATATATATATATATCAGTCCTACATATGTAGTACTAATTACATCTTTTTAGTATTATAGTTATAAGTTTATTAAAAGTGAAAGATAAGTTTACAACGTAATGTTCGGCTTCATTAATCAAGGATCTTTTCGGGACCTTAATGACTTTTTTTGACGATCTTATCGCTGCGCTTCAAGAACTCGAATCTCTCGTTCTGCTGTTCTACTACGACTATTCTTCTATGACTCTTCTTCTACGACTCATGTGTCTGCTGCTGTAAATATATATTTACCAGATGTTGGTCACTTTTCTTTTTGCTCAAACAGGGAGGTTTCTTGCCAGTTGCAATCAGCTGTAAGATCAGGCATGGGCCTTTTTCTTATATACGGAGTATTTAGCAAACAGTTTATTTTGATTACTAATACGTAAACGGATACCGTTAAAAAATTCGGAATACCCATATATTTTTAATCTAAAAACATACCTGGCTGTGTTCCTTGGCCAATAGTTGTGCCGTTCTCGATCTGTTCCTTCTTAAGGACACCGTTGCTGTATTCTATGCCTTGGCTGCTGTAGCTATTGTTGTTGCTATTGCTCCCGCTGCTGCAGGAGTTGTTGCAACCATTGGTGGTGATGTTGCTGCTGCTGCTGATGTTGTTATTATTGTTATTGTGATTGCCAATGCTGCCCTGGGCATCCGCTGTTTCGGCCTCCCTGGCTGCCTCGAGTTCCTGTTGCTCCCTGATGACCTCAGCATTCTTGCGCACAATCTCCTGCTTGATTTCCTGCTTGACACGTGTTCGATCGTACAATTGAAAATTGATTGCGGGCTGATCTGTGCCTGTACGCAGCACGGACATGCCTGTCACAGCCATGTCCTGTTGATCCTTGCAGTGGCGCTCGACAAGGGTGCGCACATCCTTGATGAGGGCAACCGGATCCAGCACCAAGCTGGGCACATTCTTCTTCTGCGGCGGCAGATCATACAGATACATTACGATCTCCTTTAGACCAAACAGCTCGTAGTGAGTTAGATGCGTGTGTGGACGAGCCGCCATTTCAGCCTCACTCGCCGACGGCTCACCCTGTAGATGAGAGTGCCCGAGCAGGGTGTATACATAACGGGCCAGGACATACCACAGCATTTCCGTGAAGAATGGATATCGAAACTTTTGCGGCACTTTCGTATTATCTTCAACGCTCGCCGTTTTCAGCTGCTTAACAATGCCAAAAGAGTGCAGAAAATTGCCGCCAAAGACAAGGGATTGGGTGGGCGTGTAGACGGCATGTATCCAGCCGGTGGGTATGAAGAACGTGTTGCCCGCCGTGAGATAGACCCGTGCGCACTTCTCAACTGTATCGCCAAAAAAGATGTCCGCCTGTTTGCCCGATAGCACCCATTTCTCGTACAGATGCAGATTGCGGTCGGTGGGCGGGATCAACCAAAAGACTTTGCTACCCTTTAGTATGTGATACCAGACCGAGGTGCCCCCGAAATCTATATGGAAGTCTGTATAGCAATTCTTGACTGACATCAGGCAATACTTTTGTACCTTGGGATACATCATGCCGCCAAGTAGATTGGTGCCCTCCTTTTGTGCGTCCTTTAGCTGCTTGGGCCACACCACATCCACCCAGTCGATCTGGCGCACTATTTCCGGGCTCTGCACAAAATGATCAAGACGTGTGTGCGAAAATTCCAGCGAGATAACATTCAACAGTTGTTCCTTTTGCGGACTGTCGTAGTACTGTTGCCACTCCTTCATGGTCATCTGCAAATTCTTTTGCGTATTCACATCCATCACGTCCAGCAGTCGACGTGATCCCACACACAAACGCACATCGTTCACCGTGAACTCCTGGGCGTCTGGCATGCGCAGTCCCAGTCCAGTCTTATCTCTAAACAGCAGAGGTATATTAAAGCCATGCTGCTGCAGGAAACTAAATGGACAAGGGAACAATATACAAAATATAATCTTTAAAATATGTATGAGTCACATTTTTTCGACAAATAGTCAAGAGTCTAAAGGAAAACTAATTATCACAAATATACGAAATATAAACAATTCATTTTAAAAAATGTTTAACAAATTAGAATCTCAAATGAAGGAATATTTTTCAACAAAAATTCTATAATCTATATCGAAACTTATAATAAAGAATATATAGAACATGCATTTTTAGAACATATAGATAAGATAAGAAATTAAATAGTTCTAAATATTGTCTTATTACACAAGATCTAGAATATAACGGATATAATAAATTTTGTATATTTATTGAAAAATGTATTGTCAAAAAGATAAATCTTTTTCGACAAATACTTAAAAACGTTCCCAATTGAAATCTAAAAAAAAAAACTTAGTAATCGTTCTACATTTTAATTTTTAACACTAATTATAATCATAATTTGTAATAATTAATTGCATTTAATTATACTTACGCGACTGTCAGATCGCTACCGCGCATTTCTCGCACCATGCCAGCCTGCGCAAACTTAGAGGACTCGAGCTTTTCGGCAACGCTGAAGCCGCGCGCGCCTTCCGCATCATCATCGCCCAATGACCATTCATCAAGGTAAAGTTTGCGCTGCTTGCGTTCGCGCTACATAGAGTGAAAAAAAATAGAGAGAGAGCGAGAGAAAACGGAACAAATTAATAAATGCGACTATGCGGGAGTCGGAAGAGCGAATAAAAATACACAGAGGGATGCGTTAACAGTGCTGTTGCCTGTTTCGAAGTCGTCGCTGCAGTTGCTGTCGCTGTCACTGCCGCTGCCGATGCCAGCCACAAGCACTAATGATGCCAATATACTTGCTGATGCTATCAAATGAATTACAGTTGCTCCTCTTTTACCAGAGCAGCGGGCGTTCGCTTTATTCACCACACCAACAGTGTTCGCTTGCTCTTGTACACGCTCTCGCTCTCGCGCAACTTAGGCAGAGCCGATTGGGGCTCGCCCCATTCGTTTAAAATTCGCCGTTTTTGTCATTTCGTTTTCACTCGCCTGCTCGCCTCTGTTGGCGACGCATTGAAAGTAAGCTGCTGCGCTGCCACTTTCATCTCATGGTCGTATTTTTCTGTCATTTTCGGCGGCAAAAGCTAAGCTAAAGCTAAACCACCCACCCGGTGCTGGGATGCAATTGAAGAGGGCGTTTTCTGTTGAGGGCAGACAAAAGCAGCAGCAGCGCTTTTCATGCACTTTTGTAAAGGGCAATGGGTAACGGCAGCGGCTGTCGCAGCTCCTGTTGCTGTCTCCTTTCTGTGCGCATGCACCGGCCTTGCACTTTAAATAATTTTGCATGTGTGTGCATGTGTTTCGTATGTGTATTTATGGAATATGCTGCAGCGCCGGCTGTCGGGTGGTAGCCAAAACGACTGTTGCGTTTTGTACCAGCTCCGTTTACAACAACAACAACAACTATAGGCAACAGCGAGTGTATGCATATATCTATGTGTATATATGTGTGTGTATATTTGGCTGAGGCTTCGAGTTATTTTTGCATTTCTAGCAAGCGCTGTAAATCTCAGCTGTGGTGGACTTGTATCGAAAAATCTATAAACGTTTTCTCTATGTGTGTGCGTGTGTCTTTACTTTTGTTTTGTGGGGCTGTCCTCATTCGATTGCAACATAGCTTTGTGTACATTTTTTATATCCTTTTTAAGCGACTTGCTGTCGGACACCCGCCTGCGATCGCCATACTCCACAACAGAAACTTGTTTGGCGTGTTCTAAACGATTTTTCAGTTGATACTTTTGTTGTTGTTGCTTTTTGTCAGGCACTGAAAAAAGCTTGTTTTGGGTACAAGACGTCTGGCAACGCCAGGGGACAATCGACAGGTAGAAAATTTAAAAAAAAAAACGCAGCATAAAAGTGCGTAAATGTGAGTGTGTGCGAGCATAAGACGGAGGGTACGTGGTTCTTTTTGTTATTCTTCTATATATTTTTGTGGTGAGTGTGGCGTCACCACACGTAACGTTAACCGGCTGCCAGATTGCTGTGTTTGAGCTCGCTTAATGTAGTCTATTAAGGTGCTAATTGCGAACGGACGCCACTGTCACATGCACGTTGAGGGGACGTGAGAGGGAGAGGAAAACCCCCTAGCAGCGACGCAACACAACGGAATTGCTGACGGCTATCTACACAAACACACAAAATCAGCGATAAATGTGCGTTAACAGCACGCAGCAAGCAGCAAGCAGCATGTGCTCGACTGGGATTGGATTGAGTTAGTCACTATTTTTATAAATTATTCATTACCCACAAAATGTTGAAACTAAAGCTCGTTTAGAGATGGCAGCGAAGTCGTGCGTTTTAGTGATTTAGTTTGTTTTAAATTAAAATATATTTATCTCATTTGAATGTAATTAATTTTTTACAATAATTTTTTATTATATATTTCTATTACAAACTTGTGTCATTGAATGAACTTTGAATAAATAAGTATTAAGTGAGGGAATTTAATAGCTAATATTCAGTAAATAGAATTATGCTCATCTCTAAAAAAATTAAAAAATAAAACAGAAAAGCGAGTTTCCTGCCGCAAAAGAGCCACGCAATCTCGCAGCAAAGCCACATTTAAAATGTACAATTACAATGTACAACGTACAATATTTATATGCCAACAGAAATATTCATGAATTTGGATGACATTGCCAAAGGCGGCGGTAGACGAATGAGAAGGTAGCTTTTGTTGTTATTGGCCTGGCCAACGAGCAGTAGCAGCAGCAACAGCTGCTGTCCCAATTTGGTGCTAATCAAATGCACAAGCAAACAGAGCAACAGAGCGAGAGAGGAAAAGAGAGTTAGCTCAAAGCACACACAAAGAAGTACTCAAATAATCACACTAGATATGTAGTGTGACCGTGTGCATGAAGAGTATGTAAATATATATACTACGGCTCTTTTATCTACAGTGACGATACCAGCAAAAACACGCACACCATCAAGCCGATGAGAAGAAAGAAACACCAAAAGAAAACAGAAAAAACTAAACCAAATTAAAAACGAAATGCGAACGACAGCAGCCAACAACAAACAAACAAAATGGCAAAGAAAAACTGCTTTTGGTCATGCGGCTGCATCAGTTGAGCTTCAGTGCTCAACGGGCGCAGTGCCGCCTGCACGGTCTCTCTATCTCACTCGCGCGCTCAATCTCTATTTTTGTGTTTGTTTTGAAGGAGAGGAGCATAAGCAGAACTTGAGCTTGATAAAGAGAGGGTGAATATGTGTGTGTGAGAGTGCGAACGTGCATTTATTTATATAGATTGCTAATAATGATTTACGCTTTGCCAATCACACAATGACGACAACAATTTACAACAGGCCCAACAGCCCCGCCATCAATCCATGTTACTTAAAGTTCTTATTTGTGTTGTTATTGGTGTTTTTGCTTTAATGTTAGTTTAGCTACTCACCAATTGTCGGCGCTGCACACCTTTCGCATTTACATTGCCGCCAGCAGGTACGCTGTTGCTGCTGCTGTTGTTGCTGTTGGTGTTGCTTTTACCAGGCGACGACCCCGTTTCGGCGGTGGACATCGCCACAAAATCGTTTTATATTATATATTAGCACTTGCACTTTTGTTGTTAAAAAAAACTCTTCCAACACTTTTTTTTGTACGCCTCGTTTCCTAATCAGTGTCTGCTTGGGGTTTGCTGACGTTGTTGTTGTTCTTCTTCTTGCTGATGTTGTTGCTCTTCTTCACTTTGCCACTTTTCACTTTAAATTACTTGCTGTAATCAGAGGAGAGAGAGGGAAAGAGAATAAACTAGAGAGAAAAACAAACTGAAACTGATTCTTGAAAAATCTGCAGACCTTGTTTATTGTTTTTTATTCAAATTTATTTTATTTTAGTATAGCACGCACTATAATACTAATTGCAGACAATGTTTATTACTTCATAAAAATTGAGCAGGGCGAAAATACACTAACACACACACGCAAAGTTACGGGCACTTGGGCGCAGCAATGCGTTTGGCTTGCACGCGATCTGCCTGCTGTTAACTCCCACACACGTCGTAGCGGACTGGCTCGCTTGAATCAGGGAACAGACGACAGAGGCCAGCCATAAGAAGAGCAAACCGAATGCGAGCGAACTCAACACTGTTGGTTTTTGTTATTATGTGTAAAATTCACCACGCTTCTGAATACTTCTGTGCTGCTACGTCAGGGGCTTGGCTTTAATTTTGTTGGGGGTTTCGCTTAGTGCCCACGTGTGTGCGCAGCTACGCCACTGCTTCTGCTGCTGCTATTATTTCACAGGTCAACATGAAGAAGAAAAAATAAATTCGTGGTGTGTTCATCAGTCGCAGAGCAGCGTTGGGCTCGGGTACCTGCCTTGCTGCCTGCTTTCTGTCCCTTGCATTAAAGAATGTTTTGAGCTGCAAGTAGTGGGTGATAGTGACGAACATATTTCGTCAATCGACAGCAGCAACACAAAAGCTTAATTTTCTAACTTGCCCCTCTTACATACACAAACGCCCACACACTGCGTATTTTGTCATTTCACATTTCCCATGAACTTGTTTTAAATATTCTTAATGAGCACTTGAGCATTTGCTCTCTGATAGCAACGACTTTTTCGCTTTTGTGCTCGCTGTCTGTTTATTTATGTTTTTTCTCTTTTTGTTGTGATTGTTAGTGGCGACTCTGCCTTTTGGTGTGTTTTTTCTTTTTATTATTCGTTCGTTTCTGTTCTGTGAGAGGAAGCGTCACCACGCGACTGAGACAGCGACTGTGACTGAGAAACTAGATGACGACGACGAAGCCGACACTGCCGTTTTGGTTAGGCATAGTTTATTTATTTGATATTGTGCGGTTAGCATTACTAAATTATACTCATTTCGTTAGCACGTCGAAATGAAAATTTAATAATAATTAATATTTATGTATATATTGAACAGGTATACTCGCATATATACATATGTATATATAAATATATATAAAACCCGGCCATACACACACATATGCATACGCCGTGTATATATATATATATATATATATATATATATATATATAAATTTTTATTTGCACATATGTGGCTCATAATTAATTAAATCTATTAAAAGCGCCGACACAATTCATGCATTTGTAACGCATCTGCATCCCGAAATTTAATTTGTACACTTGGCGAAATTTGTTGGTTGGAGATGAAAAATTATATTTTTACCCATTTTAGCACTTATCGAAGTTTTTTTTTAATACGTCGTCGCAACACGTCCGCAAAACACACCCGTACTTGATGAAAAACGAACTGCGACTGGTTAGTGTGACCGTCGCTTGATGGATGCACAAATGCCATATGTGTGTGTTATTTATGTTAATCCGCTACCGCCTGCTGATGTTACGCATTTGCAGATTCTGTTAAGTTTTGCCCAACAGCATTGCTCCTCACCTCTAAGACGATTGTTTATTAAAATAGATATGGACAATTTTAAAAACTATATAACAGAAAAGTTTTTCCATTTATTGTGCAAGTAGAAAGAAAAATAAAACATGACATATTAAAAGCTGACCATGCAGCATTGCAGCAATAACTTGCTGTTAAGCGAGCAGCCAGTATTCCCAGGCTACTGCAATGTAAAATTCACCTCACAATGTTAACATATTAGTTTTTAATGTGATTTAAAATGTGGAAAGAAATTAGAGCATCTAAAAATATATGTGTATGAATAGATTATGAATATATAATCTTTGTAAAAATTAATCAAATTATAAACACACAAATGGTTCTAAAACTAGCACTAAACATATATCAATCCTCCTCTGCTACAGGTCCTCATCCATTTGCTCATCAGACTTATTTAAATTCACATTGCATGTATTGTTATTATCAAAGAACTGGAGTTCATCATCATAATCATCGAGGTCCACTGTGGCTGAAGTAGCTGTAGCAGCAGCAGCACCCGCCGCCGTCCGCGCACTTCGCGCCGACGACTGCTCTTCGTCCTTGGCCAACTGGAGTTGCAGCGGCGGCGGTTGCCACGGCACCAGTGCGGTGCATGGGCGCGGCATCGATTTGAGCAGCCACTCTGGCGGAATGACAGCGCCACATGCCACACTGGCAATAGGACTCTGTTTCAGTTCATCACAGATCACGATGCGATTCGCATTACGTAGTTTCTGTTCCAGTTCCATGGCGGCCATTTGATACGCCGGGTTCGGATGATGTGTTTTCCCGGTACTCGTCGACGGTATATCATCGGTGGCCAGTCCACCATTCACCGTCGTGCCACTATTATTGTTCTTGGCGTTGCGACCAGCGCGAACACCGTTCCCATCCCCAGAGATTTGTAGTCCACTGAAATGAGCGGTTATGCGCTCCTCAGTGATCAGCTGTTTCGTCGGCCTGTTAACAATAATTAATTATATTACTGTCAACAAATTATTATAAATATGTATATTTATTTACATTCCATATTTGTATTAATACTTTTGAGAAAATTTTGAATATTAATCAGAAAAATATTTGTGCAATGAAAGAGTGACAAATTTACGCGCCATCACTGTACATAAACATATATATACACACACACACACACATCAGTGTTTACTACTTACAGTGCGGAGGCGAATTGCTCGATAGATTTGCGTTTTTGCTGCCACTTGCCGCATTGTGGATCAGCCTCAAGGCTGCTGTAGTTGGCATTTGAGCCGAACTGCATGACTCCGCCGGGTTGTGGGGCATTCGTTGTTGCCAGCATCCACGGCATGCCATCGAGCAGCCAAGGATGAGTCGCCGGATAGGCGAAAACCGCGCGTTGCTCTGCTTTGTGACAGTTGTTTGGATGATCGGGGCTGTCGTAAGACCTGCAATTGTTTCACATATATATGTATATATATATATATACGTAGATAATGGAAGTTTGCCTCTTACTGCATTTTACACGTAAATCCACGCGATTCAATTGGTTTTGCTTAATTTTGTATGTTTTGCTTGCCAAAGTTTTCGTAGTATTTTGTTTTCCTGTATCTTTTGCGATGTGCGTTGGTGTTGCCACTTGTGTGCATGCTGAGGTATCGATACCATTGCTTCCGATACGATACTGACGCAGAATATGCTAAAAAATACCAAAGTATGCATTATAAAATGCGCGCGGCTGCAAATCCTTTTAAATATATATTGTGAGCCAAGCAGCAAGTGAACAAGTGCAACAATTACAAAATCAGTGCAGTGCAATCATTAAATAAGTGTAATATTCTCTTGTGCCATAAATCCAAATTATCAATTCAATATGCGTTACACAAGGTAAGTTTCTTAACTCTGCAATGCACTTATAAATATAATATAATATAAAAAGCAATAAAATAGAGAACTTGAAAACTATATTCGATATTAACTTCGTTTTATTACATTTCTAAAAAATTATTTCCATTAAATATATTTTTTAACAATAACATTTATGTTTATACAGATCAAAATTATTCAAATTGTGAATAAAAGTCTCCCAAATTTTAAATTTCATCAAAGGTATTTTTATAAACAAATTGTGGAATAAAATTCGCTTAATTTTATAGGGTATTTACTTATTAAATGTTTACAATTAGTGCATTTTCACTGAAGGTCTGGCTATAAAAGTGATGTTATTTATATAGAGTATTAACCCATTTATATTTTCATGGTCGCTCTTCTTTTTAACCAGTTTAAACCAGCACCAAAGAAATTTTGGTGATAATCTAATCTTCTTTCAAATAAAATATTTCTTTTTAATCGTGTTCCATTTTAAAGGTTAAGTTATCTTTGTTTTATAATGCGCCATCGATTGACATTGTTTTCATAATTTTTTACTCACACTTTCCTTTGCTTATCATGCAATATATTCTTCGAAAATAACATGTTTTTCAACTCAATCTCAATCACGACACATCGATAACAGTCGTCTGCACCACTTGTAATGACGCTTAAGCTGTTGTTTTATTATTACTTAACTTTAGCAAGTAGGGAATTAAGCGTTGCCAAGGGGTTGCGATTGGGGTGCATTATAAGGTGGCTTATCAGCGCAAGACAACCGATCGATCGTTGACGTCACAGTTGCTACTGCCTTGCGTTGCAATTAGTAATCATGCTTTCCGATTTCGTCATTTGCCACATGCGAAAAACAAAAGCAGCAGGAAAAATACTCGTTTATTGGCCGTTAACTGCTGGAGGCAAGTGTTGTAGCTTTAACTGTTCAATTTGTTTAAAGTCGTGCTATCTCTTTCTCATAGTTGGTTTTGGATAAAAGCTCGCAGAGGGCAACACGTGTTGTGCCCTCTGTTTACAATGCCAAAGCCTGCAGTTCATTCACAGTCCACGAGCGGATCAGTTCCATTAGTTAACCTAGGGAGAAAAATTAGTGCACAAAACAGGTAAAGTGAATGTAAATTGTCTATGTGATGTATACATATAAATATATATGAAACGAATTACTTTTTGTACGTAGCCAAAACAATTTACGATCCGTGTCTACAAATTTGTTTTGCATGTGCTGAATATTAAAAAAAATAAACAAGCTTAGACTGATAACGTCAGCTGTGTGGGTGCAACCCAAACAACACAGTAAAAACAAGTTCACACCTTGTCAGTCTAGAAATGTTCGTTTTTTTATCTCAAAAAGCATATCTATCAAGTGTGCTTGCGTTTATGTGTGTATGCTATTTTTCATGTACTTGTACATATGTGTGCGTTTGTAGATGTGTATGTGTGCAAGTCATTCATATCGTTTCGTCTCAACATTTTAGTTTACTTTTACTTTTGCAAAAAATACAATTGCAATAAAAATTTTAAAATACAAGTGTAAATTTCATTCTATTTATAGTTATAATTATTAAGAAACGTTGAATATTTCTTAATATATTTACTGCAAATTAGAAGTGCTGCTGCTGTGCAAAATGTTAAGACGGCTGCTCGGCACATTTGTTGTTCCACATTGCATTCGACTAGAAATGCAGTTGCACACAACTAACAATTTCTATGTATTGAAAAAACTTGCTCTTGAATCAAAACAGTAAGTTTAAAACATGGCATAAATAAACAAAACATGTGGGCATAGATAGGAATGCGTCTTAAGCGATCTGTTGCTATGTGTTTGTGAAGACAGATATGTGTGTGTATTTATAACTGCTTAATAATTAATTCTTATTGTAATCAATAAAAGAAAACATTTGCACGTGTGTCAGTATTAAACAGCTGTTGCAGCGTTGCCACATTCTATGTGACTACTATTACCAGAGTGGCAACGCAAGCCGTTGTTGAGTTTATTTGCTTTAAATCTGTTTTTTGTACCTTTGTGAAAATCTGCGCATATCTTGGGAAACGACTTTTTTGTTTCTTTGCCATAAAAAAGCTTTAAGCTCGGAGCTTAAACCTGTTATCAGCAATGTTTTGCTTTATATGTGTGTTAGTTTAATATAATTTTGAACGTTTGACTTCGTTCATTTCAGTACGTGCAGTGGAGAGTTGACGTTCTCAATTGCGAGAGAGGTGTGCAACTCTTATTTGTGTATAAAATTATGTGTTTGTCTTTTGATGTGCTTATATATCAATTACCGATTTTGTGCTGTTATTGTTGTGTAAACATTGGGAATCCAGCAACCAAACCAGTCGCCTGCAGCTGCATATTGCGAATAAGGAAAAAATCACACAACGCTTTCAAAATAACCCATGAGTCACATAGACGTGGCTGATAATTACTTACATATATATATATATATATATATATATAGATATATACATGTGCATGTATGTACAAATGTAGTTGCTTATTACTGACAGTCGGTCAACATCGGGGAAGTACCTTTAACGAACCGCAATATCTGTACTGTAGCCGAAGTGTGACACGATCGTCTCATTGTCGTTTTGGCTGAGCAGCAAAACGGTCGACAATCTGGCGTGCGCTAAGCATCGACGCAAATTCAAACAATAAGCAACGAAATAACTCAACAAACGAGAAACGAAGCAGAAGAGGAAGAATTGGTGCGCTCACGTGAAAAATAAAAGGTAAAAAAAAGCGCAGACAAAATGAATCAACAGCAGCAATACTTTGATTTGGATCAAGGCAAGAATATACCATATGCTAACGATTGCTCCAGTACAAGTGGATATAGTAGCAATAATTCGCCGATATCAATGACTCTATCGCCTTCGCATTCACCAGAAACACTAAATTTACAGAATGAGTTTGCGCAACTTAAATTTCCCCCGCTTTCAAATTCAACTTCACCACGGCTACAACAGTTGGGCGGGTCACCATATCATCAAAATCAACTGATGGCAAATGGCAACCTTTGCATGGAAATTGATGGCAGCCCCGCCAGCATTAGTAATTTATTAAATGGCAACGCACCGTTTAGCAACATCAATAGCATGCAGAATATGCCAGTAGATCATTTTTATGCGACACAAGCACCGCAAACAATTCTCGGATTTAATCGAAGCGATGCGGGTGACATTAAAAATGAATATTGCGCCCAGCTGCACATTGCCGAGCAGCCGGTGGAAAAATTTCGTTTTCGCTACAAGAGCGAAATGCACGGAACACATGGTTCCCTCAACGGCATCAATTCGAAGCGTACACCGAAAACATTTCCAGAGGTAATATTGCGCAACTATTCGGGTCCGGCGGTAATTCGCTGCAGCCTATTCCAAACGAATCTGGAGAGTCCGCACTCGCATCAGTTGGTGGTGCGCAAGGATGAGCGCGATGTGTGCGATCCACACGATGTACGTATGTCGCAGGAGCGCGGCTATGTGGCACAGTTCATCAATATGGGCATCATACATACGGCCAAGAAATACATATTCGATGAGCTCTTGAAAAAGAAACAGGATCGTCTTGTCTTTCAAATGGGTCGACGCGAACTGTCCACCAAGCAGATGCAGGAGCTGCACCAGGAAACCGAACGCGAAGCCAAGGATATGAATCTGAATCAGGTTTGTCACAGTGTTCCCGATTTTTTCTCTATTCATAAATTCATTATTCGAATGTGTGGTGTTGCTTGTAGGTGCGTCTGTGCTTCGAGGCTTTCAAAATTGAGGACAATCACAAGATGACACCAATTGCGGCGCCCGTTTTCAGCAATCCCATTAATAATCGCAAATCTGCACAGACGGGTGAATTGCGCATAACCCGGTTGAGTAAACCTACTGGCAGTGTTATGGGCAACGATGAGCTCATTCTGCTCGTGGAGAAGGTCAGCAAGAAGAACATTAAGGTGCGTTTCTTTGAGGAAAACGATGATGGAGAGACCGTTTGGGAGGCATATGCCAAATTCCGTGAATCCGATGTACACCATCAGTATGCGATTGTTTGCCAAACGCCCGCCTACAAGGACAAGGATGTGGAGCGGGAGGTGGCCGTTTCCATTGAACTAATCCGTCCAACGGACGATGAGCGCTCATTTCCGCCGCTTCCCTTCCGCTACAAGCCACGCGATGCGATCATATCGCGCAAACGTCGACGCACCTGCTCCACTCTGTCCAGCAGCAGCAACAGCACTAGCAGTTTGCACAACTCGATGGATTTGCCTAAGACGGTCCCACAATTGAACGCAAATGTCTCCTTGCACGATCAAACGATCAGTCAGGAATTTGGACGAGAATTCACAGTGAATCAGTTGCTCATTTCGGAATCATTTCTTAAAATACTTGAACCCAATTCATCAGAGCTGGAGAAACTTTGTGTGCCCGATATAGGCTTACTGGAGCATGATGGCCCTGGTGATGCACGAACAGAGTCTGGCTCTGATGGCAGTGGACACAATCGTTCCCTGACCGGCGCCTATCTGGCCGAGATCTTTAAAATCTACGATGCGAATCGACGTGTCGGCCAAAACTCGCCTGAATTCTTTGCTAACTCGTGCAGCAGGGTGGAGAATTTGTTCACGGACCATGCTTTGAAGAATGTAAACAACGATACGCTGCTGCACGAGGTGATTAGCCAGCGGACGGACAACCTGAAGCTTGCCATTAAGACATTTAAGGTCATCGAATACTTCAAGCTGCAGGAGCTGGCACATAGTGTTCTAAATTTGGATGGCGACAGTGGATTACATGTCGCCTGCCAGCAAGACCGACCCAATTACATACGGCCACTGTTGACGCTCGGCTGTAATCCGAATCAACAGAATCACATTGGCAACACTGCTCTCCATTTGGCCGTCAAGGAGGATCACACGAATTGCATTGACTTCTTTTTCAATGCGCCGAACGGTGTCCGTTTGGATTTGTCTCTGAAAAACGATGATGGATTGACACCGTTGCACATGGCCATACGACAGAATAGCTATGATGTGGCCAAAAAGCTAATCAATTATGATCGCAGCGCCATTAGTGTCTCGAACACAACCGATGGTAACAATGCCCTGCACATGGCTGTTCTCGAACGGAATGTTGAGTTGCTTGTCCTCATTTTGGATGCACAGAATCTGACCGATATACTAATGGCGAAGAATTCTGCTGGCTATACACCCTTGGAGCTGGCACGTGCCAAAGCCAATGAGAGTTGTGTCCTGCTGCTAGAGAAGGTGTACCAAGATAAGGGTGAATCGGCCATGACCTGGATACCATTAAATGTCAAGGAGGAATTGGATTCTTCCTCAGCTGAAGATGACGACGAAAGCAATCCAGATGTGCCGCCGCCATCAATGTCGCCATCGTCGTCGACCATTAAAACCGACATTAAAACGGAGCAAGAGGACGACGATTCCATGCAAGCGGATGCGGCGGTAGATCCGAAAATAAAATTACAACAATTGCTGAGTGACAAGAGCAATTTTGATCAATTAGTTAAACTGCTGAACGAGCCGAGCAGCCACAATCCCGAGTTGAGTAAGTGGAAAGAGCTCGCCGACAAATCATCGCTAAGGCAACTGGTCTTTCTCTGGTCCAGTTCGGAAGGCATGCTGAAATATATACACCATAAATCGACTGATCAGGAAAGCAGGTCATTCGCTGGAGCGCTACAAGAACTGGGATTGCTAAATCCCTAGAACAAATTGTACAATAATATATTATTTTATATACACAAACATTAATTAAGATTAACGAGTACAATGCTTATGTGCATTACCTACAAATAAAGTTGAAATTTATCTCTGAAACTGGGTAATTCCCCCGACTTGCATTTCCAAGTATAAGTATATATATATATATATATATATATATGTGTGTGGGTGTATGTGTATTGATGTGTCTCATTCATGTGAATCCCATTATAAACACAGATAGTGAATCACTTTTGACGTTCTAAAAATGTTTGTACTATGGGGAATCACCGAACTAAAGCTGTAGGTATTTCCCCTTAAGCAACTTCCTTATGAATGTCATTTGCATAACAGGAAGCATCGAGTTGTGGAGATACCCCTAAGCCTGACCTATTTTAATATTCCTTTGATAACTAAGTATAACAAATACATCATATATATATTACCACTAGCTTACAATATCTAATAAAACTGGAATATAGATTGAATATAGTTTTTAATATATAATATATGAAAACAATACATAATATATATAATAAATATATCATAAGTAATTCGTTTGAAATTGAATATAATATTTAAATTGAGTAATACTCGTAATAATCTCCCTGAATCAGAACAAAATGATGTTGGGGGTTTTCTTTTCTTAATCCATTTCTGGCATTGACAAGCAACTGCAATGAATCAACTAATGATTCATTGTCGACATTCCTTAAATATTGTAATTAACCATGAAACATGTCATTTGCAGTAACATGGCTCAAATAATCAATGGTAAGCAGATGGCCAACGATATACACGATGATCTGCGCAAGGAGGTGCAACAATTTGTCGACGACGGCAATCGTCCGCCCCACTTGACGGCGATCATTGTGGGCGAGGATCCGGCCAGCGAGAAATACGTCAAGAACAAAGTGATTGCTTGCAAGGATGTGGGCCTGAGTAGCGAGACAATAGTGTTGCCAGCAAGCACCACACAGGAGGAGCTGCTGCAGCTGATCGAGGAGAAGAACAACGATGCAAATGTGAACGGTGTTCTGGTGCAGCTGCCGGTGCCGCAACACATCGATGAGCGCACCATCTGCAATGCTATCTGTGTTGATAAGGATGTCGATGGCTTCAATGAGCTTAACATTGGCCGTCTGGCCCTCGACATGAAGGGCATTGTGCCGGCGACCCCTCTGGGCATCAAAACAATGCTGGAGCGCAGCAATATACCCACTTTTGGACGCAATGCTGTCGTCGTCGGTCGCTCCAAGAATGTCAGTCTGCCGCTTGCCATTCTGTTGGGCTCGGATGGTAGGAATGCGACCAAAGCGCTGGACGCCACCGTCACCATCTGTCATCGCTTTACTCCGCCCAAGGAGCTGGCCAAATATTGCCGCCTGGCCGACATAATAGTTGTTGCCGTCGGCAAGCCGGGTCTAATTACCAAGGATATGGTCAAGCCCGGCGCCTGTGTCATTGATGTGGGCATCACCAAAGTCACGGATGAGGCAGGCCAAGTCAAGCTGGTCGGTGACGTTGATTTTGATGGTGAGTGGAAGATGAAGATGAATTTAAATTAATTATGAATTTAATTGTATTTTCTGCTTATTTTGTTTTGCAGAAGTCCGACAGGTTGCTGGACACATTACGCCAGTGCCCGGTGGCGTTGGTCCCATGACCGTTGCCATGCTGCTGCACAACACCATTCAAGCCGCCAAGTTGCAAGCAGCCGCCGCCTCCAAGCGCAATCATTAAATCGACGACATCCCGAATTTATACCGAACTTTATATCTGCTCCCTGGGCTGTCTGGGCTATAGTATTTTGTTATTTAAAACAACTAATAATTAGTAACAATAGTGTAAGCAGTGTGCCACTAACATAACGACGAGATATACATATATATTTTAATAACAATCAAATAGACTACATTCACATGTGATCAAAACAAAATGCCAACAATCTTTTATTTGGTTTGGCCATTGCTATCAAGGAGCTAACCAGAGTTGCCAGCATATCCAAAAATGTACAAGTGATCAATAAAGTAAAATAACAAATTCCCACTGTAATTTTTATTTAACTTTGGTATTATTGTCGATTACCTGTTGCTAGGTTTGGCCACTGAATTAAAATAGACCAAGATTATAAAAATAAAAATATTTTATCGTTTGTGTACCATTTACTTTAAGGGTTAAATTGTACAGAACTGCATACTCACGCAACACCGGCTGGCTACGATACTTTGAAAGTGTAATAAGTTGGCAACTCTGTTAGTCGGTCGTTATGGTTATTTCATACAAATCAGATTTAGTGCTCAAAATAAATATAATATTATTTGTGCTCGCAGTAACAACAACCCAAATTACGGCAAACAAATCGCCTACATTCAACATGACAGTCTTATATTCGTGCGGCTTTGAGGTCTTTGGACGAGTGCAAGGTAAATTTCACCGATCGCAAGTCACACCTGCAAAGCCTTTCTAATTTGTTACGAATTTTTATTTCTATTTGTTTCTTGTATTCAGGTGTTTTCTTCCGCAAGGTAAGCTGTAGTTTTAGATTATTATTCAATACGGGAGCCAATAGATTCTGCAACGGTCTTCATTTTGGTATATTGTAGTGCACAGAGAAGCAAGCCAAACAACTGGGAGTGCGTGGCTGGTGCATGAATACCAAAGATGACACCGTAAAGGGTATATTGGAGTCACCGCTAGCACCACTTAACGAAATGTAATGAACTCCATTAATATTATTCAAAAGTTGTGTACAAAAAACCCGACTGCTTGCAGGAAAAATTGGTTGCAGAACAAAGGTAGTCCGTCCTCAAGAATTGATAAGGCTGTATTTACGGAAACCAAGGAGATTAGCAGCTACAGCTACAATGAATTCTCAATCAGACGTTGACGCCGTCTAACACCCAAATACATATAATACGGAACTAGCTTCTTGTGATCCCTAATGCCATATCATTATGTTTGTTTTGCTATTTATTTTATTTATAATAGAGTAGCTTACATAAAATTTAATTTATTATCCGGAAATCGGGCTTGCATCAGTTGTAGGTTTCGCTCGGCTGTCTATGAAGATGTTTCTGCACTAGCTATCTGAAATTATATATAGAAATGAGAAGACAAATCAATTGCAAAATTAGCATTAAAATATTATTTTTCGCAACAATTCATTTAAAAATACATATATTGCATATAAATTATTCCTGCAAAAACAATAACAAATATAATGCTATTTGAATCGCAGAGATGCATTTTTTGTAGTAACTTGTATTCACGTTTGGGTGTTGCCATTTGCGACCGAGTAACGATTTAAAGTAACCATTTAGAACGACATCTCACTTACACGCATTGCAACACTGATGCGGAATTGCCCTAGTAGAGGCATGGGTGCGAGCAAGACAACCGTATAATCAGCATGCGTACTTTGGTCTGGCAGCACAGAAACGAGTACAGCTCCGAATACACGTCGTTTTGCCAAAAGCGTAGCAGACAGCAAACGAAAAAATATTTAAATGAAAAAATTTCTTGGACCAAGAACGAGAAATTTAACAAGCGCGTGCCACACCGATGTACAAAAAACGACAGATTTAATAATTGCCAGGGTTGTGCAAGCGTCTGAAATTGTGTGTATAAAATAGTTATAGATTTTAAGCAATTACAAATTCTTGCGTGCTTCTTGCTTCTGTATGCCTTGTGTATGTGTGCAGTTCACAGTTTGGTTACTTTCGCGCTGAAAACGTTTTCTACTACTTTTTCGCTAAAGCGGAAAAAACACATACACATGCATGTGTTCCTCTACGCAGTGTTTTGTGATAAAAGCGAAATTGTTTAATATATTTTGTAATTTTGAGGCGTTTTATTATGTACCCATGACTGCGGTGTGAGCTGAAAAATAATTATATTTTTGTGTAAATAACTGAAAATAGTGCTAGACGATATGTATATATATATATGAACGTGTGTATGCATATACATAACACACATCTATACCATCAGTAGCCTCATGGATGGGTCTGTACCCATATGTAAGAGTGTTATGTGTCTCTCTCTCTCTGTGTTGTGCATATGTGTGTGTGTGTGTTTTATTTGTTTGTGTGCTGTGTGCTGTATTGTGAAGGCGCGAGGTACTTAATTGCCAACGATGAAAAATTCAATAAACGAAATTACATAAAAAAAAAATAACACGGAAAACAAGCGACTACCACGCACTGCAATATGACACATCATTGCAATCCGTACGTCATAATGCAGTTATGATGAACACCAACGTGTAATTAAATAATTTGAAATTTCGAGCGCGCTGTCAGACATTTCGTCAGTACTTTTTCATTTGCATTTGTTAAGCTGACTGCCAGAAGCAGCAGCCGTATTCTATAAAACTCTTTTTTTATTGCGCATCATTGTGAATGAGCGATAGCAATAGCACGCGCTCTTTCGCTCTATTTCTCTGCTCTGCACTCACATGCGGCACGCATAGGCGCTCGCGTGTCTCTGCGTTTATGTTGTGTGTGCGTCACACATACGTGCAAGAGGCGCCGGAAAAGATTTCCTATAGGTTACAATTTAGAAGTATGAAGAAGAGTAGCAAGAAGAAGAGGCAAACCAAAATAACAGCAGAGATTTTATGTTCTTCTCTTTGTTAGCGTTTTTCGTTTGTATAGTGATTATTATCGATACGCCTCGCAATAAAATTGCATGCAAATTTAGATACAGCATTTTGTTTAGAGTTAAAATAAACGACCTTATAAGATAAGCGGCCTAATTTAGCTATTGTTAACTGTAATTATTACCCACCTCTCCAAAATATTAATTCTCCTCAGTAGGCCAAACAAAACATATTCAACTTTATGTGTGTGTGTGTGTGTGAGTTTGTGTGACTGTTTTTTGTATATCTGTGCTATAACAAAGTGCGTTTCAGTTAGGTGTCAGTTCTCAATTAAAATTACCAAATTGACAAAATTGACTTCAAAAAATTGACTTTACATCTCTTTTTGAAGCGATCACCCAAGAGAGCCAAGCCGGAAACATTGGAAACTGGATACGGAACAACCGAGTTTTACAGTGACCAAAGTGCTACGTAGCCCGGAGCCTGTAATGCAGCTGGTCTCGTCGCAGTAGAGCCTTATAAGCATGGCACCAGCGCTGACAGCGGAGCTACTCAATCCCAAGGAGAAGCTAACGAGCACCGCTTCGCCGGCCGCAGGGACGCCACAATCTGTACGTAAACTGGACGAGCCCATCAGCGTCGACGGCGGAAGCGCAATAGCAGCAACAACAAAAACAACAAGTCGTGTGACGCGCTCCAAGGAGGCGGCAAAGCGTACGAGTTCGCCAAGTGTACAGCCGGTCAAAAATAATAATAACAACAACAAGCGCAAATCAACAAACAACAATAATAATAACCACAGCAGCAGCAGCCTCAGCATCAGCAGTGAACTCAAAACAGCTGAGGTTCAAATGGGCCTCAGCACAGCAGCAACCGCAGCAGCAGCAGCAACAGCATCTGCAGCAGCAGCGACAGCAACATCAGCTGCAGTCACATCCAGTAGCGGCAGCGACGCAGCAGCGCCAGCAGCCGTCGTCGCCAGTGAAGAGCACAACAACAACTGCAACAAGGAGAATTCAACGGCCGAGCTGCTGGCGCATTTAAGTGACTTTGGTGAGGCAATCACTGCTGAGATTTGCCTGCGTAAAACACTGCCCGAGGTGAGCCTCAGCAAGGAGCAGCCCCCGGGAGAAGAAGTAGCAACAGCAGCCGCCGATACACCAACTTCAGCTAGCGAACATCAACAAACACTGCAGCAGCTATTATTGCCCGTTGTGAAAGTGCCCATGTCAGAAGCTAAAGCTGAAGCCGCAGCCGTGTCCCAGTCCGAAGCAGCAGCGGAAGCAGCAGCAACCACAACAGCAGCAGAAACATTAACAACAATAACTCCACATCCAGTGACAGAGTCAGAGTCTCTTCAACAATTTGTGGGACAGGCGGAGGAGGCACTTCCACACATCCTGAGCAGTGCGGCGCTGGCAGCTCAAATCACAGCTGAAATTACAGATAACATCGAAGGTAAGCAGCTCTCTCAACTTTTACAATTCACGCACCAAAGACAATTTCCTGAAAATAAGCTTTGTTTTCTGTTTTTCGGTTTTGTTTTTGACGTGTTCGATAAATAAAGTTTTTATTTTATTTTTAGTTTAATTTTGTAACAACTGAATTATATAGTTGAGTTCGAATGGAATTTAGTAGTATATAATATTCATATGACATCTGTTTTTGATTTGCTTAAATATAATATTAGTGGGAATTGGTCTGACAAAGAAATGATGGACACAATTTATTTATTTTTCATCTACGTACATAATTTTTAATAATAATATATGATTTCTTTTATATACATATTTCAAATTAGATCTGCACATTGTGTTTTCTTTCTGGTTTTTTTTTTTAATTCTATTCTATGTAGTTGTTTGTATTAAATTTTACCTGATATTTTGCCCTGTTCGATAATATAAATCAGTTCCAGATTTTCTGTCTTGTTTGATTTATTTTTTTATTCATGCCTTTATTCTGTTCTATATATTAATTACGTAATATATATATACAAACATTTGATATGTATTATTTACTGTTTGCTCTGACTTTTTGTCATTCTGGCAATAAATTTTGAATAATTTTATGTACTTAATTTTTCCAGTACTACATTTTGTGATTTTGAATCCTAGTTAATTTATTTGCTTATAATTTTATTTTGATTATTATTTTCATTTTTTATTTATTATTTTATATTATTTCTTCTAATTTGTATATTTTTGTTGATTGTTTTTTTGTTAGTATAAATTAAATAAATAAAGTAAGTTACAACCAAATAGTCAAATATAAAAGCAACGCCTCAATAGTACAAAATATGTTTATTAAAATTCAATTAGTTATCTCCAATTTTGAATATTAACACCAAATTAGTTTTTTTCATATTAGAACAATAAATTTTAATTTAAAGTGATTTTTTTTTCGTCAAATCCTTTTTAATATTTGTTTAGAGTGTACGTAAGATATATAAAAAAATAAATAAAATTAAAACAACACGTCATCATGTTAATTAACACCAAATTAGTTACCTTTATATTCAAAAAACAAATATTGATTTATAAATATATGATTTCATTTATAGAACGGCTAAGTCAGCTCGATGGCAGCCCCAACATTGTTGAAATAAGCGCGGCAACTATGGATGTTGGCAGCGTAACGCTGCCAACGACACCCACCAAGCAGCAGCAGCAGCAACAACAGCCGTTACTCAACTCACCACAGCATTCAACAGTTGGGCGTCAGGCGAGCGCTCTATTGACGCCACAGAGCACGAGTGGCTCGATAAATTTTATAAAGGATAGCGTTGCTAATGCCGTGCTGGAGGATCAGGATATTGAGGAAGTACTCAAAGCGCTTAAAACGTTTGACGGCAATCATGTGAATCCGGATACGATTGACTTTAATTTCTTCAATGATTTCGCCTACAACGAGGAGGATGCCGTCACAGGTGCAGCAGCCGGCTGCACAACAACATCAACAACAACAACAGGAGAAACAGCTGGGGCAGCAACAATTGCAACAGCAGCCGCTGCTCTTAATGTGGATGATTCAAAGGCCAGCTGCAGCGCCGGCAGCAACAGCATCAGCAAACCTACTCGTCCCTGGGGCGAGTGTCATGCGGAGCTGGTGTTGCAGCAGCAGGGACTGGTGCGCAAGCTGGACTTCATGATGCGACGCATGCGCAAAATGCAGGTACGCCATATGTGTCGCCATGCCAGCGACGAAGTGGCCGGCATACTCGAATGGTCGGCCCGCACCTCAAATAAGTCGGTGAACGTTGGTGCAACGGTAGTGCATAGTGGTGTTAGGCCGACGCAAGAGGGAGCCGCAGTGCTCTCAACTGTCACCGGCCGGCCGGAGAGCAGCTACTGGGAAGAGCAGACCAAGTCTCCACTGCCCGCTAGCCAAATGAGCAACGTGTTGCGTCATATTGAGTCGGCGGCGCGCAAACAACAAATCTGTCACACAATTGGCGGTGGCTCCGCCTCTCTGGCATCCTCTTCGTCGTGGTACAGCCAGGCCGCACAGCCGGGAAAGCGACCACACAAAACGATGACACAGCCAGTACTTGATACGAGTAGCACCAGCAGCACAGCTGTCGGAGCCGATGCCATGTCGTCGACGACAACGCCCCGTCCCGATGAAATTGTGCCCAATTTTGATAGCTACGTGACCAGCGAGTTGACGCATGTCTCGGGTTTGTTGCACACGGAAATGCGTGAGGTACAAAACGCCATCGACTCGGATGCCACAGAGTCGAGCTCTGGCGGCGAATCGGCCGATGAAATGGTCCACTACAACAATTCCCAACAGTTGTCAATGCCAATGTAAGTTGATTTACTCAACAATTAATTATCTGTTTTGTTAAAATTGTTAATGATATTTTGATAGATTTTAAATGTTAGTCAAAGCGGCGAAAAATTATTTGTAATGAAAGTAATGTTGACAATATCTGTTAAATATCATTTATACGCCTTAACTCAATAAGAGAATCACTTATTAATGATCCATATATATTATAGGATAATAATTATATGCGAAGCAATTTATAAGACTTGAATGCTTTAGCATTTTATATGGCTTAAGACCTAAAGCTTGCCATTTAATAACAGAAATAGCGAGCTATAAATAAGTAATTATAAATCATTCAATGATAAACTAAAGTTCAAAATTGATTGAGTTTTCCTACATTAATTTTAATTAAATTTTTTTTTTTTTTTAGAACGCGTCGAGCTGTTTGGCGCTACTCGCGAGATCGTGCCAATATAGCGCTGCGCTGGTCTTGGCTGTGCACCCAGATGAGTGATCTGGATATAAAGATCCGCCAGCACAACGATGTGTACAACGATCTGTGTCGCTCCGAGGGCAAAGTGCTGCTCGAAGCGACGCCGTCGCCAAAGAATGGCTACAAAGAACAACAGCAACATCAACTGCAGGCGCTGCCAATGGATGTGGATCAAGAATCAACTGCTGGTGATCATCTGTGCAGTCGAGCGCGTCCATTGATGTTGTCCGAGTTCCGTAAGCGCAAACTCTTCCAAACCACGAATATGCACACAATATCGAAGAAGGCAGCCAGGCCGAGTAACATCAAATGTGGCTGCCAATGGCCGCAGGTGCCGTGCACGCTCTGCACCGGCCGCCCAGATCCGACAACTCCGCGCGACTTGCCCGAAACGCTGATGCCCCAGATACGCGTTGCCCTGCTCGATCCGGGTTATCATTCCGTGCTCAGCTTCTCCAATGGTGAGTGTGGATTTGTTGTTTATCGCTTATCGATTGTTATGTTTAATTTCGTTTTGCAGATGTTTGCCAGTCTGTGCATTTGGAGGCGATCAGCCGTCAGCCGGATTGGCAGTATCGGGTGATGCGCAGTCAGACCAAGGCGATTGTAAGGAGCGTTGGGAAGGCGGAGCGCGAGGCGATCGCTTCGAGTGGCGGCGGCGCTGGCGGTCGTAAAAATGGCGGCGAGCCCGTCAAGCGTCGTCCCTATGTGCGACGCAAGGAGCGCAGTAATAATAACAAGAACAACAACAGAAGCCGGAGCAAAAACAAAGAATCAACAGCAACAACAACAATCTTACAAAACAATAACAACAACATTAACAATAATAATAACAACAACAACAACATCAACACCGACACGAGCAGCAGAGGTGGAGGAGGAGGCATCGTTGGACTGGTGGATAGCGGAAACGGTACTGGTACTGCTACTACTTCTACTTCTTCTACTACGCCTACTACAACGCCCCTCGGGGCCAACAGTAAATTATTGTAAACATGATAAATTCGATAATTGATTATTAACATAAAACAACAACAATTTGCATCTTCTTTTTTTTTCTTTTCTTTTTTCCTTTTTTTTACGAATTTCTTTTATGTTACAACGCACACAACAACAACAACAATAACAACGTCAACTACAACAATCTCCAACAACCACAAACCAACAACAACAAACGAAACGAACAACATATGTTTTATTTTTTGTTATTGTTTTTCTTCCAAACTCCTTATGTGCGTATGCCGCACACTCCTCTCTCTGTCTCTCTGTATATGTATGTATGTCTTAATTCCTGTGGAACCACAGCAGCAGCTCTTCAGTTGTCGGATTCAAGTCAGCAGCAACAGCTTAAAAGAACCTCTTCACTGATCTCCACCAATGGCACAAGCAGCAATAAAAAGCCACGCAAATCGAACACCTCAAACACACAACAAACACAAAGCATTAACAATA
Organism: Drosophila melanosoma; assembly: GCA_035042045.1. NCBI lineage: Eukaryota > Metazoa > Arthropoda > Insecta > Diptera > Drosophilidae > Drosophila > Drosophila melanosoma. Next base: position 310,223 of record JAWNLY010000086.1, on the reverse strand, counting down.
ACATCAACAATAACAACAACAACAACAATCACAAAAGAATCAACAACAACAGCAGTCCCAGCGGCAGCAACAGTCGAAAGGCCAGCGTTGGGGAAAACAATTGCTTAACCAGCGATTCACAATTGGAGCAGCTGCAACAAAACAGTCGACGTAGCTCCGCCGAAACGCAACGGTAAGTTGTGTCCAGTATTAAGCAGTGGTATCAGTGGAAGTTTTGCTGGTGTAATCACAAAACTATTTTATAATTTAAATATTAGGGTTTTTGTATAAATTGTAGCAACTTTATGTTGATATACTTCTATCTGACTTGATAAGCAGATTCGATGTACATATGAGCTACAGTTAAAATCTATATCCATCTATCTGGCTTGTAATAGATCAAATTTACATAAATTGATAAAAATACATTCTATATTTACACCTAAAAGTTAAACAAGAAATTCAGTAAAGAGGACATTATTTAATATATGTATATAAATGAATAGAGAGGAATTTAGTGACTTTCATACGAATATCTTAATACCTTTATACCAAGACAATGATTATTTACACTTGTACGTCCTAGGCTGGAATGGAATGGAATGGCTGGAATTTTTTTTTGCAATTCTAATTTACATATAACATTTTATGTAAAATTTATTTTTAACCCTTTTTGATTTTCTATGTCGTTAGATATTATACTTAATTAAATAAATCAATAATATATGTATTTATATCTAAACCTTCCACAGCACAAAAGATCGACGCAGTCGATCCAAATACGACATTGACAACATCGTGATACCCAAGAGCATGGCGTCTCAGAGCCGCATCGAGTTATTGCCCTATAAGGAGATACCAACACCAAAGTGAGTAAAATTGACTAATTGTCATCTATAAAATATATAGATAACAATCTTATTTTGCCCACACGTCAACAGGTGGCGCATTGTAGACAGTGATAATGAGAAGAACCTACAATCGGAGGAGAGTCCGTCAAAGAAGAGCACTACAAAGCTGAGCAATGGATGTGCGAAAGGGCAAGCTGAAACGTCTCCTCCTGCAACACAACCCCCCAAAAGAGTAAAAGAAAACCAGCAAACACCCGCAGAAATATTAACAACACCAGCAACTGCAACATCAGCAGCAACAACAGCAGCAACAACAGCAGCAGCAACAACATCAGCAGCAACAACATCAGCAGCTACATCCGCAGCAGCAGCAACATCAGCAGCTACATCCGCAGCAGCAGCAGCAAAAGCAGCAGCAACAACAGCAGCAACATCAGCGGCAGCAACAACAGCAGCACCATCAGCAGCAGCAACAACAGCAGCAACATCAGCAGCAGCAACAACATTATCAACATCTGCAGTACCAACAACAACACAAAAGGCTGCTAGGCCAAACAACAACACAGAAACGGATGCTTCGACTAGCAATGGCATTAAGAAGTCAAACAAGCAGAATAAACAGAAACAAAAGCAGCAGCTGAAGGGTCTGCCAGAGATTGTCAAGCAACCTGAAAAAGCAGAGCAGCCGCTCAGCAATGGGCTCAATGGAAAGCCCGATAAGAAGGAGCAACTGCAGCAGCAGCCGGCAAAGACAGCATTAACTGCTTCAGTTAATGGCAAAATCAAAAAGCACAAAATTAAAAAGAACCCTGTGAATAATGTAAATGTAATTCAGGCAAATGTTGCAAGAACTGCAACTGCGCCAACTCCTGCTCCTGCTCTTGTCCCTGTCCGTGTCCCAACTGCAAGTGCAGCTACAGCTTTAGCTAGGATTGTTGCAGCCGCTGCTCCTGCCAAAAAAAAAGTTGCAGCTGAAATTCTGGAGCCGCCCAGCAAACGGCCCAAATTGCAGCTGGTCGCAACAAAAAGCGTCTCGGCGGATGAGGATGAGCTGGTGGAGGACATCACAGATGAGGCGTACATAACGCGACATCAGCGTGCGAGGCTCGAGGAGCAGCGTCGCTTCGAGACAATGCTAAAGTTTCCGAACAGCAAACGCGCGCGTTCCAATCGACGTGTCGATAGCCGGGCCGAATCGAGTGGCGCCAACACACCGGATCCTGCCTCGCCTGCGGCTGCAACTCCACATTTAGCTGGACCGCTCCCCGCTGACAACGAGAGCATTCCCTCACCGCTGGCGCAAACCCTGCTGCAACATCCACTCGACACAATTGCGGCGGATAGCGTGCCAACGGCAATTGCGGCATCAAAACGCCAGGAGCGCCGGCGCACGACATCCAGCAAGCAAAAGGATTTCGATCGCCGCAGCGCCACGCAAGATGTCAGAGATGTGAGTCAATTCAATATTTCCTTGAATTTATTTATTAGTAATTAAAAGGTTCAAGCGGAAAGCTCTGTCTTTAATTTTTAATTGAAATTATCCATTGTGATTCATTAGTAATCGTAATTCATTTCGATAAGTCCACTTCTTATTTAATCTCAAACTAAGTATTTTGATATGTTAATTGATAAATAGATTTTAAAATTCGAGCGTATATGTTACTTAATATATAATATTTGATTTTAAGGGGGAACCAGTAGTCAAATCTGATAAAAACAACAAAACTCGCCTCTCTTAGGCACAACGAAGAAAACATCATCTGACCAAACTAGGTATTTATAGTAGCGAACCATGCCGGTTTTTATGAAAATAAAGACGAATTATCAATGCACATCCTTGAAAATGATGCAGTATCCTAGGAATACATGTTATGATATACAACACTTTATAAATGTCCATTAAAAAGAGTGGTTTCAGAAACTAAACAAAATTTCTCTTCATTTTCAGCTTCACCTTCCTCTGGGGCCGCCACCGTTTGAACCACTTCACTTTCCGCTCGCCGAAGAGGTCAACGAGCGATTGCAGGCCCAGATGAATGCCCTAACCCAGGCAACAGCAACTGTAACAGTGGCAGTCAAACGCAGCAAGAGCAAATCCGTCTCCTCCAATGGCGGCGATTGCCACTTAAACCATGCCAGCAGTCGACGCAGCAGCAAAGCAAACATCAGCAAATTGGCCCAAACGGGAAAGCAATTGAATGGATGCAAAAAGCCACAACAGGCAGCAGTGCCACATATCAATGGCGATGACGACGCTGTTGGCTATGACGTTGGCATTGACTATGAGCCAGAGGATGAGGAGGAGGTGGAAATGCTGCTAGAGGAGGATGATGATCATCATCATCATCTGGCGCCGCCCGAGGATGATAACCAGCCAGCCACCAAGGCCGTTGAGACGAGTGTGTACAATGCCAGCATCGATGCTTATATCGGCCAGGCAGGTTGGTTCGACGAGGAGGAACTGGCGGATGATCCGTTCATGGACGATGATCCCAATGATCCCGAATGGAAGCGCAGCAATGGTGTGCGCATTCGCAAGCGAATGTAAAGCAGAAGCGACTAGCGCGTAGCGAGCAGCGACTAGCGAGTGTCAAGCAGCGGTTAGCGAGTATCAAATAGTGAGGAAGTAACCAGCAATGGGCATCGACTAATGAGTAACTAGCAGCGAGTAGCAACGAGTAATTAGCAGCGAGTAACAAGCAGAGAGCAACGAGTGCTGTAAGCCAAACTAATCCAAAGCTATCAACACCACGTGAATTTCATTTTTTATATATAATTCGTCAGATTTTAAAAAGCAATCGCTTCAAAGACACCCACATAATATTTTAGCTTGTTTTTATTGACTTTGTTGTTGTTTTTTTTTTTTTTTAATTTTTCTTTGTTTTTTTGATAAAGCGCAACAAGTTCCCACATTCACAAAAAAATTTAAAAAAAAAATAAAACAGAAAAAAATAAAATAAAAACTCGTAAACTTAACTTAAATAGCATTGCTGGTTATTTCTAATCCATTTTTTAGTTATTTAGTTTTAAAAAAAAAACACTCTTGAAATAATGTAAATATAAAAAAAAACTAAAGGAATAAACGACCTAAGCGTTAAGAAATAATAGATCATATATATGTATATGGAACTAACGGATAAAGTTTATGATAATAATATTAATACTAAATTAGTGTAACACACACACACACACACACAAAGAAACACACACGTTCGCTTAACGTAAATGTTTGGGCAAAACTGAGAAAAAAACTCACTTTGGGCTTCAAGTCGAAAGTGTATATATATATATATATATAATTATGTAGTAGATTATATAAATGGGAAAACAAAAAAACGAAAACGTTAATGTTGATTTCAAAATGTATTTGCGCACCCCAAAAACAACAACAACAACAACAAATAATAACCACAAAACAAAAAACTGTACATTAAAAGTTTTAAAAGTTATTGCGCCTGTTTGCCCCACTTTTCCAACAATTAATGAAGATCGCCCTTAAGCCCATACCGGGTGATCTTATTCAATTAGTATCCAAAAACAAAGAGAAAAAATTTAATACATACATATATATAAATATATATGAAAATGCGCCACGTCAAATAAATTCATGTATTTAGTTTAGGCGCTTTAATGTCTTAATCTACTTTTAAGCACAAGCAAAAATACAAATTTAAATGTAAAGCTTAATCTTAACTGTGCAAACTCAGAAACACACACACACATACATATACAAACACATGCAGACATGCGATATTTTACGAAATGTTTACACATTTTTTATTTTATTTTTTCATTTTATTTTAATCTATGATGTTCTAAATGGCTTTTGTGTGTTTAATCTCTCACAAACCGTATGTACAAGCCGTTAGTTTTTTGAAAAAGTAAAATGTGTATATTCAAAATAACTATCTAAGCAGAAAACACAAAACTCTATATTCGTAATTAAAAAATCCATAAATCACTACAGTCTGTTTAATTTGCAACACATGTTGCAAGTGGGTGAACCAAATTTATATTTTTTTTCCAAGTTGCGTCCAACATTTGCTTCAGTTTAAGTTGAGACATCGGAGTGGCAATATCAAGATGCTGGTAAAAATGGCTGATCTGCCAATGAAAAGCACCAGTTTCTCCCGTTCGCTCTTTCTTTCTCTCTCTCTTTCTCTCATTAATAGCTTTCCATGAGTTTTGTGCTTGCATTGAGCGTCACACTTTATAGTGATGCGCAGACGTATACAGGAGCAGAAGAGTCGAAGAGCTTAATGTCCACATGGCAGCAACAGAAACTGACACTGATCAGCCGGGCACAGGATGAGGAGAAGCGCAAGCTTTTAAGCATTGAAAATAAGCTCAATCAAGTGCTCAGCAAGCTCATCTCACTCACACATACACAGCAGGCGCCTTTCGCTGGAAGGCATGCCATGGCGCTGTGTACTGCCAGCTGGAATACGGCCATGGAACGATTTGAGCGCAACAGTAACAATATGCTGAGTAGAATGCGACAGACTGTTAAGAAATGGCAAAATGACGAGCACAATAACAGACTGGAAGAGGTGCATGCAATGCTTGCGATGCTCATAAATAGCAAAAGCACTCAGCGCAACGAAGGACCTAACAAATTGGAGCTAACCAATGATAATTTAGCGAATAACTTGTCGAAAGCATTGGAAATTGGTGAGTAGTTGGGGAATAAATACTATTCGAAATATACACTCACCTGGCATTTGAGTGTTGTTTGGTTTAAGCTGCGTTTTTTAAGCCAGCTTTAGCGGACTGCTCCGAGCTGGATGAGAAACAGCGCGTGGATGGTGTCTACAAGCTGCTGGAACCCGAATGGAATGAAGCGCATCGTGACTTCCACGAGCGTAGCTGTGCTTTTGCCACCACTGGCCCCGCCTGGACGATAATACAGCGTCGCAGCTTTGTTGGCAATTTCCAGCTGGACAACTTTAATCGCAGCTGGAACGAATATCGCACGGGCTTTGGCGATTTTGCCAAAGACTTTTGGTTTGGCAACGAATTCATTCATCGCATTGTGGATCGCGATGATTACGTTCTACGCATCGAGCTGCAGGATAAAAATGGCACGCAAATGTGGTCCGAATATGGACTTTTTCGCTTGGATACCGAAAGTTACAATTATCAGTTGGTGATTGGCCAACTCAATGGAAATAGCAGCATGGACGATGCGTTGATCAATCACAATCGCAAGGACTTCAGGGTCTACGACCGTAATGGGGATGATGAGTGCGATGGGGGCTGGTGGATAGATCGCTGCCAGGATGCCCAGTACAATTTAAATGGGCACAGCATCTTTTGGGGCAACAAAGACCACAACGAATATTCGGTGAAAGCATCACGTATGCTCATACGGCCGCGGCGCTCGAATCCATTCGATGGCGACGACATTTATGCAGAGGATTCGATTTATTAGATTTCGACTTAAAAATGTTTAATGTTACGAGAGTTTTAGTGTTCCAGCGACGGATTGGAAATACTGCTACAAATAAACGTTACCGCCGATATGCACTTTGCTGCTGAAGGCATCCACAGCAGCAGAGTATCGATACTTTCTTGTAGATTTACATAAACGGCCACACTGCACCTGCACATTTAATAGTTTTGACATTTATTATCGATGCCTAATGAAGTAAATAACTTAATTACGAATTCAAAATGAAATTAGTAATTGAATATATTAAACAATATAGCCATTTTTAACAACGACAAGTATTTCTGTTTAAGAAACTCTTCAAAATGTATAGTATTTACAGTTCTCAAAATTAATTTATTATTATTAGACTTATACTAATGAAAATAAGATTACGGTGACTTTCAGTATATCAGTTAATTTTATTTTTGTTTAAGTAAATAATATTTGCATATAATATTCTGTTATCTAGTAAAGTATTTTCGGTATTAGGTATTTATCACTTGCCGCCGACGGTCACACAGTCACTTGTTGCAGTACGGCCGAGTGTAGCGCGAATTGCAATCAGCAGTAAATTTGAAAGAAGCTGTCTATTCACAAAGAAAGCTTCAGCTGTAGAAAATTAATACAAAAAAAAGAAAAACTCTTGTGTACTAAACAAAAATGGCATACAGCAACAGTTAAAAACCAAAAGCAAAGTAAATGTGGCTCAAGCTGAATAAAAAATAACAACCCAACAAAAACAATAGCAAGGGAAAGAACAAGACGCTGCTGTGACGACGGCCACTCCTTTTGTGCCCGTTGTTGTCTCGATCTAGAAAAGTAATGTGTACGTGTGTGTAAGTGTTTTGTGAGTGTTGTTATTAAAAATAGAGAAAAAAGTTGTGATTACTGCATGAAATTAAAAAGAAGTAGAAAATTACTTGCATTACACGCTGGAAACAAAGAAATAGTATTGAAATTTGATAGTGGAAGCCTTAAAGCAAGTGTGTGAGAGATAGGGAAAGGAACGTGATAAAGATGAATTTTACTAAGTGGTGGAAGAAAAAGGATCAAATCTCCAAAATCAGTGAACCAACAGATTTCCGAACGCATTTCCATGTCTCCATCAACAAGAAGACGGGACATCTGGAAGGCCTGCCAACGCCATGGGTCCACCTGATGAACCAACAGATTACACGGGATGAGCAGGTCAATAATCCGGATGCAGCATATCATGCGGTCAAATATTATAATTACTCGATCAAGAAAAAGGAGCAGGAGGTGTTCAAGCCCTTCATCACCGAGGATGCCATACACGAGGAGTCCAAGGAGATCGACAATTATGTCAACTACAAGAAAAAACACAAATCGCAGGATGTGGACAAATCATCGGATGACGATGGCAGCGGCAGTTCAACGGCCACCGAGACGAGCAGCAGCAGCGGATGTGGCAGCTCAGCGGGGCACAGCAACAGCAGCAGCCTCAACGATAGTAGTCAACAGTCCATTATTTCTCCCAACGATGGTATCAAAGAGCTGGAATCAAATTTGGGGCGGGAGACACTGAAACCGGTTACGCCGGCGGGAGATGGTCTGGTGCCCCCACCTGTGCCGCCACCTCAATTGCCGCCGAAGCTATCGATCATTATGCCAAACAAATTCTCATGTGATCTCTCTCCGGACAAGACGATTAACAAAAACACACTCCTCATAAAGGCGGCGCCGAGTGCGGGTAGTACCTGTCACGAGGGCCACGATGCCGATGCGTCCGAGAAGACGATATTGCGTCGCTCCGAGGAGAAGCGTGCCATGAAAACCGATTTGGAAATCTACGAAGATTTGCGCGCCATTTGCAACCCAGACGATCCTCGAGAGCGTTATAAGACGACGCTGGAGGTGGGCAAGGGTGCATCGGGCATTGTTTTTATCGCCGGCGATAATCAATCCGAATCGCAGGTCGCTGTGAAAACCATCGAGATGAAGAATCAATCGTCCAAGAATCTCATACTCACCGAAATACGTGTGCTGAAGGATTTTAATCACAAGAATCTGGTGAATTTCCTCGACGCTTATCTGCTCGAACCGGAGGATCAGCTCTGGGTGATAATGGAGTATATGGATGGTGGTCCACTGACCGATGTCGTCACCGAGACCGTCATGGAGGAACGGCAAATAGCCTGCGTCTGCCGGGAGGTACTCTATGCGATTAGTTTCCTGCATTCCAAGGGAATCATTCATCGCGACATAAAGTCGGACAATGTGTTACTCGGCATGGATGGGTGTGTCAAAGTGACGGACTTTGGCTTCTGTGCTAACATCGAAGGCGATGAGAAGCGTCAGACAATGGTCGGCACACCGTATTGGATGGCGCCCGAAGTCGTCACCCGCAAGAAGTACGGCAAAAAGGTGGACATCTGGTCGATTGGCATCATGGTCATTGAAATGATCGACGGACAGCCGCCGTATCTCTATGAGACGCCACTGCGTGCCCTTTATCTGATCGCTGCGAATGGACGACCCGATATCAAGAGCTGGGACAAGTTGAGTCCCAGCCTACAGGATTTCCTTGACCGGTGTCTACAGGTTGAGGTCGATCGTCGGGCCACAGCCGATGAGCTGCTCAAGCATCCGTTCCTCGACGATTGCAGCGAGGTAAAGGCTCTGGTGCCTAACATCAAAGCTGCCAAGAAGGTCCTTCGGCGCAATGTATAGTTAATGTCCAATCAACATCATCATGAGACGGCCAAAGTTCTCTATGCGTGATGTGATGTGGGACGGATCTAGATACTTCCAATCCATCTTCCCATCTCCATCTCCTCTTCCAATAAATTACACAACTCCCCTTCGCCCCACCCACATTCTGTGTGTGTATATTGGATTGTATAAATTTGGAACTGGAACAAAATGCTGATTAGTTTTTCATTAGAGTGTACTCTGAACTACAACAACAACAATAGCAACAACAAACTAAACACCAATCGTAACAAATTTTCTAAATCTTCTGTATGTGTCTGGTATATGGTTATATATTGACCATCGCTGGCCGATAACTATTTGGTAAGTCTAAAATCAAATCACTAATTTTAGTTATCAGTTAGTTATATATGTTAATATTGTAAAATTCTGATATATTTAAATGTAAAATAGGCTAATATCTGTTGCATATATTGTGGAAAAACAAGAAAAAAACATAATTAAAAATAAACCAAAAATATATCATCCAAGGAATAATTAGTATTATAAAGCGAGAAAGTGGTAATTAACAGGTAGATCTATAGTTAAAATAATATTAATTTAGCTCAATAACTAGCGGAATCTAGTTCACCATTTTATAATTTAAATTCAAATATAAAAGGCCCATTAATTAAGGAATGAAGGCCAATGAAGAGTATGAAATTATTTTGCAAACATTCTAATCTGCACTAAAGAATCTGATCTTACAAAACACTTAAAATTTGCAATACAATTAAATTAGGCGACTGTTGTTGTTATCAAAACTGCTTAAGCAGAAAATAAATAGTCAAAGATTTGAATTTAGTTGCCGTCATCAAAACTAGTCATTGTCAACAGGTTTTTCTATCCAATATTTTAGATCTGTTAAAAAATACAAAAAAAAAGATTTGAAGTGAAGGGCAAGAAAGAGATATAGAAGGAAAAATTATTTACTTGCCCTAAGCAGTTGCAGCAGTCCTAATACCTGTGAAACAGGCAAAACTTGATTAATACATAATAGATCAATATATATATAAATATTAAGATATATATTTGTTCTGCATTCAAATACATATATGTTTTTGCATATTTGAACAAACATACTCAGTTTTATTGCAAGAGCTGCATTTGCATTTGAGTCATCATCCTTTTTTTAAATCTGACCACATAACAATGAGTCTTAAAAATTAATATGAAATTATAATTAGTAACCGATTAAATTTAAATGTAAAGCTTTATCTTAACACTGGAAACTCACAACCACTCACACACACACACACACACATCCATATACGAATTGTTTACATACTTTTTATTTTATTTTAATCTATGATGTTCTAAATGGCTTTTGTGTGTTTAATCTCTCACAAACTGTATGTACAAGCCGTTAGTTTTTTGAAAAAGTAAAATGTGTATATTCAAAATAACTATCTAAGCAGAAAACACAAAACTCTATATTCGTTATTAAAAAATCCATAAATCACTACAGTCTGTTTAATTTGCAACACATGTTGCAAGTGGGTGAGGTGAACAAAATTTATATTTTTTTTCCAAGTTGCGTCCAACATTTGCTTCAGTTTAAGTTGAGACATCGGAGTGGCAATATCAAGATGCTGGTAAAATGGCTGATCTGCCAATGAAAAGCACCAGTTTCTCCCGTTCGCTCTTTCTTTCTCTCTCTCTTTCTCTCATTAATAGCTTTCCATGAGTTTTGTGCTTGCATTGAGCGTCACACTTTATAGTGATGCGCAGACGTATACAGGAGCAGAAGAGTCGAAGAGCTTAATGTCCACATGGCAGCAACAGAAACTGACACTGATCAACCGGGCACAGGATGAGGAGAAGCGCAAGCTTTTAAGCATTGAAAATAAGCTCAATCAAGTGCTCAGCAAGCTCATCTCACTCACACATACACAGCAGGCGCCTTTCGCTGGAAGGCATGCCATGGCGCTGAGTACTGCCAGCTGGAATACGGCCATGGAACGATTTGAGCGCAACAGTAACAATATGTTGAGTAGAATGCGACAGACTGTTAAGAAATGGCAAAATGACGAACACAACAACAGACTGGAAGAGGTGCATGCAATGCTCATAAATAGTAGCAAAAGCACTCAGCGCAACGAAGGACCTAACAAATTGGAGCTAACCAATGATAACTTAGCGAATAAATTGTCGAAAGCATTGGAAATTGGTGAGTAGTTGGGGAATAAATACTATTCGAAATATACACTCACCTGGCATTTGAGTGTTGTTTGGTTTAAGCTGCGTTTTTTAAGCCAGCTTTAGCGGACTGCTCCGAGCTGGATGAGAAACAGCGCGTGGATGGTGTCTACAAGCTGCTGGAACCCGAATGGAATGAAGCGCATCGTGACTTCCACGAGCGTAGCTGTGCTTTTGCCACCACTGGCCCCGCCTGGACGATAATACAGTGTCGCAGCTTTGTTGGCAATTTCCAGCTGGACAACTTTAATCGCAGCTGGAACGAATATCGCACGGGCTTTGGCGATTTTGCCAAAGACTTTTGGTTTGGCAACGAATTCATTCATCGCATTGTGGATCGCGATGATTACGTTCTACGCATCGAGCTGCAGGATAAAAATGGCACGCAAATGTGGTCCGAATATGGACTTTTTCGCTTGGATACCGAAAGTTATAATTATCAGTTGGTGATTGGCCAACTCAATGGAAATAGCAGCATGGACGATGCGTTGATCAATCACAATCGCAAGGACTTCAGGGTCTACGACCGTAATGGGGATGATGAGTGCGATGGGGGCTGGTGGATAGATCGCTGCCAGGATGCCCAGTACAATTTAAATGGGCACAGCATCTTTTGGGGCAACAAAGACCACAACGAATATTCGGTGAAAGCATCACGTATGCTCATACGGCCGCGGCGCTCGAATCCATTCGATGGCGACGACATTTATGCAGACATTTATTAGATTTCAACTTAAAAATGTTAAATGTAACGAGATAAGTTTTAGTGTTCCAGCGACGGATTGGCAATACTGCTACAAATAAACGTTACCGCCGATATGCACTTTGCTGCTGAACGGATGCACAGCAGCAGAGTATCGATACTTTCTTGTAGATTTACATAAACGGCCACACTGCACCTGCACATTTAATAGTTTTGTCATTTATTATCGATTATAAATTGTAATTAGTAATTGAATATATTAAGCAATATAGCCATTTTTAACGACAAGTATTTCTGTTAAAGAAACTCTTTAAAATGTATAGTATTTACAGTTCTTAAAATTAATTTATTATTATTAGACATATACTAATGAAAATAAGATTAGGGTGACTTTTAGCATATCAGTTAATTTTATTTTTGTTAAAGTAAATAATATTCGCATTTAATATTCTGTTGTCTAGGAAAGTATTTTCGGTATTAGGTATTTATCTCTTGCCGTCGACGGTCACACTGTCACTTGTTCATGTGCGTGCGAGTGCAATAGCAGTACGGCCGAGTGCAGCGCGAATTGAAGTAAGCAGGAAAATTTAAAGAAGCTGGCAATTCACAAAGCAAGCTTTTGCTGCAGAAAATTAATAAAAAAAAAAGAAAGAAAAACTCTTGAGTACTAAACAAAAATGGCACACAGCAACGGTTAAGAACCAAAAGCAAATGCGGCTAAAGCTGAATAAAAAATAACAACCCAACAACAACAAAAACAATAGCAAGGGAAAGAACAAGACGCTGATGTGACGACGGCCACTCCTTTTGTGCCCGTTGTTGTCTCGTTTCAGAAAAGTAATGTGTACGTGTGTGTGTGTAAGTGTTTCGTACCAGAGTGTTTCGTGTGTGTTGTAATTGAAAAGAGAGAAAAAATTTGTGATTACTGCATGAAATTAAAAAGTAGTAGAAAATTACTTGCATTAATTAAGCAAGTGAGCGAAACAGTGTGCAATAAAAAGTGAAAATTCTAAAACGGCAAAGCGGATTTCTTTTGCTAGCTGCGACGTTGTCTGCAAAAGCTCGAGCAAACTTAACTAAAGCGATAAGCGAGCGTACATTAAGGCATAGACACACACACGCATATATAGACATACACACATATATATATACAAATGTGCATACGTGCGTGGTGTGTTTTTATGAATCACGGCTGGCCCTGTGAGTGAGTTTGCTATCGACTCCGAGTGTGATTGGGAGTGCGAGTGAGAGGTGAATCGTTACCTACGTCAACAACAAAACAATAAAAAAAAAGAATAAGTAGAAGAGCCGCGCTTGAATAGAAATTCCCGTTGTTTAGCGCAACAAATTGCATTTCAGGAAATTTCCACGCTGGAAACAAAGAAATAGTATTAAAAATTGAGAGTGGAAACCATACAGCGAGTGTGTGAGAAAGAGAGAAAAAGTAACGTGACAAAGATGAGTTTTACTAAGTGGTGGAAGAAGAAGGATCAAATCTCCGAGATCAGTAGACCAACAAATTTCCAAAGGCATTTCCATGTCTCACACAACCAGAAGACGGGAGATCTGGAAGGTCTGCCAACGCCATGGGTCCGCCTGATGAACACACAGATTACACGGGATGAGCAGGACAATAATCCGGATGCAGCATATCATGCAGTCAAATATTATAATTACTCGATCAAGAAGAAGGAGCAGGAGGTGTTCAAGCCCTTCATCACCGAGGATGCCATACACGAGGAGTCCAAGGAGATCGACAATTATGTCAACTACAAGAAAAAACACAAATCGCAGGATGTGGACAAATCATCGGATGACGATGGCAGCGGCAGTTCAACGGCCACCGAGACGAGCAGCAGCAGTGGATGTGGCAGCTCAGCGGGGCACAGCAACAGCAGCAGCCTCAACGATAGTAGTCAACAGTCCGTTATTGCTCTCAACGATGTTATCAAAGAGCTGGAATCCAATTTGGGGCGGGAGACACTGAAACCGGTTCCGCCGGCGGGAGATGGTCTGGTGCCCCCACCTGTGCCGCCCAAGAAATCGCCACATCAATTGCCGCCGAAGCCACAGATCAAGCCAAAGCCATCGATCATTATGCCAAACAAATTCTCACGTGATTTCTCTCCGGACAATGATAGTCACAAGACGATTAACACAAACACAATCATCATTAAGGCGGCGCCGAGTGCGGGTAGTCCCAGTCACGAGGGCCACGATGCCGATGCGCCCGAGGAGGCGATATTGCGTCGCTCCAAGGAGAAGCGTGCCCAGAAAACCGATATAGAAATCTACGAAGAGTTGCGCGCCATTTGCAACCCAGACGATCCTCGAGAGCGTTATAAGACGACGCTGGAGGTGGGCAAGGGTGCATCGGGCATTGTTTTTATCGCCGGCGATAATCAATCCGAATCGCAGGTCGCTGTGAAAACCATCGAGATGAAGAATCAATCGTCCAAGGATCTCATACTCACCGAAATACGTGTGCTCAAGGATTTCAATCACAAGAATCTGGTGAATTTCCTCGACGCCTATCTGCTCGAACCGGAGGATCAGCTCTGGGTGATAATGGAGTATATGGACGGTGGTCCACTGACCGATGTCGTCACCGAGACCGTCATGAAGGAACGGCAAATAGCCTGCGTCTGCCGGGAGGTACTCTATGCGATTAGTTTCCTGCATTCCAAGGGAATCATTCATCGCGACATAAAGTCGGACAATGTGCTACTCGGCATGGATGGGTGTGTCAAAGTGACGGACTTTGGCTTCTGTGCTAACATCGAAGGCGATGAGAAGCGTCAGACAATGGTCGGCACACCGTATTGGATGGCGCCCGAAGTCGTCACCCGCAAGAAGTACGGCAAAAAGGTGGACATCTGGTCGATTGGCATCATGGCCATTGAAATGATCGACGGACAGCCGCCGTATCTCTATGAGACCCCACTGCGTGCCCTTTATCTGATCGCTGCGAATGGACGACCCGATATCAAGAGCTGGGACAAGTTGAGTCCCAGCCTACAGGATTTCCTTGACCGGTGTCTACAGGTTGAGGTCGATCGTCGGGCCACAGCCGATGAGCTGCTCAAGCATCCGTTCCTCGACGATTGCAGCGAGGTAAAGGCTCTGGTGCCTAACATCAAAGCTGCTAAGAAGGTCCTTCGGCGCAATGTATAGTTAATGTCCCATCAACATCATCATCACCGGACGGCCAAAGTTCTCTATGCGTGATGTGATGTGGGACGGATCTAGATACTTCCAATCCATCTTCCCATCTCCATCTCCTCTTCCAATAAATTACACAACTCCCCTTCGCCCCACCCACATTCTGTGTGTGTATATTGGATTGTATAAATTTGGAACTGGAACAAAATGCTGATTAGTTTTTCATTAGAGTGTACTCTGAACTACAACAACAACAATAGCAACAACAAACTAAACATCAATCGTAACAAATTTTGTAAATCTTCTGTCTGTCTCTGGTATATGGTTTTATATAGCCCATCTCTGGCCGATAACATTGTTAATTGGTAAGTCTCAAATCAAATCAATAATTTTAGTTATCATTCTTATGATAAATACTGTAAAATTGTGATATATTTAAATGTAAAATAGGTTAATATTTGTTGCATAGATTGTGGAAAAACAGGGGAAAAAAATATAATTAAAAAAACCAAAAATATATATTATGAAATTCTTTTGCAAAGATTCTAATCTGCACTGAAGAATCTGATAATGGGAATACCCAAACACAAAATTCGAATTCATGAATTGCACAACGCCCAATAAACCAAAAACTTGAAATTCTTTTTTGACTGTGCATTTAATAATTTCTATATGTCTAATGTATATTGAATTAGAAATAAACTAAACCAAAATCTTAGTTAAACATATTAGTGTAAAAGAGGAGGCAGAAATAAAACATTACAAAACGCTTAAAATTAGGCGACTGTTGTTGTTATCAAAACTGCTTAAGCAGAAAATAAATAGTCGAATATTTGAATTTAGTTGCCGTCATCAAAACTAGTCATCGTCAACTGGTTTTTCCATCCAATCTTTTAGATCTGTTAAAAAAAAAAAATTTGAAGTGAAGGGCAAGAAAGAGAGATAGAAGGAAAAATGAATGACTTGCCCTAAGCAGTTGCAGCAGTCCTAATACCTGTAAAACAACAAAACTTGATCAAGGTCGTCTTTAATGTATATATTTGTTGTGCATTCAAATACACATATGTTTTTGCATATTTGAACAAACATACCCAGTTTTATTGCAAGAGCTGCATTTGCATTTGAATCATCATCCTTTTTTTTAAATCAATTAGGCTTAAATACTATGAAATTATAATTAATACCCGATCACATGTATCTCGCATTTGAAAAGAGCATTAATACTTCGAGTTGAAGCTAGCTTTTATGCGCGTTGCTGAAAACGCAAGATCTATTGAAAAGTAACACATAAACACTGGCACTCGCACAAATGCAAATTCAAATGTGTAGCAACAACGACAATGACAATTACGTATGATGAGGCAGAAGCTAACCAACGCCATTAAATACGCTCGTTCGCATTTCCTGTTGGACAGCAAAGAAAAGACTTTGAAACAACGCTTTGTCTGCTAAAAAAAAAAATAAAATAAAAAACTCAAACATAATAATAAAGAAAAAAAAATGGAAAAATAAACTTCAATTCACACACTGCGCATAAGCACAGACAGCAACACCTACACAAATACTCCGTTGTTTTTTTTTTCTTTCTTATCACGCAGCTCAAAAAGTAAACGCGCACTTTACAATACACACTCACATACACACATCTATCAGCTATCATAAAAACCCTGCCGTTTTTATCAAATTCCTAGAACTTTATTGTGGCATTTTTAAATTGAGACCGATAAGCGCAAAAAAAATCTTGCTGCTGAGATCTTTGGCTGGCCCAAAAGCGTACACATTTATACACAGTGTCAGTGTTGCAGTGCAGCTGATAATTCTTGTTGTCTCGACAATTGTCTTTCTTTCTTCTTTCCGTTTGTCTGCATTTTTTCTTCACTCACCGCCATCCACTTATTGAATTTAATTGCTTGTGCAGAGGCTTCGATCGGAGGACGTACAAACGGACGTGTTGCTCTATTTTTACGATCTCACTGTAACTATGCGACAGACATACTCACTCACTCACTCATACTTTATTTTCCTCCTTCTCTTTTTTACTCCTACTCCTACACATAATCACTCGAGGAGAGTACCGGATCTTTGGCTGTTTATTTGTTTATATTAGCGGCAAATACTTTTGCTTTCTGTTTTGCGTTCGCTACTTACAAAAGGGGGAGAAGCAACTGTATGTGTACACTGTGTGTGTGTTCAGTGGCACTTTCTGATCGCCAAGTTTTAAGCTTTGTTTTTTTTTGTATTAGAGCTTTTGTGTGTCTCCCAAATATTTAAGTGCCGACGATGATAACAATCAACAGAAGCAGTAGCAACAGCAGCACCGCAATGAATAATCATTTTGCGAATATTTAGCGCAGGAAATCAATACGGCCTTTATATTACATGTGCAATACACATGTACACATCTGATCACGTACATATACGTACATATGTTTTCCTTGTATGCATCAGTGCTGCCAACATTTGGCAAGAAAAAAATCTCAAAAACTCATTAGAGAAACATTGCAAAAAATCATAATTTAACGCTTATGATATGCTGATTATTCACATATCAATGTCACAAAAAAAATTTACCATTCATAAATATATGTAAGAAAACTAAGTATCTAAAAAAAGCACAAACTTCCGCTGCCCACAATGCCGCCACATTGTTAAAGAAAGCTAAGTTTGACGGCAAAAAAGAGGAATTCTCAGCACTAGAATACATTTCCAGTTTTCTGCAGTCTTTTTTCCGGCTGCTGCTTCGGTTGCTGTTATGGCAGGGAGTGGCGCTGCTGGGACCAAAGTACAATTTCAATTCTACGCGTATATAAGCCGTGCATCTGGCCCTATAAATACATATGTGTGTATTTACGCGTGTATGTGACTATGTAATTTCGTACTTTTTTCTGCGAACGACAATGAATGGCAGCCACTCACATATATGCGTATATATTGCATATACGTAGTTGTAGCTGTATTTGCCTAGACAAAACGCCGAAAAAAAGAAAAGAAAAACAGAAACTAAAATTGAGGAATGACTAAACCCAATCCATTCGTGGGTTTAATTTTCAAACGGCGGCTGGCGGCTACCTCCCTTATCCCTTGCCTAACTGACAGCAAGTTCACCTTGTGCACACCCGACAAAAAGGTTTTTCGGTTTGGTTTTATTTTCTCATTCTGTTTTGGTTTTATTTCGTTTACTGAACCATATGAGTAGTCTCAAGTTTTTGTTTTTGTTTTTGTTTGTACGCGGAATTGTAGATGATTCATTCACAATGTATTTTTTTTAAGTGTGTGTGGGGGGGGGGGACTTCGTGTCGCGAGCTCGTTTTTCACAACAAACATGGCGACCTTTTCCGCTATCGCTGGCGTTCCCAAAGCAATTACATTTGTATCATGCAAGTGGCCCAACTACTGTATAAGGGTATTACATATATATTAATTATAATATTTTGTTGGATTTATAGCAGCATTAGCAATATCAGAGATTATTCCACAATTTCACATGCTCTCTACATATGATACAAATCAGCCGAACGAAGTCAATGATCTTTTTTTTTTGTGGCTCTTTCAAATTCTGCAATTATATTTGTTTTTGCTTTGTCTCTCTCCCTGTCTCTTAATCTCACTGGAAACTGGAACAGGGCTCGGCAGGGCACTGTGAAATCTACGTGAAGGGGCATATTCGGTAAGATAATTTTGGATAGGTGCCTTGTCAATTTCCCTGTGGAAAATAAGTAAGTTCGAAGAAATTGGATCATTCGAAAGCAAGTATGTTCCAAGTAACTAGTTATTGGATTGTGTTTGGAATGTATGATTTCGATAACTTGAATAAATTGTACATGCGATGGGAAACTAGAAATAAATAATTGTTAGTCGGCCACTTCCGCAATGTTATTTTTGTCAATGGAAATTGTGTGGAAAATTTGATTAGTGTAGTAAGAGCGAAGAGAGAGGAGCGCATCGCTTCTTATCTGGGCAACTATAAATATAACAACACAATGGGAGTCGAGTGAGACATGGACCCAAATGTCGCAGAGGTTTTTTTTCATTGAAAATTAAGCGTGACTTTAGCGCGGGCGCTTCACATGCCGATAAATGTGAACATATACAACACATGCATATATACATAAATATATGTGCACTCATATGTACACACATATATAGACAATTATTGCGCTGATAATTGGCTGTATGTAATACGTTCCCATCGCTATAATAATAGCAATAACAAAAAAACCAAAAAACAATAAGAATAACAATAAACAAGGCAACGTTTTTCTGTGTGTGTATGGTGTTTTGTATGTCGTGCCATACACTTGTTAATAAAACAAACCTGTTGAGTTTAGCGGACCCACACATATAATAGTTATAATAACAAATGTTAGGAAAGCAATAACGTTGATTGTGCAAAAGGCGAACAGAGAAAAGGAGGAATTCGCATAGAGCAATTGCCCATATAACAGTATAACAGTGGCCAATTAAACTGCACCGACAGCCTCTTCTTTGTTTTACCAATGCCATTCGCAATGCCGCCAAGGGCAACTGTTGCTTGTATGTGTGTGCGTGTAATTCGAATAAATATATTTTCTAACTTAATCAGAAGTCAATATCGTAATCGCATTGATAAACAGCAAAAAAAAAATCAATTGATAAGACAAGCAAAATGATTATTTGCGGTGTTGAATTTTGTTTCGCTTTTTATAAAGAATTTGTGTACAAACTTGTTATGAAAAGTTTGTATGAAATTATGCAACTGTTATCGCAATTTACAAAGGTCACAATGTTAATTGATATAAAGTTCAACCGTTCACACATACATACAAAGTATATGCATATGTATATGTATATAAATGTTCTGTTTAAGCACATCTGACTTTATTTGGGCTTAATCCGTTCGATGGCCCAAGAGGGAGAGAGAGAGAGAGTAAATTGTGTTTATGCAGACATCATTGCAAATATTTACGACCAGTTTAAAATTTTGGTCAGAAAGTCCACAAGAACTTCGTAAATTTCTAGTTGTCGATTTAAGCCCTCGAATTCATCTTGCTAATCTTTTTTGTTTGTTCTCAAAACATTTTTAATAAGTTTTGGTTCAGACTTTAGTTCCGTGATGCACGGCTTAAAAATCACGTACTTCTTTACAACGCCATTTTCTCATGTGCCCGATATTGCATTCTAAACTAATATAAATAATTTTTTTAACAAGCAAACAAAGTCATATCCAAACAATTTTGAAGTACTTTTGCTAGATGGAAATATAAAAAATGCTTATTCAAGAGATAATATTTCTAAAGCACGTGGATTTTATTTTTAGAAAGAATAATAATAAAACCAAGCATTAATTTGTTATTTACTCTTGCGAACAAAAAAATTACACCACATTTGACTTTTAATGTATAAAAATTGTTTATATATACATCATTTCCATAATTATAAGTGCACATTAATAAAATTGTGTTTTTTCATACTTTGTTTTCTGGTTTTCTTTTTCGCAATTGTATATATAATAAGTCTGATTCATAATCAATGTGTGCACAAGTGTAACGGAAATAACAGAAGAGTTCGTCTTTAATTTCAGCACACGGCCAACCTGACAACAAACACAACCACATAAACAAAAAAAAAAGGAGCAGTGCACAATGCAGAAATTGGAGGATAACCACACGTCGCAACAGCAGAGCCCAATTACAACAACAACACGTAACCGAAACAGAAGCAGATAACCAATACAGAAGCCGATTTGAGAAACTAGCTTTTACGATAGAGTTTGTTTTGGTGTTGCCAACCATTTTTATTCAGCCTGAGACATACGATATAAATAATACATACAAATACATCTATTAATAATATATACGCTATATAGTATAAATATATATGGCTGGTTGAGTGTGCCCTGAGTGTATGCCCAAGTGGTATATGCAGTACGATTACGATTACCATTATAATTACACTTTCGATATCGATCGATAAACATAAAATAGTTTAATTATGTTTCAACGAACGTGTGTTGAGTTGTGCTAATTAAAATGGGTACGCACACACACACATACATATACATATGGCATAATTATTTTATTCGTTAAGAGACGAGAATAACTGGATAAATGTTTACATAGCATTAAAATATACATAAATGTGATTTAAGTGATTTTATCAAAGCTGCATTATGAAATTGAACATAAAATTCATCTGTAAACGGAAACTAAGCATGCAATACTTGTGTAAATGACCAAAAACAAAACAAATTGAGAAAAAAAGTTAAATGTAATAAGTAGATATGAGAGATGAGTGTATCAAGTGCCATTAGGACTAACTAGCAGCAGTGAGGAGAACACAACAGCAAAGCGACAACAGATCGATAACAAATCGAAATCAAATTGACAACCATTCATGAATCAAAACTAACAACAAACACCCTAGTTGAATAGTTACTTAAAACAAATCTTACAAATTATTTGCATGACCTAAAAACAAACAAAAAACGTATTACAGATCAACAATTAATCCCACATACAAATTGAAAATGTTGACGTGGTTCTATATTCCATTTAAATTAGTACAAACATAAGATTAAAGCTACAAAAGAAAATTAATACTAATCCACAGAGTGCAGTTGACGATACTGAAATTTGCTAAGCATAAACGAATTGAATGCCATAAACTAAGCGCACAAACTATAAATGCTAATGTATCTGTGTGTCAAAAAATTGATATTTCTTAATAGAGTATGTGTTATAACACACACACACACACATGTAGACAAGACACATAACTAAAGTGTAGTTCCCTTTGGAAATTGTTCGCGCAGATGCCAAATACAAATATTAACGAAGTTGAATGGAATATGAGACGATAAAGTGAAAGGAATAGTGAGAGAGAAAAAAAAGTGTAATTCCCAAAATTCATGTATACCTTAGTCGAGTCGTAAACTCGACGCGTTTTGGCCTATATTTTCTTTTCAATTTAGCTTAAATATTTGAATACTCTTTCCAAATTTTTGATCAAACTGTCAGATTAGAAAAATATATAGAAACTGTAATTGATTTGGAAAGAGTGACTAGCTTTCTTTACTTGATATATATAAATTTAAAGTACACACAAGCAACAAGGGCCGGCATAGATTTCAGAACAACGACTGCTGCTGAAGAAGAGTCATAGTTAAATTTTAAAAAAAATCCTTTTTTAATCCAATTAACTGTAAATGTAATGCAAGAGTAACAAACTAATGCTACAATTTTAAATTTTTGAATATTTACATATTTTTTTTTTGTATCGACTACGATAGAACTTTATAATTTATTATTATTATGTTGCTCTTGCCTTACGTTTGCAGTTCGCTCTTAATTTTATCTGTAGAAAAAAAAGAAAAACAAAATACTTTCAGTAAGTAAGTACGTAATGCATTTTTGCATAATTTAGAGCTTAAATAAAAGTTAAAGCATTATTTGATTAGATCGCTTATTGGACAGTGTATTATTAGAAAGGCAACGAACGTAAAAGTATTTTGGATATATTGAATGTAGAAGAGTATTCTGAGCCAAGTTGGCAGTTAACGGAGACATACCCGAACATACATAATCCCAAGCGCATTTAAACAATTTAAGAAAAAGTAGATAATTATGAAAAAATGAAGAAGATGGCAATGATAACAATTAAACTAAACAAAAATTAAGTCTTTAAAATGGTAGCATAAATTTTTTATACGCAATTTTTATTGCAATTGTAAAGAAAAAAAAAAACAAAAAAACTATCAGAAAACTGTGTCATCCAAAAAAATTTTGATAAATCCTTAATCCGTTGTATTCATAACTTATAAAATCAAGCAAAGATATATACACACATAAATATCTACATACATAATATAGATACAAACACAATTGGCGCTATTTCAATTAAATGTAGTTTAAATACATATTATGCATATTACTTACGTCAACAATATTAATAATAATAATAATAATAAGTACATCCAAATACTTACTGCAAAACGGAACTTAACGAAATATGTGTTTTATCCAATGGTTAGATTCGTATTTTCTTTACGCATAGTTCGGCTTCGTTTTTCACAGTGTAAAATTCCATGCGATAAGATTTCATTTTTTAATGCATTATTATTTTTTTTGCACTTGCTTGCATACCTAAGTCGTAAACATATATTACACATTTTAATTGTAATGATTATAATAATTTTTTTGCAATTTATGATAAAAAAAAAATTAAGAAAAAATATTTATATATATATATATATATATATATATATATACATATATATTATTTTAAACAAATAACAGCTGATGCGAGCTGTGAGAGAAGATTATGCATATATTTAGTTATAAATAAATAGACACTGCACACATTTTAACCAGACGGTTATTTACAATTTTATACGCACAATTGTATGTATTATTTTATTTTGCAATGTAATTTTTATTTTGTGTTGTTAAATATATCGTTATTTACTTATTCGACCAAATTACTCTTTTTTATTGTTGTTGAATCATCATGGGGATTCCCATTAATGATAAATGCGCACAAATTGTCAGAGCACCAGCTAATAATTTATGTTTATTAAAAAAGCAACCATTCACTAAAAATGACAGTTGAATGGATTGCTGGTTTAAAGCCAGAGATCCTCCCGATATTTGCCTTGGGTTCGCAGCTCCTTAAGCCACAGCATTGCCTCCATCTCATCCAACTGCAATACCATTTGCAGGCAGCGGCGCAAGCTTTCCTCAATGGACTTGGATATCTTGGCACCATCAGCGCAGACATACAGGGTCGTTGATGGTTCCAGGAGTAGTTTGATAAGCTGCTCAGCATCCTCTTCGAGCAGTTGTTGCACATATTTCGGCTCCTCCGGCGTCGAGCTGCGCGAATAGCAGAGCCTTAAGCGCTGTATGATAGAGGAGGCTTGCCAGTCGAGCAGCTGCTGTTGCTTGAGCATAGCTTGCGGCGTCTTGGCGCCCGCATACAACCATGTTTGACCTGTGATCAGCTGTTGAGGACGCCGTTGCTTATGCGCCAGGAAGCCAAGGAATGGAGCCAATCCGGTACCCACAGCTATCAATATTTGATTGCCCGTAAGCTCCCGATCTGTATAGCGGAATGCATTCTGTAGCCGTGGATAAAGGAAGAGCTTAACTGGCTGCTGCTGCTCTTGCTCCTCATGCTGTTTAATCTTTGCTTCCATCATGGCGGTGGTGATGCCCGCTTTGTGTGTGCGTATTGAGTAAATGATGCGTAGTAGCTCCTTGGAACACTCCAAGGGACTGTTCGATATTGAATAAGGGCGTGGCAATAGGCGTGGCAAGTGCTCAAGAAGCAGAGCCAGCGCTGGCTGGCAACTGACGCACAATTCCAGCAAATCCAGTAGGCCCAATCCTTGTTCCAAGATGAGTGTTTGATAGTGGCTAGCACCCTGCTTGGAGGAGAGACTGGCAAGAAAGGCACGCTCCTTCAAGTCACTGGTGCAGCGTGCCAAGGTGCTTAGGAACTGTTTCTGCAGCACTGAATGCAGCGACAGGCAATCTGTAATGATCTTCCGCGGAGTCTTAGTTGTTGTCGCTGGCAGATGAGCAGGCACCTTAGCGCTCTTCTTGGTGCAATTGAGCGCCACTCTCACGTGGCAGTCACTGTCCGCTTGCTGCACTATGTTAAGTCGCTTTAACAGACGCTCGACAACAAGGGGATCATTGCTGGGCAGTAAGCCCACTGTGTCACCGGGGTCATAGTCAAACTCGCCCAGACTTGATATATTTAGAGTTAGTTCCACAACACGCTTTGTCTCCGTGGCAGCATCGGCGACAACCAGCTCCTTGGCATATTGTATGTAGACTGCTGTGGGCGCGTAGGCGGCACGTGCAAATGGGAATTTTATGTTGTCGTCACAATTCAACTCATCACATTTTTTGGAGAGAGCCTGTAACATTATTGAGCAAAGAGTAAAAGCAACAAAGACCACTTAATGGACTCACCTCATCAGTGGTGAAGACCACTTCCAGATTAGTTTCCAATGGCTTGGCAGGCAAATACTCAGTTAGTATATATGCGGAAATATCTAAAAAAAATGGATTATCCGAGTGCTCAACTCCGACCATGTTGATGTTTACGCATATCTCAGTGTGACCGAATTTTGCAAGGGAAAAAATAACATACTATTCAATATAACTTCAACACAGTGATAGTCACATAATACATATCAGAGATTTAAGATACTTCTACTTGCATCTGCATATATAAGATATGTGCTAGTAAAATTCTTTTATGATATTAAATTTCTGATAAGTCCCATAAGAAGAATAAACCAAAACCGATATATCGTTAATTTTATTTAAATATTTCCCAACTCTAGTTAGGTGTTGCTGTGCCGTCGACCAGTGTGCCCACATTATTAGAACCATAAATAAATCTGCAAACGCACAATAGAAGAAATCGTTGCAAACGAAATTTCGAGTACAAATTGTGATTGTGAATAAGGCGTGGACAATATGGCAGAAAAGGCCGGCAGTGAGGACGATTTCCAGGATGCGCTCAGTGAACCAGTTTCGCCCATTCACAAAGTCACAACAAAATCAACCGAACAGTATAAACTGATAGAGGAATTAATAGAAAAGAATACAAGCCTACGACTCGAGAATGATGATGAGAAGGAGAAAGTGGTTGGTGCGCCGGGTGGCAACGAAGAAGCAGACGATGATAGTCAAAAAGAAGCGCTGCAGCCCGATGGAGAGCTGAGCATGGAGGAGCTGTTGCTGCAAGAAAAAGATATGAGCACTGAGCAACTAGCTGCCAACAAAGAGCAGGCTGACAAACTGAAGCTAGAAGGCAACGAACTCTTCAAGAGCGATGAGGCTGCACGTGCTGTGGAGATGTACACAGAAGCTCTCAACATTTGCCCATCCAGCAGCAGCAAGGAGCGTGCAGTGCTTTTTGGCAATCGCGCAGCGGCCAAAATAAAACTGGAGTCCAACAAAGCGGCCATAGATGACTGCACCAAAGCCATCAAACTCTATCCGGATTATGTGCGAGCGTTATTAAGGTTGAGAAATTAAAAAGCATAGCCTTATCAAATTAAATATTTATAAGCAAATCTCTTAATAGACGCGCCAAACTGTACGAGCAGGATGACAGACCGGACGAGGCTTTGACGGATTATAAGCGCGTCTACGAAATCGATCCGGGTCAGCGGGAGGCACGCGAGGCTCAAGTACGTCTGCCCGCCGTAATCAATGCGCGCAACGAGAAGCTGAAGGCGGAAATGTTGAATGGATTGAAGGGATTGGGAGATATGATATTGAAACCGTTTGGATTGTCCACTGCCAATTTTCAAATGCAACAGGATCCCAATTCTGGCTCGTATTCCATTAATTTTAATCAGAATAATAGTTAATATCAATTTCTGTCGTGAATGTTAAAGTTCTGAGAATAAAGTTAAAAACATGTAAAATGTATGTGGAAGTTGTTGCGCTCATCTGGGCTGCAAGTGTGTACATGCAATATTTTTTTGAACAGCAGTGTGACCAAGCGTTCGAACAACAGCTGATTTTGACGCCTGCTGTTATAGTTCAAAAACCTCAAGCAGTATCATTTACTGAAAATGAAAAATATTAATCTTTTTTGTCTCGCTTGGCAAGCATACCAATTATTGTGCTCCAATCGCGACTATCGGTGTTGCATTTGCAAATCGCTCTAGTGCCAAATGACCTATTTGCAAAGTCTTTTGGGTGGCCGCCCCAAAAATCGGTTGTCTCTGGAGTACCTAAAGTACCTGGACAGAATTTTGAAGAAGAACACAACCGTATCGAAAAGTAATCGAGGTTTACTCGTTGAATCCTTGCGCTGCATTGCCGAAATTCTCATCTGGGGTGATCAACATGACACATTGGTATTTGAGTAAGTTGTGGAGTATTTTCTGATTTGTGATATAATTGCTTTGCTTTCGCTTTCCAGTTTCTTTTTGGAGAAGAATATGTTGGCGTACTTCCTCCACATAATGCGCCAGAAGAGCGGCGGCTCCAGCTACGTTTGCGTTCAACTGCTGCAGACCCTTAACATTATGTTCGAGAATATCCGAAAAGAGACTTCATTGTGTACGTCGACAATTACTCAGCGTATACATATATAACATAAAGATTAAATGAACGTATTGCTCATCTGTGTGCAATTAGGTAGTTGCTAAATTTATTTTAAGCTTTGTTTGTTTGCAGATTATTTGCTGAGTAATGTAAATCCCATTATAGTGCACAAATTTGACTCCTCCAACGAGGATGTCATGGGCTATTACATACTCTTCCTCAAGACGCTAAGCCTTAAGTTGAATCCACACACCATAAACTTTTTCTATAACGAGGTGTGCTTTATTCTTTGCTTGATTATATATAATATTTTAATTAATCTATTGTCTTCTCGTATTTAGCACACGAATGACTTTCCTCTCTATACGGAGGCCATTAAGTTCTTTAACCATCCGGAGTCTATGGTGCGCATATCTGTGCGTACAATTTCCCTGAATGTTTACAAGGTCAAAAATGAAAGCATGTTGCGTTTTATTAGAGATAAGTAAGCGAAAAAATCCAACAAATAAAACAATGTATTTAAATGTATTTCTACTTATGCAGAACGTCAGCGCCCTATTTTAGCAACTTGGTCTGGTTCTTTGGTAAGCACATCTTGGAGTTGGACACCTGTGTGCGCACAGATAATGAGTGAGTAGATGCAATAGGATGCCGAAAGTCGCTTAGTATTACTAAATGATGTAATCTTTCTTCTCTACCCATAGTCACCAATCGAATCAGAAGCTTTCGAATTTGGTTGCCGAGCATCTCGATCACTTGCACTACTTGAGTGACATCTTGCTGCTGGACATTAAGGATCTGAATGCCGTGCTCACCGAACATTTGCTGCACAAGCATTTCGTACCTTTGTATATATTTTCATTGACGCCGGCAGCTGTGCCAAATCGCAATGTTAACATACAGGAGATGCATAATCCGCGTGTGAGCTCAATTGTGGCGCTCTATCTGTTGTCTCTGGTCTTTCTGGTTATCCCGCATGCGCCGCTCGTGCATGCATTGGCCTTGGTCATTATGAATGGCGATCACAGCGTGTTCAAAGAGGGTGCGGCCGAGATACTCAACTCGTATGTGGAGCATCGCAAGGTGGTCGTGCAACACGAGAGTCTCGAACAGACACTGGATACGGTCGTTGGATACGGCACCGCTAGCTCCAGCACAACATCATCGCCCACAACCAGACAGCACATTGAAACTGTGGCTGAGACTGCAGCCAACTGGCTGTGCAACATAACAGACGAGGAGAAACAGCGTCTGCAGCAATCGACCTCAACGCCGTCAATCGCTGAGCCGCAACTGGCCAAACCGTTTTTGGACACCGTTTTGCAGGCACTCGAATGCACAGATAATGATTATCTGGCGCTGTTATCCCTCTGTCTCATCTACGCCATGTCCCACAATCGAGGTGAGTTCAATCTTTGCTGATACAGCTAAGCACCCACACCAGCTGCTCGGCTCTCGGCTAACTTTCTTTATTTCTCATCTGTCTCTCTCTCCGCTCATTTCACTGCTTTTTGTGTGTGGTCTTAATAATAATAACAATATGCTTAACCACATTATGGCACCCTGTACCAGATGGTATGTAACTTGTTTCATTACCCATATTCTAATGTTTTCCAATTTAAAATTTGCAACTAGTTATTAACGATACTCTTCGATCGATATATTTTTTCACAGGCATGAAGAGCGAGTGGTTCGAACAGGTGCTCTCGAAGTCGATGAGGGGCTCTTTTAGCTACAAGACGTCGCTGATTGAGCATTTGCTTAACATTATCACCCAATCCAGTCAACCATGTGAGTAGAAAAAATTTTCTATTACCTACAGACATAGTTTATTAATTGTAATCTCCTGCAGCGTGTCGCATACGTTTGATCACCGTTGAGATTGCTTTGGAGCTGCTGCTAACCTTCACCAAGCCAGCGGCAGACGAGGCACACTGCTTAACTCCAGCGCAGCAGGGATTGCTCTTCAGTGCGCGCAATCAGTCCATGGTTGTGCTGCGTAACTTTTACAAGTCGGAGGATATATTCCTCGACCTGTTCGAGGATGAGTACACTGAGATGCACAAGACCGAGCTGAGAGTGGAGTTTCTGTGCAATGACTCAACCATTCTGTTACCGCCCACGGGCACTCCACTCACCCGCATTGATTTCACCCGTCGTCTGCCCTGCGGCGAAGTAGAGAAGGCTCGTCGAGCCATACGCGTCTACTTCTTGTTGCGCCGCACGTGCCAAAAGTTTTTGGACGAGAAGGAATCGCTTCTGCCGCTGACGAACGTCGTCAATCTGGTGCAGGTGGGGAATGTGCTCGATCTAAGTGAGTTGTGCGTTTTAGCTGCTGTTCTTCACTTGCTTAAGTAATGTACTTTTGTATTTTATAGACAACAGCGATTTGATTGCCTGCACGGTTGTGTCTAAGGATAATGCCAAGCAGCGGCGGTTTCTCGTCATCGATGCCCTGCAGTTGATACTGGTGGAGCCCGATGCCAAACTGTTGGGCTGGGGTGTTGCCAAATTTGTCGGTTTTCTGCAGGACGTTGAAGTGCAGGGCGATAAGGATGATTCACGCTGCCTGCACATAACCGTGCATCGCGTCGGCGTCACCCACAATCGGGCGCCGTTGCTCTCGGCCAAATTTCTGTTCGACGATCATATTCGCTGCATGGCGGCCAAGCAGCGGCTAACGAAGGGACGAAGCAAGGCGCGCCAGGAGAAAATGTACCAGATCGCCCAGCTCATTGAGATACCCGGCCATTTGGATTAGCCGCTGTATCCGGTGGCCGGCAGTTCAGCGCATTTGGCAAATGCACGACTGGTGCAAAAGGGCGTCAGTCTGTCGGCGAATCGGGTGCCCGGCTTTGCGGCCGTACTGCGCAGCAATAACACCGCCGGCGTAAGTCGCACTCAGATGGCGCAAAATCGATCGCTAGAAGGGTAAATTGCACATGTCCTCGTATATATTATTATCAATATGGTGTCTTGTGGTGTGTCAAATTATACATTCTAATCAGAAACTCTGAAATCAAAGTGTTCTAATTTTCGAGCGACCACATTATTTAATATTAGTGCAAAACTAACCAAACTAACATAATTTGAGCATACGAAATGAGAGCGGAAGTCGCTCACGGCGTCGCAGTCTTCATGCTATTGGTTCCTCCACTTCACCATCGTCTCGGAGGCCAACTAATGCAGCACTTGATCGGGATCGGGATCGTGATCGTTCGGC
Organism: Drosophila melanosoma; assembly: GCA_035042045.1. Taxonomy (NCBI): domain Eukaryota; kingdom Metazoa; phylum Arthropoda; class Insecta; order Diptera; family Drosophilidae; genus Drosophila; species Drosophila melanosoma. The sequence goes on along the minus strand of JAWNLY010000086.1, from coordinate 279,907 downwards.
AAGTATGAGCCACAGCTCTTCGCAGTCCAGAGAACACTCACAGGAGCGCAGTTCCGGGAATCGATCCCGTGAACGTAGTCCCTGTATGCCGAAACCACGGTGCGAATAGCTTGTCGATCTATAATTATCAATTATAACATGACTAACTGCTTCTTCTTATAGATCGTGTAGTCGCGAGGTTTAAGTTCGTCTGCCCGTCGTAATCAATGCGCGCATCGAAAGGCTGAAGGCGGATATCAATGCGCGCATCGAGAAGCCAAAGGCGGATATGTTAAAAAGGCTGAAGTGATTGGGGCATATGATATTGAAACCGTTTAGATTGTCCAATGCCAATTTTCAAATGCAACAGGATCCCAATTCTGGCTCGTATTCTATTAATTTTAATCAGAATAATAGTTAATATCAATTTTTATCGTGAATGTTGAAGTTCTGGGAATAAAGTTAAAAACATGTAAAATGTATGTGGAAGTTGTTGCGGCCATCTGGGCTGCAAGTGTGTACATGCAATATTTTTTGGACAGTAGTGTGACCACACGTTCGATCAACAGCTGATTTTGACACCTGCTGTTTTCGTTCGCAAAACGCAAGCAGAAACAATTACTGAAAATTGAAAATATTATTTTTTTCGGTCGAAATAATTACAAAATTGATTTCGTTTCGGTTGGAAAGCATACCTATTATTGTGCTCCAATCGCGACTATCAGTGTTGCATTTCCAACTTGTAAATCGATCTAGTGCCAAATGACCTATTTGCAAAGTCTTTTGTCCATTTTCTTATGACGCTGTAAATAATAACCAGCGGAAAATGCTATAATATAAATAAACATTGACTGAATTCAGTTGACGTTGCGTGTGTTGTATGTTCAACAATGTTTCGCAGTCGTAGCTGGTTCGGTGGCCCTTGGGGTGGCCGCCCCAAAAATCGGTTGTCTCTGGAGCACCTAAAGTACCTGTACAGCATTTTGGAAAAGAACACAACCGTATCGGAAAGTAATCGAGGTTTACTCGTTGAATCCTTGCGCTGCATTGCCGAAATTCTCATCTGGGGTGATCAACATGACACATTGGTCTTTGAGTAAGTTGTAGAGTATTTTCTGATTTGTGATATAATTGCTTTGCTTTGTTTTCCAGTTTCTTTTTGGAGAAGAACATGTTGGCGTACTTCCTCCACATAATGCGCCAGAAGAGCGGCGGCTCCAGCTACGTTTGCGTTCAACTGCTGCAGACACTCAACATTCTTTTCGAGAATATCCGGAAAGAGACTTCATTGTGTACGTCAACAAATACTCAGCGCATACATATATAATATAAATATTAAGTGACCGTATTGCTCACCTGCGTGTAATTAGATATTTGCTAAATATATTTTAATTTTGTTTGTTTGCAGATTATTTGCTGAGTAATAACCATGTAAATTCCATAATGGTGCACAAATTTGACTTCTCCGACGAGGATGTCATGGGCTATTACATACTCTTCCTCAAGACGCTAAGCCTTAAGTTGAATCCACACACCATACACTTTTTCTATAACGAGGTGTGCTTTATTCTTTGCTTGATTATATATAATATTTTAATTAATTTATTGTCTTCTCGTATTTAGCACACGAATGACTTTCCTCTCTATACGGAGGCCATTAAGTTCTTTAACCATCCGGAGTCTATGGTGCGCATAGCTGTGCGTACAATTTCCCTGAATGTTTACAAGGTGCAAAATGCAAGCATGTTGCGTTTTATAAGAGACAAGTAAGCGGTAAAACCAAACAAATAAAACAATGTATTTAAATGTATTTCTACTTATGCAGAACGGCAGCGCCCTATTTTAGCAACTTGGTTTGGTTCATTGGTAAGCACATCTTGGAGCTTGATACCTGCGTGCGCACAGATATTGAGTGAGTAGATGCAAAAGGATGCCCAGAGTCGCTCAGTATTACTAAATGATGTAATCTTTCTTCTCTACCCATAGTCACCAATCGAATCAGAAGCTTTCGAATTTGGTTGCCGAGCATCTCGATCACTTGCACTACTTGAGCGACATCTTGCTGCTGGACATTAAGGATCTGAATGCCGTGCTCACCGAACATTTGCTGCACAAGCTTTTCGTACCTTTGTATATATTTTCATTGACGCCGGCGCCACCGCCACCATCGCTGGCAGTGGTAACCCAAAATCTGGCGGCTGTGCTAAATCGCAATGTTAACATCGACATACAGGAGATGCATAATCCGCGTGTGAGCTCAATTGTGGCGCTCTATCTGTTGTCTCTGGTCTTTCTGGTTATCACGCATGCGCCGCTGGTGCATGCCTTGGCCTGGGTCATTATGAATGGCGATCACAGCGTGTTCAAAGAGGGTGCGGCCGAGATACTCAACTCGTATGTGGAGCATCGCAAGGTGGTCGTGCCTGGCTTTGGCGAGCCACACGAGAGCCTCGAACAGACACTGGATACGGTCGTTGGACACGGTACCGCTAGCTCCAGCACTGATGCGGTCAGTGAGGATAGTGGCGTTGAGTCAACGCCAGCGACAACATCATCGCCCACAACCAGACAGCACATTGAAACTGTGGCTGAGACTGCAGCCAACCGGCTGCGCAACATAACAGACGAGGAGAAACAGCGTCTGCAGCAATCGACCTCAACGCCGTCAATCGCTGAGCCGCAACTGGCCAAACCGTTTTTGGACACCGTTTTGCAGGCACTCGAATGCACAGATAATGATTATCTGGCGCTGTTATCCCTCTGTCTCATCTACGCCATGTCCCACAATCGAGGTGAGTTCAATCTTTGCTGATACAGCTAAGCACCCACACCAGCTGCTCGGCTCTCGGCTAACTTTCTTTATTTCTCATCTGTCTCTCTCTCCGCTCATTTCACTGCTTTTTGTGTGTGGTCTTAATAATAATAACAATATGCTTAACCACATTATGGCACCCTGTACCAGATGGTATGTAACTTGTTTCATTACCCATATTCTAATGTTTTCCAATTTAAAATTTGCAACTAGTTATTAACGATACTCTTCGATCGATATATTTTTTCACAGGCATGAAGAGCGAGTGGTTCGAACAGGTGCTCTCGAAGTCGATGAGGGGCTCTTTTAGCTACAAGACGTCGCTGATTGAGCATTTGCTTAACATTATCACCCAATCCAGTCAACCATGTGAGTAGAAAAAATTTTCTATTACCTACAGACATAGTTTATTAATTGTAATCTCCTGCAGCGTGTCGCATACGTTTGATCACCGTTGAGATTGCTTTGGAGCTGCTGCTAACCTTCACCAAGCCAGCGGCAGACGAGGCACACTGCTTAACTCCAGCGCAGCAGGGATTGCTCTTCAGTGCGCGCAATCAGTCCATGGTTGTGCTGCGTAACTTTTACAAGTCGGAGGATATATTCCTCGACCTGTTCGAGGATGAGTACACTGAGATGCACAAGACCGAGCTGAGAGTGGAGTTTCTGTGCAATGACTCAACCATTCTGTTACCGCCCACGGGCACTCCACTCACCCGCATTGATTTCACCCGTCGTCTGCCCTGCGGCGAAGTAGAGAAGGCTCGTCGAGCCATACGCGTCTACTTCTTGTTGCGCCGCACGTGCCAAAAGTTTTTGGACGAGAAGGAATCGCTTCTGCCGCTGACGAACGTCGTCAATCTGGTGCAGGTGGAGAATGTGCTCGATCTAAGTGAGTTGTGCGTTTTAGCTGCTGTTCTTCACTTGCTTAAGTAATGTACTTTTGTATTTTATAGACAACAGCGATTTGATTGCCTGCACGGTTGTGTCTAAGGATAATGCCAAGCAGCGGCGGTTTCTCGTCATCGATGCCCTGCAGTTGATACTGGTGGAGCCCGATGCCAAACTGTTGGGCTGGGGTGTTGCCAAATTTGTCGGTTTTCTGCAGGACGTTGAGGTGCAGGGCGATAAGGATGATTCACGCTGCCTGCACATAACCGTGCATCGCGTCGGCGTCACCCACAATCGGGCGCCGTTGCTCTCGGCCAAATTTCTGTTCGACGATCATATTCGCTGCATGGCGGCCAAGCAGCGGCTAACGAAGGGACGAAGCAAGGCGCGCCAGAAGAAAATGTACCAGATCGCCCAGCTCATTGAGATACCCGGGCAATTGGATTCGCCGCTGTATCCGGTGGCCGGCAGTGCAGCGCATTCGGCAAATGCACGACTGGTGCAAAAGGGCGTCAGTCTGTCGGCGAATCGGGTGCCCGGCTTTGCGGCCGTACTGCGCAGCAATAACACCGCCGGCGTAAGTCGCACTCAGATGGCGCAAAATCGATCGCTCGAAGGGTAAATTACACATGTCCTCGTATATATTATTATCAATATGGTGTCTTGTGGTGTGTACCTCGGAAATTATAATTAAAGGTACAACTATAAATTATAATCAGAAACTCTGAAACCAAAGTGTTCTAATTTTCGAGCGACCACATTATTTAATATTAGTGCAAAACTAACCAAACTAACATAATTTTAGCATACGAAATGAGAGCGGAAGTCGCTCACGGCGTCGCAGTCCCCATGCTATTGGCTCCTCCACTTCACCATCGTCTCGGAGGCCAACTAATGCAGCACTTGATCGGGATCGTGATCGTTCGCCAAGTGTGAGCCACAGCTCTTCGCAGTCCAGAGAACACTCACAGACGCGCAGTTCCGGGAATCGATCCCGTGAAAGCAGTCCTCGTATGCCAAGACCACGGTGCGAATAGCTTGTCGATCTATAATTATCAATTATAACATGACTAACTGCTTCTTCTGATAGGTCGGAGGAAATCCCCTTAGAGGATTTCCAACACTCACGCAATAACAGTCCGCACTCACGCAGCAATGTGGTCAATCCCTCTCCATCCTCACGTTTGCAGACGCCCTCTCGGGCACTGCACCACGATCAGTTATCGGTGCACAGTGGTTCGCCGCGGGAACCATCCTTAATGGGCACCAATGCCCTTCTGAGTCAATTGAATGGTGGTGTTACCATAGCTAGAGAAGTGCTGTCTGTCCAGAGCTCGGAGGAGACTTCATTCATAGGCAGTGATGTTGATGGTGCTTCGGAAAGCAAGCGCAAAGGCCGCGGAACCATTGAAACGGTTTAATATTAATAATTATAAAATTTAATTATTGGCGGTTGCTAAAATGTTTGTTATTCCAACTAATGTTATATTTAGTTTGCAGCAATAAATAATAGTTAATTTAATGTATTTAAGCCGCTGTAAAATAATTGTTTGGGAATACTAATATTTGTAAAAGAAATCGTTACTTTTCGATTAACAGCTGTTAACATCGACACACAAGAAATTGTCGACAAAATTATCGATTGTAGTCTTATCGCAGCCCAGCTGTTTCTTGTTGTGTGTTGTCGGCGGAATGATATAACAACTTTTGTGAAATAATTAGAAATAAAACACTTTAGCTGACTTAAAATGTCCTCGTACAAATACAGTGAGCTTATTAAGCTCGGCACACAGTATGCGAGCCGCATGAATTATCTATCAAATCGCATATTTGGCGAAGTGGCGCGCACAACAAACGACAAATCAATGAAGGTTGCACATGGAATTGTTTATAAATAAAGTTTACTCATAATGATATACTTTAAGGTGGTTCGCATGTTCTCCGAGGAGCCCATACAGAAGCGCGACTACGTAGTCAACTGGTATCCAAGGCATGTGGAAACTCATCTGCTGATGAAGAATCTGCGCGAATATGGACTCTTCCGTGATGAGCATCAGGACTTCAAGGAAGAAATGAAACGCTTGCGCAAGCTGCGTGGTAAAGCGCCGCCCAAAAAGGGCGAGGGAAAACGTGCCTCAAAGAAATAGGCGTAATAAAAAATAAGCTAAACAATATATACATGCATTTATTAACTCTCTTTCCGTGTCAATAATTTGGCATTGCCCGCAAAAACGACTTCGTCGTGCTGTCGACACTCATACTCCACTGTGGCTATTTTACGTGCCTGGAGCAGACTCACCGTCACAACGGTGTCCGTTTCAATGCGACATGGTTTTAGGAATTTAAAGGACTGCTCCAGCACTACGGTGCCTGGTCCTGGCAATTTTGTGCCTATAATGCCAGCCACAACTGCATTTAAAAGGGCGCCGTGAACACGACGCTCTCGGATTGGTAGATCAGCGCTGTGTATGTAATTGTAGTCTCCGGTGAACTGCGCGAATGTCTCAAGATCCTGTTGTGTGAAGCGTTTTATCACATGCACCTGCTGCACTGTCGCCCGAGATTGGCTGCACAGCTGGCGACGCAGATGGAGGAGGAGCATTGCCTAGCTCTGTGATTTCGGTGCGACTGCCGTAATCCTCGAGAAATACGTGACACAGTTGACCAACGCGTGCGTCGTTAGATTCCTTTCGCCAGTGCTGTACACGCTTGAGTAATGGCGGTGTTACTAGCAACTCCTTGTTGCCTAATCCGCTGCTCAGCAATTGATAGTGGAGCGCCAGGCTGTGCAGTACGATTTCAGCGTGTTTTGTGTGCACAAACACGTCCCGAATTATGGCAATATTTTCTATTATGAATTTAGCTGCGTTTTTATCTGCAAAATTCACAGAAAGTTACAAAAATTTAAATTACTGCAGAACAAATTGCAAACTGACTCAAGCAAAAATTACACAACGCCGCAATCGAATGCAATTGAAGATTCTGATTCTGTGTGTTTAACGAAGCCAGAAACACGTCTAACGCATCCGCCTCAAACAAATGGGGCCAGTTTATGGGATCGTAAGCGAAATTAGCCAAGTTAGCAGTAATTTGCTCGAGTGCCTCTGCAAAAAATATATTTCAGTATCGTCAATGAATGTGCTGGAGATAGTGCTTTAAATGCTAACCAACGTTTGTGGAGGTATAGTATTCATCCACCAAGTGGCCAATATATTCCCGGCGATCAATGCCACCAGCTGGTGTCTTACGTTTTAAATGCCGATGATTGGAAAACATTTACTTTCCTAATTGAGTTCCAAAAGCAACAAGTCAATTTTAAACACAATCAGTTGGCAGTCGCTTGTTAACGTAGCCATTCACTCCGTTCCCGGCCACTGTTAACTTGACTCCACATTAAACAGAGCGACTGAGATAATAAGTGTCCACGTTTGTTGGTAGACTTAATTTCGTGAGTGAATACTTTTAACGGTATATAAACTGTCCTACTACATATTCACTTTAAAATAACTGTTTTCAAATTTAACAGAGTCACTAACCCAATAACATTCAGTAGGCGGACTTTCGTATTAGTTTCGAAAATAAAAACACACTTGTTCAGTTGCATTAAGAAAATTTAGTATTGTACACAAGTAAAAGTTAAAAATAACTGATTGCCCTTTCTCTTCGTTTATTTATGTATTTATATCGTTCAGCACTGCGTTCTTCAGGTACTTTCTTCTGCGTTGGAATTATTTGAGAAATATTTAAGGGCATCTGCCACGGAGTTCGGTGGTATATTAAAGAGCGGATGGGTGGGCAAAAGATTGTTTACAGTGTCACCAAGCACCTGTGGCTGATGGGCGCATTCCGAGTGCTGTGCAATCGAAACTCCACTGAGCGTGTAGCAGGTATGATAAAGATCTTGTGGCCTGAAATTCAAGTTGATTTTTAGGCTGGAAATAGTTTTGAGTGTGATTTTGGGGGGCTATCGACTTACTTGCCGGGCTTATCAATAAGGCCGCCGTTTGGCTTCTGGCAACACAGCAAAATGTATTCCTGTAGAGCACCAACATCGAACAGCGTGTGATCCATACCTCCGGACGAACCGACCAGCGTGGCCTGCGTGATGGGAATGGTGGCGCCAACCCAAAATGAGTAGCAGCCATCAACCAGCTTATTGGTGCGTCCCTGGAAACCACCCTCGTAGCTCATCTGGCGGCGCAGAGTCCACTGGAGTAAAGCCTTCTTGTCGCACTTGTCTGCCTCATTCAACAGCGCCAGGCTAGCGATGCCACAAAACGTGTAGCCACCGTGCGCCTCCAAGTCGGGCGCACCACCAAAGCCACCTTCGTACGTCTGACAGCTGGCAATCCAATCCCCCGTGCCACGGAACAATTCGCGTAAAATCGATTCGGGCATGTTGGTTATCTTGGCGCATGAGATGGCACAATAGGTGCCACGCACATCTATCTCTCCATCCTCGTGCAGGCGATATGAGCCATCAGCATCGCGTACACTGAACAGAAACCTCACAAGTGACTCCCGGTCGATGGCACGATAAGCGCTCTCAGTTCCTATTATGCACAAACTGTTGACGGCTGCATAGGTCGGTGCCAGGTGAGCAAATTGTCCGGGTCCGCCACCAAACCCACCCGTGGGTGCCCGACATCTGTTAAAAATAATATATTTATCAGATGATATAAATGATGGAAAAGTTGGAGACGCACTTAAGGAGAAATTGAACAATGTTCTCGAGACACTCGTCGTCGTAGTTGTAGCCGAGCAGTTTAGACGATTGCAGTATCCAATAGATGCACCAGGCACGACTGCTGTCCAGACACTCATAGTTACACGGCAGCTTGTGCAGCATCATTTCCAAATACTGCAGATGCTGCGTGCGATTTAGCTGCAATACACGAGGATTTGTGAACTGTAATTGGTCGAATCGATCGTAGCAGTTTTCCACAGAGTCTTCAGTTTTTCTCTGCAAAATTTAAATTGTATTTTATTTTTGTTATTTCTGTTGTTGTGGGTATCAGCGTGACAATTACTCACCTGTTCTCTGGACGTGATTGTGGACTGCTTCTCGTCGTCGAACTTGAAGTGCTTTAGGTCCTCAAAATTGCGGAACAGTAGCTCGTCCAGCGACAACATGATTTTGGTATCCGAACTTAAATATAAAATTAATTTCAACTAAAAGTTGTGCTCCTATCGAACAGATCGGAATAGGCTCGCTCCAATTATTACCTGAACTGTACATATGAACCAGCTTTTCGTTCAAATGGTTCGTTTGGCAATATAAACAATATCAGCTGTTTTTTTTTTTTAGCATTAAGTCGTTTAAAATTAGTCCAAACTCTTAACAGCCTGAGAAAAAAATTCATTTTGAAATGACGTTCAAATAACAAATAATAAGTTACTTTAGTTAATAAGTTAATTACATTGGAGAGCTGCTTGATTGCATGAATATGGAGATGTGGTCTTAACAGAGTCCTTATCAGTTATCGATTATTAAGAATAAAAAGCATGAGCGATACCAATCATCGGAAATGTTTGCTTAACCGCAGTAAATGCATCACCAACGTATGTTGGGTAATTAAATAGACCAAAAATTTAATTCAATTATAATAATGATGTGCATCAACTTAAAGCTAAACATACGTAAATTAATAAGAATTTCACAAGTCATTTTATTAGTGACATTAAACTAGCCGAAGTTGTAACAAAATTATGATCTTTTTTAGGTCGCGGCATCAGTGTCTTACATAAGTGATCGCTTCTTTCCTTTTTTGTTCTCATCTCGCTGACTATTTTCAGAAGAATGTAGAGGCAAATACACACCACTGCGTAGATGGATATCGTGCTTACTATCTGTAATATAATTACCAATAAAATCTGCAACAATAACCGATTATCACTTAATATATAAATACCTAATCTGATTGACATTAACTCACAAGGAGCAGCGTTTCCATTGCCATTATGAGCCAATTTTTAGCACTATACGAAGCTAGCTGATGTCGAAAATTATTAGAGCGCCATTTTCCCATTACACTCCCACTATTGCTTTGTTGAATACTTTGCAATGTGTTACTACTATCAGGACCTGATGAATTGATGCTGGTTTCGCTTTCACCACCATCAATACTAGTATAATTATTCTTATTTTGATTATTGTCTTTCGCCAAGTTGCTCTCCGCATTCAGTGGCATATACCAAGCGTAGTAAAAGTTTTTCAATTCAGATTTTGGTGAAATCCTTTTTGATGCAGGTGTATCTATTTTTGCATCTGGTAGATACTGAAAATAGTTGTTAAAGTCTTCGAGAGAAAGTTTGTTTGAAAAATTGCATTCCTTTACCTCTTGACTACTTCCGGCTATTTGCTTTTTATTGTTAGTCAGCTTATTAACATTGATATGGTGTTCCTGAATTTGCAGCTAATTAAAAATTCATACAAACTAAAATAGTTTTTTATAACACACTTAATTTTACAATTGTCGTACCACATGACTGAGATTCGTAATTTCCGTTATCTTGCTGGTATCTTTATTTGTATGGCGTTCCAGAATATGCATCTTTTAAAAGTAAAACGTTAGATATTTTGGGTTAAAATAAAAAACAAATATATAATAAAAAATAAAGAACACACACAATTTTACAACTGTGGTTTCGATAGGCCCCGACGAGATTCGAACTCATGATCTCCTGTTTACTAGACAGGCGCTTTAACCAACTAAGCCACGGCGCCACTGGCGCATTCAAGAATAACACAGCCAGTTAAGCAAAGCAACGCACTGTTATGTTAAGTAAGTATAGCTGATTCTATGTTATCTTTAAACGCCAGATGGCGCACCCGATAGTTCATGTAAATTTTGTAGATGGCGACACGTGAAGTGCAACACTTACATTTCGCGCCCTTCCGCCGTAGGGATGCAACTCAAAAATATTATAACCCTCCGTGCTAGTCTCTGGCAGCTCAATCTTCTTCTCTGCGATGACAGTTTGCGTTTCGACACACTTGTTGGTATAGTAATAGTAATGCTTGTCTCTGCTGGAAGAGGCCTGAGTTGGCTCACAATGCTCCGTTGTGCGATTGTAGAAGCTACGCTGCCCAAAATACCGTTCCTCACAATCGAGCGGAGTGCAACTGCGCAAGTAGTCCTTGTCCCAGTTGTTGCAGTCAATGTAATCTGTGCGTCTGCGCAGCGTATGAGCGCTCGGATCCAGTGCCTCGAAACGTGTATCAAAGTGCAAAATCTGACTCAATTTATCTATCCCTTCTGGTTCATGATTCATGCACCAAATGGCAATTGGACAGCTCCCAACGCGATTGTAAGCGGACTGCAAAGCACACAACTATGAGAAATACAATGATTCCCAATTGAAGCAAAATTAACGCACCTCAGTGGGTAACACCAGGGACACTGTAACACTTTTTCCCGGCTCAATGGTCGTCAAATCACAGCCAAAAATAGTACCTGCCTCCACCTGTTCCCCATTCTCCAGATTCAATGTGCAAATGCCATTCGAGTTCACTGCCAGCTCCAACACTTTCGAGTCGTCATTACCCTCATTATTATTGCAGACAGTCACATCTACCGTTTAAAGATTTTAGCTTGCGAATGATGATATTAAATTTTGAAAGCTTACCAAATAGTAATCCTATTTCATTTTCTTGGGGGTCTCGCATATTTATGCGCGTCACGTTGCAAGTTGGGTAGATGCTGTGTAAGTTACTATACATTACAAAAATATAAAGCAGCTGCTGTTGTAACATTTTCGATAATACAAAAACACATGAAAAACTTGACTAAAGTTGCTTTGCAGCGCATGTTATGAGGGGATCAAGGATCACAATTACGCTTGGGCCGTTGCTCCTTTCAGTTTTAAATGAAAAACGCTAATGGGTCGCTGTTTAATTAAGTGTAATTTTAGCAGCAACCCCTATATATGATATCCATACAAAATATATATTTATGCATGTATGCAAGGGGTCTGTTGCATCCATTGCAATTTATGTTTTAATCATCAAATGCAACCCAATTGATCAACATTCTTGCCACTAATTTATGCGGCGGAACAATGTTTTGAAGTGCCAACTGAGGACGTGCAACAGCAGCAATAGCAACTGCGACAGGTGACACTTTCTTGTTGCATATTCATTGTGTGCCAAAAAGCTTAATTTATGCTAAAATATCAAAATACCTAATTTGACAGGAAATAATTAATTTGTGGAACGAAAGAAGAAGTGCTGCCATTGGGGCACCAATTAAAATTATTTCGCTTTCATTACCCAATGAGCCAGGCGTAATAATATAAACACACAACCAAAAAAAAAAAAGAAATCCAAGCACAAAAATAATACAGAAAAAAAAAAAAATAACAACTAACAACAGGCCTTATGGGCTCCAAACAACTGCAACTGAAAAAAACAATAACAACAAGAAGTAAAAGAAGTTTAAATAATGAAATCACTTCGCACCATCTCGAAATTGCTCATTAACATTTTGTGTTTGCGATATCAACTTGTGAAAATCGCAGACCAGGCCAGCCTCCAACCAGGTCCAACTTGCCAACTTGCCAAGTTTCCAACTTTCGTACTCACAGTCATACCTCGTTTATGCGACACTTATTGCAATATGCACAATGTCTAAAATTGTATTTGTTCGTTTGGCTGGTAAATCTTCAATCTGATCCTGCATCTTCTGTTTATGATGTTTATCTTGAATGTTGAATATCAGAATAAACATTTTTTATATTTAGCATTTTTGTATAGTTTCCTACCAAGCTTCGTATCACAAGTCAGTTTTTTTTAAAGTTGTTTTTAGCTATAAAATCAGTTAATGATTCCACATTTTCTCTTTGTTTTTTTTTACAAACCTTGTGCCATTAACTAATTTTCTTTAAGTTAAGATAAATAATAATTCTATTTTTTTTTTAGCTATGTTGTTTTAGACTTTTTAAGCTTATGACTTAATATGTTAATTGGGAAGCAATTATTTCTTTTTTTTAGTTGCTTACCAGTTTTATTGTTGTTGGTTTTTAGGCTCCTTAAGCTTTTGAGCTGTTATTTAAATAAAGAAGATATAATTATTTTCTGTTTTATATTTTTATGAACTCTATTTTATTCTAGCTGCCTGATGAATTATTATGTAAATTAAGAAATAGTAATAAAAATAATAATTCTCTATTTATATATACTAACGGTCTTTAGGCGTTTGATTTATTATGTAAATAAGTTAATAAAAACCATTTATTTGATATTTTTATAAACTCTGTTTTATCTTAGTTGTCTTGTGTATTAAGAATTATTTATTTTTAATTTAATATTTTATTCTAGTCACTTTAACTTCTGTATTATTTTGTAAGATGAAAGATTTCTGCATATTAATATTTAATGGGTTCTGCTACATTTCGCATGCTTTAAGCTGGTTATGCAATTTTTTTTTTTTTTTCTGTTAGGGCCATAAAAAGGAATTCAGTTAAGAGTTTCTAGTCCCGGGCAACAAAGTTGAGTTAGTGCTTTATTGTCCTGTGTTATCGCAATAAAGGAAAACGTATAAACGTGTTTGCCACAAAGACTTGGCCACTTTCAGAGGCAGACTCTAAGGCAGCTACTTGGCTTTTATTTATTATGCCACATTGTTTCTGTTGTTGTTGTTGTTGTTGTCGTGGTCTCTTCACTGTTAGCTGCAGTTGTGCTTGGCTTATTAGTTGGGTCAGTATTGGCTTTTGAGGTGTGAACTTGTCCAGCGCCCCCGCCACAACTTGTCCACTGATGTTTCTGTTTCTGCTTTTGTTGTTGTGGTTGTTGTTTTTGTTGTTGTTGTTGTGAGTCTCTCGTCCTGTTGCAAATGACAGTTGCCCTCTGAAATGTATTTTTCGGGTCGTGATTTGTCTGCGCCGTCGGTCGGTCGGCCAGCCAGCTTGGGGCTCTGAGCTCTTCTGGGGCTCAGCAATTCTTGTAAAGGTCGTCCTCACGCTTTACTCAATGAATATTGGCAGCAGACATAGTTGCACTGGTGGACCAAGGTGTCCAAAGCCGGGCAGCAAGCAGATAAGCCCAAGACTGGACGTGTATTTCAGTAGCCATTCGATTTATGTTAAATAAGCCGGGGCGCAAGCGCTGTTTGTTGTAAAATACCAATTGCTGACCGAGGCCTGCTCGCTGTGATTCACGTTTCTTGGCTCGGGTGTAAGAAAGAAAATAAACAAAAATAAAATGAGAAAGACAAAAACAAAAAAAGAATCATTGGCACTGCATCAGATTTCTTAATTTAATTGGCTTTATGCAAGAAATTCTTGGCTGGGCTTGTTCTAAGGCTGGCTTTTATAGACAAGCTGTCTGGCCAGGTGCCTGCCTGGTTTTCATCTGCCTCAGCATGTGAGTGTGCGGGTGTGTGTGTGTGTGTGTAAATGTGTGTGTTTGTGCAGATCGCTCAAAGGCAGAACACAACCAGGCAAAAGTAGCAGCAGTTTTGATATCATCTTTTGCGTACTGTGAAACGTGGGAAATGCTGCTGCTCCTGCTGCTTAACCCAATTTCGATTTGCTCAAAATGAAAACTCTTAGAGAAATATTTAATCAATAATGTTTTTGATAATGTTTTTTTTTTCTCATTGCAGAACCGAAATAATAATAATATTCATTAGTAAATGCAGCACATTATTGTTGTGCACAACAATGCGAAAAGTGCTTCACTAACAATTGCGCTGTAAATAATTCTTATGTATTTTTTTTGGGTTTATTTTGTAATTTAAAGAAATATATATATAATTATCGATTTATAGATTGAGGAAGAATAAAGAATTATTTTGATTAAAAATGCTGTCAGTTTCATAATTTCTCCGCACAAGTTTTAGTTACATTTTACATTCCCCGAACTAAGCCATATCTACAATTTACCTACTTTATGACTGCAGGGTATAAATTTAAATTTTCTCAAGTCGGAACAGCTCGACCAGGAGATAAACTGAACTCAAGTCTTAACGGGCAAATGAACATACTGAAATGGACACTTATTGTGGGTAAATATCTTGATAAGAAAGCCACATATGAAAAATAAGAATATATAATTCTACAGCCTGTTACATACTTTACCACAGATTTATTCAACTCTTTTTAGCCATGTCAGTGAGCTTAGGGTATCAAAAAAAAAAAAAAACAAAAAAAATAATGAAAATCGTTGAAGTTTTCCATCATCGCGTGCAGTTGCTGCATTTTAGAAACAATTGCAGTGCATTTAAGCATAAATGCAGGCGAAAAGTTCAGACCGAGTCGACAGTGAATAAGTGAATGGGTGTTTGAGTGTTTGAGTGTTTCGCACTGAGTGTGTGCAGACGTGTGTTTGTTATTTTGTGAGTGTGACTGTGTGCGACACTTAATCATCAGCGTGAAATGAGGCACCAACCCAAAAAGAAACGAAAAAAATAACTCAAACACTCTCATATAAATAAAATATATATAAATATATGTATGTATGAATATACGTTAATATACTTAGTATATGCATATAATTAAGCCATAAATTCAGTTTGTATTATTTTCCACAAAGTTATGAATTTATGGCTAGAGCTGCAACAACGTAGTAAGACTGGCAGGCAAACAAAAAAAAAAAACAACAAAAACAGCTCAAGACGCCCCTTAAAATACACACACGCACACACACAAACAAACACATAAACAATAATTTGCAAAAGTAAAACAACAGCAACAACAACAACAACAACAGCAAAAAGGAAGTGCATTTAAATGCGCGCGCATGCGAAATGGCAGCCACTCAGCAGATTTGCAAGGGGGTGTTGGGGGGAGGTGTGTCCGTGCCAAGTTTTTCTGGCTGTTTGTTGTTGTTGTTGTTTTTGCACTGACGACGCCATGTTTGATCATAAGCGTCTAGCGTTTTTTAGCCAGCAGCAGCCTGTCGTAAATTTAACGCTTTCGTTGATGTGTACGAAGGGGAATGGGGTGCGTTATGTAGGGGGATGGGGGTTGCGCTTTACTTTATGAAATTTGAATATTTATTATAGCCCACATTTTTACCCAACGCTATCGTTATGCAAATTGCTGTGCACTTTTGCCAAAAACAAAATAAAAAAAAAACAAAACCTTGAAATGCAAACTACTAAAATTTATTTTTGCATTATTTGCCCTTAATGGAAATCGAGTTTTGCATCACCTACATCTTTATAACTGCCTCCCTATTTGGGTTGCACGTGTGCTGGATTTTGGTGTGTATAAATTAAGTTATAAGTGCTAGAGATGAGCTTAGTTATATAAGAATTGTGCTCGATTATTGGTCGATTATGGTTTTATTTTTACTCTTTTAAATGGATTAGTACTACCTACTTGATACAGAACACCATTTAAGGTTGGTATAAAATTTGTGTCAAGAGCCAACTTTTTGTAGAATTTATTATTTAACCATTTTTAAAACCTAAGTTTATCTTTAGAATAGGTCAGTAAAATTATGTTGTAAGTCTTGAAAAAGTGCTTTGGTGGACCTCAACGAAATTCTCACTTTATTTACTTTGCTATTAGGTCACAGTGCACAAGACCCCCGATAAATAAATAATAAATAAATAATAATTTGCTATTTACATATGGCTTCACAATACTTTTATTAACAAATTATTTTATAACATAAATCACAAATTGGCTTAAGTAAACCAATTCAACATTTTGGTAAAATGTCAATATTGGTAAAATTGATATGCTCTTGCTAGTTTAACAAATGTCTTTATTAGAGTATAGAACATTTACACTCCGATGTTTATATATTGTAAATAAATTTCTATTAGTTCGATTGACCTTTGATTGCCTCAGATAGCCGTTTGTTTCATCTTTGTGAAATATGTCCATCTTTTGTGCTTATCGCAGAGTTTTTCAAAGAACTAAACTCAAAATATTATTCGTATATATTATGGATATTATTCGTGAGTGGCTTTTCATGTAGGAACTTTCAGGGCTGTCCAAAACTCACTCGAATGTAATTTAAGATGACAAACTGCTTGCATTACACCGTAAAGAAAAAACTGGGCTGCCCTATCTTACCATCTACGTATCTTGCGCGCTCCCTACACGCTCCCCACCCCGCCTCCCTGCCTTTTGCATAATACTTTGTTTTGCTGCCTGGTGCAATTAGCATAATCGCTCTTAAAAATTGCAAGTTGAGCTGGAAGGCAACGCCAACAGCCGCGCATATCTGACATTGTTAATCGCCGTTGTGTCCAAAAAAAAAAAATAAAAAAATAAAGAAAAAAAGCAATAATAAAAAAGAAAAACATAAAAAGGGTTGAGGGTAGTCGTCCACATACATAGTACTTAGTGTAGGGAGCTGGGGGTCCAATCTAAAATTGAATACTATAATTACGGCAATTAGGTAAAATGCTCATGACTGCTCGTGTCATGGCTGCTTCCTAATGCGAAAATAACGTCATTAATATTTGGCCTGCTCGAGATCAAGTCTCTCCAACTATAGTTGTTGACTATCATTCTGTTCTGTTGCAAGCAGCGCCTTGAGGGACAACGCACTGCCACACGTCATAAAACTGCATGGCATATGCAGCGAGAGTGGCCCTTAAGTGTCCCCCACTTACCGCGTTGCAGGACATGCTCTGAATGAGGCAGCAGCAGGTGCATTCTGCATTTGTTGTCATGACACGCTGCAGGAGTTGCACTCAAATTTGTTGCAAACTGAAAAATCTTTTGGGGGTTGCTGTGCAGCAAAAGGACGAAGCGCTGCAGTTAACAGCTGGCCCCGATACTGTCCCCCTTTACACCTGCCCCCCCTCAGTATTTACTAACCTCACCGACATGCAATAATCCGCTAGGTGGCTGGCTTAGTCCGCCAGCCGTGGCAATTAAATGCGATTAAATCGCAAGCGCAAACTCTTCAACTTCAAATGAAATGCCAGAAAAGCACTCGCAATTATATTTGAAAATGTGCATGAAGCAACGACAATAAAAAAATATGGCAACAAGAAAAGCAGTAGTTGCAACAATTTGCATAAATATTTGCAGCAAAAGAACAACAGAAACAAAAACAACCATAGTACAATCAATTTAAAGTGCTGCAGTCGAAAGTCTTTTGACCACAAGATACTCTCTAGCAAAATGTTATAGAAATCAATTAAGATGTAATTGATTTTTCCATTTTCCATAGATGAAAATTGTTCACTTTTGTGAAAACAGAGCAGGACAAAAAAAAAACCATTTAGTAAACATCGTAAAAAATTTCAATTTACTTTTAATTTTGTAAATCTTTCAAAGATATGAATAAATTATTATATTTTTACCAAATGGAAGTGGCTTATTTTTAACACATTTCTGAAGGCTAATCAAACTTTTTTAAGACATATAAAATTGCTTCTCTTTAGAAGATAAGCGCATTGTCGAAACGAACAAAAGTTTTTTATGTTAAATAATTTGTTTAACGCGGAATAAAATAATACACAAACTTAAAAATCTTATATTTAATTTAATATTAAAGCTGCATATTAAATTACAAATGTGAAGGGATAAATTCAATTCAAAATGTAAAATAAATGACAAATTCAATAACAAAAAAAACAATGTAACATTTATTGCAAAGATTGAGCAAAGCCTGAAAAACCTTTAGGGCCAAACATTTTTAAAGCGTTTGTAGCTTCATAAAAATAAACATTCAGAATAAAATTGTTGAAGTCGTTAGTTAAATTAAAATTAAAAAGGAAAAAAGAAACCCTTTTTTTATTTTGATAAATTATTGAACATGTTTTTTCTCAACGAATGATGGGTTTATCATTAAACTGCGTTTGATAGCAATGTGAATATATTTATTGATAGACACTGACATATAGACCCATTTGTAGGGGCTTACTTGCAACAGGGTATCTTAGCCAGCAACTGAAAGCAGCAGCAGCAATGGCGAATGCATTAATTAAACTCATGGCAAGGCAACAAGGTTGTGCGGCTTATCTGAAAGGCGAAATTAGCTGATAATATGCAAAACATGGCGAGAAATTGCAGCCTGAGCCAAATTTCAAAATTATTACTTTGCCCAACTGCACAATCACACACACACACACATATACACACATACATATAACACATTTAAACATTACTCTCCTCTATATATTTCTTGAGTTACTAGTTTTTCTGCTCTTGAGTTAGAAATTCTCGGCATTTGCCTTTTTTGTTACACTCAAGTGATTTTCAGCCCATGATTTTGCTTTCAAATTAAATAATATTCATTATCTATCGCAGCGCTATCTATTTCTATATTTAGACAACCTGATTGATTTTAAATTAGCTAAATTGAATGTGAATTTCTATGGAATAGTTTAAACACGCACGATCTTCAAACAGGGGCAAGCGCCGACGTCTGATATGTTGGCGCCGTGGCTTAGTTGGTTAAAGCGCCTGTCTAGTAAACAGGAGATCATGAGTTCGAATCTCGTCGGGGCCTATGCAAAATATACCATGTGTGTGTGTTTGTGCAATAACTATTTTTTTTTTCAATATATATATTTATTTAAAATATTTTTGCATATTAAAAAATGTGTCATTTGTATATTATTACGATTAATACTGTAAAATCAAATTAAAATTGACAAAGAATGCATTCCTGTTGCTACTGATATATATATTTATTTTATTATTACTTTTCTAATGCTACCAAATCAACACATTTATTTATAAATATATGAAATTTGTTGATAAAAAATTTGAGCAAGTTTGATCAGTGCTTTGAGCTTATTTCTTACTCCAAAAAGCTCATAAGGGTGTGCTTTTTGCTAACGCAATTTAAATACAAATACTTATAAGCTTTTGGAGAAGCTTTTCAATTTTGTTTATCTTTATGTGATACATGAATAAATTTATTGTAACAGTGTTCATTAAAAGCTCTACGTTTTATTTTAATTGAGAGAATATGCAACCAAAAATTCACTCCCATATTAACCATATGATAATACTAATTATTGCTATAATACATATATATTTTTTTTATCATATAATCAATTTTAACATGATTTTATTAGATTGTAATCCAGTTGTGTAGAGTAACAGTTCCTAAAAAAGCCGAACTACAAATAACAAGTTTCATAATCAACTGACTTTTTAACTACTGTATTTACGTACTTATGTACATACACACATATGTATGTGTGTGTGTGTCTGCAACAAATTGTCTCATTTAAACATGAAATCGCTTCTGATTTAACAATTGCCATTGTCAATAACAATTTGTAGAGCTGTCAGCTATGGAAATTGAGATTCTAATGAATGACTGACTGACTGACTGACTGGCTGGCACTACTATTTGATTAGTGCGAGGCCAGTAGCAAGTAATTCAACCATTCCAGCATTAACAACAACAACAACAACAACTATGACAACAACAACAGCAGCTTTACAACGTTTTCCAATGGCTTCCAATGCAAAAAGAAAAATAAAGAAAAATACAAAAACAGCAGCGGCGGCAAACGTCCATCAAATGTCACGATCAAATGCTGCCTTGCAGATCAATCGATGGCAATCGTTCGCTTGAATATCGATAATTACGTAAGACACGCAACTGCAACAGCGTGGCACAGGAATGGGATTGGCACTTGGACTACGCTCAGCGGTTGCAGTTGCACTTACAGATCCTCTTACACTCGAGCAAAAAATATGCTTTTTTATTTTTTATAAAGCGTATTTATAAAACGTTAACTTCTTAAGAATCGGCATTAACATCAAAATAAGAAGATAGATTTTTGAAAAGCTGAGATATACAATTTCCTTAAGTTCCTAAGTAAAAATTTATGTTTTAAGAGCTTCAAAAATTGGTATACTTTTTTAATATTTTATTATGTATTATTGGAATTATAAGAATTCGTTTCTCGCTATCAAAGAATTATGTTAAATTAATACGCAACACTATATATTAATTGTTATTAATGAATGAATATTTTTAATTTTTTGGTTTGTATTTTCATCGCAATATTTATAATACTTTTAAAAATTAATTTTTCGAACGCTGGGATATTGTAATTTCTTACAAAAAATTATGTTAATAAATTGAAGAAATAGATAGTTTGCCTTTTTGAATTTTATAATAATAAATTTATAATAATGCTACTCTTAAAGAAACTCTGAAAAAACTGACATAATACCTTTGATTTTGTAAGACAAACAATTAAATCTGATTTTTGGGGTGTGTTTTCTAATTTAATTTTTATTTTGTACTATTCTAGGTGCAGTTAGCTTGCCACTTTCTCTTGACCTTGCATAAGCCTTAAAGTGGGCAAACATTTTCACAGGTACAAAACCGTGGAGTAAGCCAGAGGATGTTTGCCAGCTGTTTTTTTTTTTTGCCGCCGCTGCTGCATCAATGTCAATGTCAATTCTGACTGTATGTGTCCATAGGGCGTTGCCTCATCCGCTGCTTAACCGGGATTAACTTCCAACACATGCTGCAAGTGCATTTGTGGCCAGAAGGAACATGTGCAGCAAACAGAAAACAGCAAATCGCATACCATACCCCATACTCAGAGGAAGAGGAACAACTGAACACATCTCAACAATAGGCACAATTGACATGGAGCCACAGAGAATTATGTTGCCAATGTTGGCAGTGTGGCCAATGTTGTTGTTGTTGTTGCATCGGCAATTATTTATTATCCTGTTTGCGCCCGCAGCAATGCGCCATCTTCTTTGCTTGTCTGCGCGTCTGCTGTTCGCCCTGTCGTCATAATTCTCCCTTATGCGCTCCCCTCACCTCCACTCCCCTCCCCTCCTCTGACCAAACACCACCCCTCACACTTCAATGCACGCCTCTCTCAAATCACCGTCGTCGTCGTCGTCGTCGCCATTTGCCTGGCCAGCAACATTTTTTAAGTTCTCCTTTTCCTCCACTTTTTGTGTGTTTCATAAATTTTGTGGTTGCTATTTTGTTGCTCTGGGCGACGTTGTTGTTGTTGTTGCTGGTAACTTCTGCTGCTTGCTGCCTGCCCGCTGTGGCTGAGATTCATTTCACAGTGCTGTGTATGTGTGTGTGTGTGTGATTGCATACCGGTGTATTGGTGTCTCCTCCCATATATTCCAGTGGCCAGTTGCAGCAGCCACTCGTCTTGCTCACTCACTCGCCGCCTTTTTGAGTTGAGTGCGTTTTTTTTCATTGAGTGATTGTTGAATTGCTTTTCTGTTGCTGTCGCTGCTTGCTACTGGCTGCAGTTCCATTTCCAGTTTGTTGCTGGACGGTGGCGGTTCACATGTCGTCATAGTCACTGTCAACTGTAAAACTACTACTACAGTGTCAATAAGAATAGCTGTATGTATGTATGTACATATGTGTCTGTTTATATGTGACTTTTGGCCTTTTTTCTAGCTATTTTTTGTTTGTTTTTTTTTTTAGATATTTATTAATTTTTTCTGAACAATTTTAGGCGACTTATGCAAATTGGACAATTATGATTGAGATATTGGCATCAAAACTTAAATGTTTGACTTAATTGACTAATGATGTTATTAAATGCAAATGGAAATAAACAACTTCACAATTAATACATACACCTTGTACTAATGTAGATAATATATATACATTTTTATATAATGTATGATAATTCTATTGTACTATACATTAGAAGATTCAATATCTAAGGCATAAAACTAAAAAGTACATATATATATGCTTGAATTCCTGCAAATCAAACTAACATGAGAACCAACAAAATGAATAGCCTTCTAGGCGTAGAATTCAAATATCTGCAAGAATTAATATAGCCATGGTAATTTATCTCTTTCTTTTTATGCAAACTACTTTCTCATTTTTAAAGTCATCTTGATAAAACTTGACTTATATTCGTCGATGCTTTGCTTACATAGATTTCCCAAGCAAACTAACCCAATATGCGTTTAACATTTGAACAAGCTGTGAATTATAAGTCTTTTTTATTAAGAACTTTTTTTTTTGTCTATAAAGGTTTTCATAACAAAAAATGTACAAAAAAATATCATTAACATCGATTATAACATATATTTTGTAATATAAGCAGTCAATTGTAAGATAATTTCTTGTGTGAAATAAATTTTTGGTAACAAAGTCATCAATACGTGTTGTTAGTATTTGGGGTAAAAAATGATCAACATTAGTCTAATTTATAAAGATTTTTTAATTTGGTTCCAGTCAGATAGCTGAAAGGTTTAATTTGAAATGCATCCCAAGAATCCCTTTGTTTTTTTTTTTTTTGCAAGATGCAAGCTGTTTAAGAGTTTTCCGCTAAGTTGTTTTACATTTGTTCTCGTGCCACCATAATTTTCTTAATCAACGATTTTCTATGTGAAGGTTGCATTGTCATTGCTCTGTTGCCCCTTTCGCTGCCCCCTTTTCCACTCAGCTACAGTTAACGTTTATTGCGTTGATTTTGAAAATGACAACACAATCATTTTGCAAAAACATTGTTGCAGTTTGTAGTTTACCAATCCCTTTGCTACACTGTGAGAAACAGACTTAGTATTGTATGATGAGTGTGCTTAAAATAAAACTGTTAGATTTCCCATGTTATCTTTGAAAAGTATAAAGATAAGTTTTTAAAATCAAAACAATAATTTTTAGCAAATAAAGTACTTATTTCAGAATCTTTTACGATAAACATTATCGTTTATACAATAAGTTTCTAAATCTAACATAAATATTTGTATTTTGAAATTTATCTGTAAATTTTTTAAAATATTAAACGTTAAAAACAAGTAAAAAACCGCTGAATTTTTTTATCTAAATGAATGTAAATTTGAATACATAATTTTGTTCTCAATTGAATTTATTTTGCAATTTTTGCATATTTTTGTTTCGACTGATTTAATAATAAATATATAATAAATATATATAAAAAGTAATACCTTAATTTTCTCAGTGTTGTTTGCAAATTACGCGTGTTCTCACACACACACACTCGCACACACCCCCACACACTCAAAGCATGCATATTCATGTGCGTGTGCCCCTTTTGTGTCTTCACCTCAGCCCCCCTCGCTTGCACAAGCATCTGCTTTGAATGCATTTTCAATGGCATTTTGATTGCAATTGGCTTGTAATTGCTATATTTAGTATAATGGCAGCCAAGAACACGGCATTACCTCTATAACTGTCTAGCTACCTGTTCAAGCCACCCACATAGATACTCACACACACACACACACACACACACACACACACACATACGCACAGCAGTCTTAATAGACTTTCAGTTTCAATGTCATTAAAGCGGCAAACTCTCTCGTGGTTAGTGGGTTACATACACACACACACACACACACACACACACACACACACATAGTCAATCGTTTTTGCCAATTTTGTTGCCAACTTGGGTCAGCTGAGCTTGAGCCATTGAACCTTTGCGTTTCTCTCCTTGCACATAAATCACAAACTCATCGACACATTTTTGCAATGAGAATGCATAAATTTTGAGCGTAAAACAAATTTTCACAGCATCCCAATTGTCGCATCGGCTGTTTTTTTTTTCTCATCTGTCTTTCGTTTTTTTTTTTTTTAGTGTGCCCCATGTCAAAGTTCCCGCAGCGGCGTTGCAGTGCCAACAGCTCCTGGGCAACAACAACGGCAACAACAACAATTGCTACACATGTCTGAGCTGCCTTAACCCAACTCCAACTCCAACTCCAACTACAACTACAACTGCAAGCCTTGGCAACTTCTTGGCTGGCTGGCAACAAGCGCCAGTTGTGGAGTCGGCATTCCGCCTTGTTTACGCTAAGATGGCGTATTGTATAACATCATTATGTGGACTTCGTTCATGTTCATGTCATAATTTTGCAAGCCCAAACAGTCAGTCGGAGTCGGAGTCGGAGTCGGAGTCGTTGGCGAAGCTGCAGCATTCAGCTTGCAGCTGCCTCCTGCTACATTCCACTGTAGCGCCAGTCAGAGGCATCTCCAGCCGTGTTCGGATTGGTCATGTATGTATGTAGTACATATACATATGTATGTACAGTACCAAGTGAATATCAGCATCGGCATCGGCATCGGCATCGAATCAGCATCGGCATCAGAATGTTGTGGCCGCTGTTTGTGCCATGTTTTGGGCTGCGTAATTAAAAATAAATTTTCGCGCGCTGAGCGAACAGGTGCGGACTGCGGGTGTATTCTGATAAGTATGAAAAATAATTATATATATTTTGAAATAAAATAGTATTGATCGGGTCTAAGTTTCTCAAGTTATCTAAGTTTACTTTGCAATATTACTAAAAATAATTAATTATGTTTAAGTTTTAAAGAAAGATTTGCATATTATTAACATTTTTCCAAATTAGTTAGATATTATTATTGGTAAGACAATATTCATTTCAAAATGTTTATAAGAAGTAGAACATAAAAAAACAATTTAATGTGGGCATAATAAAATTAATTTTAGATAGAATAATATTAAATTTTCTTTAATTTTAAGATAAATATTTTTTTAACTGTCTAAAAACCTGGATTAGTATGCCTGTTATTGTTTTGAATTTTCTGTGTTCAGTTTTCATATATTTTAATCAGAACAAAGTAAGTACAAATTCAATTAATATAACTAATTGAATTTTAAATAGAATACTATAAAATTACAATTTTGATATTTGAAGAGTAGTATTTGCAAGTTCGAATTTTAAAGATTCATTTCTATTTATTTTAATGTATAACTGAAAAGGATTAAATGTAATTTTTGAATGCCAACAGTTGCTCAACTTAATTTGCCATAAACCCCTTTAAAGTATATTAATCCCACATTATTATTTACCAGCTTCCACCTGTTGCAACATGCAATAAGTTGCAAGTGAGGCGCTCCTGGCGCTGAAAGAACTTGCAAATAAGTTTTTGTTACTTTTTTAATTTAATGAATATTCTGGGACAATTTATTAGCCAACATATTGATTTCAGCGTTTGCCGTGTGTTGTTGTCCAGTTGTCTCTTTTGCATGCGTTTTGCATTTTTTGTTGTTGTTCCAGTTGTTGTTTCAGTTGCTTGTAGTTGTTCTTGTTGCAAAGTTTATACGGTAGTTACCGACATAAATAGCAGCAATTTGGCCAGACACCAGCCAACACAGGGGCCAAGTCCGCCAGCCCAAAGAACCAGAGAACCAGAGAACCGCAGAACGATAGCCAAAGTCAAAGCTTGCTGAACAAGCTCACAATTAATATGCCCAGCCCGCTGCCCGCACCACAGGCGGTCCTGTGCATGGTCAGAGGGTCGCTGTGAGATGCTCTGGCAGGGATTGGTATAGGTGGACTCACTCTGTCCTGTTGTGGGCACCCGATTACCCTGGCCAGGGACAAACAAGAAAGGAAAAAAAAAGGAGAAATGCCTCTCGGTTGCTGTGTGTCGATTTATGGCTCTTAACAAATTGTTAATAAATATTTTATTTATATTGATGAGACAACTCGAAATTATTCACAATTTGTTATGGAGCTTTATTATTTGTTTTGTGACTTTGAGTTTGTTTCACACAATTGTCTCGCATTTTCGAGTCTTGTCGTTCTTGATGAAATAATTTCAGAAGTGAACAGCTGCGCATTTGTTTCAATTAGCCAAACTGACCGAACTGACCAAATGGTAAATATAGATGGAGTACATGCCTTATGTGTATTCCCATTATATGATTGATCTGTGTTGCCATCTTTGCGTTGTGGCACCCTGTAATTAGCGCGTGAAATGTTCTTCAAAATTACCCTTGCAGATGGTATTCCAATTATGCATATTATTTTTATATTACTCGATCGGACTCATGAAAATGATTCTATTTTTATGTGCTTGATTTAGTTTTATTAATATATATATATCTGTCATAATTTATATATTAGTTAAAACTGGACTTATCACTTTTTTTTAATAAATAAAATATATAAAATTATATATATTTTAGAGCTCCTGATATCAAGTCCAATGAATCTGATAACGTTGCATAAAATTTGTTTTCTGACATCTAATTGATATTCTTCTAATTTGATAAAAATGGAAAATATTAACCATTTTTACAAAAATAAGCAAGCCAAATGGTATTTTTGGGTTATTTAAAGGGTATTTAATATTCATCAATTCTTAGATGAGCTGCTCATATTTCATATATTTTCTGATGTTTTGGACAATTGAGAGTGGAATTTAAATGAGTTTAGTTGCGGGTAGTGCAAGCTACCGCCTCAAAAGCTGGTCCGCTTGTGCCTTGGACTCTACCTCCTCCCAGCAGCTGTCAATCACAATGATTTATGTCGCCGCCACAGTAATATTGAGAAAGAGATGGCCATACACAGAGAGACAGAGACAGAGAGAGAGATTGAGGGAATTCTGCTGTGTTTTTTTTTTGTATCTGTGTGCATTTGCCTACATCAACGCGTCAATTTATCTTTCCGCAGTTGCAACGAAACTCATCAGCGGCGGCTTCTTTCTTCCATAAAGGAAAACAACGACCCCGCGACCCCCTCGACATGCCCCGCATATGCGGCCTGGCGCTTATGAAGGTTTATTTTGTTGTTTTTTATTTTTTGTTGTTGTATATTAAGCATTTTTCATTTGAATTTCATATCATTGGATTGCTTAATTGTCGCAGCTTTTGATGAACTGTTTGTTTGGATTTGCCGCGACAGTTTTCATGGGCTTCTTGGATACGATCTCAGTTCTTGAGGTGTGGCCTGGCCTGCAATTGCCACTTGACTGAAGATGATGCTGCCTTGCCTCCTGCCCCCCCCCCCGCCCTCCGCTGCCATAAATTGCGGCATCTACTCTTGCCCTGTAATTTGGCAGTAATTTCGTTTTGAATTTTTATTTTGTGTGTGTACTTTTTCAAGCGTTTTCGTGACAGAGTCGCCATTTTGGCTACCTATTGAAGCCATTTACATTCCCGGCCCAGACATAAGACAATTGCCTGTGTTTTTGCTGCCCCACCGCAGCTCGCAGCTCAATTTACCAATCAAATAACAAATGCGCCGCCAAAGCTGCTTATTAATGGCGTCGGGCTATACAACGGTTCAACTACAACAACAAAAAACAACAACAATAATA
Source organism: Drosophila melanosoma (assembly GCA_035042045.1). Taxonomy (NCBI): domain Eukaryota; kingdom Metazoa; phylum Arthropoda; class Insecta; order Diptera; family Drosophilidae; genus Drosophila; species Drosophila melanosoma. The sequence continues at coordinate 252,239 of JAWNLY010000086.1, read as the reverse complement.
ACAACAATAACAACAACATCAGCAGCCTGCTTCCCCATCTATATAATTTCAACGAAATCTCCCATTGTCGATAATAATTGATTTGATTGATGCTTCTTCGACGGATGAGGCTGCTGCGGCTGCAACTTCGGCTGCGTTTGCGGCTCTTTTCACTGTTGATTGGTTCGTCTGCCATGCTTCTTCTTCTTCTGCCTTTTCTCTTTCTCTCTCTCACTCTTTCTCTTTGTTGTCTGTCTGTCTCAGCCTCTGTGCATTGATTTGGGTTCAACCTGGCTGCTTGTTTAATAATTTAGCTGCATTTTATATTCTTTAATCTTTCACATAACATCGGAAGATTTATAATTTTTCTTTTAAAAGTTTTTTATTTTTCCAAATTGAACTTATTTAATTATAACTGGTATTTGTTAATTTTTAAAAATTAAAAGCTTCTATTTAAAAAATTTAAAATAAATAATATTTTTTTATTTGTTGTGATCTTTTTAAAATTAATTTAAATCATGAAATTGGAATAGCATTCTGAAAACCTAAGGAAATTATCGTATTTGAATTTATTGAAAATTATTTGTATATAAATTCCAAAAAGCTTTTTTGGTTTAATTAAAAGCATTTATCCAGAAATTGAGGCTTTTAAGGAATAAAATTAAATTGAGGATTAAATTGAAACTAAAATTTATATTTTAATTTAAAGGCGGCTAATCTTAATTTTTTCAATGTTATGTTAGTGTCTTACAAAAAAATGACAATTTCAAAATGGGGTCAGATACAGTTTATATAGAGAGCTGCATTAGATAAAATCTTTGGGTTGGCAAGCTCAACGCTGGACTACACAATAAACTTAAAGACCGCACTTGTTAACAAATTAGGTAGATAAATTTGCATGCGATCAGATTACAATCGGCAAATTGGACAATGGACGCATCGCTGACCTCAAGCGTTGGCTCAAAGCTCCTAGGGGGGAGAACCAAGAAACAAAAGAGGAACAAGTGTTAAGGCTGCTGGCAAATTGAGTTCATGTTAAAATGCGGCACAACAGCACATCCGAAGTGAGTGTGTGTGTGTGTGCCCCTCTCACTCTCTTTCTCTCTCTACCAGAGTGTGTGTGTTGAGGGTGAGTCTTGATCTTGGGGATATGTGAGACCGTTGGCATAGTTTTCACACAAAGCGCCGAGTTCCACTTAAATGCAGCGCTATGCTTTCAAAACAAAATTAATCTTCATTGGAAGCCATCGACAGGAGTACAATACTAACAACAACAACAAAAACTGTTGAGGAAAGGAACCAACAGACAAAGTCAGAGCCGCTGGCCGAAAGCCTGTGTTGAGGAAAAATTAGCGCAAATGATTGACAGCCTAAATGCGAATTTAATGGAGAACTGTTTTTTCTGAATGTTGTTTTTCTCCTTTTATTTATTAGTATTTTTAGTTTTGGTCTTACTGGCGCTGTGGGGCCCACAAGGCGTCTTCTGCCCATCTTTTTTTGTTTTTTGTTTTTTTTTTTTATGTCTGTTCGCTATAATTTGCACAGCCGACATCCAACTTATTTTGTATTTCGTTGTTTCCCCTCTGTAAAAGTAAAAGCAAATTTGTTCGCCAAAAATAAGGCGAAATTGATACGAAATTGATGCTTGGACGAAACAATTTTCGTATCCAAAAATTGGCTGGTGTGTGTGTGTGTGTATGTGCTGACCAACCGTTACATAACAGTTGTGCATAATATCACTTCAAACTGCTGAGCTGATCTGATGATGATGATGTTGCTTTGGAGACTACATTTCTGGTCAGCGGAAAACAATTGGACTCAGTTGGTGTAGATAATTATTCTAAAGATCAGAGATTTATTTTTTTTACTAAATGTTCGAATAATAAATGCTATTTATTATCTCTTTAATAATGGATGCTAATGTTCTATTTTATAAGAAATATTTTAATTTTTGTTGTAAAGATAGTAACGGTTGAACATTTTTGATTGTTGATCAACATCTTTAAACGAGCAGTAGATATGATGGAGCCTAGTCTATCGGAGATTCGGTCTATAGATGACATAAATAGCGATCTGTCATATAAGAAATTCTTCTCTTCTATGATAATCTTTTTTGTTTAATAATATATCCAATTACATCTGACCAAATATGCGTTTTATAATGCTTAAATATATCGTTATGTTATCGGTTCACAATAACATATAGATTTTATTTAAAGAATCTGTAGATGTTCTGAGCTTACAATTTGACTTCATTCCAAGCCAGGGTTAGTCGATCTTCCTTGAAGTTTTGTTATATTGACTGTTTGACATTAAACTATATATGTATATATTTGAATAGGGCTAACAAACCCTAAAAATATAACTATTATATATATAATATTTTTGCAAAATAATTTTTAATTCAAATTTTTACCTAGCACTAATAACTAAATTGTGATCGATTTAAATATCATCAATTAAATGGGTTAACTGGCTAATATCACTCTCACATTATCCAGGTGCCCACGCATGCTGCATGCAAATACCTACACCCCTCACACACACACACACACACACACACACACACTGCTTGGCTGGTTAACTACTCTTTAGTTAACTCATCGCTATCTGTTGTTGTTGTTTTTGTTGTTTTTGTTATTGTTTGTGTTGTGCATTTGAAATATTTTATTTTATTTGCATTCTGATGCGAATGCGACGAAAAGTTTCTGCGTGCTGTTGTCCGCGAGACGTCAGAAGTGCATTTTTGCACGCGATCCTTTTTTGGGCTCCTTTGCAATCCTTTCTGGCCCATGGACTGGCACTGGCACTGGCACTGGCACTGACTGACGTCACTTGGCAGCAGACAATTTATGCGGCCAGGACGCCAAGCCCCCCTGCCAACAGCAAAACTGTCTCCCGACTCGACTCCTCTTCAACTGTTATCGATACGTAGACTTTGGTGCCTTCATATATACCATGTGCGTGTCATCAAGTTGGCCTAAAGTGACAGTCGCGATTTAATGGCACTGGCCCGGGTAAAAGTTACAAATTAATATGTTGCAGTCCCACTCCCAGTTCCAGTTTTAGTTCCAGTTGCAGTTACAGTCAAAGTCGCGTTGCAGTTGCATTTGTAGTTTGCCCGTTGGGCAGCACTTGCAATGAATAATCAATCGATTTCAGTTCAATTAGCACCTTTTAGTGTGCAAAATAGCGCGCCCAATCCACGGCCCACATATATATATTATATAGATATATATATATATATATATATATGTATGTATCTGACTCCTCGACTGTCTGGCCTTGTCAATTGGCCTGTCAGCGTTGCTCAAAAGTGCTTAAGTGCTTATTGCTCGAATCACAGCAACAACAAAAATACCAACTACAAATAGTTGCAGCGTGGGCCTTGTCCCAGGGCTTGTTTGTCCAGTTTGTGCCGTTCCCAAGAAACAATATATATATATTAAAATATATATATATATCTTTTATCATATCAGCTAGCGACCCTTTAAGCGTCTAGCTCGATGGGCGTGGGTCGCATTTATGGAGAGCTCAGCAAATAATTCCACATGTTTGGGAATGCTATTTCCTTATGCACATGCAATGGATTTCTGAATTTATTATGCTTCCTTAACTTTTGAAATTCTCTTTGAATTTATTCATCGATATTTAGATAATTTTGAGTTATATTCATATTGGTTTGTGTGTAGCTTTTTTCACTTCTGTTTATTTGGCAATGGTTTTAAATGGTTTTTTTTTTCTAAATGTTATTAGTTATTAAATTTTATGGGACAGTTAACTCTATTTTTCTTTAAATTATTTGTATAAGAAAAGTCTATATATTTATTTTTTATTTATTTTACAAGCCAAATATGATTTTTATGTAATCTTTACAAGCGAAATATTTATGTAGATGTTATACTTAAATTTTAAGGATTGCCAAGTTAATATATTTAGCATTTCCCATTTAAATATTCTCTATAAAACAAATAAATTATTTTAAATATTTCTGCTCGCTTCCTCATACAAAAATAGGTAGATTATTTATGGCGAATGAATCACTTGATGCATTTACTGGTCACGGCTGTCGTCCATCTCTCTAGTTGAAGCGCCATTCAATGTCAATGCATAACTGCAAATTATTTGCCATTGTAATAAAATTGACGCAACTTTGCTGCAACGTGCAACGTTTTGTAACGTGTTTTCCACAATTGCCGCAGTGCACAACCTTCACATAGAAAATCTCTCAACAAGAAAATTACACAGAGCAACAGCAATTGCAACAACAACAACAAAACAGCGACACAGATGGGCGTTAGCCATCGAAGAATGGGCGTGTCACACATTGACAATTCCTATGAGAGGGTCAAGGGATTAGAAGTGCGGCAAACCACATAACCAGAGAGTGCTATCGAGTACAACACACAATGCCAGCCAATTAAGCCTTAAAAAATTATGGTTATGATGGGTTCTTTTGGGTTTGGGTGTAATTATTGCTTCTAAGTCGAGGAAATTGAGGTACGCGCAACAGCAGACAGTGTCAGAAAGGAACAACGAACTGAATATCTTGAGTACACCGAAGATTTAATACCCTAGCAGACCGCAGTCAAATTTGCGACACTTCAATACACTTCACTTCACTTTCAATATATATTTTTGGACAGACGATAAATTGAGGCTCATAATTGGTTAGGAATTATTACATTTTACATTTTAAAAATAAAAGTCAAAACATGTATATTAATGCTAAAATTGTTGGAACGAATTAAATTTAAATAATCTTTTTTTTATAATTTTTTACTGTTGGTTTGAAAGGGATTTTAACATTCAGAAAATTCGCTGTAGTTTGAAATACTTTTTGATGCCAATGCATTTGAGTTCTGAACAACATCTTCAATACTATGGTTTGCAATTAATTAATTATTGTACTTTATTAATCAAATTTATTATTAGTTATATTGATTAAATTAATGGCTATATATTTATATTATTATTATTATTTATTGCAGCCTGCGTTACAAACTTTATGGCAAAAACTAAACGCTTCGCTGTAAGGGTATTAAAACTGATCCGGATAAATATATATATGTATATATATATTTAAAATTATTGCGGTTTCCGTTTTGGGCAACCCACGTCGAATCAGCTGTGGCTGCATCCGTTCCTGTCAGTGTCTACAATGTGTCTTAGACCACTCCCAACTCCCAACTTCCAACTGGCAACTGGCAACTTGTTCTGGCTGCAAGCTAATTAATAAACATTAGCAACAACATAAATACGTCTGGCGCTCTTGGCTGCTGATTAATTATTAATTATTTACATAACTAATTATAATGATCGACTGCAAACATGTTCATGCGCAGTTTTCATTAGTCTGACTGGCTGACTGATTGCCTAACTGACTAGTTGACTGCCTGACGGATGGTTTGGGCGGTAAGTCTCCTCTCAAAATCCCCCATAAAATGCGAACTCGAAAATAATACAAATTTAATTAGTGATTTGATTAATACTCGTTATAACTAATTCAGAAAAGTGGAAGAAAATATTCAGTAAATACGGATTAAGTGCATATTAAGTATGCTGCACTTGGATCTTTTTGATATTTAAGTAGTGAATTAAAAAGAGATTTTAATAGCTCGTTTTTATGGATTAGATGTTCTCAATATCAAAGATTTATTAATTATTTAGTTTTAAGTGAGAATCAGATCGGAGAATTAAGATCAGAGAAAATAACTAAATATTATATTAAAACAATATTTCATTAGAATTTGTTAATAAATAATAATAATATTTTTACTTATTTTACTTGCAGTTGCCCTTGACAACTGATCCATACAGTTTTCATATAACCTTAAGAACCATTCCTGAATTAAGCCAAACAACACAGAAAAATACAAAGTTTCTGAAACACGTATTTCCTTTCCTGTAATTATGGTTAATTGCAGTTATTGCTAACTTTAAAAAAAAAAAAGAAGAAACTTACTCAAACATACCTCAAAGTAGGGTGCATTTTGGGATATGTATGACCAAATGTCTTAAAAAAAATAAATACGGCTGGCAATTTTGCCCACCGTCTAATTGCAATTATTTATTAAAGTAATCCATCATATTCGCATCGCTTGCACTTGAAGTTGCTACGAGTGGTGCAAATGTAATCGGGGTTCGGGCAGAGATTAGGAGACGGTTGAAATAAGGCGGCAAACGGTTGCAAAGACGACAGCGGCGGCGGCGGCTTTTTGGCAACAACAAACAAAATATTAGGGAAAAAAAATAAAAACTTTGCACGCGAATGTCGTATAAGTAATTTTTTTTTGTATATTTTTTTCATATTTTTTTACTATGCCTCTAACTATAATGGAAAATGCAAATTAGTGCACAGCGAGAAGATCAACGAAATGAAAAGAGAACAGTGGAGGAGGAAGGAGGAAGGAGGGGTGGAATAAAAGCAAATACGAATAAAAAGTCATACGAAATCGGGCTTACATAATTTGAAGGTACTTGCTGAAATATGGCCCAAATAAAGCTTGCTTATCGTCTGGGATTCATATTTTATTCATCATTAAATATTTTACATAATACTATGGGCAAGCTATTTCTTATAGAGCAGTTCCCACAACACCCCAAAAAAAGCAAATAATAAATAAAAAGAAGAATTAAAACTTTGTCAAACATTTGCGTGTTGTTAACAATTAAAGACGTTTCAATTAAGGCTACGCAATTTGTTAACAGTACTCTTTAGTTTTTGGTAACTCGACTGGAGGAATGGGAGGGCGACGGTGGCAAAAAAAAAAAACGTTTGTTGTGACGTATAAACTTAAAAGCTCAAACGCGCTATTTTCCATTGTATTTAAGAGTAAGTAAATAGTGTGCGACAATTGTCAAGGCTTAATTATTTACTAATTGTTTTCGAATTATGAAGAGCTCTGCCGCCTAATAATTACACAGCAATTATAAATTGTGGGCTTTTGATTTTCCCTGCCTTTTTCATTTTTGCGTTTGCTTCTGTCGGCAGTCAAAGAAAAAAAGAAAAGAAAAACCAAAAATAATTTCAACTCAATTGCAGCTTGGTAAAAAGCGAGACTCAAAGCTCCGCCCCTCAAGACGTGGCATTCGTGTGTATGTGTGTGTGTGTGTGTGTGTGTGAGTGAGCACTCAGTTGTGCACATGTGTATGCGTGCTTGTGTGTGTGCGTGTGTGAAACAACCACCAGAGCAGTGCGATGTGAACAACATGGCGTAGTTTCAATGCCATTTCGTTCCGCTCGTTCCGTTCGCTTGTCTCGCTGGAAATTGAGTGAAATGCGCCTGCAAATTTTCAACGCCTTCGAAGTGCAGACACGGACACCTTTTCTGAAAAAAAAAAAATAAAAATAATCATATGACAAATAAAAGAAACAGCGCAGCATATTAATAACATTTTCTTTTTTTTTAATTTACACGTTTCCTCGTGCATAAAATAAAACAAGAAGGAATACCCATCTTTGCAATGCTAATGATCACATACCCTTGCCGGCTTAAGTCAAATTTCAATATTAATTACTATTAATTATAAAACACGATTCTTCCTATTTTAGCTGCATTATATAGTATGCAGACAAGTATCTCTCATAACTAGAAAATTTGGTAAAGTATTTATATATATCCTTTTGTTGATAAAGAATATATATAAATATATATTCAATGCGTTACAAACATCACAACACTATTATAATACCCTGTGAAAGAGCATGCAGAAAATAAAAGACAAATGCCATTCATGTGCACAGCTTAGACGCACTTAAGATGGCCAATTGCTGATATGGCCAACTCACTCTGCTCTCCCAATCGACCCCTTTGTGCATTGCAAATTGGACGTGTTGCCCCACAAAGCCAGCTTACAATTTGCAACATACAACCTTGCAACAATGCAAGCCAGATGCGGCTATTAAATCTACATAAATGCTGTTTTATTCCTCCAGCTTAGGGTTTACTAAGTGTTGGCTTCGTGGAAGACATGTGTTTTCATAGTTATACATAAGTCTAACCTACCTTGACAGACCTTGTATCTGCTGCCCGCAATGGTAATTTTAAGTTAGTTTATTGTGGTAATTTGAAGTTTGTTCAGAAAAATCTATTGTCTCTAATTGCTATTGTCCGCAAAGTAGGCGCCTCTCATTGTTTTTCACTATAAAGGTAGATTGGGTCTAAGGGTTGTTAATTCATGTTCATAAAAGCATTGGAGAAATATAATCAATGAAGCATAATTAATCAAGTTATACAAAAACTGGTGTATGGAAAACCCCCCTCAAATAATTAAATAAAATCATTGAAATTTGTGTATTTTAAGAGTTTAGACATAAACATTTCTCACACTTTCAAAATTTTATTACATAAATAAAAACAAATTAATTTCAGCTCTTTCATACTTGTTGTACTTTTGAAAAATATATAATATAATAATTATATTTATCTAGGTCTATTATATAGGGGTCATTTAATGTTTATTTTGCCGTTGAAACTTTTCCCTTATCTGGGCCAATTAAGATGTTGGAGTGAGTCGCAATTAATATTTCATTTCAATTCACATAATTTGATTACGATTATTATTGGTAAACAAAGTTCTCGTTGTTTTTTTTTTATTATTATTTTTTGGGCCCGATTAGAAATTCGCGTGATATTCGGGGCCACAATTTGAATAGCATTATTGATCTACTCGCAGGAACTCGAAAGTTGGCCAAAGGACTCTCAAAGCGATTTGTCAGCTGAGTTTGTGTTTTTTTTTTGTTTGTTGTTTATTTGGTACGAGTTGAGCGATTATCTTGATGGATCCATTTCTTGGCTCTTGCCACATGCAAATGAGTTCGGGCTATGTTCCCAGCTAATTCATTTCCAACTCCCCTTGTGCCTGTCCCCTTCAAAGTTTGGTTCGGTTATTTCGCTGTTTTCTGTTTTGCGGTGAGCAAAGCGTTAAAAACGCATTTAGCATAATTTCATTTTGCGCAAACATGACTTTTGCATTTGCATTTGTAATGAGAGTGCGCACCCCTCACTTTTCATCAATTCCCCCGCCCCTAGCCCCCCCACCCCCATCCTCATCCTCTGGTTGCACTGCGCTGACCAACACAATTAAAAAGTCGTAAAAAACTATGCATAATAAAACTAACTTATAAAATGGAATGAATAAAACAAAAAAAATTACGAGAGAAAAAAATTGCACTTGCGGACCCACCTAAGCGACTCGACTGGCCGCACCTACTTTCCTTTTCCCCCAACATTAAAACCCCCCTCCCTCTTCCTTCCGAAAGATACATAAATAATCAAATAATTTGTGTATAAAAATGCGCGCCAAGGAGCCGCATAAAATAAAGTCATAATTTCAAAATGATTTATGAAATGCACTCGGAAACTCTCTTTTTCGCTGTTCTCCTTTTTCTTAATATACTTAATACACTTAGAAAAACAAGAAAAATCGCCCTGACTAATAGATATATATTATATATTTTTTTTTGTATTATTAGAGGTATATGTATGAATAAAAGAAAATATTTATTAAAAGTAGAAATTAATCCTTAGAGAAACTAACAGTACATTTATGAAATCAGCTCTTTCGAATGCTATATCTATGATTTTTCAAATTATATTCTATTGTACATGTAAAAACTTAAAATTCTAATCAATAAAAAATATTTTGACATTAAATAAATTGTTTAAAATTATTTTAAAAAATGCTCCCTGAAAAGACTCCACATTCATCTAGACTTTCTGAGTAAAAAGTTTATTTTTCTGAGTGTATGCTTAAGCTTAAGCATTAGGAGTAACACTTTTTAACAAGTCATCCAGGGTATATCAACTAAAGCATGAAGTTAAGTAATTAGCTTAAACTTCATTGAATTTAATTATATTAAAATAAATTAATAATAAATATTAAAATCATTTTGGTTAAAATTTGAAGTGAATAACTATACAAGTAATTATAAATCGCTTAATTATTTGTTTTTGATAAATTTAAAAAAATAATGTTTTAAAACGTTGTGAATTGTTGAAAAAAGTATTTTTGTACTTTTTATAAAATAAATTAATAAAATAAATTGCAGTTTAAAGGTCATGAAAATGCCGCAAATTATTGTCATCGTGTAATTTGTATGCATTTAACAAGGAATTTTAAATTTTGTATGATGTCTCTGAAATGTTTAAATAAATGAAAACTTTATAAATAAAAATAGCTAAACAATTTAATCTAATATGCATTTTAGATGCAAAACAATTGCACAGTAAAATCTAAAAGGGATTATTAGATTATATTGTTTTATTGTATTGCATAATTAAATGTATTCTCCAATTGAGTTTACCGATGATTTTATTTCTCTCTTTTTTTTTAAATAAATCTTGAATATATTCAAGGCATTTGCATATGCCAACACGCATGACGCACTTGGTCAGCCAAGGAGGGAGGTGGGAAGAGGAGTAGTCTAAGGACTTGTTAAATTGAACATGGCCAGTTACGATTAGCTGAATTATGCTCATTGCATTTGCATTGTGATAAGATGCCATTAGAAGGGATCAGCTGGCCCAAAGTCGAATACATATGCATATGGCATATGGCATATATATAAATATATTTTCTAGTGTTATCTGCACAGGAAGTTGGACGCTTGCTAATCATGCAATTATTATCGCTTCAAAGTAGCTGCATTTTAAATGCAAAAATAAAAAAAACACAAAAAAATATTTTCTTTTGCTTTTCTTTGTGTGTGTGTCTGAATACGGCCAATGCCTTACCCCCCTCGCTCCACCTTTCTTGGCCATACATTCATTGTTTGAGTCGTAATTAAGCAGAAAAAAGCATACATTTTTTATTGGCTTTCAACCGACGACGTGCAGCAAAGAGGGGCAAGTGCGGCGAGCTGAAGTTGGAGTTGGTGAATGTTTAAATTTGCATTTTAAATTGTAAGTTTTAAAATATATTTCTCTCTCCTGATTATATATTGCTGAAAGTGCAACAAGCCGCATGCTTAACTTTGTTGATAATTGGAGTGAGAATAAACAATTATCATTTTAAATGCAGCTTTTTTTTCTCTCTGATCGGTTTTTGTTGTGTTGCAAAAAGAAAAAAAAAATTAAACATGGACGTTAATTAATGTGTATAAATTGAAGGCGTTGGAAATTGCAGTCAAATTTTATTGTGTTATTATATTCGAGTTTTTGATGTAAACTGAAAGATAATAAATAAATTCTAAGCTTTGAATTGAATTTAATATTTGCACACAAATTGTGCGCTTGTTGGCCAACAAATTTCAGTTGTAGTTTTTATTATATATTTTTTTTTATTACACTTTTACAAATTTGCATGGCGCCAATTGGGCGTAACGAGCGCCCAGGTCTCAGCAGCGGTTAACCCTTAATAATTGCAATGCACCCCCAACTGTGCAACAACACGAGACGCCTCACCCCTGCCACTGCTGGCATTTATGTTCGCTGCGGTTGAACATGCATTTACTTTAAAGTGCTCACAATTTGTCTATCATTTGCTGTTTGCATTAGTCAAACACACAGGCTTTTTGACCACAATGTGAGGGGGGATGGTGATTGTACTGGGGGGGTGGGGGCTATGCTGCTTCTGTTGCTTGTGCAACGTGTGTGGGCGTCATATCGGTTACGAAACCATGCAGCAGCAGCAGCAACAGCACCAGCAGCATGCCCCAAAACCAAGACAACCAACATCTCATCAGACCACAACCGCAAGGCCCAAGAGTCAATTTCCAAGATGTGGCCAACAACAGTTGACTCCCTCCGTCTGATGTGCCACTGACTGACTGACTGGCTGCTAATCGGTTAAATTAGCCGTGAAAAGAATGCAAGAATGGATCGGATTACGTGGCAATCGAATATGCAGCGGCAAACTCCCTCGCAACGTGAGAACTTCGGGGGAAACCAACGCGAGGCGATTCGAGGCAATCGACTCGATCGAGGGCTGATTTATGATAGACGTGTGCCACTTGAGTGTGTGGCTGCCACACAATCGATGACGCGTCGACTCGACCACTGCCTCGACTCGAGCCGTATCAATATCATCATTGTCAACAGGTTTCGGTTGGTTCTTTTTGCCAACCATCGACTGAAGATCGCATTTTATATACCCTGCACCCATTTCAGATTGCCAAAAGGTGTAGCCTGACATTTTTAAGGGAGACAATTGCTAGATATTTTATATATTGACTTAATAAACACCTATACGGTAAATAGAGAGTTACAATATAGTTGATAACTTGTAGAAAGTCTTCGCATAATAGTTTTGAATTCTTTAATATTTCTTTATGTTTTAAACATATCCCAAATATATACAATAAGACAACAGATTTTATTTGCAAGTTCTTCTCATCTCTTTGGCATGCAAATTGTTATGTGCTAACAATTTACTCTAAAAAATATATCGATAATATATCAGCGATCAATATTTCAGCTCTGTTTGATTTTGCACATTTTTTAGGTTGTGCAAGCAATAATATCCAAAACCAGATAGTTAAACGAGTTAGTATCCTGAATTCAGCTTTAAATTTTACTTGAGACTACGTTTTGGTTACCAAACATCATATGTGCTTATCGGTGTGAGTTATCGATAAAAAATAATAGATAACTTTTATATAAAATTTGAAGTGTCTAGCTTCAAATGACGCTGAAACTCAGTTTCTTCAACTTGGCTTTTGAAACACAATACAATAATAATTCGCAAAATATATCTTCCGAATCTCTCTGGTTTTTTTTAGTAGAACTTCATGATCTACTAACAATTAGTAATTCGAAGAACTTACTCAAGAATCCACAGAGTGATGCATAGGGACAATTACTCACAACCATAAAATACTAATAAAATACTCTTTATAATTTCAATAAATAATAATTCGAATTTGGAATTTTGCATAAATTTTCAAGTAAATCTAAGATCACAATTTAAATTTATGCAGTCTGGTTACAGGGTATTAGTTTATCGAACACACTCGACTAGAGAGTGAGAGAGGGAGAGAGAGAGAGGAGAGAGGGAGAGAGAGAGAGAGAGAGCAGTGTCGTCAGTTTTGTGTGGCACAGCGCCGTGGGGCAGTCACAAGCTCTGCTTTTTGCAACTGTGGCAGTGGCATCATCTTAATCATTGTTATTTGGAGCCATTAGTCGCGTTGCACGTTTGCTTCTGGTGTTTCGCATGGCAATTATGTTGACAATTCGGCAGCTGGGGCTGTCGCTCTTGGGGAGATTACGATGACGCCTTTGGGGCTTATCATTAGGCGCAGTTTATTGAAAAATAATATATCGACTTTTTGGCTGATTAATGGGCCCGCTGAGGCCGACAGGTGGCACTTGTGGCTTCTTCTTGTGGCATAAGCACTGGCAATTAGGCTAATGCCAAGGTTCGAATATTCCTGATCGTTTCAGATACCCACAGGTCTACACTCCCCCCACCATCCCCCTTGCCAAAGTGCCCCCATTCTTTGTGCAGCAAACAGGAAGCGCAACGTTTGTCCAATAAACGTCGCCTCAAAACGTTGCATATAAATTCTCAATTATCGCCCACGCCCACAAATGCCCCTCCAGGAGTCTGGCACAGTCTTTGCCACAGTTTAAAGGCGCATAAATATAATAAATGTGTTGCACTCATTCCTATTTAGACATCACAACAACACGGTTAGAATTCCAAAAAAAAAAACCAAACAAAAATGAGTTTAATTTGTAACGATTTTATTATACCTTAAAAAACAGATAAATATTATTTATTTAATCCAGCTGATATTTTAATTGTAAAATATAACATTTTTGTTTAAAAATGTTGTTTGTATCTTTATTTAAAAGTTAGGATTATAATAAATGTTTTTACTTATTCTTTACATTTATTTTCAGATTTTAGTAGATTTAACCAATAAAATTTGAGCTGACTTCAATGAAAGCATCAATTTTGAAATCACTTTTGGTTTTAGCTTTTGAATTAATATATCTTAAATATATTCTAAGTTACTATAAAATTGTAGATCTACCTTTTGTGTGTTCTACTCATAGCACTAGTACAGCATAACCTATCCCCATTAGGTATAGACAGGGTATAGACAGGCAGAGCCCTGGTTAAGTTAACAGATTGAATCGTTTAGAGTCAAAACCTTCTGCTAACTGCTGCCTCAATGTGGAGCGCGTCCTGTGTCCGACGTGGCTACAATATCATTACTATTTGCCTTTTTTTGTTTTTGGGCCCGCGGTGCTGCAATTGATCAGGAGCAGCAGCAGCAGCAGCAGCAGCGGCAGCAGGAGTGTTGAGCAGGGGAATGGTGGTGGGGTGATCACGCAGTAAGAGTCTGCAGACGAAATGCGGAAACGTGCCGCACAGTCTGAGGCCGTTTTAATTCCTGGCTGCGATTCGCATCGGCGCTGGAGTTGCAGTTGGAGTTGGAAGTTGGGAGTTGGAGTTGCTCGAATGGTGTCTGGAATTGAAAAGGTTGCGCACAAATCCATCAAGAGGCCAGCGCCATCTAAGTGCTGCCACCTCTTCTACCTCCTCCAGCTGCATTAGAATGTTGTGTCTGCAGTTATGTTATTATTGTTATTATTGTTGTTGTTATTATTGTTGTTGTTGTTGTTTGTGTAAACACCCACCAAAAAGCGTTTGGTTCATAAATCATCGCGATAACAAATTACCGCTGCCGTCTGTTAAGCATTTGCTTTGGATTTGGCTTTGGCTTTGGATTTGGATTTGGCTTTTGCCAGGCAGCCAACGCGAGCCTCCAAAGCTGGAGCTGTGGCCCCAACAAAGAGTTGGAAGTTACAAAAGATCAATCTTATTTGCGCCTCCCAAAAAAAAAAACAAAAATAAATTATGGTCAAAATAGCCAAAGAGGCGCTTGGCCATTGGCAATCATGAGCAAGGGCGGCAGACAAGGACAGACAGAATGAGAGAGAGCGAGAGAGAGAGAGAGATGAAGCGAGACAGAGAGAGAGAGAGAGAGAGAGAGAGTGGGTGAAAGAGTCGATTAATTTGGGCGATCGAAATGCCAGACTTCAACTTTAAGTCGGACTTTAGTTTTTGTGCATTATTATTATTATTTATTGTATACCCTGTAAGCTATCTAAATGGGGAATGCTTGGTGGATGAAACAGGTCAACAAGCATTGACAGAATAATGACAAATTTTATCTGTATCTACAACTGTAGCTGTATTTGTATCTGTGTATATATATTTACACCAATACCTGTAACAACATGTCTATGTCTTTTTTACCTGTATCTATGTATCTTTATACCTTTTTGGATGTGCACATGTGTATGTTTCCGTATTTATCTGTATCTATATCTATTAATATATATAGACATATATATATATATCTATATGTATGTATAGAGGTATTTATACCTATATATATATTATTTTTTTTTCTTTATCTTTATCTATATTTATATATATATCTATTTCTATATCGATATCGATATATATATGCGCATCTGCTTTTTTTTCTATATGTGTATCTAAATGTGTAACTGTATCAATATCTATAGCAACATCTGAATATTTTCTATATCTGAATCTTTATCTGTATCTGTATCTGCATTTGTATCAAACTCTGAACCTTTATCTGTATCTATATTTAATCCATTATTTGTACCAGTAACTTTATCTGTGTCTTTATCTATATTTATTTTTGTATGTGTATTTCTGCATCTTAGCTTCCATCTTTTTATTTGTTGGCTCAATTTTCGCAACCATAATTAAATTTAATAAGCTTTTTCTTTTAATTTTCGACACTGTTAAGCAAAAGTAAATATTTAAGTATTGATAAAAAATGCGATTTACCTTTCAACTAGCTAGAAAGTGTCTAAAGTTAGAGACTAAATCACTTTTATCTTCTCCATATTAAATACATAAATAAATAAATAAAATAAATAAACAAGTTATTTTAATTTGATGTAGAAATTACATTCTTAAACTGGAAACATTGACTACGATTTTTCAATAATTTTGATTTTTTTGTTGTTGTACGAAATAACTAAGAGGATATGTTTGAGTCTCTTGGACTCGTTTTATTGGATTTTGTACTTGTTTTGGTTGTTGTTGTTTTTGTTGTTGTTGTTTGTACTCGCATCTTTTCGTGTAGGCTAAACAAACTTACAATTTAGATTGAATTTATTTGTGCGCCGCCAGCCGCTTGCCGCCTGCCGCTTGCTGCCTGCTGCCTGCCTAGACGAGGAGCAGCCAGCCCATTGAGATCTTCATTTGCTGATCTTTCTGGGAACATCTTTGCGGCGTTGACCCCAAAGGCACACACAGCGCGCAACTAGCCGCAATTCCGATTGCGACTTTGAGTTGCGTATTGTCTGGCACCACTTTTTCACTGACCAGTTTCCAGTTGGTCTTCATCTTACTGTTGCCTTTCGCTCTGTGGTTGTTGTTGTTATTGTTGTTGTTGCTGCTTTTAGCTGTTCCTTTTTGAACTCTATTAAACTCGGCGAATTTATTAATTTCGCTGCTGATTAACTGTTTCCGATAGCGCGTTGGCCGTTGCCCGTTGCTGGTATCCGTTAGTCGCATCTCTCCATAAATCATATTTTTGCCACAAATCTCAGCTCATTCCCCCCTAATGCTTCCCTCGCTGCGCCTGACTAAGATTGACACTTTTGGAGTTCACGGGAAGCGCATTGGCAGCGGGGCTGCGGGGGCAAGTGTTGCATGCATCGATTGTTTAGCGTATGCAGCGTATTAAGAATAATGACAGCGACAAATACAACACACGACACAATGTATGACAATACATGGCACATGGTATATGACATGCCACAGCTACCAATTTGAACTACAGCAATCGCTACCCGCAAATGATGAGTATCTAATAGATACATTGGTTGGAGCATGTGTGTCTCTGTCGGATATGACAGCAGCGACAATAAACAAACAACAAATGCACATTTTAGTAACATTTAATAACATAGCTAGTCGAAGCTTTAAATGCTCTTTGAAATGAGTTTGTATAAATATAAAATGCAAATTTATGTTATTTATTAAACTATATAAAATTTAGAGAATCTCTGTTAAATTAAAAGTGAAAGAAAAAAAATATATTTAAAAACGCACATGTTAAATATATTTGGGATATTAAATTATATTGGGTAATCCCGGAAAAAACCTAATCAGTTGAATTATTGTTAATATTTATTGTTAGTGATCAATAAAAAACCAAGCATAGAAGAGAAAAATTAATTAAAACTAGTTAATCTATTTTTTAAAGTGTATATGTAGAAAAGTCTTGATACTTTAGTTTTATTATTTCAAAATTAATGTATATGTTTTATAATATTTAATTATCATTAGAGAGATATATATCTTTTCGAAATGTTTATTCATTTCTATATTTTTCACATAAATATAGTTTATATAAATATATACTTCGGACTTAGATGAACAGCAAATTAATTATATGTCTCTCCAATTGAGATTTAGTATAAATTTCATCTGGTTTTCGAAGTATACAGATTAATATAAAGATTATGACTGTTTTTCTAATTTTGTCTAGTTTGCAATTTTGAATCTTAGAGCACTAATAGAAAAATGGGGAAAAAACAATTGATAACAAACTTTAGGTTATAATAAAAATATTAGTTTCGGTAACTCACTCTAAGAAAATGTTAAAAATGAGTTCGAAGTCGGTTCTGAATTTTAATTGGAAAATTTTCAGCTACTGTTTAAATTTGTAATTAAATTGCCTAGTGCAAATTACATTTTCAACTTGAATTAAACTCTCAGCAGCTAAATTATATATTTATTTTATTATATGGGAATAAATAATGATGACTAACTAGGGGTATATATTAAAAAATAAATGATATATTCCATTAGAGTTGCCTCAATGCAAATGTTGAGTTAATTTTATAGGCAATGCGTTTGATTAGTTGTTTTTATTTGATGCTTATCGCTGGTTGGTGATATATGTTATGAGCATTAGCATATATAACAGGACAAACCTTGATGCATAGTCGTTATGCTCTCACACTCTGCTCTTTCTCTTTCTGTCTTTTTCTCTCTTTCGCTGCTCTGTTCAAAATCTGTGAAATGTCAGCAATGCAAAGGGCGTTTGACGGATTGCTTCGCGGGTTGGTTGTGTTATGTTGAGTTGAGTTGAGTTGCCGTTTTTGCTTGGCTTGGTCACCTGTGGTTAGTTGACGTGTTATTGTTGTTGTTGTTGTTGTTATTATTGTGCATGGGATTTGGTTTTGGTTTTATTGCTATGGTGGTGCATTGGAGTGGAGTGGTGTGGAGTAGAGTGTCCACGTCCACGTTGACGTCCACGTTCACGTTCACGTTTATCTCGCGCAATTGATCGCTTTTGTGGCTGGTTGTGTTGTTCTCGCGGCCATTGTTTGCATTCTTTGTGTGTGTTGTTCTTGTCGTTGTTGTGTCTAAAATGACATTTGCCACTGTTGTTTGTTTGTTTGGTTATTTTTTTTGCTTTTGCTTTGTATTGCCACCACCATAAAGAACGCCATTTTGCGTCGCTCGACAGACTTGCCACAAATGACAATTTATAATTGCGGCTACTTAGCAGGCAAAGCTTATTGCTGCCGCGGGCGTGGTGCAAGTTTTTGTACTGGATTTTCAAAAAAATAAAAATAAATAATAAATGAAAATAGAAAATAAAAGATAAGCATTTGTTTGACGTTGGCGGCCATTAAGTATGTGTATCCTTTATGGCTTTAGCTTGTTTTCAGTTTATTATTTGTTTTTTAGCTCTGTTGCTTTTTCTTTCATATGCTGTTTGCTCAGTAATTATACTTAATTGTTGTTTATACTTATCTTGGCCAGCTTTTTTGCCTTGGCGCCTATTTAACTCTTTTTTATTTATATTTATTTGTGTGTGTTTTTTTTTAGAGTTTTTAGGCGATTTTCTTTTTGTTGTTGCACTAATGTTGTCAGCCTTTGAGTGATGCCGATATGGATCTGGTATTTGGAGGGGGACACCAAACACTCCACAAAATTGAGCCACTTAATTGGCAAATTATAGCCATTGTCTAGATCTGCATCGCTGTCCCATCAACTTTGACATTGACGCAAGTCAGCAGCTGCCTGCAAAAAACCGACCAAAAAAAAAATAAACACTGAAAAACAGAAATTAAAAAAACTCGCGCGTAATGAGAAACTTGTTATATGAAATTAGGCAGTGGCAAAGAGGGGGGAGAGAGGGGGCGCCACTGCGGGGCAAACTGACACTCTTTGGTCATATTAAGTGCCCTGCGGCAAAAAAGTTATGCAAACACATAATTCCTCAAGTCTTCGACTTCGACTTGGACTTTAACTTCAACTGCGACTCCTTTGGGCCAAGTTGAGGGTACGTCGTGAAATTGATATGCGAAGACTGCGTCGAGTTGGTAATGCCAAAAGGCACCTGCAACTGTTCACTAAATTGATAAGCTGCGAGTGCTGAGCAGCCAGCAACACAGAGGCAGTGGCAGTGGCAAGTGGAAGAAGATGCAGAGGCAGACGCAGAGAGAGAGAGAAGAGAGGTGAAGAGGGTGCTTAGAGGGCAACTCTGACCGGTTGGCTTATTAGTGACTGCGATTGACATTGCCTTCTGTTTTAGCAGCTCCCCTTTGCTCCCTCCTCTCCATCTCTCTCTCACTCTATCTGCCTGCGCCGACTGCTCAGCGGGAATTTGCGCATGTGCCCTGTTGCCCTGTCCCTGTGGCTGTGCCTGTCTCTGGCCCAAAACCCAATTCCCAAGACACCCAGACTAAGACTCCGACTCAGACTGAGACTTCGAGTCAGACTCGAACTCGGTTTCTTGGTGTCTTGGCTGAACTAGACCCAAGCAGACGAGATAAACCATTTGGTGGCAACTGTGCAACACTGTGGAATGCTTGCACGCAATGTAATTGCATTCAGTTCGATTCTGTTGCAGACACCTTTTCACTCTGCTGACGTCACAGCACATACACTGAGCGATTCACATTGTCTACAAAAAGTTGAGAAAGAAGTTTTCTGTCAATGAAATTGTTTTGAATGCCAGAAGAAGTGCTTCACCTAGGAGAGATTCTTAAGTTATTTTATATCAAATTCGATTCGGCTATAGCACCTAATCGTGATTGAAAGTTAGGTCGAATATTCATATATTGTGTATATAGATGATCAATTTAAATTCTTCATAGACTTTATGGCCTTGATTTATTCTTTAAGTTCCGCAATAAATTATAATAAAAATGTGTTTAAATTGACTAATCAGATTTGATATTCAAAAATATTGTCCAATTACAGATTTTTCCAAAAATACCACTTTTTTTAAGTAAACAAAACTTTTTTGATTATAAATCAATTGCCATTTAAATTGAAAATAGCTTCAAAGGTTTTTAAATTGAATAAATTGAAATGAAAACATATTCGAGTATTTTAAACTAAATTGTTATTAATATTTTTTAAAGTCAAATTTATTTGTTTGGTTTGATTTAAGTTTAAAGTTCGTTTTTTTTAGGCATACGTAAATTAAGTTTTCTAAATACACTTGACTATAAAAATATGATAAACATTATTATTTTTTTTATATTATATTTAAAGGTAAAAAAACAGATAATCTTAAACGGTTAATTATGAAGTTAAGTCTGCTTAATAATTAATTAAACTATGTATTTTATGTAAATATATAATTACATTTTTCTTGTTATTCCAAACAAGCCATCCAAATTCTGAACAAAACATACATTAAGTGAAGAAATAAAATCTCACCTGAGTTGGTTTGTTTTATTTATTTTTAAGTTTAAGAAACTTAAAGGAAAATTGAAGAAGAAGAAGACTCTTAAATTAAAGTTGGAAAGAAACAACCATTATTTTATTTATCGTTTTGAACTTATTTGTATTTCTGTTAAAATTAAACAATTAGACAAGCAAAAAATGAACTAATCAACTGTTCACCTAATGTTATGAAAATTAGAAACAATTAAACTATTTCTAAACATTAAATGATACCATTTAATTTCCAAATTTTTTCACTTTCCTATTCAATGGCAAAAATGTATTTACATTTACATATATTAATAATAATGAAAATATATATATTCAAACTACAAATAACAAATGGTTTTTTCTCAATCGGCAGAAAAAATTTAGTTTTAGTATTAAGATACGTTTTACGAACAATATAATTAGAAATATTATCTATAAAATTAGAAAATCGATTTGTAGTCAAGAATTTTTAAGTGTATTTTTGTGGGAGCCTCTGCTGCAGTCTGCAAATATTGTGACTCAATGGCTGGCTGTAAGAGCGAACATCTGTGGCAAGTTGCCTGCGGTTGCATACTTGTACTTGACATATGGCGGCTTTGTGTCAATACACCCCGCTGCCCGCTGCTCCAGCTGCCCCTGCTCCAGCTTGAATGCAGACATTTTGTTTGTATTCTTCTAGGAATTGTGTCTGTTGTCTGTTGCCAGAGTTAGCTGTTTGTTGCAAGTAGTCGCTTGGACAGTGGCACAAATAAATCATTGAGATAAGTGGCAACGCCAAGTGTCGGTTTTCATACGTACTATTTTTAGTTCTTTTTAATTTTTTTTATTGCATTTATGGCAGCCGCATTTTTAATGGGATTTGAAAGCAGTTAAAAGCTGATCGCGCATTGAAATGGTTATTTTAATGGAGACTTGGATGCATTTTCAACTGCAACATTTGAATGCAAATTTTCAATGCTCGTAGCAATGCAAAATGCTCGCTCGATAAGCGATTAGGCGATGCCTTCAAATGATAACCGACAATAAAAAAGCACAGCTTCACAGAAAAAAACGAAATACTCTTAATTACAGCATAATGAAATAACACACACACATACAGCTGCATGGTCATGTGTGTTAGAGAGGGTCCGCAATACGCTGTGTCTGTGTGAGTGCTTGTATTGGTGGAGAACACGCCCCATTAATTTTGAGTGTAAAGTGAAGCAAGCGTGTTTGGGTCATGCGCTAGAAAGAGACACAGCATACGCTTCCATAATTGGCAGATGCATCGCTACGACTTTCCAGGCTCGCGCGCGCGCACTGCGGAACATTGGTAATGGAACGCCATCATACGTTGTGCGCGCTCGCTCTCTCACTCTCGCACGCGCTCGCAGACAGCTGCGACGCTGCTTGTTGACGATCGCGTTGCCAGGACGACTGGAATGGCATAGACAACAACACAGAGCAGCGCAGCGCAGCAGAGCGCGGCGCGCCACGTGTGCCAATTCCCAAAGCGTTTCAACCAGGACTGGTTTTTTTCAATTTCGTTTTCAGTTCTTGTTGGATTCTCAAAGCGTCGACGTGGCCGCGCATTCACCGAGCCAACGAGAGTCTCTACTCGCGCATTGCCAAAAAAAAAAACCAACAAAAAAATTATTCATTTGTTTAACTCATTTTCGGCAAACGCGCAAAACGGTCAATTCAATCGGCGCTTCACTGTTGCCATTTTTTGAGAGAGCGAGTGAGTGAGCCCACGTGAGAGAGCGAGCGAGAAAGAGAAAGAGAGAGAGGGGGTGTGGGTTGGGGAGGAGTGGGTTGTGTGTGTTTCATTTCTCAAGCGTCGGCAACGCATTGTTTCTTTCAAGTTTTGACTTTGGCCCGCTGCCGCGTGTTCTTCATACAATATTCATTCGTTTCTGCCGCTCGCGTGCAGTCGCTGCTAACTAACGGTGTTTGCCGTCGTCAACGCCAACGCATTGGCGCCTCAAACACATACACACACACACACACACACACAACCACCCACAACACACAGAGATCAGTGTCAGTGTGCAAAAAGGTGCGTGGTCAACGCGTGTGAAAAGAGTGCGAAAAATACAAAAAATAAATATTTGCGAAAATATAAAAAACGTAAAATACGCAAATAAAACAAATTCAAATGCCTCAACACGTGATACCCTATTAAAAATATACGTACATCGAGCAAGCCGGCTTGACATAGTTCTACACACACACGCACACACAACACACGCAAAGACAACTGCAAGTGCAGAGCTGCCAATTAATTTGCCGGCGGCGGTGTCAACGGTCATTCACTTCATTCATCTCACACACAACACACAACACATGCACGGCAAATGTCACTTTGACAGCCGAGCAGTTTGGCAAAGCGCCGCTGCTGACGTCGCTGACATCGCTGACGCCTCTGCCAGTGGCGACGCCTCCACATTGGAGCTCGAAATGATTTGCGTGCCGTTCTTGCGTTTAGCCTGCTGATTTGTTGCATGCGTCGTTGGCGTAGTCATCGACCGTCAACAACGCCAACAAAGCCACCAACAACAACAACAACACCAACAAAAACACAAATCAAATGCGTGCAAGTGTAAAAAGCAAAAGTGTTACAATAAAAATCAAAGCAAAAACCAAAAGACAAATACAAATCGGAATGCAAAATATTCCTCATTCTTACTCGATAAACTATAAAAAAATTGTTATATCAACATTTGTGATATTTCCCATCAGTTTATTTTATGTACTGCCTGTAAAATAAATATGTAAAATTATCAAAATAATTTCAATATAAAATGATGATGTTTCTTGCCTTTCTGCAAGTCTAAACTAAAAAAACAAATTGTGTCTTAAAGAGTTTAACCAAATGTTCTACTTACAATGTTTATTACCATAATTTGTATAAAATTTTATTATAAATAAAACATAATTTTGCTAACAAACAATAGGTAGAGTTATAAACCACAGATAATTTGCAAATAAAATCTTTCATGCTTAAAACTTTCAGAGTTACAACTGAAAATCCGACTTTTCAGACAGAGATTTTTTAATAGCATATCTAACCGATAACTACAAGTTTAATTCAAATCTTACTCTTTTCCCTAACGATTTTGAAAGTCAGTGATATATTTTGAAATATTGTTCAATATATTATTTTAAATTTGCATTAAATCGATCCCTAAAATATTTTATAAAATGTATTTTAAAAAAATGTAAAAATATGTATAAAAACTATTCATATAATTTCTGAAAATGATGTAGAAATTTTTAACTGAACTTGCTAATCTACTATTACTTGATTAAAATTGGTTTAAAACGTTGATAATTTGTGAAGATATATTTTACATGCAATACATAATATTCTTATATTAAAATAATTAAATGTAGAACGCGAAAGAGACTAGAAATATTTATTTACCATAAATTTAGCTTAATTTAATCAAAAGATAAATAAATTAATATTTTAATTATTACACTTTCTAAGCAGTTAAAAATCATAACTAATTAACAAAAATAGTGCAATAATTGAAAACAAAAAGCAAAAGAAGACAAACAAAATGTGAGGCGTGATGATAAAGCAAAGAAAAAAGCAAAAACGTGGCACACACAAAACCGAAACTGACGCCACAGCTGCCACAGAGATCCTGCAACCAGCCGCAGGACTCGAGCTAATAAAAAACCAATTATAAAGCAACAGCAAAAAACAACAAAAAAAAGAGAAACACAGAAAAAAACGAGCTTGCAACAAGCGTTGCAGAGAGTGAGAGAGCGAGAGAGAGAGGGAGAGTGTGAGTGTGAAAGAGATAGCGAGTCTGTGTGTGTAAAAAGTAAATCATTCACAACGGCGACCATAACGAACTCCGCCCTTGCAATGAGCCAACTGGGCACCGTCTACGCCACCAAGCGAAGGCGACGCAATGGCAAAAGGTGAGTGACGACATGCATCCCCCATCCCCCATCCCCCATCCCCCATTTCCCATTCCCCTCACCCTGCCCGCCTGCTGTGTGTGTGAGTCTATGATTACTTGAAGATTTCAATCAATGAAAACGTTTGGCTGCAGAGTCAACTGCCTTTTCCCATGTTGTTGTTATTGTTGTTTTTGCCATTGTTGTCTTGGCCATCAATCTGTGCCTTGTTGGGTTGCAACTACTGATAAATGATGCCACAAGAACAGTCAGCAACTGTGCCACTGGTTTTCTTTTTTTTTTTTTTTGTATGCTGCTGTGTTTATTAATATTATTACGAATTGTATTGGATAAGTTAAGTCTCGAATCACAAAGTTATTTATTACCCATTAATTTTGTCAGCTGTGTCTGTAGTCTTAGATATGATAATAAACCAACGGATATATAAATCCAATTAGAAAAGATGAAAAAATAATTATTAACAGCGGAAAAAGTGTAATCAGATTTTCCCAATGGCAACATTCGTTAGTAAAATCTTTGTTGCTATTTTTTTTATTATTATTTTATGATGACTATGATTTTTGCAACAAGTTTATATTATAAATTTTGTGTTTAGTATTATTGACTAAACCGTTCTACCAGAAACTCAAAATCAATTGGTCGGCTTTTGTAAAGTGTTATTTAATTATATTGCAAATGGAACCTTTAATATGATATAAGATATATACTTAACTGCTGTGCTATGTAATCGTTCGCTTTCCGCACTCTCTCCAATGAATTATTAATAATAAATAGCTAGTGTCTCACGCTGCGTATACGCAATGCAGCTAAACTTTAGCCTCAGCTTGCGCATTCAATATGGAAATTATGAATATTATGCATGTCGGCAGAGTTGCTCTTCAAATTACTGTAGTTGTTTCTTAAACCTCCACTCTCCCTCTCTTCCGCCCCATTCAATGCTCGTGTAGCAGTGTAGCCCTTTTTTGCTGCTTCTTCTTCCCTGTTGTTGTTGTTGTTGGACTCTTTGCCCTATTGCCGAGTGCTGCTGGTGCTATCGCTGGGCGCAGATCAAGTGACGCCGCTGTTGGCTGCCCAAAACTGCATATAATTTCTGATAATTTTGTGTACTTAACTTGCCGCAAAATACTTGTAAAAACAACAGCAGCAGCAACAACACACGCAACGGCCTAAGTTTTGCAAAAAACAAAAAAAAATGAAGAAAAATTAATATTAAAATAAAAGAGGAGAAAAAAATTGCTGCAGTAGCTGGAACTAAGACACGCCCCCAACTGAGCACTGTAATTGTGCCCCAACTGATCAGCAGCGGGAGAGCAAACGCAACAAAAGCAACAAAAGCAACAACAACGACAACAACAACAACTGTAACAGCGGCGCAGTCCAAAGATAGCGACAAAGTTATTAACTTTTTTTTTGCCTTCCTACCTTCCTTTTTTATCGTATACCCTAGCAAAAAGGGTATTTTAAAATGTGGAACGCATTCAAGCATTTTGTGGGATATAATCATCATCATATATTCACAGATGATATGAAAATATCGTATATATTCAAATACCAAGAATATTTCACATAGCTGCTGTATTGCTAAATAAATAGTTAATAAATTTAAAACGTTTGAAAGGCTGAGAAAAATGAATTCGGTTCTAATAAAATCAGATTATATAGATTTATTGGTTCGATTTAAAGTAAAATCTGTAACAAATTAACAATATTTATTTTCTACTTACATTCTAATGCCTTTGAAACTGTTTATTAACTTAAATATAAATTGAGTAACACTTTTAATGATATCGTAGGATATAATCTTAATTATTACTTTCATAGTTTAAATTTCTTCTTAATTTATGATTAGAAAAGAATTCTTTTTGTTATTATGTTTAAATCGCAAGGAACCCGTGAAAAAATAATGAAATAAAACAATAATTCATATAAAAATAATAAAACTTCTTTAAAAACAGATAATATATGATTATATAATAGCTTAAATAAACCGAAAATAATTTAATTTAATAAAAAATTTTGTGTCTACTTTAAGTGCATACATATTTATCATTTACCATTAATGGTGACTTATCAAAAAATGTTGTTAGTTGAAATAAAAATTAAACAATTTGAACAAATTAATTTTGGTGTAATTTTTTCTAAGCATTTTGCATTATTATTCTGAAATTCTTACCCTGCTTTTGCTGTTATAAGAGTTCATCCTTGCAAAGAGTATTTAATCTTCCTCCATAAAAGTAAAATTTTTTTCTCTTGTTCAATTTTTTTAAACATTTTTTTTTAAATTTTGTTATTGCTGCGCAGCCATCGACAGGCAGCTCGCATAATTTGCAAGGGGGTCGTGGCTTAAAAAACAATTACTTCTCGCCAAAATGCTGCACACAACGCTGCTACCAACTACCTCCGGCCCCCCTGGCCATGGTCGTGGTGTTTTGTTGCCCTGTTCGACAGTTGATGTTGTTGTTGGCGCATTGCTCGCTCGACTGACGCAAAATTGTCACCTTGCCATGCACACCTGCAATTAAGTGTCAGCTTGGTCTGGGCCAAGTGCTTGCCCCTGTCCCTGCCACTGCCGCAGTCCCTACCCCTTTCCCCTGTCCCTGCCTGTTGTTTTTTTTTTTTTAATGAAACGATCAAAATGTGTCTGCCTAAACAACTTGTGCGCTATTTTAATTGAGCTCTCCTTGCAGCCGCTGGCAGCTGTTTGCCAGCCCGGCAAGGAAGTAATTCAGAGTACTTCACAAATATTTCTCATACGCCGCATGGGTTGCAATTATCAAAGACAGCGGCAAGTGCTGCACAATGCCGATATCTAAATATATATAGTGTTGCAGAATTTTTGGCTGTTTGCGTGCAAATGCCTCGAATTTTTATTGTAAGCGATAATTTTTCCATTATTGTTGGAGTTAAACAACTAATTACAACAAATCTAATTGCTATAATTAACTTTAATGTACATTTGTGTAATATTTTTATATTTAATGTCACAAGTCCTTTGGATTTCAAAAGCTAATTGTTTTATCTATGAATTTATTATTCATAGAGTATTATTTATTATTTGGAGACCTATATTTAATCACACACTAAAAATAATACACAAATTGAATGTACGTTTAATGTTGACTGGATATTTGATATACTTAGTGTAAAATAATAGATAGTAAAAAAACTGTTACTTAGTTAGATACGTAGGCCAATAAGCCGTAAAGTCTTTAAGATATAGACAAACTTGTTAAATCTTTAAATTCATTTTTCATAATTAATAAATAGTTAATGAGTTTTAATAATTTTCCATGCCACAATTTTTTGACCCTAGACTTTTTGCGAAGAAAGAAAAATAGTCAATTTACCTTTTCTTTTTCTCGTAATTTTAAAACAGATTTTTTTTTAAGAATTCTTCGGCAAGGAATAAAATCATTAAAAGGTTCACTAACTTTTTGGTGAAGCTTTTGCAAAGAAAGAAAGGTTAATTTAATATTTAATTTTTTGTTTAAAAGGCGTCTTAGCAAAAACGCTGAAAAGCTTTATATTGTACTAAAATCACAAAAAATTCACATTTTTTTCTTCTAACCATAATTTATAAAATTAAAGAGAGATTGAGAAAGTTTTTTTTAGAAAAATCACAAAAAAGACTATTTACAATTTGTTTTAATATAAGTCTGATTTTTAATTAAAATAATAATAAATATGCAATTACTCTTTTGTTATAATAAATATTCTAAAATCTGCGAATTATTATTGTCGCTACTGTTTGGTGGCTGTTGAGATTTTTGTACATTATCTTTTAACTGTTAATCTTTAACATTCGCTACTGTTTTGTGGTGCGTATGCATTAAAGATAAGCTTCAAAAAGGAAGGAAGGAATCAAATGCTTGCCTCATGCGGCACAGACTCAGCCACTCAACGGCTGCCATTTAATTGTTGGCCATGCAACGCTGAGCCGCCCAGGCAGAATTCGAGGGCCCTTTTCGTATGCATTTACCACAAGTAGTTAAAGTTTAAAACAAAATTGCAACTAAAAACAACATTTGTAACTGCAACTTCAACTCCATGTTCAGTTTGCAGCTCCAAGTTGTGTGGTGCAAGTTTAGCTCCCACTTTTGTTCCATGGCCAGAGCGGCATTGACTGCTGCTTGGTTCCACTTGTTGGTTGTTATGGATATTTGAGTCCTGCTTTTGCTTTATTGATTATCAGCTTGTTGTTTGTTGCAGTTCCTGTTTTTGTTGTTGTTGTTGTTGTTGTGTTTTCTATTGTTGTTGTTGTTGTTCACTGTGCCTGTTATTGATTACAGCAAGTGGTGCAGCCCGTTTACTCCCTCTTCGCCCCATTCAGTCCTTGTTGCTATTAGAAATTGTAATTAGCCAAGTTATTTCACTCTTTGTTGTTATTGTTGTTTTTTGTTTTTGTGGCGTGGCAGCTTGCCTCTAAAGTTCAAGCGTTCATATTTTATGCAACTTGATTGAGTTGCACAGAAACTTACATAGCTGCATAAACTTTTAACTATGACAACGATTATGATAAATGATTTATTGAGTGTGTCGTTTTTTTTTTTTGGAGAATTGTTTCCCACATCGCGCATATTTCCCTTTGAAACCGCAAATGCCGAGCTGTGACATATGTTTTCACATTTTTTTTTTAGTATTACTGTTCTTTTTTTTTTTTTGTTAGGGTCAGCGTACCAGCTGACCATATGCCAGGGCTATATATCTATGTATTATATAGCATATCATCCCATAGAGCACACCATAAATTTTGAGTACGAAGTTTCATTTCAAGTTCGGTCGGCGAATTGACCAAAGGACCAATAAAGGGGGCAAACAAATAGACAACAGTTGGCCAATGCTTATTGCTAATGGTGGTTGTTGGCCGTTGGTTCAGTTTCAGTTACACTTCTCTACCCCCTCTACCCCTCTACCAATCGCTCTTGTTGTCAGTCTGCTGCTGCTGCTGCTGCTGCTGCTGCTCATTAGTTGCGCCTGCGCCTGCGCCGCTGCCTGTGTCTTTGGAGAGTTCAAACGGGGTTAAAAGTATATCGGACCAGTTATCGGGTCGGGGCTGCTCAGTTAATTACAGCTTGCTGCTCGGTGTGCCGAGAGCGGGTGTGATATCACTCAGAGATAGCACAACACATCTACATCTACATCTTTTACAATATAATGGACTTCAACAGCCCTCTAACTATTACAGTTCAAGGACATCGAAATTGGCTTGAACGTGACTTGGCTAAATGATAAATGTCATTAGTTAAATATCGTTTTATTCATTTATGTATATAACAATAAAAGACAGTCTATACAAAAGAAAGGCAATTGGTTACCGATAGATTTAATTAACAATAAAATTTAATATTAAATTTAAAAAACAAAATATTATTTATCTATATTACTTACAAGATATTTGGGCATATTATGTAAATCAATAATTTATCACTTTTCTATAATCTTTTTAATTTGATAATATTTTAGCAGTGTCTCTGTTTTCTTTGGCTAAGATTTCAACAATTTATATTCTTTTTAAGTTTGTTCTATTTGATCAGCTTTTTTTAATGTTATATATATAATTATTATTTTTGCATTCTGCGTTTAGTGTTACTATGTACTTGCAAAAATATTCTTATTCATGTTTTATGTTAATTAAAGACATCTAAATAAATTTGTTAAATCCATTTTATCTATATTTTAATACTAACTTGATGGTTTATAATATCCATTATAATTTGGTTGTTATTTATTTTATATTTTTCTCAGTACATATTGCATATGTTTATTATGCGTTAAACCCCATTTTATGCACAATTTATAAGCTTAATTTTTCATCTTATATTCTTAACAATATTTTTTTTTTGTTGGCTTTAAGTTGTAATTAGTATTGGTTGTGTAGACTAGTTTTCGCTGAGTGTATGCAGCTGTGATTAACTATTTTCCACTCGTTACACATTGTCTCGACTTTTCACTGCACCCTCCGCTCAACACCCGCCCCTCAGAGTCTACCCCTTTACACCAGTGATTTGCTTTAGCTGCTCTTGCGATTATCTAGTTGCAGCTGTATCTTTTTCTATATCTGTGTGTGTGTTATGTCTGGTTGTGTGTGTGTGTGTTTGTGTGTGTCTGTGTGAGTAATTAACACCATTGCGTAATGCAGCGTATCGAAGCCTAAATAGTGCTTGCTCCATATGCCCAGCCTTGGATGGGCGGTGGGCGTGGTAGCCATTAAATGCGCCAAAACAGCTGCCTGCCTCACTCTCTATTACTCTCTCTTTCTCTCCTTCTGTCTATGTCTTTACTCGTTTGCTCTATCTTCCATTTGTGAAACTTTGTTGCCCCATGCCCCCATTGACTCTGGCTGGAAGGTGCTAAAACGCTTTCAGCTTACATTTCTAAGTAAACGCTCTTAATGTCAACTCAAGGGTTGTCTAAGGGGGTAGGAAGGGGGACAAGGCTGAACAGCTGATCTGACAGCAAACCCAAGTGCAGTCGGGCTTAGGGTGTCAGTGAACCCGAGAACTGAGCGGCCAATCCTCAATCCTTGGCCAGCGCTTGCGACTAATCCATAAGCCACCTGCTTTTGGGCCGCTTGGCCCGGAACGCGCCTAGTTTCTTTTTTTTTCTTCTTTTTTTTTATTTATTTCTACTCTGACCAAAACAAAAGAATTTTGAATTAAGCAAAAGCGTTCCATTAAAAATCCACCCCAAAGGATCGGTGTGCGCTGAAGTGGAGCGCGGGGTGTGGGCCACTTTTGAGTAGGGCGTGTTTCCCAGTTAAGTTCAGTTAAGTTCAGTTCGGCTCAGTCCAGTTCAGGCAGGTGATACTTTTCTTGCTTTTTACAGCGAATTGCAATAAAAAAAATAAAATAAAATAAATAGAAAGAAATAACACAAATGAAAACGCAGCTGAGACTGAAATTTAATTTGGTCTCATTTCGAAATCAAAAATAATTTTCATAATTATGCCATGAATAAATGATAAATTCAAGACAGTGGCATGCATGATAAATGCTGACTGGGCAGAGAGCGCTCATCATTAGTACACACACACACACACACACTCAGCTGAGCTGTGGAGCCGCCTCCCAAAGTGAAGAAGAGCGCAGGGAGTTGGGCGTCGTGGAGGCGGTAAATAAAAGGCCGCGCCCACGCTGCCAAGCGGGGTGGAACTACCAGCTATGAGCTACCAGCTACCAGCTACCCAAATAGCTGGCAGCCAGCAGCTAACAGCTACCCATCCCCCAACCCCCACCCAGCCGAAGCCACCCCCAACCAACCCGCTTGCCAGCGCGGGCAGCTGTCAAAAGGTTTTCAAAGTTGCTTTGCCAGGCGCTTTGATGTCGCGCCGTGTATGTGTCTATAAATGTGTGTGTGTGTATATGTGTGTGTGTGTATCTTGTGTGCATGTGTGTGTGTGTGTCGTGTGTGTGTCAGTAGATACATTTTTCCAAGCGCGCACATAAAAAATTTCGCCCGGCTCGTTCAAGATTCCGCTGCGCGAATCGCAAAAATGTTTAATCGATAAAATAAATGAGTTGCTTTTGCCAAGTTGTTGTTGTTGTTGTTGTTGTTACTGTTGTTGTTGTTACTGTTGTTGTTGTAGTTGTAGTTCCAGTTGTTGCTGTTGTTGTTGCTGGCATAGTTGACGTTATTCTTGTGCGGAACTTTTGCCGCCTCGCAGATGTCGGCGCTGCCTTTGGAACAATCATAAAACTACAACAACAACTACACACACATTAGCAACAATAACTGTATATTTATGTACTCCACATTGTCGTATGGGTGTGTGTCTTATACACAAATATTCGTAAGTGTTTTTTTTTTTTTTGTTTTCTTTGATCATAAAAAATCACATAAAACCAGAGGTGTTCCTTTTTTAGGTCCTAAAAGTCATTAGCAAATGTTCCCCAATTTACAAGTTTTATAAGTTTAAATTGAAACAGGAAATGCTATGGAAAACATTTCATTATGAAAAGATTTAAGAGAATTTATTTAATTTATGCAATTACTGGCATAGAGCAAATTTGTTATATAAAAGTTATTATTTAATTTTATTGATTTTATTTTGTATTTAAACTTTGATGTTGATTAAAATAACCGCTGGAATGAGTAACATTTTTATTGACTTTAATAAGATTTCCTCAGTCTAATCGAAATGCAACTTTTCTCCGTTTGGTATTTCATCGAATGTCGCAATTAATTGAATTTGCATGCACAACAACAACAGCAACAACAACAACAAAATCTGGAATAAACAGAGTGACCAACAAAAAATCCCATTTCGAAAATGTCAACGGAGTGGAAATGTCAAAACAAAAGTTAAGCGCCATTTAAAGAAGCTGTCAACGAGAAACATGAAATTAAAATTGCTACCGTTGCAGTCGCTTTCTGTTGTTGCTGTTGTTGTTGTTGTTGTTGTTGTTGTTGCAGCAGGGCCACTTAAAAGGCCAACAACAACATACAGCAAACAACATGCCAGCAACAACAACAACAACAACAACAGCAAGAACAACTTGGCTTAATCTATGGATCCACTTAATGGATCTGCGCCAAATTCACGCATAAATTTGCCGTTGAGTCGGGTGAGAAAAGCGTAGCGTTGAGCTGTTAAATTTAACGAGCCCCCGCTCCAGCCTCCAATCCAATGAGGCAGTCATCCTCCAGCCTCAACTCATTAATTTTGTCAACCCCAAAAACAAAAGCAGATGGAGCAAAAAGAAGCTGCTTCTGCGAGAATCGTTTGACTCTCCAGAATCGCAGTAGCTGCCCAGACGCAGACCCAAACTACAAAACGATCGTGCGCTCTGCGACCTGAGATAACGCAAGGAACTGCGGATAGAGAAGTGCAGAGAAGTGCGAAGAGAAAGACGCAGATGGAGATGGAGACTGTGACTGAGACGCAGACGCAGACTGAGACTCTCAGACCTTTCCTCTTAAGACTGTGCTCTGCAAATGCAAACCCATTGATATCGACAGTCAGAAAAATAGAACTGAATTTTGGAAAATCGTTTTGAATACTGAAAAATTGTTAATTTTATAAGAATTGTTAATTTTATAATTTCTACATAAAAGTAATGATTTCGTATTTCGATTCTAAATCGACAATCCCATAACATAATGGTTTATTTATTTTTATTTTTTTACAAATTTTCTGTTGGGTATGGTATATGTTTTGGTTGTACAAAAAACATCATAAAAAACAAAATTATTGTTAAATTTTACAGAAAACTATATAAGAAAATGTAATCTAAAATTTACTTCGTAAAATATATATTTCTTCAATAATAATGTTAGTAGGGCGAATTTTTAAAATTCAGTGCAACTTGTTCTCTAAGTGTAGTCATTGCTGCAGAACTCAGCTGCTTGTTGTTAGTTGCAAGCAGGCAGCTGCAGGTTCAGGACCCCGCGCTAATCGTCCAGCTAACCCAGAACAGATCCTCGTTGAACTGTTGCCATCCTACCTCGTCGCTATCTTCCTACACTACCCCCCTCTACTTCCACAACTGATCAATGGATGGCGAGCGAATTAAGTTGTTAACGCATTATTTGCATATTTCGAATCGGTGGCTCCTCTCCGCGAATGCCACATTAAGATGCCTTCATTTGCATATTAATTGTGCAAAACAATTTAAAAACAAAAAGAGCAGAAAAATACATTCAAGTGACACTCGAACATGGGCCCAAACAGGCAGCAGGGCAGCCAGGCAGCCAACCAGCCTGGCCAAGGCAGCAGGGACTGCCCCTAATGAAGTGATAAATGTTTTTTTGTTGGTGCGATGCGGCAACTTGAAAGCGAATGCTGAAGATGAGCTATCTAGAATTTTAACTATGGGAATTTGCAAAATGACAATGACAACTGTCACAATATGTTAAATAGCCACTAATTTATTAGCGGTATGTCTGCCAAGATATTACACATTTCGATATCAATATCGATTGCCTGATTCATTCATTTGGCCAAGCTAAAAACCATTGCCTTTATTTAGATGCGTTTTTTTTAAAGTAATTTCGACTATACAACTTTTTCATACGATAATAATATTTTTATTTTAGTTTAAATATTTTATCGGCTCAAAGGAATATTAATTTGTATTTATATTTATTTAAAGTCGACTAATATCGGCAGACACAGCAAATCATGTGAAGTATGAAAATAATTAATGAATTTAATAAAACTAGTCTAATATTTGTGGAATTTAATGGGGAAAAATGAAGAGACAAACAATGTTGAATTCTCAATGATGAAAACAGAGGATTAATTGATAAAGACTATTTAAAACATAACAAACTGAAAGAGTACTTGAAATGGTTCATTAACAATTTAAATAATTAAAAATAATCTCCATAGAATTCAATTTAAGTACTTTATTTTGCGAAAAGCAAAGAGCGAAAAAAACACAATTTCTATTTCATTAGGTATTTTATAATTTAAAAAATAATATTTTCATATTATTGGATGATTAATGTTTATCTTAGATTAAATTGTTAGATTTGTTATTGCTTACCCAAATGTATTCAATTTATGCAATTAGTTTCTTCTAAGTAACTTTAAACATTAATATCTTTGTACTCCTGAAAATTTGATGTTGCAGAACTGAAGAGATCTATAAACAAAGCAAATTAAATTGGCATTTTGCTGGAGACGTTAAAGTTGCCAATGCCCTTTGCAAGGCTGTTGTAATAATGAAGCAAAAATGCACTTGAAACACAGCAAAGAACGCAACAAATAACAGCAACAACAACAACAACAACAACAACGGCAAAACTAACATGCAAAATTAAATTATTTGGCAAAAATTGTGCCATGCAGTAAAAGTGGCCAAGTTGTTGTGGTTGTTGCTGTTTGTTGTTGCTGTTGCGGCTCTTTTTTGTTGTAATTGCTGCGTCGACGCCTACGCTGCTCAGTAGCTGTTGTTGTATTTGTATTTTGTTTTTTTTTTTCGGACATGAGACACGCTACTTTGCGTTTTTAGCAGCCAGAAGCGACAACAGCCGACGCCGACGCCGACGCCGACTCCGCCGTCGCTGTTGCTGCTTCTGGCTGGCTGCAGTTTTCTGTTGCGGCACGCAGCACAATGTGGCACACGCATAGAGAGATGGCTAGTCAGGTTGAAAAGAGAGTGAAACATTTGCCATATGCTATGAATGAATTAGCATGTTGCGTGTGTGTGTGTATGTCTGTGCTGTGTGTGTGCTGTGTGTGTGTATGAGGTATTCTGAGATTTTTGGCGCCAAATTCAGTTTGCAAAACAAAAACAAAGATCAACGAAAACGCTGCGTATGCGTATTGCCTGCTCATGCAAATAACTGAAACAAGTTGAACTCACGTGCCAGCACACACACACACACACACACACACATACACATACAAAACACCACCCAACCCCTAAAGGATTGCGTGTCATTTGTTTATAAACACCTGAACAACAACAACAACAACAACAACATAACAAAAAGCCGGCTGTTAACCCAAAGCCCCAGTGCTGTCGACCCTTGACACTCATCCAACAACAGCAAACAACAACAACAACAATATTAGCCAAAACAGCTGCTGCAATTGCATCTCTGATGGTTTCGAATTTGGCATTATGAGTCCAACTAGTGGCAGTAGTTAAAGCCACTAAAATACATTTGCAGTGTAACATTTTAGTTTTCTTTTTGCTTCTTTTTTTCCAAATCGAAATCCAAATGGCAACCCTTGGGGCAATTTCAGCTCTGGCTGCCGCATTGTAATTTCTTTAAAAGCAATTCATTTCATAATGGGAATAACAAAACAAAATAAAGGAAAAAAAAAACAGAACAGAACAAAACAAGCAAAAGAGAGAGAGAGAGAGAGAGAGAGAGAGAGAGAGAGAGCGAAAGGGATATATACATAAGTTCCAAATGAGAGCTGGCGAAATAGAAGAAAAGCAGCCAAACGAAATGGGCAAAAATAAAATGCAGGAAAATTGGAATGAAATGAGAGAAGCTAAATAAAAATGGACTGCAGGAGTAGGAAATGGGACTAGAGGGGAGGGGTCGAGTGGCTGGGGAGTTTGGTTTGGCTAAAAGTTTTGCAAGAAATGTGGCCAACACACACACACACACACACAAACAGCCAGAGTCGAGCTATGCAGTTATCCTTTGTTCGCTAGGATTCTACGCCATTTTTAGCAGCGACGTTTTATGGTCTAAGCCCCACCTCACCACCCCCCTTGCTGTAGACCAAAAAAACTCCAATCCAAACACAAAACCCAGCAGACAAAAGCAAGGTTTTTTCGGTTCTTTTCTCTTTTCTTTACTCTTTTCCATTTTTCTGTTTTTCTTTTCTTTTTTTTTTGTTTTTGGGAAAGTTGTTTATGGAACTCATTTTATTGCATGCCCTCCTCTCTTTTCCGCAACATTTGTAGCTGTCTGTGGCTCTGTGGCTCTGAGCCCAGTTCTTTTTAGTTGGCTTGCAGTCCCGTTGCCGTCTTCTTATAGATAATAAGAAAATTATACATTTTATTTAACGGCAACGTTGCAGGCAGCAAACGCTGCAATGCCCCCAATTTTGGAGTAGTCCTTAATTAGATGTTAAGTTATTTAGCATTTTATATTTGTAGACGGATATTCGCCGTTTCACAGTTCCCTTTTCAGTACATAATTTGCCGTCTTGCCTTGAAAATAGTCCTCCAATACAAATTGCATTCCAATGCGTCTAACGGTTTCATCATCATCATCAATCCCGATTTTTAACCATACTTTTTTTTTGAGGCATTTTTTTTTTTATTTTTATTTATATAATCACCCACTCTTTTAGCAATTTGTCGTTTATTCTCGGCTTCGTCTGCATCTTCGCTTTCGCTTTCGTCCCAGACACTAATAATTTTCTAAATTCAACGTTTTTATTTTTGGCCAGCGTAATTGGCCTAAAAGTTTCTGATTGCCACTCGCATTTTGGCATTTAATGAAATAAATTATCGTTTATTATTGAATTTCGAGAGTTTTGCATTCCAATGTTTAACTGTAAATAACGGTATTATTATCACAATTTCCATAAGCGTTTCTAATAAAATTCTTTGGCGACACATGAACTGAGATTGGACAATTCTGGCACTTAACGGATATCACTCGGACTTTAAAATTCCAATGTTTAACTCTGCATGAATCATCATAGCTATTTTCATTATTATTGTGCTGTTTGTTATCTTTGGCGACAGTTTTACATTCCGAAGCACCACAGACCAAGCTGGGAGTTGCAGCTGGGGATTTGGCTGGCTGGTCCGTTAGCAATTTGAGGCATATGTCCTGCTGGCAGTGACATCGAACGGACATGCCACTGACAATTACGTGGCAAAGCAGCTCAAACAAAAAACGGGTGCCAAACTGTTGGCAGCAGCAGCAAAAAATGTCGGGCAATTAACTTAAATACGTTTCAACTTTTCACGTGCAAACGCGACAATGTCCTGTAACTGTGTGTCCTGTGTATGCCACTTGCCAACATGCTCAGCTTAACAGCGTATGTGTGTGTGTGTGAGGGCGTGTGTGTGTGTGTGATTGTGCAGCGAAGCAAAAAGTTTTGAAAAACTCGAAACAACAGCGTTAAACAATGAAAATGTTCAATGTACTTACGATATATACACAAAAAAAAATACAACAAAAAACAGAGCGACAAATTTTTCAAAGAGAGAGGGAGGGAGCTTTAGGGGAGGCGGTGGTCCGACGGCCATGAAAGGGGTCGCTCATAAATTACAACAGTAATTATATTTAATAACCGCAATTAAATTTGTAATAATGTCAATGAAAATGATGAGACGAAATATGATTAAAAACGAAACACAAAAAGAAATAAAAACAAAACAAAAAAAAAAAGAGGAAAAAAAAATCAAAATATAAAACTGCAATCAAGCAAGGGAATGTGTAAAAGATAATGCCAGCTGAGTAAATCCTCAGCAATCCGCTTACGGGCCAGATAATGCGGAGCTAAGCGCTGCTAAGCCACCAACTCCAAAAGCCAGAAGCGCCCAGATAGGGCCAAGACTCGACTCGGGCACTTTCTGCATTTATGAGTTTTATTATTGGCAGAGCCAACAAGAGCTGAGCTTGGGCGCCAGCTTGCTATCATATCACATGCCACATACAACATGCCACATACAGCATTTAGATTTACAATGGCTTTTGACTGGATTCATTCATACTCGCCATCTCTCTCTCTCTCTCTGTCTCTGTCTCTGTCTCTGTCTCTGTCTCACTCTGTCTTACCCTTTTTTATGACAGTTAATTGGACATACAGATTGCTGTTCTAATTTGTAGTGGACTTTATGATTTGATTCGCGGAATTATTTCAGCGTCGTATTTCCTGTGTTTCTGGATTAGGCCCACTTTCGCTTAGCCACTTTTGGTAATTAACAGATCAACTCAACGAAAAATAACCCCGTACTGCTGCCCCTCCTACTGCTGCTGCTGCTGCTGCTGCTGCTGCTGCTGCCGCTGCTGCTGTGAGGGTGGTTTACCGCTGCTGCTTAACTTGGCCCTATTATTCTGGGGTAACTGATAACTGCAATTAATAATTTTTGACCTTTTCTTGTTGTTGTTGTTGTTGTTGTTGTTGTTGCTTTTCAAGTTCACACCGCCGTCAGCTGCTTGACTTGCCGTTTAATGTATGAAATTTATTTTCGTTTTTATTTACAGCCTGAAACCGCCGCCCAAGGATGGCGTCACTAAGAGCAATCCATCAAAACGGCATCGGGAGCGCCTCAATGCCGAACTGGACCTGCTTGCCTCCCTGCTGCCCTTCGAGCAGAACATACTTAGCAAACTGGATCGACTGAGCATACTAAGGCTGTCCGTTAGTTATTTAAGAACCAAAAGTTATTTTCAAGGTGAGTTCCGATTATCCTCTATATATACATAAATATTTCAAATTTAACCAGCGACTCAAGCGGGTGGTTGTTTTAATATAATGTTCATTTTTAAATCGGGTAGCAAAGGGCACTTTATTATTTTACCCATTCCATGATCATCCCATATGGTTGGCCTCTCAGCAGCTTGGGTTTTGGGTTGCGCCTTCTTCTAAATTTTCTACTTCTTCTTCTTGTTGTTGGGCTTGTGGCCTGTTTTGCCGTTTGCCATACGGCACATTACATTCCAGCCTATTAAATCGATTATGCTGCTGCCACATTGTAACTGCCACTGAATGGTGGCAGACCCTAAACCATGACTCATAAATGATTCAAAACTAATTTCAACGACGCAACGGGGTGTCCTGCTGCTTCGTCCTATCTGCTCCCCAGTATTGGTCCCAGCTCAGGGATATACAAATAAGCACACACACACACAAACAAACACACATACACACACACAAACACACACATAACACGTGGCAAAATTAGTGCTGTTGACGGATTAAAGTTTTGCTGCCGAAAAACAAAAGAAAATGGGGAAAACACACTTTTTAGCTTGTCTTCTTCTCATTTAATATTTTTTTGGCTTAAAAGCCATTTTAAGTTTAGGCTTTTCTTGTGCTAAGATGTCAAATAAATTAGTAATTTGTAAGCATTTAAATGGTAATAGTTCCTTTTAGCTGAAAATAGAAAACAGTTTGGGTTTCTAAAGTTAAATTTGAAGATATTTGTATCTCCAGTTTAATTTAGAATATATTAAGCAAATGTTGTTGGTTAAAATAGATATTGTTAATTTATAATTAAAAAAAGAATTATTTCGCTTATTTCAAGTCAGATCAATTTAGAATAAATTAGTTATTTATTATTGTGATTGTCTCTTCTTTGATAACCAAATTAGGTTTTATTTAAAGCTAAAAAGAAGAGAAAAAATATTTATATAAATATCCTTTGTATTATCACTATGTTGATGAAAATATTATAATAGCAAATTCTTTTTGTAGAGTATATATTCTTCATGTAACCCAACTTAGTTTCTTTAAATGTTTCTCTTCTTGATTTTAGTTTTGTTCGCTTTGATTTTTGCTTTATTTTTTAATTCGCGTCCGTCTTTGCAAATGAATTAAAGTCCACAGCGAATCGGAAATGGGCAAATGGTAACATTTTTTGGGCCAGGTAAATCGAAGCAAGTAAAGTATGTACACACACACACACACACACACACACACACAAATAGACTTATGCAGGGTTGTTTTCGTTCTTTATCTTTAGCCCGTTTGCCTTTTTTTTTTTTGGTATAAATATTTCTTTTTGCGTCTAATTTAAATTAATTAAAACAATGCAATAAAAGGAGAACGAACTTGGTTCGCTTTGATGGCTTTATTATCGGTTTGGTTCATTGGCATTTCGCTTTGTTTAACGACATAAATTTAATTGCTTAAGCAACGTTGGTGCGGAGGGGCGGAGGGGGGTAAAGATGAAATGCCCGCACACAGCGTTAATTAAGTTTAAGTGCAAAAATTGTAGCGAAAATTGAAAAAAGCAACTAAATGCAGGAAAAAAAGGACAGCAACTAGAGGGACACAATATGACTCACGTGTGTGTGTGTGGGTGGGTGTGTGCGGGTGTGTGTGTGTGTGGGGAGGTCACTCTAGGGCTGGGCTCATCCTGTGCCAAACATAAATGAACAAAAGGACTCGAGTAAATATTTTGACAATTAGCGGTCAAAACGCAGTTGGGCGTTAATTGCAATGACAAACAGTCTCGGCCAGTTCAAGTCTTTGGCCGACACGTGACACGTCGGCTGCATTGTGCTAAGTCAATATACGATCCTAAATTTCCTTTGATTAGAAGAGGCCCAAAGCCAGCCAACCACTTCGATATATAGAACGCCACGCGTTGCGTTTCCTCTTTTGTGCACAGGAAAAAAGCAGGACGACGACGGGTTAATGGACCAGAACGGTTGCGCCGTGTGCCCCCTGAGTGCCCAGTGTCCTGTCAACTATACATATAAACTGTATATATATATATATATGTATATGTCCATCTAATGTTTGTGCTTGGGGGGAAATTTGACAAAACGCCGCTGCACAGGTCAAAGTTTGTTTACGTTTTGGCTTTATTTGTTTGTCTAGATGTTTTTCGGATATTATCAGGATCATTTAATTTACAATTAGTGCGTGTGTAGAGGGGAGTGGAGATATTGATGTGTGATGTGGAAGGGGTGAGGGAACGTGTGTATGCATTGTCGGCTTGTGGGATTTCCAAAAACTCTAGCACTCAATGCGATTAATTGACAGGCGGCTGTATAAAAATGATAGCCAAAAGTTTTGATACTTATATATATATATATATATATATATATATATATAACTATTCAATTGTGTATGCCAGTCTCTGTGTGTTGTGTATACACATTGAATTGCCCACTAGGGGGTTGCTCGGCAGACACTTACAACAACAACAACAAAAACAACAGCAGCGTCCTGCATCTACTTTTATATAGGGGCAGTTGTTGACCCTGACTTGCGCAAAAGCGAAACGGCGAACAAATTTTCTCTATACCAAACAGGACAACAAAACACAACCAAAAAAAAAAAAACAAAAAAAATAAACGAAAATGTAAGCAAAGCAAAGTTCGTTTTCATTTTCGCCAAGCTTTCAAAGTTGCTTTTCTATATATATACAACACACACACACCACATACACACACACACACACCACACACAGACTGAGCACTTTGATGCAAAACAAAGATGGAGAAAGAAAAACTAAATAATTAAAGCGCGCTGCTAATGGCCCATTGTCTTAACCTGGCTCTCCTCCTCTACAAGTCCCTCCATCACCAACACCAACACCAACAGCAACTACTCCCCCAACATTCGTATCTAAAAGGGCCATAATTGCTGGGCAAGCGATGGCGCCTTATGGCCAGCAATAATTGTTAAGACGCGCAATTTGTACATTTTTAATGTACTCGTTACTTCTCTCTAAGCTGCTCTCCAGCTCCCCTCCCTACCTCCCTCCCTCTTTCCCTCTCTCGTCCTGCCAAAAGGGCTGGGTTTCACCAGCTTAATTGATGAGTTGCGTAATTAACTGCAAAATGAACTGAATGCGGGCATTGATAGCCATGTTTAACCATGCCCAATGCCGATAGCACGCAATCGAACAAAACTCCTAAATAAACCCTAACTTAAGAGCCCAAAAAAAAAAAAAAAAAAACTAAGCACTTAAATTGGCCAATAAGCAGTTTGAGTGCAGTTCAGACTCCACCAATTGAAATTTTCCTTTAATTTTATATTCAAAATATTACCAGCTGAAATGCTATGAAATTTTATTATTTGTACATATTTTACTTAATTAACCCTTTGAAATTCGATTGTTATTTCAAATCCATTTTTTTAAAGTGTTCAATTTCTTTTTGTGTATTTTGTGTCAAACAAATGTGAACCAAATGAAAGCTAATTTGTTTTGTGCAATTTCGCATTTAAAATGATGTGAAAATAAAATCAATGACATGTTTTAGTTTTTTATACAGAGTTTTTTTTTTCTTAGAAACTCAATAAAACTGGGTCACTTTTGGGTCGACATTCTTGGGGAGTACAAATAAACTTTACAATTTTGGTTGGTTCTAAATTTACTAATTGAAATATTCCTTTCCATGTTTTAACCTGGAAAATGAGAAAAAATTTCTAAGCGCAGAATTTAGAAATCCTTTTAGACTGCAGTCTCAACATTTTTTCAACTCTTCTTACAAAACTCAAAGCTTGAAAATTGACTTTGCTGCAATTCAAATAATCGATTTTTCCTAAGACTAGTCTTCAAACGTGTCTCCAAAACATTTTTAGCATGTTTAATTTATTGATTTGATTTATGAAAATATCATCCACATATATAGATCGAGGCCAGGGAAATAAAGCTGGTTGGAATGGGCTACCAGACTGCTTGGGAGTGATTCGCATTTGACTTTTGTCGCTTTTGGAAATTTGAGCCGGCAATGGGAACGAAACCAGTTGGTTGCCAACCAGAGTTCCCACACATGATTAAAATATGATTCGGCTTTTTTACATTTTTTTGTTGTTGTTTTTACAGTCATGTTGGAACTGCTTGGCTAGCAGACGGGGGGTTTTTTTTTTATTATTTTTGTTTGCCTTAAGATCTAGTTCTTCCTAGGCACTGGTCTCGTGGGAAGCGAATTGCAATTGGCGTCGTGTGGCAACTCTAAGCGTATTACCAGAGTTGGTGCATCGCGCACATGCGACATGTGTGCTTTGGGAACACAACAAGAGACACCTACACCGCCCCCACCCCCACGATGCACCCACTCCAACAGTTATGCTAACAAGGTCACTTTTCAATTGGAGGAGGGGGTGGGGAGGGAGGAGTGTGGGATTTGCTTGGGGTCTGCTACTTATGCTATTATCAAAATTGCTGTTAAGCGTTTGTTAATGGAGCCCATGGCCATGTGCTATGCGAATCGCATGCCCCTGGGGCCAAGGCTCAGCTCTTAACCTATAAACATACTAAGTCCCACCTCCCCTCTACCCCTGTCATCTATATATATGTAGATGTAGTAGCCAATTTTTCGTGCATATACATGACTTTCGTGCGTTGCTCCAGTTTAGGCCCATTAGCAGCGGGCAGTAGAAGCAAGTGGAAACGGTGTAGGCAGTTGGGTGAGGGGGTTGAGGGAGGAGGGGCGGTCTGTTGGGGGTGTTGTAGAAACCATAGCCAGACAATTGTTGGTAAATGACGCCAAGAGGCGCAGGCGGACATGCAATCA
Source organism: Drosophila melanosoma (assembly GCA_035042045.1). Lineage (NCBI taxonomy): Eukaryota > Metazoa > Arthropoda > Insecta > Diptera > Drosophilidae > Drosophila > Drosophila melanosoma. Next base: position 208,028 of record JAWNLY010000086.1, on the reverse strand, counting down.
GTCAGGCGATGCACTATAACCACCACTGTCGTCCTACCTTTGAGAGAGCTTAGGCTGCCTAGTGTTGATGTTAGTTGTTATTGTTGCAAGTTGTTGTTGCAAGTTGTTCTTGTTGTTGACTGACGCCTTGCATTGTCACGTCGCTGCAAATGTGTGGAGCCCAAAAAGAGTAAGAGAAGAAGAGAGAGAGAGTCACAGAAAGAGAGAGAGAGAGAGAGAGAGAGAGAGAGAGAGAGAGAGAGAGAGAAAAAGCATGCTGCAGACAACATTGCGTGACTTACGTAGGTCGAAAAGAAGCCCCATCCCCCCTCGATACTCGCCCCGCTCCCCCAACTGCCTTGAGGAACAACAACAGGTACTCTATCTAGAGGCCTAGTTCAATTTAAAGCGTTTAAGGACCTGCAATTCTAATTGGCTTTAAACTAAATCAATAAATGCCATTGTCACAAATGTTAAAGAGAAGTTTTCCTTTCAAGTATTCTTTCCAAAATGTAGTTCTTTCTTGATGGAGAAAATATTGTAAATTTAATACAATCCAAGTAGTATTTACATTTATATTTATGAGTGTTTCGAATTTATCAAAATATGCACAAATAATTGCATTAATTTTTTAAATATCTCATTTGGTTATCATTGATATTTTCATAATATTGAAACTAATCCCTTTTATCTGTCTAAATTAAGCAATTTTTGCTTCTAATCATAAAAAATAATTGTAATAAATTTTTAGTATTCAACAAATTGTGCAATTTCAGTAGAGTAATTGCAGCAAGCGTGCAATTTTTGGCATTTAAGTAATGCATTTGCATCAACTGCATGGCCATTATTAACATTCCCTTGCCCCTCCTCGTTGCCCCTTCGCTATCCACTAGACAGTGCCCAGCATGTTTGTGCTGTCAGTTTTTCCATCAATTGGACTGATGAGTTTGACATTTCCATGACATATTTGCTTGTGAGCACGAAAAATATTTGCCAAAATGTCAGAATTTAAACTTTAGCCATTGTTTGCACCATGCCGTGTCAAGCAAGCAGTGTTGCTCATATCGTCTTTTTTCCCGTCAAATCTATATTATTTTAAATATACATTTACGGCTGAATGACTAAGATGAGTCAAACAGAAGCCAGCAATTTCAAATAGTTAAGCAAAAAAAAAAACAACGACGACAAATGTTCAAATAGTTCTCAGCATTGTCTCAAATAAAATCTACAATTTTTCCTCTTTAGTTGGCTCTTTTTGCTTGTCAGAAGTTGGCAGGGACACGCCCAAATCGCAGTCCAGCGCATAATTGACGCCATTTTGCACAGGGGCGCATCGGAGAACGTCGCCGTTGACGTAGCCGCTGACGTCGCCGCTGACGTCGCTGCCGGCGTATATCTTGCATTTCGTCTGCGCACGCTTTTCCAACGCTGCTTTTCCGACGCTGCTTCCTCTGCTTCGTCTTTGTCTTCTTTTTCGTTTTCTTCTTCTGCTTTTGCTTTATTTGCTGATTTACGTTTGTTGGGTGGGGATTTTGTGGCTTAGCCAGCTGCCGCCATTTTTATGTGTGTTCACACAGCACAGCACACCCCGCACCGCACCATACCACCCCGTCCGGTGGTAGTCCGCATGCAGCCAGCTGAGATTTTGCGCTTTTCCGCCTTTAAAAGATTTACGTTCATCCACCAAAGCAATACAACGCGTTTCCCTCTGGTGGTGGATTTTTCGGTTCAAGTGGCGCAGTTTCTAAGCGCAAAGGGCGAGGGTCGCTCGACCACTTTCAAATTGCGAATACATTTTTGAGTGATGTCGTCAATTTGGTTTATGCTAATCAGCTACGCATAAATGCAATAAAAAAAACGAAACACGCCCAAAAATGGCCGCAGATTTGTTGTCCTCGTCCTCCTCCTCCTCGCTGCTCCTTCCGCTCGCTGGTCAAAGTTGTGCTTAATTAAATGTCCTTATGCACGTGAATAATAATTCTGGCGCAGCAATAAAAAAAAAGCTGAGCAACAAAATAAAAAGTGTAACTGTAATATAAAAACAACAACCAGTCGCAATGTAAACTGAGCCTAATTAAATTATGAATAATTACGTCCAAATGTTGCTCTAAAAGCCTGGCCACAAGTCAAGCCAACTCAAGCAAAAGCAATGGCATCGCACGCACATGATGCAATTTGTTTTGGCCACATTACGTTGACCGCTTGGAGGCTCAACTATTTGTTTTATCGCACTTTCGCTAAAATGAACACTCTAACACAAACACACACACACACACACACACACACCAGAATCAACACACTCACACACGCAGCGGCACTTTTGTTAATTTGATAAAAAGCTAAAGCAGCGCACAGATTAGCCAGAAAAGAAGTCCAACCAAGTCAACTCAAGTCAGGGAAAGGCCAAACCTCAGTACACTTACAAAAATTAGCATGCATATTAAGAAACTTGTATTACTTATATTTATTTTTAATTAAATATATTTCGAGATAAAGATAAAGCATATTATAATTATTAAAAGCGATCTTTGGATATAAATCGATTCAAAATAAAACAATTTTTATATCAATTTAAATAGACACACTTTCAAAACACATTCGAGTGGTTTTCTATGTAATTTATAATTAAAAATATAATTAAAAAAAAAAAAAACTTTTAATATTTTTCACTGTGTGGCTGCAGAATTAGGGGTAGGCCGCATTTTTGGAGCTGCTAATTGAAATGAGAGAACCTGCCACGGGGCTGTGGTTGCTGTAGTCCCTGCTACTGTTTTAGTTATTGTTGTTGTTGTTGTTATTGTTGTTGCTCAAGGGTTGCAGGAGGGGGGTTTCATACTTGCAGTCAGTTGTTGTTGGAGTTTCCCATGCGTAAATTAGGTTTTAGTTCTTATTCATTATGGTATTTTCAGTTTTTTTTTTTGTTTTGTTTTTATTTTATTCTCATTTTTATTATTTCCATTTGCGCTGATAAAAATCATAATTTATGACATCAGAGGCCGAGGCATATTTTATTTCAAGCCGCATATAAATTTGCTTATATAATTCGGAGCTGGGTCCAAAGACAAAACTAAACCGAGTGCTGCGAAAAAATATATTAGCTCTAGTTCGAGTTCCCATTTTGTGTGTGTGTTCTTTTTTTTATCGTTTATCGCACATAAATCAATTTTTGTGACAAATTTATTATAAAACTTGAGGCGCAGAACAAAAAAAAACAAGTCCCCCTCCCGAAAGAGAAAAACCAAAAATATTGCCTCAAAAATGGCGGCGGAATGCCGTAAGGGTGTTTGTAAGGGGTGTGTGTGTGTGTGGAGGGGGGTGTATACATAATGTCATAGTTTAGTATGGGTCTGCAAGGTAGTGCCAGGCGCTGGGGTTTTGGGATGGGAGTTGGTTGGGGGGGGGGGGAGTGGAATGGGGTCTGCCAAGTTGGCTCATAAAATATTACAATGACACCATAAACAATTTTTAGTACTTTTCCATGCCAGCTGTAAATATTTATTGTATATTATGGTCCTACTATATATATATATATATATATTGGATTTTTTTTTTATGAAGTAACTATGGTTTCAAATTGCTGAGGGGAGAGGTGGGTGGAGGGGTCTCAACTTGGTCTGTAAAACGTTTTGAGCGAGTTATTTATGACTCGCAATTTCGAGCGCCATTGCAAGTAAAATATTAATGGCTAATAAAATATAAAATGTCGGGCTTCATAAATATTTAAGCTGTGCTCTCCAAATGTTTCTCTATCTCTCTCTATCTATCTCTTTTTGTTTTTCTATCTCTTTCTCGCTGCAGTTGTTATGCATAAGGATAAGGAGGAGAACGGTGTCCTGCCGCACATACACGCACACGATGGCTACAGGACGCGCGAGCTGGGCGCCTTCGAGCACGGCCTGCTGGATGGTGATATGTTCCTGCAGGTGAGTAATCCCCCACCACACACCACACACCACGAACCACACACACCACCCTCCACATCCATCAATACTGCCCCCTACCTCTGACTGGCCTCTGGATTAATTTGTCTTCATCAATTTGTTTGGCCATTTGATGGCTTCATCGGCAGGATATGCCGCGCCAGGCAGCCGCATAATCAATCAGCGCTTGTTGAGAGACAGCCACTGTTAGAGAAGCCTGAGGGGGGGTGTGGGTCAGTACATGTGATATGTATCATATATATATATATATATATATATATATACCCACAGATAAAAGTTTATTCGAGACACGCAAAGTTCGAAACGCTTCGATTTGTGATTTTCTGTGTAAATGTGGAAAATTGTTCAACAATTGAATGCAATTAGTTTAAGTCTCGTTGTTATTTTTGTGGCTACTGATGCTGTTGTTGTTGTTGTTGTTGTTGCTTTCCCTGTCAATTGATTAATGTATAATTGGCGCTCGGACATGTGTTACCATAATATTTATAATTAATTTTGGCCAGTTGAACTGGCCAACCTACAACCAGCCAGCCAGCCAACTAAGCTATCAGCTCAAATTATGCATTTCAAGTTTATGTGCCACGCGCTGAATTGGTCAAACTTCAATTAAATTGTCTCGCAAACATACACACAAAGTACACACCTGTGTGTGCAAGTTGCATGTTTTTGCTGAATTAAAGCACATTTGTGGGCAGCAGTTGCAGCAGTGGCAGCAGTGGCAGCAGTTGCTGGCCAGGCGCGAACATATGCACTTGTCACAGTCATGACAGTTTAATTTAATGCACACATAGCTCACCAAGCACACACACACACACACACACACACATCAAAAAACACACACACACAGCACACAGAGGGAGCACAGGGTGTGCAACGCTAGACAGTAGCCAATTGATGGGGGTTACAAAGAGTCGGAGGCACGCAATTGTGCAACATGCGCTAAATGCAATTCTTTTGTATTCTTTTTGTTGTTGTTGTTGTTTGCATTATTTTGTTTTTTGTTTTTGTGGGTCGTAGTCGAAAACTCAATGTCAAAGTCCTAAACTGCCTAAAGTGATTAGCACTCAAACTTCAACTTGTTAGCTCAGTTTTAAGGTAAACACAAAAACAAATTTTTTTAAGCTTTTTCTTTTGTAAATGTTTTTTTTTGTTTACATTTTTAAGTTGTGGAGATCTTTTAAGTTTTGTATTTGTTTGCTGAGATAGAGCTATTTTCCAATAATTTCCCAAAGATCACTCGATTTTTAGCTTCGCTTCAATAATCCCTCTCTAAAAAACCCTAAAAACATCGCAGTTTTAAACCGTATTTTGTTGCCTGCTCAGATAGCATTTTTTATAAGTACAGTTTAATCCCAGATGAGCATATTTTCTCTAAAATATATATACATTATCTAAAAACTCAACACTCTAAAAACCCTTTCGAAAAAGTGTGAAACTCGCCACTGTGGCAAGCAAAAACTGCATACATTGCACCGTTGCAGCTGGTGGCGCCAAGTGCTGATGCATTACGTATACGCAGGGTGTGCAACAACCAAACAGAACACCACAACAAGGACTCACACAACTCGAGTGTCTCCTTGCGCGACTTTTCCAATTTGAATGCAAGCCAAAAACTAGTTTTTTTTTCCACATTTCGAGCTTGTTGCTTGTTTCTTGTTTTTCTGTGTGTGTGTGTTTTTTTTTTTTGCCTTCCGGTGAATGGGCGAAGTGCAACTAATTGTTGAGCTGCACAATTGTGCATTTCCGTGCATATTTTTGAGACACGCCGTGCGCAGAGGGGAGACTGAAACTGAGTTGGGTTCGGGTTTGGGGTTTGGGGTTTGGGTTAGGGTTTTGGGGGCTGCATATTTAGTTTTAATAGCTGAGGTATTTGTTACCTGTTGCCCGTTTCAATTGCTCAAGAAGTTTTCCCTTTTGTTGTTGTTGTTGAGTATTATGGGTCACATATTATCATTAGAAAATGGCGTTTTGTCACGCAGCGCACTTCATGCATAAGTAGCCATCTCACTCGCACACACGGCTTCAAGTTGAACTCTCTGCTGGCGTTGACGTTGCCATTTCTGTTGCTGTTGCTCCACATTTGCAACAGTTTTGCAGTCACCGTCGACACACATTAGCAGCTGGCTCAGAAAGTGGCTTAATTGATAAAAAGCAAAAACATACCTAAATAAAGACATTGATTTAAGACGGACAACAACAACAGATAGAAACGTAATAATTTTGGTATATATATATATATATATAATATGTATATAATTGTCTCTGGTTAAAAAGAAAGACATTATTTGTGTGCTACATGCAGCAACCACAAGCAACAGCAGCAGCATCCTCAAGCACCAACGGCTTTATTAAGCAATTACGTGCCACATAACAGCAAATTGGCCAAAACTCCACTAGCCTAGTCAAGCGACAAGCTGAAGCCGGCCAATGAGCCAGTTGTCTGCACAGGTCTCTGCCAAGGAAATGGTAAAATAATCACTGCCAACTTATCAAAACAGAAAACTGTAATGCAAGCCGACAATCAAGTGAATGGTTAGAAAGATGCTGCAGACAACAAAAACAAACGCAAAAAAAAAAACACAAAATAAAAAAAAAAAGTTTACATATAAAGTATATAAGTATTAAATTTGGCTTGTAGCAATAAAAGTCACGGCTGTCGACTCGACTCGAATCCCGGGTCTGCCGCACAAGACGGGCGTGTATTATTAAAAACGCATTAGAAGAGCCGCCGAGAGCACATCAACAGTTTCGGCCAACTCGGATAGTTGCCTCGTATAAAGTGATGCACAGACAGACACCGATTTCATTTCAGAGGGGCACATAGATATACATATTTAAAGACAGAGATAGATATATATATATATAGAGAGAGAGGGGCTTAGTGAAAAGCAGCTAAAATAATTATACAGCAAAAAAAAAAAATTAAATCTTGAACAGAAATGAATTAAGCATATTCAAAAGTGAACAACTAACAGATACTCTAAGTGTATTAATAATATGTTAAAAATGTTTTAAATATTAATTAAGCTTTCTTCATTTCTAGTTTAGACATTTCCTGAGATTGTATAATTAATCTACACCCCGACAGATAAATTTCTTGGCTTCCAAATCCTTTTAAGTATCCATATTAATTCGCAAAGCGTTTCGCTCAATTTATTATTTAGAAAGTATATTTCTATAAAATATGGATTTTCAATTCCTAATTTTATAGTAAATTAAATAAAAATAATGTTTAACATTTAAATATTTAAATATATTTATTTTGAGTTGGGTAAGAAATAGCTATAAGTTATTACAAATTGGTCTGTTCATTTCAGATATTCAAATATTTGTTTTTTAGGTTGGGTTTACAGTTCTACTTTTATGAAATACATTTCTTAATGACAGAAAAAGTTTCTAAAATACATAAAATAAAAAAACACCATACTTATAGTCGATATAGGCAAGACACTACTATTTTTTAAACAATTTCTTTCTTTTGTTTAGAAATTATTTCTAATAAGAGAAAAACTTAATATGCTTAAAATATGTTAGTTTATAATATAATATTACAGCAAATCATCTGAAACAAATCAATAAACTCAAGCTTTTTACTGGCACAGCCTTTTTTGTTCATCTCCTTCTAACTCGCTCTCTCTGTCTCTCTCTCTCTCTCTCTCTCTCTCTATCTCTTTCATTCGCTCAATTCTACTCGTTGTCTCTCTCATCTTGCTACCGTTGGCAGTCTTTATGAAGATTATTAATGCACTGCCGCCGCTGCCACAACTGTGGTTCCAATTCTGGTCTCATATTCAGCACACATATCCATATCCATATTCATATCCATATCCTTTGGCGGGCTGTGTTGATGCGTTTTAAATGATGACGCCACTTAGCGTTTATGTCGGTTAATACCAACTCTGGAAACACTCCGGCTACATCCACCAGCCACCAGCCACAGCATCAGGTCCAGCTCCTTGTGCCTTGTTTTTTTGCCGCCCTACTCTGTAATTAGCAGCAATCGCGAAGAACTTGTTGTTCTTATTGTTGATGTGTTTCTTGTGCTACTCCTGCTGCTGCTGCTGGCTTGGCGTCAGACTGGTCTGCTCCTCATCCATATCTTTGTTGCAAATTGATATTCAAATACACATATATGAATTACACTTTCTTCCCTCTCTCTCTCTCACACACTCACTCCTTCTCTTGCTCTCTCTCTCTCTATCTGGATGAATTAACGCTGAACCGTCCCTTGAACACTAATGATAGCCAAGGCAAATTTGTCTTCTTAAACCACATGTGGCACACACACATTTCACACGTTGCAAAGCTGACCCATTGATTTTTAAATGGAGTAACATACATTTTTATTAGAATTTTATGGCCTTTTATAGCCTGAACCCATTGAAAAACTTAAAATTAAAGTGTTTAATGAGTTTGTGCAAAAGGAAATATATATATATATATATATATATATTTATATATATATATATATTCTTAATCAGGATGAACAGCCCATTTCCGTCTGTAAGAACAAGTTAATCACAGAGACAATAAGAGCTGCAGACTTTAAATAGGAAACTTCAGTTCTGGTAATCTATAGTCACTTTATCTATTAAGACCAAAGGTTAGCTTGTAAAATAATAAAAAATTAATTTAAAATATGGGGCTTATTAACTTTAACTTTCTCAACAAATTCATATAGGAAAAGTAAAAGTTTATTATAAATTAGGGCTAGCTGAAATCATAGAGTCCTATAAAATATATTCTTTATATTCTCATCTTTTACTATATATTTAAAACAGAATTAAATAAATTGCATTTTTAATATTATAAAATTATTTAAGAAAACTCTAATTATTTTTAAAAATGTATTTAAATATATACCTAAACAATACAAGAAGAACTTTAGATTTTATTAGGCCTTAAAAGCGCAATCATGTAGTGTTTCTTTTTAATTGGTTCTTTCGTATCCTAAATAATTAATTAATAAAACAAAAAGGTCACTGTGCGACGGCAATATTATGTTGGTTGTTGGTTGTTGCTTGTTGCTTGTTGCCGCTGGGCACTCAAAGTCAGGTTCCATGTTATAAAATTGCATGCGTAGCGGCCATTAGCGGCTTATGAAAATCAAATATAAAACAATAAAGCTACAACTAACTGAAAACTAACTGAAAACTATGAATGTGAATCAAACAAATTATTCCATTTGCAAGCAAAAAACTTTTGCAATTCAAGTTTTGGCGGCTGCTATGCATAATACACCTGCAAAGCTATAAGTTTGGGTATTTGTTATGTGCACACCGAAACAATCTATAGATAATTACAATGCATCATTGCTCAAAATGAAACCTGTAATTAAATAACAGCAACAGCAACAGCAACAACAACAACAAGAACAATAACTGAAAGAGAGTCGTGGAAAGGGGAATGGATAATACTTAAATACTTTTGTAAGATAAAACAAATGCTGTTACCGGACTTGGGCAACGGATTCAGCGTCTGCATTTAGTTGAAACTCATTGATTTAATTGCGCATCATTTCCTGGTTGAATTTGATGTGGAACTTCAAAGTTACCCCTCTGTTGCTCTCCCTCCCTCTCTTCTTTTTTTCTCTCTCTCTCTCTCGTTCTGTCTGTCTCTTGGCTGCGCTGCTATCGCTGACTGCGAAGTCTTTGGCTCCAATGAAATCAGCTCGCTTAAGCGCTGATTACGTTTTAGTCTCAAGTTAGCGCCGCTGTCTTTGACCCTCGTTTCTCGCTCTGTCCGTCTGTTCCCTCTGACTGTCCTCTGTCTCTTTGCCTGTCTGTCTCTCTGTCTGCCAGTGGTTCATTCATGCTCAGTTTGCGGGCTATTTTTAGACCGCGAAATGATGGATTAATCCATTCACAAAACATCAAAAACCGGCAGCTACTGCAATTACGAGATGTTTCAGCCTCTATCAATCCCTCTATATCTATCTCTCTCCCATTCTCGCTCACCCTCTCTGTCTCTCTTTTGCTTTCTTTCTTTTTATCTATCGATTTTATGGCTGTAATGTTTAGCTTGTCAATTTGACGGCCTATGCTGTCTCCCCGAGCTCTATTGCAACATTTAATTCGTAGTTTTGATTTAATTTTTGTCTTTCGTTCGCTCTCGCGCTCTCTCTCTCTCTCTCTCTCTCTAACGCACACACACACACTCTGTCTCTGTCTTACTTACTCACATACGCTTTTTTGTTCTTGCAGGCTCTAAATGGATTTCTAATGATACTGACATGCGAAGGCGAGGTCTTCTTTGCCACGCACAGCATCGAGAGCTATTTGGGTTTTCATCAGGTAAGTGGACAACAACAACAACAACAACAACAACAACATGGACAACAACAACAACAACAATAGCAACAACTACACATAATAATTTGGGTGGTTGGGGTTCTCTGCATCTTTTTGATTGATTTTAATTGCCGGCAGCAGAGTCGAAAGAGTTTCTATGAATGACAGCTTGTCTTCCTCCTTTTTTTTTTTTGTTTTTGGGTCAAGCTCATTGGCGGAAATGGCATAACTACAGTCTTACCAAATTTGGGTGCTATCAACCAGTTTTTTATATTAAAGTATTTCTAAAACGAGTGCGTGCAAATTCTTTACTGGGCTGGGATAATATTTAATCGGTTTATTCATAAATGTATAAAAAGCAAGACTCAAAGATACCCCATTCCCTAAGTTAAATCAGCCTTGATTTGGATCTGGAAATGGGTCAGTCAAAAATCAATGTTCATATTAAAATACAAAAATATAGCAAGTAATTTAACTGAATTTGTTATCAAGCAAAAAAAATTTATTTACTTTATTAACAAAGTTTGCCTTAAACTTGATTCTAGTCTTTTTAGGAAGTGTCATTAATAACAATTATATTAAGCCACTTTTAAAGAAAATTAATGATAGACTTTGTTTATATTGTTGATATGTATATTAAATATAAATAATAATAATATAAATAAATCAGTGGGCATATTTTGATATTTAGATATGTTCAATATACCCAATAAGTTTTTGCAAGCGAACGCCAAAAAAACAAACAAACAAACAAATATGATGAAGGTGCCACACAGCAGATGCAGGCAAATGCCGAGGCAAGCCAGCGAACGTTTCACGTTGCACGTTGCACGGCAGGTATTGTGGCCATAAATAAAAATCAGATCAGCGTGAGGATTGCGCAATCGCGAATGCCACAATTCCACAATGCCACAAGATTTGCTTACGCAGCTGTCAAAGGTGGCAGACAGGGAGGGAGTGTGCATGCAGAGAGAGAGAGAGAGGAGGGTGTGGAGGGACTACTCTTGAACGGGGCGTGGCATTGTTGAGGAGCGCGTATTATTAACTTGCGACGCCTCGGCAGCTGTGTGCGACCAACTGCCCCCAAACGGGCCAACATGTTTTGGGCCTAACTCGAGGAGTCTGACGCGCCAGTGGCTGCCACTCGACTACCTGCAACCGACTGCAACCCCCCGCCTACCCCCCCTTCCCAACTACTGCTCACCTCAACACAACTTCGCCGCCCCTGCGTTGCCCTGTTTTTTTTTTTTTTTGTATTTGTTTTGTTTGGTTTTCTGTTTTCTGTTTTTTTCTTTTTGTTTTTTGCCTACTTTATTGTATTGGCGCTTGTCGAATGGAAATTGAAAATTGCAGTTAGCTTTCTTCAGCGAAGGCCTCTACTCTTTGAGCTGCCCATCTCTGGCCCTCCCCCCCCCCCCCCCCCCCCCACACGCTTCTCTCTTTCTCTGTCTCTCTGTCTATGTGGTTGCTTCTCATTTTAATTTAGTTGTAAATGTGTAAAGCGGCATTTGACACGCCCCGTTTGGCAGCTCAATTAAAAAGCGTAGCTGCCTATTACCATGGCCAATGGCCATTGGATTGCTTGCTGCTCGCTGCTTGTTCTGATTCAAGCATATTCAAGCATATTCCAATTGAGATTGCGGTCAAATCATTTGCTTTGTTGGTTTTTCGCGCAACACGTAGAAAGTTTTGCGAGACGCTGCCTGCCCCCTCCTCCCCTCATTGTTTCCTCCGGCAGCTCCTTCCTTGATTTGTAGGGCTTGTGCTAGAGTTGAACTCGTGCTTCTTTGGCACACACATGTTCAATCGTGACACGAACTGTTGGAGGATATATTGGTGTTATCAATGTGGATTCGTGTTGAGCAAAGCAATCAATTAATGACTCCAATGCATCTTTGATTAACTTAATATGACCCCTCGGAAATCGGCTTAATGCAACCAAGCTGAACACGACTCACGCAGACTTAATGCAACCGAACCAATGCCGCACGATTCATAATTTTCACTTAACAAACTATTCTCGTGCATCTCGTGCTCATCTTTCTGACCATCGTTTTGCTGTTTTCCAACTCGTGTTTCGTGTTTCGTGACCCATCTCCAGCGTGTACGGCACTCGCTTAGCAGTTCACCCGATCTTGTTCTTATCCTTACTCCCGGCGCGTGCAGAATTTATGTCTCAATTTGTGGCCAACATGGGGCGCATTTTCAATTTGTGCGCAATTTGATTTATTCGCCCAAAAACAAATAAAAAACAACAAAAAATCAGGAAAACAAAAATAAATAAAAACAATTCAAACAAATCCAAAAAACCCGAAACTGTAGCGATTGCGAAAAACAATAATCAAGTTGACTGAACCCCAACGCAAATAAAAAGCCAAGTTATAAGTGAAGACCTAAACTGAACTGACCTCCTCTTTGTTCCTTCCACATTGCAGTCGGACATTGTGCATCAGTCTGTGTACGAGCTGGTCCACTCCGAGGATCGGGAGGAGCTGCAGCGTCAGCTGCTCTGGAACAGTTTCCTGCCCGCAGACATGTCCAGCATGCAGCTGTCGGAGACTCTGGCCCCGGATAAGGCGCTCTACTTGGAGCGCAGCTTTACGGTGCGCTTCCGCTGCCTGCTGGACAACACATCCGGTTTCCTGCGCCTGGACATACGCGGTCGCATCAAGATTCTGCATGGTCAGAATCGCAAGACGGAGGAACCCCCGCTGGCACTGTTCGCCTACTGCACACCCTTCGGACCGCCCAGTCTGCTGGAAATACCGCACAAGGAGAATATGTTCAAGTCGAAGCACAAGCTCGACTTCTCGCTGGTGTCCATGGATCAGCGGGGCAAACACATACTGGGCTACGCCGACACCGAGTTGGTCAACATGGGTGGCTACGATCTCGTCCACTACGATGACCTGGCCTACGTGGCCAGTGCGCATCAGGAGCGTAAGTAAACCAGTCCGGTTTGTCCACGACATGTACACATCCAAAACATCTTCCATATCCATTTGCAGTGCTGAAGACGGGCGCGTCGGGGATGATTGCATATCGCTATCAGAAGAAGGACGGCGAGTGGCAGTGGTTGCAGACCAGCTCGCGGCTGGTGTACAAGAACTCCAAGCCGGACTTTGTCATCTGCACGCATCGCCAGCTGATGGACGAGGAGGGCCACGATCTGCTCGGCAAGCGGACCATGGACTTCAAGGTCAGCTACCTGGACACCGGTCTCGCGTCGACATACTTCTCCGAAGCGGATCAGTTGGTGGTGCCACCGACCAGTGCCAGCGTGTCGCCCACATCGCACGCTTTGCCGCCGCCGGTGACGCCGACGCGACCCAATCGACGCTACAAGACGCAGTTGCGCGACTTTCTGTCCACGTGCCGCAGCAAGCGCAAACTGCAACAGCAGCAGCAGCAGCAACAACAGCAGCAACAGCTCCATGCACAGCAATCGTCGCCGCTGGCACAGGTCGGCTCGCCGGCGCCAGCTGTCGTCGAATACCTGCCCGATCCGGCGGCTGCCGTTGCGGCCGCCTACTCCAATCTGAATCCCATGTACACAGCATCGCCGTATGCGACAGCAGCGGACAACCTGTATATGGGCAGCTCCATGCCGGCCAATGCCTTCTATCCCGTCAGCGAAAACCTCTTCCATCAGTATCGGCTGCAGGGCGCCGTCGGCGTCGGCGGCTACTACACGGATTACCCACATACGGGCGCCCCAGCCTCGGCATATGTGGCGAACGGCTTCCTCTCCTACGACGGCTATGCCATTGCCTCCAAGGCGGACGAAAAGTGGCAGGAGACGGGCAAATACTACAGCGGCTACAGCAGCGGTTACGGCAGTCCAACATCCACGCCCCAGGTGAGTCCACAGCAAATCTTCAAAGGTTCAAATCTTAATTGAAATCTTACTGGTTACATTTAACAGCTACTTTTTTTATATAAAAGGGGTATATTGATTTTATGCAGACAGGAAAAGTTAGCTTTATCTTATTGATAACTATCACTATTTTGAAAATATCAATATTTATCATTTTTCAATTGTTTAATTGTTTTAATCAATAATATAATGTAATAATTATATATAATATACCTTGACATATTATTAATCTACTGCTTTAATTTCATAAGAATATGGAAAATATAGTATTAAATCGAAAGCAGATTCAACAGCTGTGTTCTGGGGGTATCGTAGTCGAGCTCACTCGACAACTGCTTTCTAACTTGCTTCACTTACCACTTTCAAATAATTAAAGTGAACTGTAAAATCTAATTTTATTTTTCTCTTTCTTTTCCCTTTCCAATTTATTTACAACTGCTCCATAGCAAGTACCCCTAAAGACGCCCAAGTCATCGCCGCAGGTGATGGAGGTCATCTCCTGCTCCTCGGATGGTCCCTCACCCGTAGGTGGCAGTGTTGCCACACCCAACGGCAGCAGCGTTACGCCCAAAGTAGAGCTGTCAGCCGCCGCTGCTGCTGCTGCTGCTGCTGCTGCCGCCGCCGCCGCTAGTCAAGATCCGTACGAGCGGCAAACGGTGCTGATGTGGGGCACCGCTCAGTCGAGTGGGGTGCCACTGAACAGTCGCATTGCGGTCAGCAGTGGCGGTGGCTCACCACAGCGCACAACGCCACTCACCAACGGGCTTAGCTACACCAACAACAACAACAACAATGAACACGAGCCGGCAGCAGCGGCTGCCAAGTGGAATGGCACCAAAGAGCTGACGGGCAAATCAACGAGCGCCGGCACACCGGAGAGCTATCAGCTGCAGCACGATGACTCCGGTCTCTACTCGGCCTCCTCGCACACCACATCGCCACAACAGCAACAGCAGCAGCAACCACATTCAGCCCGTGGCTTGGGCTCAAATGTTAGCAATCCAAGCAATAGCGTAAGCCAGCACCCTGTTAGCGGCACTGAGCACACCACGTTGCAGCCACACCCACAACAACAGCCGCCCAGCTGTGCAGCCAACAGCCACCAACAGCAACAGCAGCAACAGCAGCAACAACAGCAACAACAGCAACAACAGCAACAGCAGCCGCATAGTCATCACGCTCCTCATCCACATGCACACACGCAGCACCATCATCAAGCACATCCACATCCACATCAGCATCCACATCCACATCAGCAGCATCCACATCAACAACAACAACAGCAACAACAACACCATCAGCAACAGCAGCAACAACAGCACCATCAGCAAGACGCAGCCAGTGCTGCCCATCAGCATTTGCATCAGCAACAACAATCAGCGTCGGCGGCAGCAGCAGCAGCGGCGGTGGCAGCAACGCCAAATGGCAGCGAGGTATGGTCGCCGGCCAGCTACACGCAATACTCGCAGTATTTAGCCTATCACCATCATCACCATCACCACCATCCGCACCACCACCATCACCATCATGCGGCCGCAGCGGCAGCAGCTGCAACCACGCCAGCCACGCCACATCACCATCACCTGCACCACCATCCCGGCCAGCACACGGCAAGCCGCTAAAAAAAAAATAAAGCAAATCAAAGCTAAAAAAAACAATAAACAATTAGTTCGCACTGTAGACGCACCACATCAAATTACACAACCAAAACCACACCTTAAAACACACACACACCACTTGAAACACACACCACTAGCGCACCACCGAGTGCTAACGCCCGACTAACCAAACTCCACCCCCTACCTAGATTCTAATCACCAACCAACTGCAGCAGCAGCAGCAGCAACAACAACAACAACAACAACAACAACAGCTGGCTGCTTATCAGCTGCATCATCATCAGGTGGATTCACCTCCACCGCCGCCACCCACTTTGCCAGCTGTCAGCAGCCTGCTGTGCGCCAACTCAGCGGATGCAGTCTCGCCCTATCAGCAATTGGTGGCTGTCGGACCAACAACAGCCATACCGCCGCTCATTATCTGTGCCGACGAATCGCTGCAGGCGCTCAGCAACAACAACAACAATAACAACAATAGCAACAGCAACAACAACAACAACAACAGCAGAAGCAGCGGTGAGGCACAAATCAGCTCCACATCGAGCACTGTTGCACGCAGCGCACGTAAAGCAGCCAAGCTACAACAGCAACAGCAGCAGCAACATCTACAACAACAACAGCAACAACAACAACAGCAGCAGCAGCAACAACATTACCAACAACATCATCCACAGCATCTCCTCTATCCGGCGAATATAACGGCGCATACGGCTTTGGCCTATGCACCACCGCCCACAACGAATCTTGCTGCTGCTGGTGCCTATCTGGATGGTAGTCCACTGCTCTCCTTCTCGGAGGTGACCAATACGCTGCTGAACCAGTAGAAAACACACTCACACACACCACACACACACACACACACACAACACAAACCATGTTCAACAGTTTTGCCAAAATGTGGACTATGACTATCGTATCTTCCATAAACTCAACATACACAAACATAGAACACACCAAGAACAACAATAACAACAATAACAACAACAACAACAACAACAACATCAACATTAATATAGCAATTCATTGATATGACTTTGATCCATTGCAGAACAGAGCCTTACTTAAATGTATTTGTAACAAAAATTAAAACACTCGTTGCTTTTGAAATGTAACGAGTAGCTTTTGTAAATATAACGAGAAACTCGCAACGAGTTTCTCGCTTTTTTGTTAGCGATACAGCCCACTCGTTGCTTCGGTTAAATGATTGAGATACTCGTTATACTTAACTCGTTACTAGTATAAACAACACTCGTTACTCTGTAAATGTAGCGAGTTAAATGTACACTCTCAATTACCTTAAGGTCACTAAAAATTAAAAGCAAGCTTTAAGAGTTTAAATCAAAATTAAAAATTAAAAATAACATTTCCATTATTGAATATATATGTCCATAACCATCCAGCTATATGTCATTTATGACTACATTAAACTACCTCTACTTTAAGCAGTTCTTTCATTCATCATATGCAAAATCATCCATTGGGAAAAGAATCTTCTTCATTCTTCATTCTTCATTCATTCATTAAATACAATAATAAAATAACAAATTACTAACGAATACATTTTGGCAAAGGCTCAATGACCAAAAGTTATATCAATGCAAAAGTATTATTTGTAAAGAAATGTTTGGAACCAATATACAGTGAGGCGTCTCTTTATTTAATTCCGAGCAAACACAACAATATTTACGAAATATATAATTCTATTTATTTTACTGTGATAATTTATATAAACATACGGATGTACATGTATTTAACACTAGGAGTTGGTGCAGCAGGCAAGCTATTTGAATTCCGTATTCGTAATTCCCATTAATTCAGTTTAGAGAAATCAAAAGAACAAATGGCAAAAAATAGAATACAATTAAAACCTGCACAAAGTACATAATCAAATATTCAGTTTTCAGTTGTAGTTACAACCAAAGATTTTCATCTAATTTATATAAAAAATATTAATAATACTACTTGTAGCATATGAAACAAACCCATTTCATGGCTTTGGGTTGTTGCGCCAAATTTTAGTTACATTTTTCAGGCACTCGTAAAACAGCATTGAATAGAAGACGATTCAAGATGAAAACAAAAAACACATTAAACAATTGCAATTAAGTGCTTAAGTAGTCATAAGAGAATACATACATATGCTTGTATTAATAATATTTAATTATTTAAATTTAACTAGATGTAAACAACAAAATAACAAACAAATGAATGCAAGTAAAAGTAATTTTCATGATTCCTATCGTTTAGCATGTAACTCATTAGATAAACAATCGTAAATCCGTAAAGCGTGTATTGTATTGTATATTTAAAAGATTTCTTGAATTTCTAGTCGCCCGCATAAAACATTTACTATACGATATATATATATATATACATATAAATATATATAAATTAAACAATTATTCAACTACTTTAATTGTACATTTCAATTTGACTGCCGTGAGTAAAGGCAACATTAAATCAATAATATTTGCTAATCGAAATCGAATTCCAAACTATTATTAAATGGAGATACAATTGTATGTGTAATCTATGTTATTTACGAGTTTACTTAATAATTATTTCATTAAAAAATAATAACAACTATTAGAAACCAAGTGCATGTACTCGTAAAGCGCATATCCAAACAATCAGAGCGAAATAAAACTAGAAAATATTCTATCGAAATTATAAATAAAAAGTGTCTTTATTAACTACTGTAATCGATCTCCCGAATTAATTACATCGCTGATGGGCAAAACTTAAATCGATGAATTTGGAACTAGAAAAGGATACACGCGATTTGGCCAAATTTGCGGCTCATTATTAAGGAGCTCTTTTAAGATCTCTATAAAATCTCTTTATATATAACATATTTTAATAAATCGATAGAAAACAAGAGCGAAATTTGCAGTCTGGCAGAACATGATAAATCCATCATTTGTGATTCCAGCTTTACCACATTTCTAAAATATGACAGTTATCGCCTTATCGACTATATCGATTTCCAAGCCTACTAGCACCCCAATTTTGGCAATTTATATGACGCAGTCACAGATTAGTATATGTTCCAAGTTGAGCTTTAAGGAAAAAAATAATACCTTCGATATTTGAGTATAGTAATATTTATTAATTAATAATTGTTCTTTGGGTTATATGTGAAGTTTTCATAAAAACATTGCATACTTTTTGACTCAATAAAAGAATCCGCAGTTGAAAAAAGGAGCATACTTCTAGGCTGAAAAATCAAATAATTATTGTCAATTAATTTTAAAAACGAAAAATGTTAAGGCATACTTTTCGGGTAAGACGATTAAAAGAATTACATTTTTCAAAAACTTTTCCAACTCCTTACAGATTGTTTATATGGATATTTTTAATCCCAAGGACGTACTCTACTACATTTAAGAATTTTAAAGTAATCTAAGAACTCAAAGGCAAATATTTGACTTTAAGGCGGACGAAAATGAATCGAAAATACAAAATTTTTGTTTTGTCGGAAACTACTAAGACGATTTGGATATCATTTGGACAAATAGATATGAAGTACAGATACTCCCAAGCAAAAATTGCTGTTTGAAAAAGGCCCGTTATTTATCTGATTAATGGAATTTCGTCCGTTTTATTACCTAATTTAAGTCTAGGTAAAATGAAACTGGATTTCTGTAACGACTGAAAAATAATTTAACATGTCGAAGAATATTCAATAAAACCACAGTGGTAAATTATAATACTTATTGAGTTGAGCTACGTCCGAACCTTAATGAGGCAGACGATTCCATTGAGTTCTTTGTCATAGCCCTAGCTTTTGGGAGTAACAGAAATCATCACGGATTTACAAACTATAAATTTGTGGCTTAAGCATAAGCTTAATGCAGGGCTGCACACTATATGCTGAGAAACCAGCTGCTCTGCCCAATACCGCAAGCAAAATAATTAAGCAACACTGAATAACGCCATAAGGAGTAACTTATCGATACGCCTTATCGATTTTTTAATTCTTTTGCCGCGCTTATTTGAAGTAGTTTTGTAGATGTAGATGTAGATATGTTAAGCGAAATTATTTTAACAACTAAACCCCAAAATGTGTTCAGAGTTAGTTAGTTATTAGTCAGCAATATATTTTTAAATTCTAGTAAGTTTTTGAGTCTGCAATAACTATTTACATAAATCATTTGCCTGACAATAGTTTAAGACGCACCTCAACAACTTATCTGCTCAGCTGCAGCGATTGTTTGTTTATTTTGATTGCGTTTTTCATGGGCAATGAAACCGCAAGCCACAAAACAGCAGCATGCATTATGCTGCAGCTTAATTGGTGACTTTACTGCATTAATAGGTAGCACAGAAAATGCCTTGATTGACACCTAACAATATACATATTATATGTATTTTTCTCATAAACTCTTAAACGCCACCGCAACAGCAAACAACAGCAACAAAGTACGCACAGATATTAGAAAACACTCATCAAATGCTGTTGAAGTTTTGAAGTGTTGTTTATAAAGGTTTAATCAAGCAATGGGAGCCACAATGGAACAGCGACTACCAATTCTTATGTGGGTAGTACTCGCCTTTCCGTTAATCAGTCTAAACATATTTGCGCCAATCATCAATAATCCAAGTAAGCAATGCGTTCCTACATATTATATTTGGCCGTCTGTGTACTATATTTATTTATTTTATTTTTGTACTACTGCTATAGCAGCAGATCAATTAATCATGTACTCTAATTTCTATATGCGATACATCA
Source organism: Drosophila melanosoma (assembly GCA_035042045.1). Taxonomy (NCBI): domain Eukaryota; kingdom Metazoa; phylum Arthropoda; class Insecta; order Diptera; family Drosophilidae; genus Drosophila; species Drosophila melanosoma. The sequence continues at coordinate 187,590 of JAWNLY010000086.1, read as the reverse complement.
TTCAGTCAAAAATATTTTTGTTGATTTAACATTAGCATTGAACCTATTTTGTGGTTTGATGGCTTTATTGTTGAAGTGACTGCCTCAACTGAAGCTGCGGCACTTGCCAATGGCGCTTTCGTTGTCGTTGCCTTCTTGGTCTACTAAAACAACGGCACTTGCTCCTAGCCTCATTGCCATGTAGCCAAGGTCAGGTAAAGCGGCAGTAAAATTCCCCAAGCCAGACAAAAGCATAAGCATAAACCGACTTTTTGTCAATTGAGAACATGTATGGAACTCCCATAAGATGTACAACACGCATATTGATTAACGACTACAAAGAGATATCATCAGCTTATATAATACACTACGCCTCATTATTTGTTGCCCAAACAAAAGGCATTTCGCTATGCTATCCATAGATAATAACAACTTATTGCTCGTTTAAAATTAATTAAGTCAGATGTTTATTTAATTTTTGCTGTGCCTCGAGAGGATGTCTAATTTGGTGTAGCGTTGCAAACGAGACGACAAAAGCCACTGTGCCAGACTCGAGGGTAAGCAAATATTGCTCTGTTTAACATATTGTTTGGCTACAGCTCTGGGCGCCAGATGCCCGGGCGCAAAGTTCGTGTCTTGAATCTTTCGTTTGAACCATATTCAAATATATATATAAATAGTATGTACAACAGTTAACGAAGTGTGCGTGGCATGTTTATTTGTAAATTCATTTGATTTACTTAACGTTTTTCGCTTTTCATGCGATGACCTTTAATAGTCGTGTTATAAATTGTGCCATCGGCCACAAATTGTATCGTCTATGTAGGTCTTTAGACCTGGCGCTGATGGCTAAAGATGCTCCAGTGCCTACAATTGAACTACAGTAAGTGCAATAAATGTATCCAAAGGTGATAATCTTGGCTTATTTAGCGCTCTCCAGATTGCCTCCTCTCGTCACTTAAGGTCAATGATATGCCAATGCTGACCACATGCCTAAGCGGACCTCTGATCATTATGCTGATGCTTGACCTTGCCTCATTGTCAGTTTGACAAATTTGTAGCACCCCACTTCGAAAAATTGCCACTTAAAGTCGGTCGCGATACGACCGGATGCGGAGCTAAGAAACTTGCGTCGAACTTAGACTTGAATAGCGACTTGCAGCAGCTGCCAACGGCGAATGAGTTTACATAGTTAGCTATACATATATTTAACTTTTTGACTTTTCGTGTACGCATAATACATGTTTAAAATTCGTACACTTGACAAAAATTTTCAGCGCTTTCACATACTCAAAACGTTAATTTATTTTAAGAATGTGGAAATTGCCAAATTCTTACAATAAAAAAACTAAAATTATGACATAATATGAAAGCTGTCATTATTCCATTAATATTATTTTGTTTTTATTTATGATTTAAGAAAATAACTAATAGAAAGACACATAATAATAATATCGAATGGAACTAATATAAACTTCTCTCCCAAATTGTACAAGCGAAACTAATATGTTTATTTACTTTTATCAGTGTTGGTTTGATTTTATTTTTTGCTTGGCATACTCGTTATAACTAGGCAATTGTATACACCTCATTACACGGGTTATTCGTTAGTCGTTATTCGTTATATACGTCATTCAATTCCTGGGCATTGTGATTTGTTGGTGGCGTATACGCAATAATTGACACTCCAGCTAACAACTGCTAACTGCCAACTGTTATCACTGATAAATGAGTGTGTGTGTGTGTGTGTGTATGGGATTTCCACTGAAAACCTAAACTGTAGTCGTAATCTAAGCTTCTTCATGAGTACTTTCATTTTTCATGCTCATAACCAGATGTTGGCCCGCTGCTTTGTGTCGCTACAAATAAGTTTTAATCAACGTGTGAATCTGTGTTTATTATTGTCTTCGGCTGCTGTTATTATTGTTATTGTTATTGTTTTGGTTTCTGTTATTATTATTATTGTTGAGCTGCTTCAAGGAGACCTTGCCAAATTCAAAAACAAGAACCGAGCGGCGGCGGGCTTTAGCTATCAACATGAATTATGCCGAATTGCACCAATTTAGCAATTAAACATATGTTGTATGTTGCCCATTGGGTAAAAACGAGAAAGAAACAGCACAAATGATCTAACATAAATGGCAAGCAAAAATTGTTTTCTTTAGAGATACCCTTTATTCAGCAACACATCGTGGTTATTATTTATATATGTATTTATCTTACCTATTTTTATTTTATATCCAAGAACTATAAATATTACAATTTTTGTAAAACTTTATTCCATCAGCAAGTCAAGTTAATTGCCTTTTTTCAGTACACACCCAGAAATTACCAACTTGAATTTTTTTTATTACTAAATCAAAAATCAATTTATCATGTTTAATTTTTTATGAAATCATCACATATTATAGATTGAGAGGGAATTTTCAAGTCGAGCACTCTCACTTGGAGTATTTATAATTTTGTTATTGTTGTTACTGTGCTATGGCCTTCAATAGAATCACACGCCTTCGCCGCCCCTCTACGATCTTCGCTCAGTGTAAGAGCAACAAGAACTGAGAGATGTCGATGACACACCTCTTGGTATGTGGTATATACGATTACTAAGGAGTAGCATTCTGTTTCACTGAGTACCCATACTTGTATTCCTATTCGTATTCGTATTCTTATTCGTAATCGTATTCGAATTGTGCCTTTGGGCCCCACACCTTCTCTTGATTTCCATTGAACCCGTTGACATCGCCGCTAATTGCCAAAAGATGCGCAACAAAACAAGTGCAGAATAAATTCGTGATGTGTAGAAACCAAAAATTTGGCATTCAGATGATTTCTTAAAGACTTTTATGTCACAGCTAATGGCGAATTGTCAACATGTGTATAATTTGTACCACAAAATATTGAAGTTGAACAAATTAGTTCTTAATATACAAACTGATCTGTAGTTAAAAAAAAAGAAGTAAATTTGAATTGTTAAACTACGAGTGGCATGTAAAATCATTAGCGAATTGATATATGATCTTAAAAATTCCGAATAAGCAACACAATAAGATACAAAAGCATATAGAAATATACTTCTGTTGCATTGGACCTGAAACCGAAGGATAAACACAAGGATGACCTAACATAATTAAAACGTTAATTGCCAATAATTTCTTAAATATTTTTTGATCGAACTCAATTTGTTGAAAGTAGCATTTTCTTAAAATAGTCATTTGCTTGTAGTACACTTAAAAAAAAAAATTATACCAGTATTTTCAAAATTCGGCGTACTCTTGGCGACAAGGTTTCCTCATCTTATTATTCGGATTAAGTCATTGTGCAAGCAAAGGTTTGAATTTCTTTATTGTAAAATTCAGAAATAAATGTATATTTTCTAGAATATTGTTTGATTTACTTGTTAATCCCCATATTGAGTTCTTTGCCCATACAAATATTTTAAACATTTTATCTAAGAAGAATGTACTCATTACAAATAATATTATTTATATATAAAAATAGAAAATATCCTAATTTGAGGATTGTCAAATTGGACTTTTAATTTTATAAAAAACTGTTTCCTTATATTTAGAAATAACTTATAATAACAAGAAATACATTATAATTTTTACTTAAATTCAGACCATATTTTTCAGAGTGCATTTTATGTATTATGTATCCTTGACTTGGATCAGGCAAATTACATAGCAAATATGAACTGATGCTGCCCATAACGAAATCGTCACATGTCGCATGCAATTACTGATTGACCTTAACATCGGCTTTTTTGGGAGCGTGTGCCAAATGGAGCTGAGACTGAAGCTGAGTCTAAAGCCAGTTTCAGGTGGCGCTACTGCTCAGTTTGATGATGATGCTGATAATCATAATGATGATGCTACTGCTGCAAGTCATTGCTCACCCAATTTCAAAAAGTATTAACTCGTACAATCTATCTACAAATACCTACTTATGAATGGTAGTGTACATCTATGTATACATAATGTATGTGTGTACATTCAACGCCTGCCAGTTCCAGTAAATCCGCGCTAAGACAATTCATCATTGTGGCATTCACAGTTCGTCTCGAATTTCACTAATAACCACCAAAAGCCGATGCGGTTCGATTTAGTTTTCGATTTTATTATTGCCGCAGCGAAGGCCAAGCTTTAAATTCAATTCAAATATGAATTACATTTACATTTGCTCATTGCTGGTAATTGCTAACGAACTGAAGATGTTACCCACTAAAAGTATGTACAAATACAAATTACAATGGAATATTTCTTTTGTTTTCTCAAACATGTAGCTTCTGAACAATATTCGAATTGTTAACCATGAGTAAACTATATAACAGACAGTAGAAGGCATTTCCGACTATTTATTATATAATTATATCAGCATATGACCTTATGGAATCTAGACTTTAACCAATCTGTAGATAAGACAGATAAAGACAGATATGCATTTTGTATTATTTATAAATGAATGAATTTGTCTTCCGATTTTTAATGATTTATTGAAGTGTGAAAAGTTTCAGCAGATCATTAAGAATCAAAAAATGAGACTTTAATTTATGTACGATATTTTTTATGAATCGAATTATAAATCGCTTTTAATTCGTATTTTGTATAAACGCAGCAACTGTTGACTGAGAAAAAAATATATTCAAAACTAGTTGGTGTGTAGCATTCAATCACAATCCCAATTTTAGTGTAGTTGTTTTGGTTTCTACATTTCACAAGAAAATTTTTCAAAACAAAATTTGATCACATTTTCTGCATTATATTTTTAATATGAATATAAACGAGATCAAGACAGACATAAGCTGCGACCAAAGCATCGAGGATGAGAACTGCAGCATCGATTCCAATGTCTGTCATCTAAGCTCAAATTCGACAAATGTAGTGCAGACTCCCACACGTGTACGTGATATGATAAATCTCTATAACTTTGCCACACAAAAGAATCAAGAATTGAATAAGGCAAAGACCATATATTATGGCGAAATTGCAAGGGTTGGTAATTTGGTGCAGTTTCCGTTAAAGGACGTTTGCAACAAAATACAAGACGCAGATGATCAGCCCAGCAACAGTTGCAAGTGAGACAATTCCCTCTATATTTATTTAGATATTTAATCTGACGGGTGTCTACACAATAGTAAAGCGGGCACCTTCCAATTGTCCACATCGGATGAACAAACTTCGCTGCGTCAATCGTTAAAGGAAGATGCGGTGAATGGTGAGTCAGTGGCCAAATCCTATGAGAGCAAAACAACTATTCGACGCACCAAATATGGTAAGTGCAGATCTGATTCTTATTCAATATCTAAATTAACAATTTCTAATAATTATATTTTTATTTAGGTGTTCGCATCATAATTGACATATTCCATGACAGGAATGACAAAGACATTGACATCTCTGGCAGCTATGTGGAAACGGAGATTCCGCGGAGCCGCATATTGACCGAGTTCCAGCAACACTCACAGCAAGTCAAGCAATCACCCAATTTATAATGTGTTTATTAGTTGATTACATTTACTTTAATTACTTTTAGTAGAAAAACGTCACAAAATTCATTGTTGTGTGTCATTTTTGTGTTATTTGCACAAAATATTAACAACACGCATTTCATTGAACTGTGTTTTTTCTTCAAAGTTTCGAATATGGCTATCTTTAGTTTATAGATCTCTTGATTGTTTTCCACATGCAACAGCAACGTACCTCCACTTCCTGCCCAGCCACAGCGTCACGACCCGAGCACAAAAACCCAAATAATAAACAGTGCTGCATCTCCAAATGAATATATGAACCTAGAAATGCAATGAGGCAACAGACAACCGACAACCGACCACAAAACAGCCAAACAAACAGTCGATTCAAGCGCCCCTCAGCTTTCCCAATCCCCAATCTACATTGGCATTAACCCATTGCAGTTCTCAGTTTTTCTTTTCTATTTTTTTTTTTTTTTAAATATTTTTTTTTATACGCTGCACGACAAAGGGCTTTGAAAGGCGGCACAACAAGTAAATAAACGGCATGAATTGAAAATGAAAATCTCATCTTACAAAATTCACTGAAATCTCAAAACGATGCCGCTGTCGCTGTTGCCGTCGCTGTCGCTGTTGACGTCGACGCCAACGCTGTACTAGGCTGTAGTTGCTGCCTTTCGTAATCCCCCGCCTAATCTGACTCAGATCTCGAGCTCCAGTTCAGCTTCTGCTACTGCTACTGCTACTGCTGTTGCTGTTGCTGTTGTTGCTGCTGCTCTTCGCGATTGCTCTATTTAGCCAACTGCTTTAGCGATCCAATAAATTAGACAAATAAACACACACACACACACACACACGGCACGTCATTTGGTGAAGGGCCTCCCCGCTTAAACGGTGGCATACCCGACACTAATAACCCGAATCCCCAAAACTGTGTACATTGCAAATGAAAATGAAAACGAAAATGAAAACGAAAATGAAAATGAAATTGTAGCTGTAATGTTAACGCTTTGTTGCCTTCCCAACTCTCGGAGCTCAAGCTCTGGCTTTGGCTACGAGTCTGACTCGGGCTTCGTATCTCTGCTGCCCACATCAACTACATTTAGCAGCAGCTTCGCCCGCCTTCGGCTATTAACGAAGATGTTTACCGCACAGTGTGCGAATATTCGAAATAATTTGCATATATGCAAACAATAATTTTCTTTGACATATCTAAAAAAAAAAAATAGAAACCATATGATTGTTATTAGTACAACAAATATAAGAAAATTGATGCTAATGCAAGTTTTCATTGAGTGTGCGCCACTGTGCGCCGGCGCCGATGACGATCGTTTGGCGCTTCTTTTGTGACTGCGTCTAGCGGGCGGACTTTGCCAGCGGCCTAATGTAAATTTTAAGCCATGTTGAATGCATTGGCAGGCATCAGTTCTGTGCGAGACGTTGTTCGATGCGGTTGACGTAGCGGCTACAAATAAACAAACACACACACACACAACCCAAAACAAACACACACCATTTGAGATATAGCCAAGAAGCAAAAAAAAATAGCGGCAAACATAATAAAAAAAATGTATAAAAAAAAAACTTTAACGCGCGTCTTTTGAAGTGCAATTTGCAATTTGCAATTGCAACGGCTGATTGTGCATCGTCGATAGGCATTAAGTGTTAATGGCATGCCATAATAAATACATATTTAATTTATGCCAACTGGATCTGTCGATCTATGGATCTATCGATTTCTAACATCATCGAGCGAACGTGATTGAATCAAATTTGGCGCGTGTGCTGACTTTGACTTTGTTTCTAGTTCGAACTGCAACTGCAACTGTTGCAACTGACATTTGATCTTTGCAAAGATCAGCAGATCCGGCGATCAATCGGCGATCGACGATCGACGATCAGCGATCCGATCAGCAGTGCAATAGTAGTAAAAAGTTCCGATGTGTGTTTAGCATAACCAAACCAACAACAGACCACATGGAATGCGATTGACAACCCCACCTACGATCAGAGCTGCAATTTGTTTGTCAACTTTAAGGCGAAGGTGAGTCGTAAACAGCGTTTCTGATCACTCTGTCGACTGGTAACTCGTAACTTAATAACTTCCTTCGTTTGCCGATTTCAACAATTAGAAACTAAATAAAGCCAGAGTCGTAATCAACCTGTAATGCCAGCTAATTGGTATAATTGTTGTTGTTGTTGTTGTTGCTGCTGCATCTTCTAAACATCTTCGGGTTCGTAAATGCTCTTTCTGTGGAAATTGCTGGCAAAAATGTCAAATAGGCTTTGAGTTTGGCTAGTTTTTGGTTTGTTGTTTTTTTTTTCTTCTTTTTTTTACTTTTTTGCTAGTTGTGCTGGCAGGCACAAAACTGCAATAAAAAACGAAACCAGCATCACGAGCTGAGGACCAAGTTGGAAATATTTTCCGCTTGTTGTTGCTATTGTCAAAAAGGTCAATACAAGGAAAATACCAACAAAAAAAAAAAAATCATTCAAATGGACCGCATTTTTTTCAGCTTTTAGTTGTTTGTATTATGGCGGTGCCTGCGACTCCAAAACGCACAAAATGATCTTGTTAATAGTTCAATGGAAAACCTGAAATCTGAATTGAAATGTTTTGGGAGCTGAAATTTGTTGGTAGTTGCATACTTGATGGTTGAAAAATGGTTCAAATGTCTCAAGGAATCTGGTTGAGCGATCATTAAAATTCTACAAATTGAAATTAATAATCTTATTGAGTAAAATTTCAGGAAACAATTCTTTATTTTGTAAGTTGGAAATAGGTTGATTAATGACTTTAAATAAAATATATAATTGATTTAAATATACATGATTTTTTAATTGTTAGTTTAGTTTTTATGACTTTAAATTCAACTCAAAGTTGATGAGAAGTTAATGCAGATCACAAGAAAATTCAAAGTATAAGTTTAAGGCTGCTTCATATGTTTTTATATTGAAATGTTTTAACTATTCAAATAGCTTCACTCGATTCTTGACTATAAATAAATGAAATCTACATTTATTGCGATCAAGAAAACAATCTGTTAAAAATAAGCAGATCAAGAACAAACAACTCGTCTCCAAATGCAAATGTTTTTCGTAATACTGGTTAAAACAACTTGTGCGATTTTAAATGGATCAACTAGTTTGACTTCAAGGAAAGCAAGTAAATAAATAGCAAATAGTTTAAAGTTCAATTTGGCATATTTGGAAAGCTTGGAAAGCGGCTAAAATTGCATTTCGGATGAGTTGCCACACGGCACGACAAACAACAAATATTCTGTGTGTGTGTTGTGTGTAAACTGAAGCTGCAAGGTTGCAAATTGAATTGTAGGTGGAGGTCGAGGCGGAGGCAGAGGCAGAGGCAGAGGCAGTTTCAAATGCGTTGCTAATTCTTCTAGCCATAAAATGGCAACAATTTATGCCGCTTGTTGGCAACAACATAAATAACAACAGACAGCAACGAAAATGACTGCAAATGTTTTTTAAATTACAATTAATTACAAACTTAAAATCGAAAATTGTTTTCACCATGGAACGCCAAACCCATTGTTGGCCATTATTATAAAACTGTTGAAGAAAGTTGTTACGCGCATCTAAAGTAAATCAACTTGGACACAAAAAGACCTATTTTCAACTTAATGTATAAGTCAATTAGTCTACACTTTCCAAAACAACATTATATTTATTTTACACTTTCAGCCAAGAAATCAACAAATAACTTCGTCAATCGATTGGCGACAACTCAATTAAACAAATAAAAGGTGACAGCGAAATGACGAAAATGACGGCAAATTTGAAAAATATTCAACTCATAACCCTCGGAATATTCTGTTTTACGCTATTTCTGGCCAGTGAGGTAAGTTTCGGATTAATATTCAAATATCTTAGCACAATGTTGTAGATAATGTTCGGACACGTGATCATTGAAATGCAAATAATACAAATATCTCTTAACTTGTATTTATACATACTAAAAAAAAACAAGTGCTTATTAGCATGCCAGAGATTGCTATAATTAATTGCTTAAATAATATATATAAACTTCTAAATGGTGACTAGGCAAAATTCCTGATCAACTAAAAATATTTTCAAACATATTGTTTTTCAATAGAGTTGCAAATGTTTGTCATTAAATTAAACAATAATTTTGTATATGGTGCTTAGAAATAAATTAAAACCAAAGTTAAACTAAAATCTGAAAATAACCAAAATATTTCTCAAATTGAAAAAATAATAAAAAATTAATAGTCAATTATAGAAAAGAATAATATTAAACAACAAACGCCTTATTTATGGTTTTTTTTTTTATATATTATTTTGTACATTATTGAAATTTTTAATGTAATACTATTGGTTTCTTACGGTTGTTAATTTAATGAGTATTGATAATAACTTCATATAATGAGTATTGATAATAAGTTTTTTAAAATCTACAGTTTATGATGTTAAAAATATTTGCGATTTTGTTTGGTTTTTATTACGAAACGGTTATTCACCGCATATTATTATTGCGATAAATCAGTTAATTAAAAAATCCAGATAGACTAGTCGAAGATGCATACATATAATTATTATTATTTACCATAATTCGTGACAAATTTTTATATTTCCTGGGTATAAATATAAATACTGTGATAAGTGCAAATTCAAATTAAATTATATGCTTTAGTTAAAAATATTTGCAGTTTGATGCAAATATAAAATATAAATACAAAAGTAAAGTCAAGTAACACAGACCAATTAAATTAATATTCGAATTCATATATTGCGTTAAGTTTTAACCCATTTCTTGAATAGTCTTTGTGATAAATTGAATTAAAAGCATTTACTAGTTTATGTAGGTCAATTTTATGGGTAATTAATCTTCTCAATAATATATTCTATGCAACATTTGCAGGGTTATTAAGCCATAAAAAATTTGGTGTTTATTATTTTGCAAAATGATGCCACTCCCCTCAATAATGTGGAAATTATACCCCCAGCCTAGTTTTGTCAGCGTTTTGCGACTTTAGCTTCTTCGTCTAGTTTTTTTATTCGGCGTCACTTCCCAAGTGCTTTTGAGCAACGGCGGAAAATGTTGTAATTTTGCGCTCTTTACGCTTTGTTTCATTTTTAATTTATTCTATGGCCATCCATGTGAGTGCACCTACTACTGCCACACAGCTAGAGGTATCCATTCACACACATGCCACAACAACAGCAACAACAGTAATACCAAAACGACGACAAAAGCAGCGCCAAAGGTCTTCAAGCATATTAAAACAAAGACGTTGACGCAGTCGCTGACCAAGTGACCTTTTTACTGACACTTTTGCAGCACAAGAAGTGGTTAAAAAAAAAAGTCGAGAAAAAAATGGAACAAAATCCGTTGAATAAAAAAGTTTGTTTTGCTTTCCCGCTACGCTCAAATGAGATGAAGACGAATTTGAATTTGAAGTTGAAGTTAAAGGTAGAGTTATGAAATTGCGCAGTCGCTGGAAAATCCAAGCAGCATTTTTAAAAAATTTAACGCTACTTAACAAATTTGAGTAAGTAACAACAGCAATTTAGTTACAACGATTCGCAGTGTGCGATTAAATTACATTAATGAATCGACAGTTAAACACCTTTTGGCAAGTCACCCATTCCACATGCCAAGTCGCTAGACAGATAGTTTTGACTCAGCATCAGCATTAGCATCCAGAGATTTGTTTCTGAATACTTGCCTCCAAGCAATGTATATACCCATAAAAGGCAAATGCAAAATATTTTGAGCCCACAACATCGCAAATTAATGCTAATCACATTGCCTTATAAGTCAATGGAAAAGACTGCCATATAAGTGGCAGGGTAAAAGTGTTGAGAACCGTTGTAGATTGACAAATAAGTGTGCTCCAGATGTGGGTGCTTGTCTGGCTAATACCCTGATCTTTGCAAAAATATAGATGATAAAATTAATTTAGCTTGACATCGAATCAAAAGACGCGATTTCACTTCCATTAGTCAGTTGATTAAATCAAAATGTTTTGTAACTTGATTTCATCAATTTGATAGCTGAATATTTCCACTTCTCAAGAACATAGGGTATTAAAGTCAAATTAAATGAGTTCATGTTACGAATTCCAATTTGCGCCGCACAATAAATTATCGAATTAAATATTTCAAAATAGGAATTTACTCAAATAAAAATATTTTAAATTTTGAAAGACCTTAAAGTTTAGTTGCAGCTGTCGAATCATCTGTGAAAAGTTGGCTTAGGAATGCGAAGGGCTTAGGAAATTAATAAAAAAGCGAATGTACAACTAATTCCAAGCAAAAAACATATGTTGTCCGGCAATACTATTTTTTATATGTTTTTTCAATAATATTATATAAGACTGTAGCTAAGTTGTCGTAGGGCTGCGCTGCGCTTGAAGCAGTCATTTTTTGGCTGGGAAAATTATCTTTCACGGACTCGACCAGGCTGAGGGGAGACAGGAGACATACAGAGGGGAGAGGGGCGCTGGGTGCGGAAGCTTCGCCACATATTCACACGTACTTATGTGAAGAGACCCAGTGGCAGATTTCGATAAGTCATTGGGCTTTAATTTGCGACTGGCAACGCTTGAGAGGCCTGTGACGACTTTTTCTATATAATTAAACATAAAAATAATCATGAAAAATAAAAGAAAATCACACAACATACAACAAAGTTGACATTTCACACAGCAGCAGGTCGTTTGTCTGTTGCAAGCAGCCGTGGCACCATGCGCCAAGTTATGACATCACTTCAATTCATCACATGGTGGACCACAGCCACAGCCAGCAGCACAGACATGCCAGCCAAATTCGCATACATCTGTCTCGGCACGAGTACGAGTGCCCCCAGATGGAGTACTCAAAGATCTTGATCAGCAGCGGGCTGTGCTCGTATCATTTGTTTAACTACTCTAATCGCTCTTAGCTTAACTGAATGCAACCGACGTAATTCTCACATGTATCTCAAAATCTCATTCTACCCCAATCTTTATATCTATTTCCCAGTGTCAAAATGCTATTGCGAAAACTTCATTCTCTTGCACAGGACGACCGGCGGGCTACTATGCCGATGTGGAGACGGGTTGTCAGGTGAGCATCATAATTATTCCTCCCTCCCCCTCCATCTTTTCTGACAGCCTGCCCACGTTATGTAATCATCCCGTTTGATTAGGTCTACCACATGTGCGATGGCCTGGGTCGCCAGTTCAGCTATACCTGCCCCAATACGACGCTCTTCCAGCAGCGCATGCTCATCTGCGATCACTGGTACATGGTCAACTGCTCCAAGGCTGAAAGCAACTATGCGGCCAATCTTCTAATTGGTAAGATATATATTAAATTGAATAGGATTACTCTTATGGTTTACTGTTATAATTAAACGACATCTTGGACATCCTAGGAATCCCTGTTAAACATTTTTCATGTAGATGATATAAAAGGACTTTATTAAAAATAAATATTTGAATTTTTTTTTTTTAACGAATTAACAGTTATTTTTAGAAAATATTATACTTTAAAGAAATCACATTTTATAAATAAAGTTAATTCATGATTTTATTTCACATTACTCCTGAAAAAATGTCTGAGAATAAAAAATATATAAAATAAAAAGCAAAGTAAACAATTCTTAAAGCTGTTTAATATTTTAAATTTTAATATATCACTTTTTATATCACTGTAGGACAGCGAGACAAACCCTTTGTCAATGATGAGGAGAACAGTTTGCGCACACCACGCCCCGATCTCCTGGACCGTCCCTATGCGCCGGACTACTCCGGCGAGTCCTTCCGAAGCCAGTACAAGGTGAGTGCAACTGAACCTGATCGAAATAGTCAGTTTCACTAATTCGATTCTTGACCGCAGCAATTGACGCCCAGTCAAAATCAAATTCACGACGGTTCCACAAAGACTGCTGCCAAAATTGACACGAATTTTGCCCAAAATGGACAAACCCGCTGGCGTATTCCACCGCCCAGTCGCACAATACTGCCGCCGGCCTATGAGCCGCAGATTGAGCTGGTGGTGAGCAGCACAGCCAAACCAAGAACGAGCAGCAGCAGCAGTGTGGGTACCACCCGGCACAGTACTAGCACCACTCGCAGGAGCACCACAACTTCGACCACAACGACGACCACCACTCGCAGGCCCAGCTTCACAGCGCCTGTGGTGGCCAAACGCACAGAGGCACTGCATCAACGCATCACGGAACTGGACAGGGATGATTTGGGCACCAGTCACAGCACACGCTACAATACATCGGCGGATTTCAATTCAGCTGAGCTGCCAGCGTCGCAGTTCAAGAATATCACCACAAAGCTGGTCCAGTTTGTGAAGGCTCCATCGAAAATCTATGAGCCACCTTTTGTGTATCCCATCTACAATCAGGATGATGGCAAACAGCAGCAGCAGCAGACAGCGGAAACATTGCGCACCTCGTCAGCGGCACCCTTCAGCACAGCTCCGACTAAGTTGCGCTTCACTGCATCATCTGCAGCAGCAGCTGCTGCTCGACCCAGCACTACAGTGCGACCATTGAGTCGACCCACCACATTTGCCGGACTACCTTTCTCCCATTCCACACTGGCCACCACAGCGAGCACCAACTATAGACCTGCTCCCGTTGGACCTAAAGTTGAGCATCGCACGCCGACGCCAGCGCAGAGTTTCCGCTTGGCCACGCCCATAACCACAGTGCCACCAAGAGTACAATCGAAGGCGGAGCTGCCGTTTAATGATCTGCTGCCACCGTTTGTGGACTTTGTGCCACACGACATAGCCACCACACAGGGTCCGCCCATTTACTACGAGTGGAAGGTGCCAGCTAATGGCTTGGAGCCACCCAAAATGGATCCGCCCATTGGGGTGGACGGACGTGAATATCCCGAGACGATCGGCCACTATGCTAGCAAACAGGACCACTACAATAGCAAACTCAATGACATAGCCAGTCACAGTGGAGCAGCTGTGATGAGCAAGCGACTGCCCAGCTCCAGATCGATCAAGCCCAATGAGCTGGTCGTCGGGGGCACCGATAAGGCACAACGTCGCTCCGATGTGGTCGCCAGCTCCAGTACTGTCGCCCACACGACGGACATAACACAGCTGCGCAAACAGTTGCTCATACCGGAATATGCGTTTCCGCTGGAGGCAATCGGACGCACTGGCTATGCGCCGGGCTCAAGCGCTGCTGGGGATCTCTACAACTCCTTTCAGCTAAAGATACCCGAACGTCGCTCGAGCAGCGTCGGCATCAGCAGCGTCGGTCGTTCCAGCAGCAGCTCTTCAAGCAACATCAGATGGTTTGGCGAGAATCCCAAGTGCCCCGAGTGCCATCCGTCGTTTGTGCTCCCAGGCACCTGCGAGCCCTGTCTGCGTCGATAAGTTTTAAGTCTCTCAGTTCCATTGAAGCAAACTACGCAAACTAGTATTAGATAACATACATACACATATACATACATACCTACTTAATACATACATACATACATATATGTATATATATATATATATATATATATATATATGTATGTATAGCCCCCCTAACCATTGCAAGCATCGTGCATTTCATGCATTTAAATGTTAATTTTATTGTATATTTCACAGTAAAAATAATGCGCATTAAATAGTGTGTAAAAACTACGTATATTCAAAAATGAACCTTGGTCCACAATTGCTACGTTCCAGGTGGTAAGTAATCAATAATATTACAATAACTGTTATCGATAACATGCAAAACAGTGTGGCATGCCTAAAACGGCAGACTAACTTTAACTCCCGACTACTTTCATAGAGATGGGCGGCGAGACTTAACAGCAAATTATTTATGAGTATTACGAGTCATAACATTGATCAATAGGCTTATCTAAAATATATATTTGCTGTTATTCATTATTGTGACAATTTATGCCTGATATAAGTGCTCATTTGCGATTGTGATGAACATTGATTAATTGTTTCAATCAATGATTATTTACTTATGCTTATTTGCATTTGTCAACTTACAATATTGTAAATCGGTTTACACTTGAATTGTGTGATTTATTGTGATTCCTTGCATTAATTACATTGATTAATTACGAGTCATTTGTGACTCCGATTGAGACTGTACAACACTTGCAACATTAGACAAAACACTCTTCGATGTTCTAATGTTTTTCTATTAACACAAGACTAAGATCAATTTACATAAATTGCCCATCTCTAATTTTGCTTGTAGTATTAAAAGATTTAAATATTTATATATATATATATATGTATATAAATATATATATATATGTAATGCGTTTAAATCGCATAACATGTGCAACTTCGACGAGTAAACATTTTAAGGCACATTTGTGAAGCACTTGAATTGTGCACTTGAAAAGGAACACTTTGCATACCTCGAGATTTACAAATGATACTACAGATTCATGTAACGTAATGGGGACATATACTAATGATAAGGGCGGGAGGGGGTGGTGAAGAGAACGGACAAAACTTGCTAATAAAACTTTTGACTAGCTGACTTAGGGTTCATAAAAATAGATACTGGCCGTCCAGGGCCGGCTGGCGCCCAACTTCAACTCGGGATGGGCGTGCGCCATGGCATTTTTATCGCAGACCCGCTCATCGCCAAACTGCTGACCCACTGGCAGTGTGCGCAGGATTATTTGATGGCCCCGGGTCACATCCACATTGGCCACAACGCCAGCCTCGTGCCGAAAACTATAAAAACGATTCGTCAAATGCCCATCCACATAGATCTGATAATTGAAATGGACTTGTTAAGGGATGCTGATTAGATTTAAATTCGATTTAGGCTCACCTCATAGCCACCAATGGCCATGCAGTCCTCAATGCACCAGCGAACATAGAGCGCTCGACAGCCCAGGCTGGAGACATCTCTGATGGTCACTGGAAAGCTTTCACCCGGTGCACTGCCCATGGTGGGCGATGGTTTCGACTTCTGTGGATGACAAAGGCCAAAAATTAGATTGAAAAGCTGATGATGGGATTAGAAAAACAAACATTTACCTTGGGCTGAAGTTTATTCTTGGCCAACACATGATCCATGGCATCCAAATCGCAAATTATGGAATCAATGAAAAATTTCTACAACAAATTAAAAATGTCATATTAAAACAAGTGAGGCTATTATAATCGGGCGTAACCGATTGCGTACTCTGACACCAAATTAATACTAGGTGATAACAATTGCCACAGAATAGGCCGGATGTGGGCAAGAAGATCCCCAGTAATGTTCCCTACAAGCTTGCTAGTTTGATAACCAAAATTACGAAATATCGAATTTTGTGAGCAGAATTAGCAAGTGTTGGAAAAGGTACATAGTAATATAACTAGCGTGCAGCAGCTATATAATTTTTAAAAATCTAGATTTTTCAGGGCGAAATCCAATTATTTTCCCACCTATTGAAGAATGGAATATAACTAAAATATTTGCAAAGTGCAGCTTTAAATGTGATTGAAAAATATAGTTTAATTGATTTCCTACCACAGATAAGTATATATCCACCTTTAAGGGTCTTATGTTCATAGGGACAGATGGACAAAACAATACAAGAGTATTCCCGGTATCATCGGTAAAAGACTACAAGGAATCGTGTACGTTTCAAAGGTAAACTCACTGTTTCGGCAACGGGATCGTAGCGGATGGCATCCAGAGTATTGGATACCGTTTTGCACTGATTATCGCAGACGAGCGCTCGACAATGGCAACAGACGCAGGGCTGATACGGCGACGAGTCACCGTGGCTCTCATCTGTCTGCTCCTTGGCGTGTTTCTCCTCCTCCCCACATAATTCAGACAAGCGGCGCATCATATATTCGCATAGCAGACGCTCCCTGTCCGTGAGTGGACCCAACTGCTCATCCGAGTCGCCGCAGAGGCAGTCCGATTTTTGAATGGCTTGACTATCTGTCAGTTCGGTTGTCTCTTTCGGTTTACAGGTTTCCTCATTGGCTTTAAGGGATTCCTCATTCGGTTTGGGGCACTCCACTTCAAGGTTCACACATGTCTCAGATTCAACCGGCAGCGGCGCTGTTTTGTTTTCATCGTCCACCTCGTCTTGGGCGCTTTCACAAACTAATAGATTGGATCGCATACTCCTCTTAGATTCGGACAATTTTATAGATTTGGAAATGCTTCTCGTTGTGGAGTCGGTTGATTTGGCATCGGGTGTTTTGGAGTCCCTTGACTCAGCTGCCGGCATTTCGGAATCGATTAATTTGGAGCAAGTTGACTTGGCGTCGACTGATGTTGATTCACCTGACATGCAAGCCGGAGTTTTGTAATCGATTAATTTGGAGTCACATGATTTGGAGTCACATGATTTGGAGTCACATGATTTGGCGTCGAGTGATTTGAAATCGTGTGATTTGTCAGTTGTGCATTCGCAATCATCGGTCAATTTATCCTCGTCACATCCCGACGTTGTCTGGCATTCGGATGAGCCCTGCACGTTGAAGAAATCATTCTCAACTAACGTGCCTGGCTTGCGCCTAGCATTAAAGTCTGGATCAGGCTCGAAGGCGCCAATTTCCGACGCCTGGGGGATAGTTGGTTTTTTCATTGGGAAACACTTGTCCAAATACTTTTCCATCTGATCCAAGCACTCGATTCGCGCCTGCTGCTCTTTGGTCTTGGGCTGTGCTGCCGCTGCCATTGGCCTCTTGCCCGCCGCTACAGCCTCCAAGCACTCCTCGTAGGTAAGCGACGGTGAACCGTCCGCACCATCGTCGCCGCTCGCCTCCTCCTCCAGACGGAGCAGCATTGTGAGTTCGCGAAACAATTCCTGTATGAAACCAATGCGATTGGCACTTTTATCCGTGGTATCGCTCAATATATTCAAGATGCTCAGAATGCGCTGCATGGCTGGGGCAGCATTGCTGCATCCCGTCGAGCAACTCTGGAAGGTGGTCAAAGGTTTCTGTGATGAGCACTCATAAAAGCTTTCATTGGGCTCCTTGTCGTCTTCCAAATGGCAGGTGTGTTTAGTGCAGTTCATAACGACGCCAACTGGTTCGGATTCGATGCTGAAGTTGGGCATGGATGAGCCACTGTATTTGGAGAGGCTGGCGCAGGTGGCATAAGTGACACATGATTTGGCTGACTTAAAATCCGGCACATCGGAGCATGATTGTGCCGATTGAAATTCTGGCACACCGGCCACAGATCTAAAGGATTTGAAGGCCGATACACCGTAGCTCTCCATGGACTTGTAGCTAACGGTGTGATGGCTCTGATGGCTCGTCTGCCTGCTGGTTGGGGGCGTGCAGCAGCGAAAATCACCCATTTCTACGTCTCGATAATTTGATTGTGGTTTCGCTTTTCCGGTCAGGGATGTATCGGATGCGGATTTGCAATCGCGGAAATTGTCATGGCGATCAGCTGCCTCGATGTCACTGACCTGAGCACAGCTCTCCTCCACTCTGACAAAGGGCGGACCAGAGTCGGCTGCAGGTCTCAGCATGCCCAGCTTAAGCTTCTCTTCGGAGGAGCACAGGCACGTTACCTTGGCCACCATCGATTGCGAACGCGATGAAGTTTTTTCCACATTGCCCAACGATGGTTTGTGGAAGGGCATCTCCTCATCGCACTCACTGGGCTGCGAGCCGACCTTGGCCTCGACGCTGTCATAGGGATCCATGCCACGACTCTTAAATGATGTCAATATATTACTTCTATCCGCATCAAAGTACACGTTTTCCCCATCAGCTGGTCGATTAAGCTGTGCATTATTGCAGTGCTCCGTTGGGCAAAACACAATCTGTGGATAAAGGCTGTTCTCAGCTCCGCAATTGGTGCACTTGGAGCCAGCTGCCTCGCTTCGAATCACAGGCGGTGGACCAGCCGAATGGCAATTGGCGCATTGTAAGTTGGTAGTACTTGCGCCAGATCTTGTGGTGTCATAGGTTGTGACATTATCATTTCCTTCCTTAGAATAGGCTGCGGAGTTATCATTTGTGCCCAAGGGGAAATAGCGAGTGCCGGTTGGCAACCCACAACGATTCTGACTAGGTTCATTGGCAACTGGAATGGATGGCTGTGCATCAGCAGTCCTGGCAATATCATCTGGATCACAGCCAAGTGGTCCTTTGTTAGAATCCAAGTTGTAAAAATGCGTGGCGGTGTCAGCATCCCTGAAAGGTTGTCCAGTAGAGGCCTTGTCCATAGTAGATGCGGCGCTACAAACATTCGTGGTGGCATCAGCATCCCTAGAAGACTTCTCCACAACTGGACGGACAGTGTAAGTTCCTACGGTATAACAACTAGGCAGTGAGGCGTAACCAATTTTACTTGGTGCCTTGGGGTCCATTTGAGATGTAACGCTACACAAAACGGTGGCATTGTGAATATCCCGTATAGGATTAAGCTGTTCCTCGGGGCGCATCGGCACGCTTGGCACCGATTTGCTGCATTGTGGCGCCCCAATCCTGCTGACCGAGTGCTGTATGAGTGTTTTTGAGGGAAGGCTTGGCTGAGATTTGGATTGAGAACAGGTGGCGCAGTGGGAACAAACATAGTCCGCATTATTGGTGAGCTCCTCATTTTGTGTATTTTGTGTGGGATAACGAAAGTTGTTCCCTTTAAAGACGTCCAATCTGAGGTTTGTCTGCGATGTCTTGTCCGCCACAATGTTTGGATTGCGCGAGCGGAGATCGTATAAGTAGGATGTGTTTGTCTGCGAGAATCGTGTCAGATCGGGTCTAACCCTGTGACTGCTATTGTCTGCTTCTCTCCGCGGATGCGGCTGCGGCTGCTCCGTTTGCGAAAAGTGATCGGAGTTTTCGCCCTTATAGTTTTCATTCAAATGGGATTTGTCGGTTTGCATCTTTTTGGAACTGGATGGTGGGCCGTTCTCTTGTGGAGGAGGTCTTCGCTCGTCCTGCATATGCATTAGAGCTGGGTAACCTGCAATGAGAAGAGCGGAAACAAGAAGAGACCATTAGAGCTAGTTGGATGAAAATGGATGTTAACAGTTTATTCCTAAATATATAAATAAAGAACATAAATCTCATAAGACAGCCATTTGGACAGGAAGGAGGGGACAACGAAGATTGTTGAAATTATGGTATGAATCACTTAAGTTTATCGGTATATGGTCGTGTCAGCGTCACAAGCTCTTTGATCTCGGAAGGCTGTATCTGACGGCCACGTATTATATTCGGCGCTGACCACATCTCGGAGTGGTACAGCTCGAGGAACTTGGCTTCGGCCTTCTCCCGGCATGGACAGAAATCGAAATTGGATGTCTGACTGCATGTTTCCCGCTTATTAAAGCTGGTGAAGATGTTGCCGCGATTGACACAGCGGCAAACCTTCACTTGAATGTGCTCTCGATTCTCATCGAAGGAGCGACGCTTCCAGGCGCACTGACAGCAGCCACAGTTGCCCGGACAGAAGACGTTGCCCTCCTCGTCCATGATCGGGCTGGGATCGAAGCGGCAGGGTGAGCAATTCAAGAAATCCTTGTGTTGCGGCCGCACAAGATAATACTTTTTTACCGGCTCTGAGGGCGCCGGAGCCTCTTCATCACGCACTGGTTTCACATTCGGCTTGGGTTCTACCAGCGGGACAATGTTCTCCAATTGCTCTGTGTCTGAATCCGTATCTGACTCAGTCCCTTCCTTCGATTCTCTATATGGCTCCGTTTCCACTGGCTCTAATTCATCGAGCTCGGAAATGTGTACAGGTACTGGCACTGGCTCTGGCTCTGGCTCTAGCTCTGGCGCTGGCACTGTGTCAGTTGACACATGGCAAGTGCCAAAGAATTTATCATTTTCCAAATCTTCCGTGAGGTGGCTAAGATGTATGTGATGTTGACGATGAGTAGAATGGTTGCATTCCCTACCTGTGGCCTTTGGCTCATCCCTCGATTGGCATGCGATCATTTGACAAGTATTCGTATCAAACTGGAGGGGCATTTGCACGGTCACCGGCCTGCCCTGTGACTGACATTTGGATCTAGCAGAGTTTGGGTCGGGTATCAGCCTGGCGGTTATCTCCAAGGTCGCAGTGCACGGTTGCTTATCGTCGCCTTCCTTGTGCGACTTCTCAAAGTTCTGGAGCAGCATCTGTGTGACATTCTCGGCACGCTTGAGCGCGGCACGAACCGCCTGCGGATCATTAAAATTGCTGCTCTTCGATGCCTTGCAGCGGGCGGCACATCCGCTGCTGTGCTGGTGGCCAGGCGACTTGCGATTGTGGCTCTGGCTTGACTGACAGCTGACGAGAGTCTTGAAACTGTGCCCCTCCCTGGGACGATCCGATTCGCTGATGCTGATGCAGTCGTGGAACACGTCCTCCTCGCTGCGATTCGCCTTGAAGCTCTGCATGCGATACAGCGTCTCCACATCTGGATTGCCCGCCTGTCTGATGACCTGCTGGCGCAGGCTGCGCAAATGGATGCACTTTTCCGGTCGGCTGCAACGCGCCGATGAGCAGTGAGCATTGCTCCTAGTGTCGTTTGTGTTATTCTTGTTCCTGTCCATTATGGCTATATGGACTATGTTCGAATGTATTCCAACAAATACAAAAATTTACATGAAATTTATTTTTGAAAAGATGTTGCCTTCTGAAAGAATTTAAATGATCTGCTGATTCCAAACCCACTTGACAGGAGGCACAGCGTCAAAAACGTTGCCTACTCATCAAATTGTTGTTTAAAATTAACTAATATTATGTTATGTTATGTTGCTACAGCCAATCAGGTAGAGGGAATTATCCATGGCCAAGTCATATAAATTCTCGCAGATCAATTTTTATTTATGTGTTTTGGTTTGGACTTAAATTTGTCGCACATAGAAAATACATAAAATAAATGAAATAATTAGTTTCAATTTTGATAGCCGTTTACTTGGAAACGATCGATCTAAAAAATTTAGATAAAACTATAGTTTGTGGATTCTCCAAAGAAATATCGTAAGAGATCTCCGATTCTAGACGCTCCACAATCAGATCCTACATTTGTGAGTAAACGAAATCCATGACAAAAAAAACCACTTGCACAGAGATGATAAGAAAAAGCTGTACACTCCTAACCTCTCCAAATCCATATCTACATCTACATCCACATCTACAGGGTATCCGGCCAACGCACTCGTCGTCCACATTTACTGTCGCCCACTTGGCGCTGCGAGTGCTGGCGTCTGGGCGTGCTGGGAGCACTTAGGGTGGAGGAGACTGGCCTGTCGCCAGCGCCGCCGCCCTGTGGCTTCGTTGGCTTTGGCTGAAATATGTTGACGTTGACCAGACCGTTGGCCGGATTCAATTCCATAGGCAGCTTCAGAGTCACCGGAGCTCCACGCAGCACACACTGGCAGTGCGGCGGACAGCCGCAAGACGTATCCATATGCATTCTAGCGGATATCTCCAATGTAGCCGGATAGAAGCGCTTGCAGCTGCACCCAGCATTCTCAGCGGCAGCAACAGTAGCAGCCATCGCATCCTCATCAGCATGCACACCAAGACCCCGGAGCAGAGTCTGAGCCGTGTTGGACGCACGCTTGAGCACGCTGCGCATTTCGAAGGCGTTGGTGAGACAGCTGAGCTGGGAGCAGTTGTAGTCATTGCCCTGGACCATCGATTCGAGATCACTTTCACAATCACTTTCACTATCGCTGGCGCTGCAGCAGTCAAAGAATCGCTGCTCGAGTTGATCTTCCATTTTATTTATTTCGTTTCTATTGATTCAAACACACAAAATTTGGAAATACTTCGCTCCAAAATTGAAAACTAATCCAAAACTAAGCCACAAAAATGGGAAAACTTTCAAATGATGAGAGCACAAAACAAAATTCGCATTGCCAACTGAGCCAATTTGGTTTGGTTGGTCTCACATTGCGTTCTGGCCAACTTTAAGGGAACTCTGACGCTCCACCGGATAGTAGATGGTGCAATAGAATTCCGACTCAACCTTCTGACTGTGGAAGCTAGTCAGACGATTATTGATGCGATCTTCGAGCTGCAGTAGCAACTGGGAGCTGCTCGGCTCGAGGGTGATCTTCAGGGCGCGCACACAGCCCAGGACGGCAACGAATACATCGTAGTTATCACAGGCATGCTGCTTTTGCTCCGTGCACATATCCTGCAGCAGTTCAATGTGCGCCCGGAATTCCTCGCTGCTCTCCCACAGCTGCAGTACCCGTGCCCTAAACACATCCACGCCCCAGCTGCCGCTACCGCTGCTGATTTTTTTCTTGCTGCTGTCCTCCATTTTGATGGACTGCTGCAAAAGCTCGAGAAAGGCACGCGTCCGCACAGGCAGCAGGAGTAGACGCGCCTCAACGCCCACATTATCCGCCTGAATGCCGCACTCCTGAGTGCTACACTGCGTCTGCAACTGGAAATCGCACATCTGCGGCGACACCTGCACCAGCTGGCACTGCGAAGGCACCGGCACCGTTTGCGCCCAGCCATTCAGCTGCGGCTGCTTCCAAACCGACTCAAAGATTTGCATCTGCTGCGAACGGCAAGTGGCCAGCGATCGATCCGTGTGCACAGTGTGCAAGGAGGCAACCGTGCGGAAACTGCTCTGAGATGGGCTTGGCCCTTTCTGCTTATTGTCGACTCGTAGGCGATTGCTGGCCCCACAACGACGCACCCGACTGCGATAGAGGCGTCGATAGACAAAGCTCTTGCACCAGCGACGCTTGCGACGCACCTCGGCTTCTTGAGCTTTCAACTTTGGCGGCTTTGCCTTCTGCTGTTGTCCAAACATCACTGGTTGCACCACCTGGCCATAGACCAAGCGGCGCAACTTTGTGGGCATTTCGTAGATATGCTGCTTCAGCTGTTTCCCCAACAGACACACCACAATGCTGTCGACCATTGTTACGGGCTCCGGATTTGTAAGGCCGCCACCAGAGGTCCTGGCGCTGCCGCTGGGACCCGGCGCATCGGGCTCCTCTTCCTTGGGAGTTCCCACTTCCTTGGGACTACCTGTTTCCTTAGGACTACCCGCTTTCTTAGGACTGCCCGTTCCCCTAGGACTGCCTGCTTCTTTAGGAATACTAGATCTCCTAGGACTATCCACTTCTTTAGGACTGCCCGCATTCTTAGGACTTTCTGTTCCCTTAGCACCCTCTGCCTCAAAACCAGTCTCCTGTTCTTCACTTTTCTTGCAAATGGTTGGTGGTCGCATCTTGGCGGCCTCGCATTCACATTCACTCACCGTTGGGTTCTGGGCGGAGAGTATGGTATCCGCCAGCTGTTTGACGCTACAGGCTATGGTCTGGAAGTCCTTGTGCGTGGGCAGCTCACGTTCGCGCCGCTGTAAGTGGAAAACGAAGCTTGACAAGATGTATACAAGGCTTAGTTATGGAAACCCACCTCTATATCCCTTAGGGCACAGCCCAGGCCTTGACTGGCCGCTTTCAGATTCTGGATTTCATCCCGCTTGGCACGCTTCTCCGGCGTGTCATAGAGCTCGTCGGCCAGGCTGAAACCCTCGGGGCAGACGCCCAGTTTTCGCTCGAGCCGCTGGCACAGTTCGTCTTTGGTCCGCAGCTCATCCTCCAGGCAACAGGCACGCTCCTCAAACGCCCGCAGCTGTTGCTCCATCTCGGCGATCTTGGCCTCCAGGGTGCCCACCTCCTCTTTGAGTTCA
Source organism: Drosophila melanosoma (assembly GCA_035042045.1). Classification (NCBI taxonomy): domain Eukaryota; kingdom Metazoa; phylum Arthropoda; class Insecta; order Diptera; family Drosophilidae; genus Drosophila; species Drosophila melanosoma. The sequence continues at coordinate 162,537 of JAWNLY010000086.1, read as the reverse complement.
CCGTTCGTGACCTCGGTGTGCAGGAGCACCTTCTTCAGGTCATAGATCTGCTGACGCAGGCAATCCGTTTCCGCTTTTAGCTGCTCCTCCATGCTCTGCTGCAGTTTCTTGGCAAAGCTGAGATCATCCATCAGTGTCTGGCTGCGGCGCTTCTCATTCTCCAGCTCCTCGGTTAGCGGCTGCAGTTGCTCGGTGGCCAAACGCTCCGACGCGGCGCGAGATTCCACCTCCTTCTCCAGCGCACGGTTCTGTTCAATTAGATCGCGATGCTCTTTGGTTAGGCGCACCAGGCACGTCTTTAGGCCCTGCTCAGTCTCCTCCAGCTGCTGGATCTTCTCGGCAGCGGCACGCGAATCATCGCGTAGGCAATCCTGCAACTTGCTGATCTTCTGTTTTAGGCACACCTCTTTGGTGCGACACGCCTCCTCGCGCTGCTTGTACTCCCGCTCCAGGTCCACCCAGTGTGAGTCGGCCGTTTCCATCGCCTCGTAATGTCGCGAGTTGACCTCCTTGAGCGAGCAACGCAAAGTCTTTACCTCCTCCTTTAGATAGTTAATCTCACGCATCGCACTGGGATCCCGTGTCCCACAGTTGTTGATCCGTGGCTTGCCAGATGCCGGGCAGGGTTTGCTTAGCGGCAAACAGCCGCCGGTTGGATTACGAGGCGTCGATTGCTCGTTGCCCATATTTGTTGTGGCGCTGGCTCTGGCCAGGGACAGCAGGCGGCAGATTAGGAGTAGTGGCAGAGATTGTCGCAAGTGTTCCAGCTGCTGCTTGGCCAATTTTCGCTCCGTACGCAGATGATCTAGCTGCGTCTCGGCAGCACCCAGATCCTCGCGCAATATCAGGCACTCGGCCCGGCAATCCCGATACTTGGCGCCCAGCGCGTCCTTGCTGAACTCGAGCTCAACGTTGCGCTGTCGCAGTATCTCCAGCTCCTCCTCGTTGCGCTGCAGATGGAGCCGGGTATCGTTCTCGGCCTCCTCGAACTCACACTTGGCCTCGTCCAGCTGGGCGTTCTGTTCCACCAGCTGCTCGACCCGTTCGATTAGTTCCTTTACCTGCTTGTTCAGCTGCAGTTCCCGCTGCAATCGCTCCGCCAGATGCTTCGCTTGCGTCTCGCCGCTGCTCTCGTAGACGAGCAGCTTGCCCTCCAGCTGAATCAGTCGCTCCTGATAGTACTGCAGATGGGGATGGGGTGTTCCCACGTCCGTTTCCGACGTGTCACACTCGACAAAGACGCCGCTCTCGCTCAGGCTGCAGTTGAGCCAGGAGTTGTTGTTGCTGCCGCTGCCTGGTCGCTTGCTGGGCGTTGTTGGTGCACTGGGCGTGGCACTGTTGCTGTACGGCTGCACGGTGGCTATAATCCGGCTGTGTCTCGACCGTGGCTCCGATCTCGTCTGCAAATTACAAGTTGCAACATAAATAACAAAGTGGAAGAAACACTTAAATTTCGCTTTTTGTGTGTATTATACAAAAATTAGTGTTTTTCTTTTTCCTACTTTTTAAATGTAAATCTTGTTGATGTAAAAATCTTTCAAACTATGCCTAACTGATTTATATATACATATTTATATACAAATTTTATATGATTTTAGCATTATTTGTATACATATTTAGTTGCTGAAGAATAAATTGTTTTTTTCCCCCTTTTTTAAGCAAATTTGATCATAATTTCAATATGAAAATGACACTGCCAAAAAAAAATATTCTTAATTATTGCCTTCAAAAGATGTTTGTATAAATTGTATTTTAATATATAACACAAAAAATGTTTTAACTCCTTATAATGACATTAATTAGACCATGCAAATATGATATAGAAACACCAAAAATGATAGAAATAAAATTTATAAAAGTTGTGCAAGTGAATTGCCAGTTCAGCATTGCACAGAATAAATTATATTAAATATTTATCAATTTCTCTTTGTGGAACTATAATTGGGGCATCTTCTAATATTCTCTAGTAAATTGGATAAAACTGCTTATTTTTTGCAAAACATATCCTTTAACTAAATTTCAATTTCATCCTATTTGCAATATATATATTTTTTATAGGAATTAATGACAATAAAAGTTTTTCTACAATTTTTTTTAAGTGGTACAATTTTTAAAGTTAATAACAGTACAATTATATATTATATATATACCGTTGACTGCCAGCTATCCTGTTCGGACATCGAATCCAGATCGAGCTGTTGCACGCACAGCAGCAACTGTTGCAGGCAACGTTTGTCCTTGTCCTCCAATTGCTGGGCGCTCTTTCTCAGCATATTTTCTAAACGCTGGCAGTGATCCTCACAGGTGCCATCCATCTGGGGGAAGTGAATTGTTAATAATATAGTAAACTAACAAAAACAAATCAATAAATATGCATAGCAAAAGCTTCTTAATACTATTGTTTATTAAAACATTAAAAATATAAATACGTAAATATATTTATAAATTAACCACTCGAAAGCCCAGTTTAACTATTGAAGGCTCCTCTTAAATCCAATATTATTTTCTTTGAACTGTATAACAAAGCAAAAATAAATGCGGAAAATTAAAAAGAAATTATTTCATTTTTGCGATAATGATGATAAATACGCATAATTATATTTTATATAATTTGTAGTTTAAGCACTGGTTCATATTAAGACAATTTTTCTTTCTCAAATTTATAACAAAAGAAAAATAATTTATTTATACATATATATATATATACATATTATATATATATATTTATATATACATTTAATTGATCGATGAACTTAAACTTTGGTTATGAGAAATTTATAGTTTTCAGGTGGGCGTTTGTAGGAATAAGCGCATGGCCTATTATAGGTATTTGTATGTATATGTAATACATAGATACAGACATACATATACAGATATGTGGACTCGAGTGAGTCATCGGGAGTGAAAAGGAGTGTTTGGAGCCCACAATGAACACCTGGTCCTCTAGTTTCATATGCATACTTATGAGAATATATATATGTACAATATCTGGTGTGCCTAGTTGAATGTCTATAAAACATTTGTTTGGACAGCTGCTTTGCAGTTTAAGATAATGCTGGCTAAAATTTATATTTATATATATGCACATAAATATATGCATATTTATATAGAAAACTTGTAAAATTTGTACCCTCCTAAATTTTATGTTAATCTACTTTCAAAACTAATACTAACATATAGAATTATAATGAATTAGAAACAGAAATTAACCGAATTAAAAAGAAAAAACTTTCCTAAAATAAAAATGTGTTAATTTTGAAAATCTTTTTTATAAATAAGAAAAAGTTTCTACAAGATAGTAAGTCTTCTTCCCTAATTTTCTGAAAATTATATTTTAATAATTATAGAAATTCTACGAATATGTTATTATTTTACTAGTGTATTAGAAACATTAAATAAATTTATGTAAAACAGTTTCTTGCGATATTAAGGAGTATACAAAAATTATTATATTCAAAATGTATTATTTAAACTTGCAAATGTAAATGGTCTCTTCAATAAGTAATATAAATAACAAAATAAATGCTTAACACAAATATAAATGTGTTTTACACAAGCAAGTTACAAATAAACTGCAATTAAAATATTGTTTTAAGAAAATGTAATGCGAGAAACTGCTGCGATTAGCATTCGCTTAATGCACCACTGACTAACGATGCTTCTCAAATTATTTTCACTTTGTAGGCAAGCCTCCTTCTATATATATATATATATATAAATATATATATATATATATAAAATATATATATATATATATATATGTATATATACAGTAATTACTTTTGTGTATTGCAATTAAGCGAATGAATTAGATTTTCAAGCTGAACGACTTTGCAGCTTTAGCGTTCGGCTCTAAAAACTAAACGTACCAAAACAGACACAATGGAAAAAGGTGTGGGTAATATTGAAACTATATAAGACCAGAGGCACTTCTAAACAGCCGATACCCCTATATGACTAAAAATTCAAAATAGTGTTTGAATATGGCCAGAAGCAGCGCTAAGACAAATGTCCACACAAAAGCTGTGGGTTTTTCAAGATGCTTTTGTAAACTTATAGATAAGTCTGACTTATAACTTAAGTTAAATATGAATAGAAATACTACATACATATGTGACAGTCGATCACCAATTTGGTCAGCACTTGGCCTAATAGACACTTAATAATTACAGCACTGGTTGTTTATGTTTATGGAATATCGACCAACAACACAACACATATATAACAATAATGAATTTAATGCTGATAATTGTAAAATTGTTTGCTCTAGTAAAAAAAAATAGCTCCAGTAATTTTATTACTTTTTTTAATTCGCTATTACCGTTGTCCGTTAATCAAAACAATTTCCGCACTGGCTAAGATGCCAAACAAAACTAAACCATTGTTAGGCACGAAGCAAGCAGCTCAAGCAGCTGACACACAAACAAATACCTAAACACACACAACACACACATTCACTCACTTTTCACTCAATTCATTCATAAACTCGAGCTGCTCTTTTGAGCGCTTTCGCAAACTGGCTTTTGAGTGAGTCTCTTTTTGTTGTTTTGCTTTTACGTTCAGTCTCAATCGCAATCTCAATCTCAATTTCTCTTCACCTTGTCATCCTCCAGCTCGAGTATGCGAAACTCGAGCAGTTCGTTCTGTTCCCGCAGCTCATTGGCCTCGCTGTTTAGCTGCATTTGCTGCTCCTCCATATCCTTGATGCGCTGCATCAATTTATTGATGTGTGTGTTGTTGTTGCTGTTCGCAGAGAGCGCCCCTTTTTCTGCCGCGATCAGTTCCTGTTTCATCAGCTGCAGTTCGCTTTGCAGCCGCTCGTTTTCCTTATGAAAGATTTCCACTTCCTTCTGCAACTTGTCCATGTCCTGCAGCTGTAAGTAGTTCATATTTAATAGATACAATTCTCAAGTTGATTGAGTCTGCTTGCGGCACTTACTGCTTGCCACATAACGCCACTGTCTGCGCCACTGGACGGTGGCTGTGGACTTATTGATGGCGGCGCTGACGACAGCGCCGAGTCTGAATCCGAGCTGTGGTCCTGCAGAAAAAAAGTACTTATTAGTTAACTTTTTTATTTTGTAACTTAATTACAATTATTTGAACCAAAAATAACAATACAAGTAAATAGAAAACTTACAAATATCATAAACAATATTTATTTAAAAAAATTTATATAAAAACTAAAAAAAAAGTATTTGGTTTTTTTAATTCTCCCAAATTAAAATAGATCTTGTTATCTTTTTTTAAAATGTATGCCGACCTATTAGAATGAAACGTTTATTACCGACGGAATCCAAATCGTTAAAAATAAAATGCGTGTAAAAATAAGGACATGTAATTCTGATAAAGAATTTATACAATTTATAGACTTTCCTATATAGTTGCCATAGCAACAATTGGTTTAAAGATAGTTCCTGCGATATACGAATTGCTCCATGACAGTAAAAAGCTTTGTCAAAACCGAACGAATTCTCAAAATGACTTTTTGAACATTAACTGGCTTTTAGACAAATACTGAATTTAAAACACGATTTTTTATTTACGTTAACATTTACAAATTTTTGAGTATTACTCACCTTTGTTCTGTATTCCATTGTTGTTGGCTTTGTGGTGGCTGCGCTGCTTGTGAGCAGCGTTTCCATCCATGTTGTTGCTGTTGCCGTTGTTGTTGTTGCTTCTGTGCCCTCTTCTCCAGTCATGATTTGTTCATGACTCATCTGTTGTTGTTGTTGTTGTAGTTGCTTTGTTGCTTTTGGTGTACGCATTTCAAGCGTTGATCTATGCACATTCTTTGTATTGTTGATTAGCTCAATATTCTTGAGTTGGGTTATCTATAAGAAATAAATGTAAAAAAAATTGTGTCCATAAGCATCTTTTCGGCAATTCATTTGATTTAAAAAACGCCGTCTTGGCCATCTCGTCGTCTTCTCAACTTGTTGCCTCTGTTTTTAACAAGCAACGTGCAACAAGTGGTAACACACGCCTCGCTGTCAGCATCTACAGTTATGACTTGATTTCTCGCCCTCTATAAAATGCCGAGAAATTGCCAATTCATTCTTAACTTGATATATAACATTTGAACGTATTCGAAGGCTATTGACCCCAAAGAACAATATCCATAAAACCATTGTCGTTTAGTCCAAAGCACACACATCTAGAACTTATTGTTATGCTCAGCATTGTTGTGGCTAACAACATAAAAAAGAGACAAAAAAAAAATAGGTGGCCCACAAGAGTCATTTGCTGTGCCACAAGGGATTGGGTATAGAACTAATTGTGTTTAAGCACCTAATAGCTTACCTTACTAATCTTTACAAATTTTTTAATTAAACATTACATTAAATTTGATTTCATTTGCTTAAATCTCAAAAATCAAAAGCCTAGTACTTGTTAATTACACATGCATACACTCAGAAAAAATCGACTTAATTTTGTAGCAATATTTTTAACTCCAATGTTTAGTCAGCCTTTTATTCAAAAAAAACCAACTTTAAAATTTTTTGTTGTGGCTTTCTAAAAACCAGAATTTGCCTATATACATTTTTAAGGTGGTTTTTTCTAAATGTTAGAAAAAATATATATATTTTCTAGGGTGCAAGTAAGTTGTAAGTTGTAGAATTCTTCAATAAAAAATGCGAGCCACCAAACCTCGAATTTTGTTTCTGTATTATAGAATTAATATTAATTATAATAATAAATAAATGAAATTTATACTTTTTACAAATGTTTTCCTTAATAATAGAAAATATTTCTAAATTTACGCTTTTCTGCATTTTGCAAATATTTTTCATAAGCTTTAAAAATTGTACCCAAAAGATAGAAATTGTTTATTTATAAAGGCATATTTTTTTCTGACTGTAATATTTTTTGACAAGCCATAATTGTATCTATAAATAATTACATTTCTTACTTTTTGATTATTTGCTTTTTCAAATTGACCAATTTGCCACAGTGTGCTAAAAATTTGATAGATGTCTTTTACAGTTGTATGCTGCATGTATATATATCTATAGATACACATATAATTATATATGTATATCGTGATTTCTTTAAATCACCAGCTACACGCAAGTTTTAGACACTCAAATACAAACACTCAAACATTTGGTTACATTCACGCCATTATTCGCTTTTTATCTGTGCAGCATGTCACGAATTTCACGGTCACGAACCATATTGTTGCCTCGACTACCCCAATTCCACCTCTTACCCCATGTACCATTGGCTGGACAAGCTAATTGAACCCACAACACTAATCAAAAAATAATACAACTAAATATAAAAACAAAGCAAAAAAAAATAACTATGAAGAAATAAAGAGTCGAAATCACTTTCGAATCGAACACGCCCATTTTCCATATCAATTTTCATACATGTGTCTCTCACTTTCATGTCAAATTGATTTTTATATAACACCGATTATGGTCATGTTATACGCATATATTGGCAGAAAGGCATTATGCTAATTTGTTACATTCAATTGGCCGCAAACTTACATACAAACATACATACATAATGCAAATAGGTGTGCGCCAGTGAAATCATAAATCAATTGTGAAATGAGGTGGGCTACACCCAAAAGCATACACCCCGCAACAACCACAAATTGTTTTCAGTGCAATGACCAATCGTCTTACATATACAAATCTATATCTATATATATATATATATATATATATCGTTTCGTATCGTTTCACAATTGAGCCGTGTGCATAGTTAAGCAGGGCCCAAGACCCAACTTTAAACAAATGGAAGTCGTGGTTGGAATGCCAGCACGTCGCTCTGGCGGCGTCGGCGACCGACGCGATTTGAACTGTTAACCGTTATGGTAATTTCTTGAATCAATTCCAAAAGAACATTTTGCGTAACGGCGCAACTTAACGAACCCACCAATCGAATCAACGTGCCGCGCAAATTAAGCAACTGCTTGGACTTGGACAGACTGACGGACTGACGGACTGACTTACTGACAGACAGACAGATTTGATTACTCTATCTTTGTCCAGTGATGCTTCAAGCAGGCCTCAGGCTTCGTTGCTGATGATGACGATATTGATGGCCACATGCAGATTGCGCTAAATGCATCGATGCACAGTGCAACAAACTTCAAGTTAACTAGCCAGGCTTAAATTGGCTTACAATGGTTTTTCGATATGTTCTCAAAAGTCAAAAGACTTTAAAAATGAATCAAATTAAGACAAAAAAAATATAGATAAAGAAAAAATTTGTTCTAAGTTGTTAAAAATTGGTTTAGAATGGGTTTGAAATAGGTACTCAAAAGAAATAGAACAAATAGATCAAACTAAACTAAATTTTTGTTTAGACTGTGTTAAAAGCGCTTTTTATATATGTCTGAATTAAATATCCTATTGATCATATTTATATATTCTTTCTTTTATATTTATTGAATTAAAATTATACATTTGTTTTTAATTACAAAATTAGTAGAAGAAATGTTGCTTGGATTATGGAAAACCCATAAATAACACAAATTAGAGCAATTGAAATATTTTGTAAATATTGTAAAAATTAAAAAAAAAAAGAAAGATAAATTCCAAAAAATTTGCGAGTCAATTTTTTTGAAGAATTTTCAAGATTAAGAGAACACTTGGATACTTTTGTTTAGACAGCGTGCATAAGAGTTTGTTACGAAAATATCAAAAAATAATTAAAGGCATTTTCTTCAAGAGTTTTAAAGATATAAAGATCATTTTATATATTGACTTAAATAACAGAAATTTCAAAAATTTATGAAAGGCAAGCAGTCTACAACCTTAGTTGTTTTATCCAAGAACTGGCTATTAATAGCGCGTTTAATTCTATAAATGTTATAATTGGCTAAATAACCAAGACTGTGCCCCATACAATTTTTGGTGCAGTGTGCGTTGGCAACGCGTTGCAAGCATTGAAGCAGCTGAAGCCGCCAGCTAAATTTCAAACGATTGTGTGTAAATCTGTCGACAAGTTTCAACTTGATGTGCTATATAGTCTCGCACAGGTTTTCAATGCACAAGTGTTGTTTGGTGTTGTGGTTGGTTTGTGGCTTGAAGTTTGCTTGTTGTTTTTGTGTTGCGACGTCAGTTGTGTTTGCACAAGCCACAGGCACAATATACACAAATAACAAGAAACAACAACTAGAAAACACAGCCAGAGGCCGTCGGCGACGTTTGCGGTGATTGTTTGTGTGAAATGATTTTCCTTTCTGCCACAGCGGACAGGTTTCACTCGATCGACTGCAGTTTTTGGGTGAAGTTGCGTTCCGGGTTCGATTCCCTCCCGTTGCACGATTACGTGTCAAGAGAGTTGTTGCAGTTGCAGTCGCAGCCAGCGATGCTTTATATCCAAATATATATGGACTTATGCATACAACCACCACAAGATTAGTCTTTTTTTTTATGTATATATTTACATTTGGCATTGTAAGACAGGTTTGTCTGCAGCAGCAAAAAAAAATCAGTCAGACAGACAGAGAAAAAGAGGCAATGCTTTGATTTGATCTTGCGAAAGCGAAAGTTTTATATGCGCTAATGAATTATATTGTTTATCAGTTTCCACCCAATCGCGATTGGATATCAAATTAAAACAAAAAAAAAGAGTATATCGCCTTTAACGAGCTAATTGAACAAATGCATGGATGAGGTATATATTGTTGACATGTTCATCAAATAATTCGTCTTGATAAGCCCGAATATGCGTGTATATTTGTTTAATTCCGGTGGCTAAATCAGTCTGTCCGCCTCTCTGTCAGCCTATCTGTCTGCCTTTCCTATTCAACATATAATCATTGACAGCTTTCAATATTTCCTATTACACCGAAATGTTATTAATCACATAATCATAAGTCAAGCTTTTCAAATTAAATATAAACACACTGATAAATAAATAAATAATCACCACAGCTCCTCATTAAGGTTGAAATGATTCATTGCACAAGTTGATGAGTATGTTACAAATTTTTCCAAACACAAACTCATCACAATTTGGACAAATGATGCTGTTTGTCTTGCATAGAGTGTCGAAAAAAAAAACGCAAAAAATGTAAAAATAATTCAAAAAAGTGGGTTAGCAATCAAAGTCAATATTGATACAAGCATTGCATGGCACAAAATTGTGCTGAAAACGAATTAAGTTAACACAATAAGGTGTGTAATTTATGTTTATAGGGGAACTCAATTGATAAGTGACCATGGAAAATATAATTAATAATGCCAATCTTAAGGTTACAACTCAAGTATGGCTAATTCTTTGCCAAATTTTCTGATATCGATTCAAAAGTTTTAAAACAGTAAAAAGCAAATGCCATAATTGGAACTAGGTGAATATAGTTGCTTAATTATAAGAAAAACCCACAATTTAACCATGGGATCCATAAAAGAAATTATATACATGAAAATATAATAAAAGGCACTTATACAAATATATATATATTTATAAAAATATAAGTCAGAAAAATATTAAAGAAAGGCAAATTATAGTTTTACAATATTTGAAAGTGTATAGCCCAAATTGGAACATGATGAATGCTTTAAAAGTAAGAATGCCGTAATCGAATGAGCTCGACTACGATATACCCTTAATATATTCTATTTTTATTGCCCAATTTCTCTTTAAAAGTTTTGCACACTCAAATTAAAGCGTTTAAATGCTCTGCTTTAAATTTGAATTTGAATTTGGACTATAATTTGGAAGTTTTTTATCGGATCTTGATGAAATGTATGCAGTTTATTATTAATTATTCTCTGCTCTTCAAAAGAAAAAGCTATCTTAAAACGTGGGGAACTTTTTTATCAAAAGCGTAGACAAAAACTTATATTCCGAGATCCGCATAAAGAGGGAAAAAGCTATATCGATTCGACTGTTGATCTTTAAAATATATAAAATATGTGGTCGAAGACGCTATCTGCTTTTACATACTTTGGGCCATTTATAATGGTTTCTGGGTATAAATACATAAAAAAAACGTAAGACTTTTGAAGAATGACAAATTTGTAAAGCAGCATTTTAATGTTTGCAAAATAGAAAAGTTTATTATATATTTTAATTGATTATAAAATAAAAGCGGGAGAAAGAGAGTCGGGAATTGGCAAAGAAATTATAAAATTAGATTTTCAAGTTATAAACCACACCGAAAACTATTTTCATTATACGTCACTTACACATAGCCATTGTATGCGTAATGAGAATGAATATATTAACGAATGAATTAATGAATGAATGAGTAATGTCAGCCACTATGCGATTGTAGTCATGAGTTAGGATTGTTCTCGACACAGACAATAATGACGACAACAACAATATATATTAACTATTAGATGTGTGTACTATTTCTATGCGTTTCGGCGTTTCACACTTGCAGAATAAATTTGAATTTTAGATTTCATTTACCTTCACGTCTCGACAGTCGTAGTAGTAATCCATTGTTGAATTGATTTGTTTATTAATGCTAATCAAATGACATTGTCTCTCAAAACATAGTTTTCACCGCACTACGAATAAAACACAAATTTGCCAAAAATCAAAATACAAATAAAAAAAAAGCATAAAGAAGAAAAAGTATGCCTAAAATATGACAATTCACAGCGATTTGCATGTGATTCACATTTCACACACCCCGTTTATTTTCTAGTTTGTTGTGTGTTGTATGTTCGTTGTTGGTTACTTTGCATATTGGAAACTTGGAACACTACTGGCCTTTTTTTTATTTTGTTTTAGCAACATCATCATCAACATGATCATCTGAATTATGATCATATTTGGGAGGCTACGCTTTTACTGTCGTTTGGCGATGATGAAGATGAAGATGGCTAAAAATTTTGCAGCCACGATGTATGGGATGCTTGTGTGTGTGTGTCTATGACTATGTAGATATCGTATTTAAAATAGCGTTAACATTTAAAAAGATTTTCACTGACCCCAATTGGTGTTGTGCACACTTTTATTTATTGATGATGCTGTTAGTTGTTGTTGTTAAACGACATCGCTGATGTTGTTGTTGTTGTTGTTGTCGACTGCACTTGGCGTATGCAAATGGTTAATCTCACTGAATGGCTGTCGCCATACTAAATGCTAAAAAGAACTGCGAAACAGTTAATAAAAATTTAAATTGCAAGCTTCGCTTTGCTTCGATAGGCTCAACGCACAATTTGGATTACTTTGCATATCGATAACACACAATAAGACAAACAATTAGAGGCGGGCGAGATTAATGAACTGTAAAATTGAATTCAATAAGTGGAACGAAACGGAACGGATCGACTCATAGAAAAATTAATTCCAATTCAAATGGCATTTTTTATTGTTGTTGTTTATTGTTGTTGCAAGCTAATCTGAGCTGCGAATTTTGTGAAATTATGAGCGAATTTCCTCCACCCCCTCTTGCAATGCATACGGTGCGTTAAACTTAACAGTTTTGCAAAACAATAGGGAAAAGTGAAAGACACACTGTAAATATGTACAATGTTTTTTGTTTGTTGCCTTTGTAACACAACAATAACAATAACAATAACAACAACAACTCCGGCGATTGTTGTATATATGTGGCATGTATCCATTGATGAACAAAAGGTGTTTTTCTTTAGTTGTGGTCGATTTGGGCACACACACACAATGCACTTGGTTTACTCTTTCACATTTCTGGCACTTTGAAAAGGCCAACAAATTTCACCTAATTATAAGCACACGTTTTGAACCCAACTTATTTGGTTGAGTGTAAAAACATTCTTTTTTTACTCGTACATTTTTGACTTCATTTACTTTGCATGTTTGATGTGCATTTTAATTATTATTATATTTTTAGCTGCCCCCAAACTGCGTACACTTGACACTTGGCAGGCGACAAAACGAACGAAAAACAAAACGAACGGAAAACGACAACTCCAATGGACGCACTGGAAACGGGCCATGCGCACCTGCGATGCCTGCCTGCGAACTGAATTGAAACTGAACTCAACCTGACGCGTCGCTTGCTATTTCGGCTTAGGAGACCCTCATTCATGCGAACTGAGCGCTCTTCACTCTTCACTCTCTCGCAGCCAGGTAAGAGAAAGTGAGTGTGTGTATGTGTGTGTGTGAGTGAGTGCGCTGCGGCTGTGGTGGTATATGAGGCTTGCATGCGTTTCATGCGCTTCTGTATGCGTGCGTCTGTGCAAAACCGGCTTTTTTGTGTGCGCGTCCGCTCTCGTTACTCTCTCTCTCTCTCTTCGCTCTCTTTCTTTCTGTCCCTCTGACTATGCTCAATCAACTTGCAACACTTGCGCTGCAGTTGCCTGCAGCAGTGTTTGTCGTTGAGTTTTTTTGTTTTTTTTTTATGTTGTCTTTTATCGGCGTCTTCTGTGTTTATGCCTCGCTGTCTCACGTTTCAGTCGCGCAGCAGCAGGTTTTTATCGCAAGTCGGCGATTGTTGTCGCTGGCCGTTCTCATAACTAACGCAAAATTATATCATAGATCATGCCAATCGCGCATAACAGCAGCAGCTGCCAGCGACAGCAGAAGAAGAAGCAAAAACTCTAATACACATACAACTGCAGTTAAATATGCATGTATGCATGTACATGTGTGTGTGTATGCCTTCATGCATTTATCTAGAGATAGATCTTGAAAAGCGCTTAACATTTAACCTGTGTTGAAAGTGTTTTTTTTTTTTTTTCGTATTTTAGCTGGGACAAGTTCAAGTGCCTCTGGACTAAACTTGAACAGTTCCAAATGACACTTGGCTCAAGCGGCCATTCCAAATTAAGTTTGCATTAAAAATGTAGTTAAAACAGTTTTAGCCTAGTTTTAAGGTCAATAGTTGTTTGCAATTAATAAATATAAAATTGTACTAAAATATAATACTTAGAGGCCCAAATCAAAAATATTACTTATTAATATTTAATATTGGTTAAAGTTGTATTGTTTTTAAAGCAGTTTTTATGTAAGTATATATTAAATAACTGAATTTCACTTAATTGGAAGTCGAACTTTAGGCATAATTATTATTTAAATGTTTATAAATCACATAACACACAATTGTGATATTTTGTAATTTTATTCAAACGATAGAAACCAACCCAGTTTAATTATGATAATTACCATATAAAAGCTATTATTAGCAAATCACAAGGCTAATCTTTCGAAACTGAAACAAAGTTGTGTTTCACACCCTTTTTAAAATTAAGATGACAACGAAGGTGAAAGAAGGGAGGCAACCCTACAATAATTACTGCATTCATTCAAAACTCACCTCAGTTGTAACTTGAGCCGGGTGTGGGGGGTTCGGTTGTTGTATATCTTTTATGTCTGTTTCGTTTTTAGCTCTTGTGGCTATTGTAATTATTGGTATTGTTTCTGTTTGTGTTTTCGTAATGGGCTTCTTAAGCTTTTGGCTTGATTCGTTCGTTTTGGGTTTCGTTTTGGCTTCAGTTTGCTTCTTGCCATTTTGCAGTGTCTGCAAATCCTTCTTTAGTTGTCCTATATTACGTTCTTTGGTTTTGATTTCCTCTAGCTGCAATACAGAGAGACAAGCAAAAAAGCAGGTACAAGTTAAAGATACGTATATATATATATATATGTAGATACGTAGATATGTATATTTAACATCAAGACCCACATCGACGCGTACAAAGTAGAAACATGTGTATGGGTAAAAATTAAAAAATATATATATATATATAAAGAGATATATGAGTACTATAAAAAAGTTGCCCGTCCGCTTCTACGGCGGCTTCAAGTTGGGTTCCTCACGCGTCGTCAACTGTGCGTAACTTACCAAACGTGTTATTTCAATTTTGGCTGACTTTTGTATCTGAGTCAATCGGTTTTCATATACAGTTTTCAATTGGCGCATATCAGCTGCCTTGCGTCTATCAGCCTGCCCAATGATCTGCAAGAAACCATCATCATCATCATCATCATCATCAAGCAGCTCTAATAACATCAACATTATGAAACATCAACAACAAAATTGGGGGCAGCAAAGTAAGCATTTTTGACATGCAGTTAGTGGTTGCACTTAGCTGCATTTCCATTAACCAAACGCGACATATAACAAAAACAGAAAGCAACTCACAAATAAAAACAATATTTGTCGCCCTGTCAGATAAGGTTAAGCATTAATGAAATTAGTTCTGGGCGCTATAAAACCAAAGGTCTGTTCGAGAATTTGTTATAGTAGTTCACAACGATGGCACCTGCATTCGTTTGGTACATTTTGTTCCAGCTCCTAGCCGGAATTCAGCTTTTGAGCGCTGAGAATCAGGTCATTTTGCCCGCCGCTAACAGCCAGCAGAATTCCCTCATGGTGGAGGTTAGCAAGATCTTGTGTCGTGCTCGAATCAAAGTGCTCTTCGTCTACTTTGAGAATCAACCGACGCAAGATAATTGCGATGAAATACTGCGTCAGGTGACCAACTGCAACATATCCTATATATCAATCAGGTGGGCCAGAAATCTATATAATAATACACTTTACTTTACATTAGCTGCAATCGCGTGCTCCAATTTACGCAAAACTTTTCCGTTTCCGTTATTAACAAGAAATTTGTAGTTTCCGTATTTGGCTGCTCCAATTTACGCACAATTTTGTTAGCTTTATTGAATATTAATTTAAGTAATATTAATTGGTTTTTCATTCAATTAATTACATTCGTTTTATTTATTTAAAAATTTAAATGAAAAAGTCAATATTGCTTTTTACAAAAAATCTTCCGTTTCCGCATTTGTTCTGCCTTTTTCACAAATTGTAGCTCAAAAATCCAATAAAAATTTCTGTGTCCACAGAAAACAGTTCACGCCGCTGCAGACCATTAAGGATGATGGCATACTTATGTATATGGTAATGATAATAAAGGACATTTCGCACCCATTAAGATTATCGTTGCTCAACAAGAAATCAGCCAATAAGCACTTATCCCATATCCTACTGCTCGTGCAGGATGCGGAGAAGCTATCGATGAGCTGGATGCGTGCAAGCTTTCGTCAGTTTTGGACCATCTGGCTGCTGAATGTGGTCATCATCTACTGGCGCCATGATCGTTTGCATGTTTATCGCTATAATCCGTTCACGAATGACTTTTTGCAGCCGGTGCCCGTCGATCAGGGGGAGGTGGCAACGTTGGCACAGCTTTTCTCCAGAAAGTTACCCAACATGCATCGGAAACCATTGAGGATGTGCCTCTTTAACGATGATGTGAGAGTGATTTATGGGGAGCCTGGACAAATTTTGGGCACTGACGGAATACTCTCCTGGTATATAGCGAAAAGCTTAAATGCCACAAGAATTATCACACGGCCCATGTCCTATGTAAAAACTCAAATCTATGGTGCATGCAATACGGAGATATGGAATGAATTCGATGATATCAGCATGAATTTACGCTTCCTGGTGCCTTATTTCTTCAAGAATCGCATCGAGGCGACTATCGCCCACAGTCGCAATGATCTGTGCGTGATTGTTCCCAAGGCATTGGACAAGTTGCCCTTCTGGAACATTTTTCGCTCATTTGGCGTCCTGGTTTGGATATCAACTGTGTTCAGTTTGCTCATCGCCTATGTGTTTTGCCGAGCAATTTATAAGCGGCAGCCAAGCTGCTTGGCTCTGGACATGTTCTGTTGCACATTTGGCCACCCGATGGCTCATGTGCCGCGGCAGTGTTCGGTGCGCTGGTTCCTCATCTTCTGGTTGTATTTTGGCACGCTGATTAGTAGCGCTTTTCGCGGCAATCTGACCAGCATGCTGATCGATCGCAAATCCCAGCCGGATATCAATGATCTCAGCGTGCTCGCAGCATCTTCCTACAAAATACTCATTCGATACCAACACATGTTTTACATCAAACACTTTCTGAACACGGATTATCCGCTCCTAGCCAAAATCGAACAGCTTATTCAACCAGTGTCGGACGCGCAATTCTCTAAAGCTTTCAATAGCAATGATCGCAGTGTTGCCTATCTGGATACATATGACAATGCCGCATTCCAGGTGAATACACGAAAGCATATGCGTCTGGGCCAACCACAATTCCATCTGATGAGCAGCTGTCTTGTGCCATTCCATGCTGTCTACATTGTGCCCTATGGTTCACCCTACTTGGGCTATTTTAACACCCTGATCCGTGGTTCACATGAGTTCGGATTTCAGATCTATTGGAACCGCATTATGAACACGGCATTTATCAAGGCCGGCACCAAGGTGCAAAATCAGCGTCGGCATGGCAGCAACAGTGATGATCCGGTCGTACTCAAACTAGAGCACTTTCACGCCGTGTTCTTTCTATGGGCCATTGGCATAGCACTGTCTCTCATTGTGTTCATATGGGAGTTGCTGGCACATAACTGGGCCATAAAAAAGCGCAAGAGCGAGCAAAGCATGCAAACTTAAAACATATTATATATATATATAAATATATATATATATATATACCCAGGTCGCTCGAAAATTAGAACGTCTCAGTTTTAGAGTTGCTTCTTATTTTAACATTTCTAAAAACTCTGTTTGGTAACGGTATATTTTGGCGAGAAAAAAAACAAGTTATGGGCCAAGTAAATTTATTGCTTTTTTAAATTTTAATTTAATTTTTTATTCTAGTATTATTTAAAAATTTTAATAATACTTTCACTTTTCTTTTAATATATTATTTTTCCCTTTTTAATTTAATTTCTTTTTTCATTTAAAAATCATTTAAAGCTTCTTTTTCTACATTTTTCATAATCGATTATCTCACTTTACCATTTTTTATAAATTGCTCTTTTTTATTTATTTATTCATTATCTTTTTAATCCCAGAAATATTTTACATTTCAACATGACATTTTTGATTAATTTCTCTTATTTGATCAATTTATATTATATATTTTAATATAATTGATTTTTAATTGTAGCAACATTTTAAACTTGAACAAAACAAAGCGTTTTACTTTGTTTTTTACTTTAATAATTTTAGAATATTTAATTTTTTGGTAGTTTCTAATATTTCTCAATCTCTCAATCTATGCTATTTTTAATTTACAAAACAAAAAATATTTAATATTATTTTGTAGGCAGTTCTAATTAGCGAGCGATCACTGTACATGGTCTACACACACATTCCATGCGCATTTGTTTATGCAGTTATTTATGTAATACGTATTTACCTGGGTCTTCTCTTCTTTGGTTTTGTTTGCTTCCCTTAGCACGGCAATTTCATTAGTCAGTCTTTGGATTTCATAGTTGATTAGGCCATCGGCGGCCGCATGGCTATTGACCGCATCTGCGGACAGCTCGTTGGGTTTCCTCGTTAAGTTAAATTTCTTCGTCGACTCCAGCGTCTGCTGCAGTTTCTTCACATCGTTGCGCCACTTTCGGCTATCCGCATCGTTTTGCGCCCTGCAATTTCAAATTCAAATTAACGTCAGAATTACAAATATCGATTACACAAGGTTCGATCAGATCAAAAAGAGTGCTATCGACTGTTGCTCGACACAGCTTACTATCTCTGCATAAGGCAAAAAAACAGCAAGTGCAATTCTTGATTTAAATACTACATACCTTAAAGAGCGAACAGCACTGCGTTCTGTTATCAGGCTGGACTTTAGCTATAAATAGAAAATACAAACACATTTTATGAATGCTATTTAATTACTTATATAAAGTAACACTTATGTTATATATATTTTATTACTTATGTATTTTATGTGTTATGCAAATACCTCATTTACTTCTAAACGCAGCTGCTCGGCGAGTGCGTTTAGTTTTTGTATTGTGTCCACATTCTCCTGGAGTTTGCGCTTAAAACGCTGCGGCGCCGCCACCGAAAGCACATTAACGCCGCCAATAATAACGGGTCGTTCGACCTTGGTATTCTGTCTGACTACAGGCGCCTTTGCTGCAATCGTGTTGGCAGTCGCGTTGGCAGACAAGTTGGCAGTCTCGCCAGTGCCGTTAGTATTATCCTTGGCGCGGCATTTGATGTTCAAATGTATGCCCTCGATGCGTGTGCGTTTCTCCTGGTTAACGGTATCCGCAACGGAGGTGAGCGATGCGCTCAGTTTTTTCTTGCGTTTCAATTTGTTTTTGCTGGAGACGAGCGTCTGCCAGTCTTCATTCACGTGCACGTGGAAGCATTGTTTCTCTCTGGAGATTTGTGGTTGCTCCATTATACGCACGGCCCCATTGTGGGGCACTAAGATCTGTGCGGGTTTCTCATTGATCCCTTTGCTAGAGGTCGTTTTTAGTTGATTATCAGCCATTTTTTATATGTATAAAAAATAAGTAGCCGTCGTAGTATTGTTTTTTTTTTATTTTTGTTTAATATATATGCTGCATATACGGTGTGGTCCGACCTAACCGAAAGTCTCGATATATTTCACATTCATTGATAATTATAAAGATCAATCGCGCAGCCGTAGAGTTTTCATTTAGGCTTTATCTGTAAGAAAGAAGTAAAATAAATTAGCATTTTGGTACAGTAAACGCTCGAAAACTAAAATTTTGTATGGTAATATTTATAAAAATGTGAAAAGCTTAATTGGCTTAATTTTGAAATTACGTAGTATAATTGTATAATACATATCTAAATAGATGATAAATGTAAGAACAAAATTTATGTTCTGGTTCTACTGCAAAATTTTACATTTTTTATATTTAACAGTAGTTTATATTCTAAATATGAAAACTTTAGTTATAATTTATTTGGCTTTACTGTATAATCGGACAATTTGATAGTGGTTTAGATTAGAATTTACATTGTTTACAAGTTTAGATAACAGACATCTATGTAAACAATTCTGGTTCTGAAAATGTGCTGGGGATCATTTGAAAGGCTTCCTCAGCAGTCGTTCACTTCAATAGCACTTTTGTTGCTGCTATTTTGTTTGTGTCTCAATTCTATCAACAAGTTTTACCCCCTTTTATTGATTTATATAGCAAGTGGCAGCGTTGCTTCCAACAACAATATGTGGCACACATGCACGAGTGCAATCCATCAGCTCTACTTAGTCTTACTAAGTTAGTTTTATATCTAGTACAATGACGTCAATAATTGCGTTCCTCTTCTGCCAACCAACTGGGGGTGCCCCCTGCGGGCCACTATCAACAATAACACGCATGAACATTGTAATTTATGATGGGCCATTGGGGCAAGAATTCTTTTCATTTTTCATGCATCCGCTTTATACAGCATGTAACTCTATATATATAATTATATATATATAGCGGATTGAGAGTGATATAGTCGAGCTGAGGGCATCATTATTTTGAGTTCATAGAGCAAATTCTCTCGAAAATTTTCACAATATCATCTTTATCAAGGTCGTGGATCTCGCTCTCTCTCTCAGCTTTATGTATATATATATATATTTATTTATGCACTCTTGTACGCTCCTACTATATAGAGATAGGAATTTGATTTGATTTAATAAATTCTGTTCAAGTTGATAATGAATACAGTGAAACTAGAATCGACTTTGGTTTATTGGCCGTTCTTTATATGCAAGAAGATTTACTTCTGATGTATATTCATTTTACAATTGCTGCTATACTTTTCATGCGACCACCGTTAAAGTATGTTTACAACGCTCATGTTTCACATTTTCGTTTTAATTTAATTAAATACAAAGTGTGGCCCCAAACGCGACCAAATGAATAAAGTGTTATTTGGGCTGCAACACGACATGTGATGTCACCACAAGCCTTGCCTTTCCAGCTCGCCCACAACATCCAACTCCAACCACAATACAAAAAAAAATGAAATTAATATTGCGATGAAAATTTGCACAATTCGAAACAGTCTTCATTTTTTTTTTTTTGTATTTCGTGTGCCATAAACATACATGCTGAAAATGTGATTTCGAAATAAGATGAATCGTTAAAGTGTATATCCATATCTATAGATATGGAAGTGTGCAGACGCTGATTCATTCAAGATCGCATATACGCACCATTAGCATTAGTAAACCTTGGATATACTTGTCTATCAACTAGAACAAAACTTTGGCATGCTTTGTAATTAACTTGTGAAATTTATTGCCAGCTGTCTCTTCCTTTTTCTCACTCTACTAACGAGTTTTGTAATATAATGTATACAAAACTGTTTATTTACTTGCGGACTTTTTTCAATTTTTTGTTTGCAGTGTATTCCGCAATGACGTCAATAAACAGACAAATATAATAAGGTTATTTTCAGTATGTGAAAATTTCGCGGCGCGTACTAAAATTTGTGGTATGCACTCGAAATCTCTTTTTAATATAATTGTTTCTCAAAAAAGCAAGGTTCTTTTTTTATGTAGAACACTTTTAAGAACTTTTCACACGAGTCTTTTCGAATAACATGTAGCTTTCAATATACATCAAATATTTCAGCTACTGCTACTGAGAAATATACATATAGTATTTATCAATTAATATATCAATTTAAAAATTACTAAAAGCAAAACCGTTCTATTCTAGTTGCTCGAGTTTCGTTTCGCTTAGCGGCAGCGGAGATCTTTCGTTTCGGTCGGACACCGATTGACTAAACGGACGCCTCAAGCTTTTCTGTGCTTTTCACATTTCGTGCCATTTAATTAAAGAAAGCTTTGGCATTTATTGATGAATTCTTTATCTGTGTGTGTGTCGGTTCAATTGCCTCCGTTTTGTGGTGTGGTGGGAAAGTGTTGAAAGCTTTTGACCGGGAAACAGGCGCATCATGTCGGAAGCGGCAAAATTGTTTGAACCTTAAGCATTTGTTTTGACTGCATTCGTAACCAAAACAAAACTGTCTGCATTCCCCTCTTCCATGCCTATAAAAAGAATCAAATTATGAGCGGGCTGCCAGCAGCTGGAGCTTTACAAATGACACATAAATTTCTGACAATGACTTAACGACATACTGAATGATGGACACAATTAGACCGTCTCAATTTTACACACACATAAATATTTTGGGTGCCGTGGAAATTAGAACTTATTCAAAATTAGAGTTTGCAATAAATAAAAAAAATTATGTTCGTTTTATCATGTTTGTGTAAAGAATTTAAGAAAAAAAATATTCACATTGTTCTTGCAGCAAAAATGTAAATCTTGTTAGTATAAAAAAATATGACTAACATAAATTAACTAACACAATTAATTGTTGAGTTAAAAGTTTAGATCTAGAATATAATTATTAATATGTTATATGGATCATTTATCTGTACTTACTCCTTTATACATTACATTTCTTTTCGTCGATTCAAGTATATCTGCACAGTTTCAGTTTCGTAATCAATTCACTTTAATTTAATAAGAACGCATGACATTTTGTCTGGCGAATTTTGTTCGATATAGTAAACGTTAAGCAACTAAAATTCCAATTCCATTTCAACGAATTAGATTTAGGTGAAACTATTTGAACATAGTTCATATTATAAAAAAAAACTTCTTTAAATAGCTCTTCTCTGCTCGAAACGAACAACTCACTCAAGTTGAGCGGTCGGAACAAACTGAAAGCATGCAACACATTCTAGAATGGAATATCTGTGTCCAACGACGAGAGGAAGATCGCCAAATATTTATAAATAGCTAACAAAAATACGCAGCTATTTGAAGTTTGTATCAAACAGGGGACAATTACAAATATTTTATTTACTAAAAAAGGAGCTTGAAATTTAACAAACAGAAGATATTTTAGAATTTGGCATTATTTAGTTAAATCTAACTTAATATTAATGAGAAAATTATTTAATTTTGATTGTGCTCCTTGCTAGCTTCAAATTGGCGCGCAAACCATAAATGTGCGACAGCTTTAATTATCGAATTTTTCTCATATAATCGAATAATCGATATTTTTAAACTTAAATCTTCGACAGTCGTTTTATTTGCAACACTGCGATGTAATCGATATCGCCATCGATAGCCTGCTGCTCTGCCGCTTACTCATTGCGGAAAACGTGAAAGAAAATCATATTGCCGCCTGTCTGCTACCAAAATTGATTGTTTTAGCTAATATTAACGCGAAACGGCAAATTCCATCAATTAAATATGGTTCGTAAGGTTGCAAATTATTACAAAACCGGCACAAACTAAACAAACACGAATTAATTACAAAAAAACGTAATTGAAGTAAATTGAAAACATGTGCGCCTCGTGATTATAATTAAAGTTTATGGTTTTCCAATTAAATACAATAAAATGAAGAGTTTGTTCAAATTGGTTTTGTTTGTTTGTAGTGCAATGCAACTGTGCATCATGCGCCGCATTCGAAACATAACCTTCAAAGAAGCTTCTCGCAAAACTGTCATCTGTCAAAGAAGCCGCTGACTAATTTTATACTTTTTTCACTTGTATTTTATTTTTGGGGATATTTGTAGCAGCCACAAATTGTGCTCCTGAAGGAAGGCACCGACACGTCGCAGGGCAAGCCGCAGCTGGTATCGAATATCAATGCCTGCCAATCGATTGTCGATGCTGTTCGCACCACACTGGGCCCGCGCGGCATGGATAAACTGATTGTGGATGCACAGGGCAAGGCGACGATATCGAATGATGGTGCCACCATTATGAAGCTGCTTGAAATCATTCATCCTGCGGCCAAAACCCTCGTGGACATTGCCAAGTCACAGGATGCCGAGGTAAGAATTGAGTTACAAACTGGTTTTG
This sequence comes from Drosophila melanosoma, assembly GCA_035042045.1. Taxonomy (NCBI): domain Eukaryota; kingdom Metazoa; phylum Arthropoda; class Insecta; order Diptera; family Drosophilidae; genus Drosophila; species Drosophila melanosoma. The sequence goes on along the minus strand of JAWNLY010000086.1, from coordinate 138,966 downwards.
ATCACGTGACTTTTACACTTATCTGATCCACAGGTGGGCGATGGCACCACATCGGTTGTGCTGCTCGCGTGCGAGTTTCTCAAGCAGGTCAAACCATTTGTGGAGGAAGGAGTGCATCCCCGTATTATCATCAAAGCCATACGAAAGGCACTGCAGCTCTCCATCGAAAAGATCAATTCGATGGCGGTGCGCATTGAGAAACAGTCGAAGGAGGAGCAGCGTTCACTGCTCGAGAAATGCGCAGCGACAGCGATGTCTTCCAAGCTGATACATCAGCAAAAGGATTTCTTTTCCAAAATCGTTGTGGAAGCTGTTCTCTCGCTGGATGAGCTGCTGCCCCTAAACATGATTGGCATTAAAAAGGTTGCCGGCGGTTCATTGGAGGAATCCCAACTAATCTCGGGCGTCGCGTTCCTGAAGACCTTCTCCTATGCCGGCTTCCAGATGGCACCCAAATCCTATGAGAATTGTAAAATTGCCCTGTTAAATATCGAACTGGAACTGAAGGCCGAACGCGACAATGCCGAGATTCGGGTAGACAATGTAAAGGAGTATCAAAAAATTGTCGATGCCGAATGGCAAATATTGTACAACAAATTGGCCAAAATCCATGAGTCCGGCGCCAATGTGGTGCTCTCCAAACTGCCCATTGGCGATGTGGCCACACAGTATTTCGCCGATCGCGACATTTTCTGCGCCGGCCGCCTTCCCGAAGAGGATCTCAAGCGCACAATGAAGGCATGCGGTGGAGCCGTCATGACCACAGCGAATGACATCAAACCCAACGTTCTGGGCCACTGCGAGCGTTTTGAGGAGCGTCAAGTGGGCGGTGAACGTTTCAACTTGTTCCAAGGTGTGACTATTTAACTAATAGCTATCATTTCAATCTATATATTAATCGCATCTAACCTAATATCTTGCAGGCTGTCCGAATGCCAAGACCAGCACACTGATTCTTCGCGGTGGGGCCGAACAGTTCCTGGAGGAGACGGAACGTTCGCTCCACGATGCCATCATGATTGTGCGTCGCACCATTAAGCATGATTCAGTTGTCGCCGGTGGCGGTGCTATCGAAATGGAACTGTCCAAACTGCTGCGCGACTATTCGCGCACCATTGCCGGCAAGGAGCAGCTGCTGATTGCTGCCATTGCCAAGGGACTGGAGATTATACCGCGTCAGCTGTGCGACAATGCCGGCTTCGATGCCACAAACATTCTCAACAAGCTGCGCCAGAAACATGCCCAAGGTAAGCAAAACACAAATAAACATTTATATATATATTTATATAATCCCAATCAGTTTTGGGATCAGCACATATACTTTTGGTAGACACTATATGCATATAGTTTAGAATTTGATATTGCACATACAGCTCAAAAAAGGTTTAAAAAAAATATATAAACAGTAAACAAATTGTTAATTTAAATTGCATTTGCGCACAAGCAATCAATACTCAAGATAAATTAGCATTAAATAATAAGATAACTACAAAATGATATCAAAAAATTTAAAAACATTAAATTTATCACAAATAGGCCAATCAAAATAACAATAAAAATTTTCAATATCTATCTGTAACTTAGAATAGATTTTCGTTACTGGAACAATTATACACAAAATTATGTTAACTTAATCTGCCTATATATATATATATCTTATAGTCTCTGAGATTGACTTTCTTTTTTATTTTATTTATACTTCTGATGATCTTTTGTTTTTGTTTAAAAAATATGCAATGTTAGTGAAAACAGTTGAAATATTTAAAACTGAACTTGCTTATTGAACAAAATAATAAAATTTAAATCTCTGTAAATCAAGATCTCTTCAGACTCTTCAATATGAGCAATAGAAAATGGATATTTATATCTTTATCCAAATTTAGTTATCTTCAGTATTGATTGCAGTAGTTAAAACAAACTGTTCAGCATTTCTTGAGTATTTTTTTATATTTTCCAAAATATATGTGTGCAATATTATTACTTTGATATTACTTCCAAGACATTTTTTTTGCATATAGATTACAAATTTGATTTTTAATGTTTACAGATTTGTTTTCTAATTTAACTTATAGATTTAATTACAAAATTTGGATTTCAGATTTGAAAATTTGCAGATTAAATGGGTTGGTTGGTTTGGGTTTTTTTTTTTACAATTTTTAGAGTTATAAAAACTTTAAATCCAGAGTAGTGAATTTTATAGAATAAGTTACATTTTTAAGTTTTTCCCAAGGCTTAGAAATTCTGTTCAATGAAGATATCCTTGAGATACCCTGACTGATTTATAGTGCCGAAAAGAAAAAACATTTAAAGCGATAAATTTAGTTTCTGAATTTATTTAGTTTTTGTCGCATTTTAACTGATTTACATTTCACTGGTTGAGCTGTTGTTCGTGCCACAGGCGAAAGCAGGGCGAGGCACAGAGTCCGGGTGTGTCGGGGCACAGGTTGCACATATATTTGGTGAACTGCAGCATGCCACCCTTGTGGCAATGCCGGCAATTCTTGCGCAACGCCTTCCCATTCCTCTGGATGAGCGTCAGCTCATGCGTGGACTCGGCAGCTAATCGATTGAGGGTTGCAACTGCTCGCTTCGATTGTGCCTCCTGTCGCCGGTTGCCGCCGATTGGCAGTGCAGCAGCAGCTGGACTGACACTTGGTTCGGGCACAGTTTTTGCCACTGATGCAGCTGTTGCATCCTCTTTGAGCAGCGACTTTATGATGGCCATGCGAAACTCTGCGTACGATTTCAGCTTGCTGGGATCGCTTGTACAGTTGGCGCTGCCACTGCTGTTGCGCCCCGGCTGCGCATTAGCCACATACAATACATGGGCATTAAACACGAACAGATTCAGCAAAAAGATGCACAACTGTTGCTGCCGCTCCAAACCGGCGCAGCTGGGCTGATAGCTAATCAATTGCTGGCGCATGGATTTCGCCGGCTTGAGCTGAAAGTCCAGCTCCTGGATGAGCTTGGGCCGTGCATTGATCTTCTGCATGGACATCTCCTTGGCATAGATGGCCAGACAGTCGGAGCTGTAGAAATAGACACACTTCTCGCGTCGTCGCCACTTGGCCATCATCAGAGGCGTCGCCGCATATCTGGTGGCAATGCTGTTCGCCGTTAGCTGTTGGTAGACCAACGCCTTGCTGTTTCCATATCGATTCCTGTCCAGCAGTCCGCTGCAATAAGTGCCCATCCGAGCCAGCTCATGGGCCAATCCATAGCTGCCATAATACTTGCTCACATAGACACTGTGGCCACGCAACAAATGCGATTGGAGCAACTGCAGCGCCAGCTCGTTCCGTTGTGCCACCAACTGGCGCGAATTTCTCGCCAGCTGGCGTTGCCTCTGCAGCTCCGGCAGGATGCGCAGAATTAAACCACTGTGCTCGCTCAGCAGATGCAACATTAACGCATTGCATCGCTGCTTTGGCGGCAACTCCTGTTGGTAGCTGAACTGCTGTTTCCAGTGGATGATGGGCTCGTTTAGAACTAGCTGCTGTCCGCACACATACAGCTCGGACATGCGTGCATTGTAGTAGCCAATTAGCTTGCCAGCCTGTCCTACATCCGTGTCCGTATTGCCTCCGGGCAGCTCCTCGAAGCTGAGCGATTGCAGCAGCTGTAGGAATCGCTGCAGAGACATTTTCTCCGCAAATCCCACAAAACCGGGATACATGTTCCGTTCCCAATAATCGCTCAAGTGTGCCAATTTTACATCGCTCAACAGCAAACAGAGTCCCACAAATGTTTCCAGCTCCTCAGCGCTGGCTGGCGGCTCTTCCACATGGCAGCTCTTTGCGAGCTGTGCAAAGAACTCCGCTCGATTTCCCAGCAGCTGATTGAAGTAGTAACGTGGACAGGCGAGTTTTCGTATCGATCTCAAGCCCGTTTGACCCGCGGGCGTAGTGAATTTGAATATCAAACGTGGCCTTGTCGGTTGTGTCGTCCACTCCGGATCATAGTCATCCGCCTCATCTAAAAGAAAAGATGCGAAAAATTTGAAGTCGAGAATATTTTGTCATATTAAATTTGTATTACCCTCGCAAAAGACATCGTTAGCCTGCCCAAAGTTAATCTCTGAGTAACCATCCTCATCCGAATCGCTGAGCTGCTCCAACTCTGCTTTTGTATCCTCCACTCCACTTTTTGTTGTATTATACTTTGTTGTTGCTGTTTTTGTTTCTTTCTCTGCGTTCACTGCGATTTGTAGTTGCAGTTGCAGCTCGGTCAAATCGGGTTTAATGTCCACACAATCGTAGTCGGCCAGCGGATAGCTGCTGGCCAGCAACGGTTCATTTTTCACATCCAAACTTTGACGCTTTACCGGCGGGCGTTGCACGTCTTCGCGCGGCTTTAACTGCTGCTTCCGCTTGCGGCCTGTTGTCGACATTTCTGGTGTCAGGTGATTAAATTTCTTTTCTTTCGTTAGTTACAAGTTTGCTGTCCCAACTGCAAAGTTGTTCTTTCGTCTAGCGCGTGTTTGTGTTGGCAGCTCTTTCTTTCGACGTTTTTTGAGCGAGGTGTGTTCTCTTTCGCACCCATTGCATTGACATATTTGCGGCTTTGTCTTGCGCGCGGGCATTTTGTGCAGCGGTGCTGCCAACGTATCGTAAATAGAATTTTCATGTTAGCGATGTGCGAAACAGGCACGAAACTTGTCAAGTCTTCTGTTACCGATATTTAAAGTATAAATATTTCTAATATAATTTAACTTACCTTTTCTTTTAATATTTAACCTGGAAATATTTATTAATAATAACATTCTTTACACAGGTGGCCAATGGTTTGGAGTTGACATCACGAAGGAGGACATTTCCGATAACTTTGAGCAGTGCGTGTGGGAGCCTTCAATTATTAAGATAAATGCTCTCACCGCTGCTTCGGAGGCCGCTTGCATGATCCTCTCTGTCGATGAGACAGTAAAGAGCCCCAAGGCCGGCGAACCGCCCATGGCTGGCGCCGGCGGCATGGGCATGGGTCGCGGTATGGGCAGGCCCATGTAAAAAAAAATAAGAGAAAATACACTTAAAAAAAAAAAAGCAAACAGTTATAAAAACATAAAACACTAAACATAAAAAAACACACACACTCAACAAACATTCACTTGCATTTCTCTCTCGTATCTTAACACACCTTCTCACATGTATTACTTTACCGGTCATAAATCGCAGGCTTTTTCGTTGCACCATTTGAACAATTTATACAATTATTGGCCGCTGCCTATGTCTAATAAACGAAAATGAAATATTTTTCATAACAACAGACGACTCTTTTATTTGTTATCTGGCAACTCTAGTGGCACTCAAATTGAGCGCGTTTTTTTCCATTGGAAAGCATTTAGTTTAAAAATGTGCTTTTATTGACCTTGAATATTGGCACCTGCTTATCGAAATTAGTTGACAAAACAATTTCGTGGTCCCAATGTTAATATAAAAAGGAGAAAGAGTATCAAAAATTCCCACAATAACTGTAGCTGCCCATACACATAATTCAACTAATTAACATATACAAAATGAAAATCCATATGCATTATATACAATACGAACACAAGTCACTTTATTTCAACGATCTGGCAACTCGATTGGCGACAACTGTGCGCTTTGCTAGCGTTTTTAGTGTGTCGCTCGCGTCAGTTCTTAGCTGTTTTTGTAGCCAGCACGTTGTTGCGTGCGCGTTTTCTTGCGCACACAAATAAATCAACGGGGAATAATAATAGGCAAAACTATATTTAAGGATGGGCAACCACAAAGTGTTAAAAACCGCAGGCATGAATCTCAGATATTCGATGTACGATTTCATTGATGCGGTTAAAAAGCACCACATCATCTGGGATCGAGAGCACAAAAATTTCCACAATCGCGAATTGCGCGATCACGCCTGGCAGCAGATTGGCCAACAGCTGTGCAAGAATTTCGAGGCATCCAGCGACGCCGAAAAGCAGGAAATTAGTAAGTAAATTCGAAGCAAATGCGTATTTCTAGAAAGCAAAGTAATTTGATTTGCTTCCAATTTGTTTCAGCAAAAACGCTGCTAAAACGCTGGAAAAACACACGCGACAGCTATTTGCGCGTTAACCGCCTGCGACAAAGTGGCGAGGAAATCTGTCGCGCTTCCTACATCTACGAGAAGGAACTCAGCTTCCTGCTGGACGTCAAGACAGAGGACGAGGAGACGCCCCTGAAGGAGCAGGCTGAGGAGGAGCAACCAAGAGCGAAACGCATTACAAAATTTAACATAAGAAGAACGCCGGTCAAGCGGAATCGTGCAGAATCCGAGAGTCCCAACGATGAGTCTGAGACTGTGCATCACAAATTGGTCGAGGATGAGCTGCACTCGGTGCTGGGCACATTTAATTACTCGCCTAACCCAAACACAATTTCAAATGTGCCAGCAAATGCAAAGGCTAGCGAGCGAGCAACTTCCTCCTCATGCACTATGGATACTTCAAATAGTGCAACACATTCTGCAGCTGCTTCTGATCCTGATCCCGATCAGGCATTCTTTGATAGCATTAAGCCGCACATGCAACGCATGAGCAGCGATCAAAAACTCGACTTTCAAATCGAAGTCTTAAAAATACTTCGCAATTTTAAGCCAAATTGATCCCTGCCAAAATTTTTACTAGAATCTAAAAACAGCTTTAAATAGAAATAAAACAAATGTAATTGAATTTGTTAAAATGCAAAACACAAATACAAATTAAAATAAACATAATAAAATTACGGCGCGTAATAAATCAATCGCAAGTCAAAAAAAAAATAACATGAAAGCAACAGCTGTTTGCTGTCACAGCGATAACTTTTACCGATTAACGTTATAATTTTGTTTGAAAGCGATCTGTTCTGTTGTTATTATTTATATTTATACACAATATTAAAAATGTCCATCTTTTATTTTTGCTTTCCAACTGTGGCTGGCTGGTTAACATATCGATTACCGATGAACTATCGGCTAACCATGAGATGAGTCTGCTGCTATTAAGGATCTTTGATTACTGTAGAATTTTATTTTTATTGATGTCAATTAGAAAGAAAGACATTTTTTATTATGTTTAAGCTCCCATGTCAGCTTAATTTTCAACTTTCTACACCTATTTAATCAGTTTCTGTCCGCTGGTGAAACAAATCAAGTGGCGTCTTAAACAATAGTTTTGCCGCTTAAACTTATAAACAAACTTAAATATAATTTATAAATGCACATTTAGCTCGAGTATTCGTGCTTGTTTTTTCCAATCAAAACCAGTGTAAAAATGAAATCAATACATTTTTCATGGTATATGCGATCCAAAGCGGTTCAACCAGTTTCTAGAGCATAAAAAAGCATAAACCTGTATTTACCCACATTGAATTGTGTGCAGTAGATAGACATCCATGTGTACATATGTATTTAGACTGATTTCACCAGTGCTCTGAAGGATGGATACATACACACAAATTATGCTCGCTGTATGGGGCATTATCTCGTATTGAGAAGTGCACGAAATAAGTGATTGCGGCTACATTTTTATGACTTATGCATGTACACATGCATAGGTACACCCCGCATAGCACAAATGCATCTACTTTTTTGACAGAGATGCATTGCTTCAAAAACACGCTTCTTTTTAAAGTTTGTTGGCGGAAAAAAACAAGATTAAATATTGTTTTGACTGAACTTTTCTTAACATAAACCATCAAAAATAACAGACAAGCTCTGACGAGGTTATCAAAATATTTTACTTTACTTAAAATAATAGAAATGCAGTTGGACTTACTAAAAAAAACTATTAAAAATAAATACAATACATTTTATAGCTGTAGTTCAGTTGGTACTAAAACTAGCCTTTTTTAAATGTCAACACTGATTATTGATAATCGCAACATGTTTGTAAGTATTTTGAACGTTTTCGTGGTGGTTTCAAGTTTCATGAATTTGAGGACGGGCTGGCTAGAGCAGGATACACTCGGTTGCACCGTCTGTGTTCTCGCCGATCGCCGTCGCTGTTGTTGTTGTGCATTAGCAACGGATCTGGCAGCTGCTGTTGTTTTGCGGGGCACTCTTTATGCGTTCATTCGTTGCCTTTGTCTGCATCTACCTGGAATCCTTCTGCTCTCACACATAAAGTATGTGTGAGTGTATGAGTTTATTCCCAGCGTGCGTAACGTATTTTCCAAGGGTAGATTTGGGCCATGCATATGTGCATGTGTGTATGTATTGTCTTGAGTACCTGTAGCAATGTCTGGCATTGCAGTGGAATCGAATGGAATACTTATAAAACAACAGCATGAAAAACGACAGGAAGTCCCTTTTTGTAATGCCACCTTTGTTTTTTCGGTTTTTGTTCGCAACGCTATGAATTCTAATACAAATCTATACAACTGTTAAACTTAATCTCAGATTTGAGTTTTCGGACACTTTCGAGGCACTTAATTAGCTCTGCTCCGTAATCACAACCTGTGTGTTCTGAAATCTACTCCAAGCAGCGTCCGCTCGCTGCAAATAATCAGATACCTCTTGCTCCTTTTCCAGCAATTTGTACTTCTCCATGGCCAGCTTGAGCAGCACATATTCCAAGGTGCGTATACCACCCAATCTCAAGTTGTCGATCATTAAGAGATACTTGCGCAACTGATGTACATGTTGAGCATAGTTTGCATTCTCCAGAGTCGCATCCACATCGTTCGCATAGCGCAGCGTTTGCTTGAGGGTTGTCGCCAACTGATTGCTTCTGCCCACCAGCGGCGACAGCTCCAGATTTAACTGTTTGACTGCCTGTCTTGTCTCCTCTAGCAGCTGCACTGCGTCCACATTATACTGATCCTCCTCGATCCATAGCGAACTGGGCGAATTTGTACTTGAACCTGGCTCATTGCCCTGCAGCGACACTTGATTATTCTCTACGATGATGGTTTTATTTATTAGTTCGCTGGAATTTGGTGGCTGCTTCACATGGAAATCCAACGAAAAGTGAAATACAACATTTGCCTAGAAATCAAATTAATTAAAGCGTTCATATCATTTCTTAAGATTCGTTAAACTTACCCTAGAAAGATCCAATGCTAGAAAACTCAGAGTAAGCCAAGTGGCAAATTTGATCGATAGGCAGCACATCTTGCAACGCAGCTTGCAACAGTTCAACTGAACTCAAGCTCGAAGCCCGACTGATTTGTCGACCACACCATTTATTCATAGGCCGCTTATCACTTCCAACAATGACTCCTGAGTTTTACTGATAACATATTTGACACAGGCGACATCAATCAGGGGTCAATCATCTATCTGCGTGTGTCTGTAAGAGCGTGTGTACGTGTGTGGCCTCACGTGGTTCCCATTCAATACAAATTTCGAAATACTATGCAACTTACAAGGTGAGAGAGAGGGGAAACTATTGAAAAAATTTAACCGTGAATAGAGCTCGTGAAAAACCAAGCTATAACAATAATTAAACAGTTATTGCTCAATAATAATTATCATAATTATTTACATTGAATTTAATTTTTTTTTGTTTTATAAAATTCAAAAAAATTTAATTGAAACGAACTTCACGGATAATATTTATAGCTATAAATAATAAAATATGAAATACAATAAAATAAAAATTATCTTAAATAGCAGTTTAATATATCTAAACCTAAACTGCATTTCAACAAAATAATAATAATTATTACATCAAATTTAATTGTATTAAAAAAGACAAATTTCGAGAACAGTTTAATATATATTATTTTTTTAATTTATCATATTTTGATAACGGTTGCATATAAGATCATTATAAATATAATAAAAGTTTTATATAATTAAGGTAATTTTTTTTTTAATATTAAAGAATATTACAACAAAAAAGCACTTAAATTCATAAAATTATGATTTTGCCAAATAGACTTCGAGTATACCACACTTTCATGTGATGTTCAAATAAATATAATAAATCAATTTAAATAAAAGTATATATATAAATGACTTATTTTTGTCATTAAATAACAAAAAAAAACAAATAAACAATTAAAATAATTAAATTATGTTATTTTTAAAATGACTTTTGGCAGGCAGTAAAATGTATATATTTAAATGTCCCGCAATGTATGTATACATATATACGTATGTATACTTATATATGTTTGTATACTTATATATGTATGTAAGTTGTATATTGTATACCAGTGTTTTTATAAGTATGAATGCACAATATTGTGGTTAAGGCTTTTGATTTGCATTTTAAAATAAAACAAACGGAAAACAATGGAAATACGTAAGAGCATCCGATAACTGCTGAATTTACATATATACATACGTGTAAATAGGTTAAATATGCATGACTTAAATCATTTTATGCCGTTAGAGTTCGCATGCTCACCCTACTGATACAAATGGAAATATCTATCTATAAACATACATTCACGCATATATACATTTATACGTATTTAATCGTGTGTATATAATTATGTTTCATGTGATTTATAAATATTTATTAGTACTTGGCTTTCCATAAGTCACGTAGGCCAGTGTATATCTTTTTGGTAAATTTGTTTACATACTCATATACAATAATAATAAAGTCACACTTAGCTATGCAGTAGAAATATATTCAAATACATCTGTACGTGAAATTATTTATTTGGATATATATATAAGTTGCTAAGTTTCTCAATTTTTTCAGTGTTGCATCTGCTTGTATTTATAATATGCGTTTCGATTAGCCAGCCGTTTGAGTATGAATATGTGCGAACTGGTATACAAAATAACAAGTGTGCAATAAATATTTGTATATACATGTACACTTGTAAACGTTTTCACCACAAATACGTTCACATGCACACATGCAAACACACAAACGCGAGTGTATGCATTGTATTAAACCTCAAACAAACAGCACCGACTGCGCAGCAGCAGCAATTTAAATCGAAAATGAAAAAACAAAAATCATACACAAAAAACAAGTAAGAAAGTTGTGAGTGAACGCGACTACAATATACCCTTAACCCGTTTGTTAAATATATTTAAGATTTTATTGGGAAAATTTTCCTTTAAAAGTATTGCATATACATATATATATACAAACATACGTTCACGCAATTGTATGTAACGAGGTTCTGCAGAATATATTCAAAAATATATTCACGCTCTTGTCGACTACCACGCCATCTCTTTCCCACAAATGCTTGCGACAACTGGTAGAATTAAGATCAACTGGAGTGTATCCGATTTAGCCTTTAAAATTATGGCATTTATTTAAATTCAAAATGGAATAGCTATAGGTTAGTTAAATTTATCAGTTAGTTAATTTAGTTAATTAAATCAGCAGTTGGTTATAATTAAATCAGCAGGCCAAATCACATGCTTTTGAGAGACCTCCTGTGGAGGTCCCAATAATAGGAGTACTTGCTTAAATTTGAGTGTGCAAAAAGGAATTTTGCAAAAAAAAAACTGTTTTCCCATCGATCTCCCTATCTCATTTCTTTTATGTTTTATGAATGGCTTCTTCTGTAAAGGTCTTCTGACCGAGTAGATTCCTGCTCATTTGACTTGAAAATATTTTCTAGCGATTGCCTTCCAAGCCTAGAAAAAAATCATATTTACCATATTGTATAAATTGTTCTATAAAATGGAATCTTGAGATTAAGGAACCTACCTGCCGACGATAAATATCCTTTTTAGAATTGGACAACTTATGCCATGCATCTGAGCCCTTGCGGACCATTGCTATAGCACTGAGACCGCAGTTCTTGCGTCGAAAAGAACGCAGAAATTTCAAGAACCCGTTGGCAGGAACTGTTCCGGGTTTCTGGCTCTTCATAACTGATTTGCTGGCCTTAATTGGAATCCGGGTCTTTGGCTTTTTGCTTGGTTTACGAACCCCCCGTTTCTTTGCGCTCCCCATCTTCAGCTATGTGAAACAACAGGCCAAGCGAAAAGTAATTATTTTAAATGAGAAACATATTGAAATACTCAAAATATAAGATTGCATATCCATAAGTCGTTACATGTTTAAGGGAATCGCTTCGGACCCAAGAAATATGGTCTTCGTTTTGATTTATGTCTATGTGTTTATCTCACTTACCTTGTGTTTTTGTACTCTTTGCAAAAAAAAAATATGTTATGTTACGACTTGGAGAATATAATGAAGAGTCTAAATTTGCGAAGGAAACCCAGCATGGGATTAACAAGAAATCGACTACTATGTTTATTAACTTTTAAGGTATATAAATAAGTAGATAAAACTTTGGTCTTGTGTACATAGAAGGTTAAACATATATGATTAAATAATATTTATTTTACATTTTATTCCACACTTTATTTTCAGCTGTGTATAAAATTTTCCAGCTGCAGGCGCTGCGATAAAGGATAAAGAAGACAGGATTTAGAGTTCAGTGCTCGATGTTCAAAAAAAGATAATCTTCTTATTAAGAAAGATTATTAAAAACAAATGATATCTTCTAAATCAAAAACTTATTTCTTAAGTCATATTTTTAGCAGCCTCAGTGGTCAAATCAAGCGAAAACCGGTTCTTTAAAACAGCTCCTTATTTTTAATGCTATTGCCTTCTGGAAAATAATTATGGAAAAATAATAGTAAATAATTTTTAAGCTTTACCTTTTTTCTTTCTGCCTTTTTTTCAGAATCTTCTATCCACTAAAGTTTTTTCATTATTTACCATGATTTCATTTCTTGTGGTACAAAACTGATTATGCTAACTGTCGGTTTTCAAGCGGGGCGGAGGATAGGTTGAGCATTTCATGTACAACGACTCGAATTATGCGTGGATGGAATAAGCAATTTGAAAGTGAAACAGTTAACATTGCCCTCACACAGGCAACTGGTAACGAAGCGAAGTGGAGCTAAGCTAAATGCGACTCGACGCGACACGGTGTAAACCAATTGTATAAAATCAACACAAAATCCGCAGCAACATTTAGCAGATAAGCGTAAGCCTTAGCATACTTAACAGTGCCAACACCCATCCTCACAAACAGGCACACACACACACACTCATCAATTTAAATTGGCTTACAACCTTTAATTAGAAATATTGCTTTCGAAATGAATCGGAACCCGCACTGAAACCGATGCAACAACAAATTAAATATTGAACACGTAGGAATGATGTAGTCGAGTGATCTCGACTACAAAATACCCTAAGCATGTTCTAATTTTTTTGTCAAATTTGCCTCTAAAAATTTTTGCACCCAGACATGAGCATGTTAAGTCATTTCTTATTGGAAGCACAGGCAGAACAGAGTAAAAAACAAAAAATACAGCGCATATTTTTATTAACAAGTCCGAACTGGTCCTTAACTGGTTGGCTAGAAACACGTGCGTATACATACATACAAACGTATGTAACGGGGTTCTAAAGAATACACACAAATACATATTGACGCTCTCTTTGATTATCATGCCATCTTTTTCTCACACATGCGCTTGAATATATATGCATACAGAAAATGCCTGCGTCCGCTAGTAGAAATGAGATCAATATGAGAATACATTTTTGACCCTAACTTGGATGCTTATCCTATTTTGATGAAATTTGGCAGTTAATTAATATGATGCATATTCATATTATGTGTTAATTAGATTTTGTCTTTAAAATACTATCGAAAATATAAATTTATCGATAGTCTAGTAACGTAGGCAGTTATCGATAACAAGCCATCTTTTTCTGCATCCGATATACGAAAACATATATTCAAAATTTGTTTCTAGCTATTATAATCTTTGAGATCTGCGTGTTCATTCACACAGAAGGACAGACATATATGGCTATATCGACTCGGCTGTTGATTCAGAACAAGAATATACTTTATGGGGTCGGAATTGCTTGCTTCTGCCTGTTACAAGTACAAACAAAACAAAATAACAGCTACGGTAAATCAATAATATAAATTGCGCAGCAAAATAAATTATTTAATAGCTTGGAAAAAATTAGCAGTTGGCATACACATGTACATACATACATATATACGAATAAACAAAAATATATACAGACATGTATTTGTATTCAAACTTATTTTTATATTTTTCAGTATTTACGTATTTTGTACGAATGTAAATACATACATACACAATATAAACATGTACCGAAAACTCGCTGAGCGTCGTCAGGTCGTCGTCAGAGACCAACGCTTGTAAAAATGTGCGCGCGTGTGGGGGTATATAAATTTACGTACATACGTACGCACTTACAAAAATATATGATTGTAAGTATGCGTATCTTACCTACACAAAATGCCTAGAAGCATCTACAGACCACCACAAGCAGATATACATATATACGACTTGTTGTTTTCAAATGTAGTTTTCCTCTAGGCTTTTTGCTTTATTTGTTGAGCAGCAGCAACAATAACAAAAAAAAAAACCAACAACGTGAACTCGGATTCGCTATCTCGCCGAACATAGGCAGTAGCCGGCCAATGGGGCGGGGGGCGTATTAGATGGATGGAAAGAGCGAGCGAGTGAGCGAGAAAGAAAGATACGCAAGTTAACGCCGAGTTGTCTATGCCTGTATGTACACACTTGCATACATATATTGCCTTGCGCGCATGTACATGCATATATATATTGTCCTTGTCCCCCCATCCACTGCGCCGAAGTATGTTTTTCTGCACGGCTGCTTTGCTTGTTGATTGCAATTATCGCAAGCACAGCGCCATAAAAGAAACACAAAAACAAAGTATAAATAAAAACGGTTGTCGCGTTTGCGCTTTGAAATAGCCCACAAACATATCTTCGTATGCACATAAGTACATACATATAATTTATGTACACATGTATAATTGCTGACGTACATACTTACGCATTTGTACTTATGCATGCGCCATAAATACATACATACCTATCAACAATCATAATAGCTTGCAGATTATGCATAGGTATATGTGTATGTGTTTGTGGGTACAATCAGCAGCTTTTGCTATCGAAAATGCAAGTTGTGTATAAATTAATTGATATATCTCTGTACATACATGTATTTATATGAATATGATAGCTTGTTTAAATAAACAAAATGCAAAACAAATACATACATATTTACACACGATTAATACATATTTATACATACACACTAACAAATCAATTTAAGGTATATACGTATAGATGTATGTGTATATTTCCATTGGGCATGAAATTCGTTTGTTTTTACACGTTGAAGTAAATTGTACACATATACATAAACTTACGTATGTAGGCATGTGTGTATGCGTAAATCCAGTTTTTTTTAGCGACAACGTTTATTAAACAACTTTGAAGCGTTAATTTCATCTTCTTCTTTGTGGTAGATTGTATTGTATTTTTTGTTTTCTAGCTTGGCGACAGAGTTAAGGCGAAGAGGCGAAGTTGTTCACGGCAATTTTAGTTTTTTTTTCATTTGACTGGTCTTTGTCAGAAAAGACGACGAAGACGAAAACTATCCGAAGTATACACATATGTAGACACTTAGGTACTCACGTAAGCATACATTGTATAAGTATATGTGTGCGTATTTATAACTATGCCAGCTAATACTAGTTTTAAAGAAACCGTGTGAAATGAGTCATGAGTCATATACCTAAATAGTGGAACGTAGTAGACCAGTTTTATTTGCCGTTTTTGGTTTATTGTGTATACATTTTGATTTGGCACTGGGGTATATTTTACCCACTTACCTGCTGAGTCAATATTCATAACGTTTGCATAACCTCCGTCACAGTTTGTCGTTGTTCCTCCTCCACACCGCATCCGCATACGTTCAAGTTGTATCGGTGGTTCATTGAAAATTTCTCAATCTCTTTGTTTCATAATTTGGGGGAGGATGGGGGAGCTGTGGTGAGGTTGTTATTGTTGGAGAAGCGGATGTGTGACATGATTGGATTGAATTGTTTATTTAATTAAAATTGAAATTATATTTTTCAGATACAAATCTTTTTATGTAGAAGTAATCACAAATATTCTTATCATGTTGGCTGTGTTCCAGAATTTTTAAGTTCTTTTTTTGTTTTAATGATTACACTACAAGATTATTGGCAACTGGCCATTCTTGCAAGAATTAAAAGAAACTTGAAAACATTTCTAACATTTGTTTCTTTAGAATATTTTTTGTATATTCATTTATTTCTTTTTAAAGTATTTTGGAAAACCTTATTATAGAAATAATTGTTATTTTTATTACAATTTCGTATCGAAAAACACTATAGACAAATGTTAGAATTATGTAGAGCTTGTTTTGATTGCGTTGATAATCTCTCTGCAGTGGTATTTCTAGTTTCAAAAAACATTTACACTTGTCATTCGCCGCCTTTTGATGCATTTGCATCGTAAAGAATTCATAAAACTAGTATTAAATAACTGCATCGTAAATAAATCCATGTACCACACGAAAATCAGTTATGGAACGCAATTGTGAAACCAATGTGGTGTCTATATGTGGATATCGTGCTGGCAGGGACGGACTTGGGGGAGTGTGGGTGCTAAGAATGTTGGAATAAAGCAAATAATAACACAAAGATTAGGTGTTTTTTTTTGGGTAATTATACAAAGCTTCGATAAATTGCTTTACGAAAGCAGTGTACAATTATTTATTTTTTTTTCTATTGTTTTGTTGGTTGGGTTGTTCACTTTCTTTGTTTTTCGTTCTTTCTTTTCGTTTTTTCTCAAATTTTACAAGTTGACTTGATTTTAACACAATTCCAATATTGCTTTTACAAAATTTTCTTCTTATAGTTTCGTGAGAAACATTTATCATTCAGTTGTACAATTCTTATGGTGTGTGTGTATGTCTATGGTCCATTCATTTATGGTAATTAAGTATTATGTGTGTTGGTTTTGAGTTTTTTTTTGTTGTATTATCTCTGTTTTTATTAAATTTGTAAATATATAAACCGGATTTAAAATTATATAGCAAAGTATCACAAAAAATTGCAAATTAAATTGTAAATTAGATCAATGGAGAAATAAAAATTATTTATATTATATATATATATAATATATACATATATATACTATATATATATAAATATATAAGTATATAGTAAGACCGACGACAAATCTCTGCTTAAAATTGGTAAAAATTAATATTCGAACTACTATACAATATTTATGCTTGTTTTTATACAATTCAAAACGTCATTGGTGTAAAAAGGAAATAATCAAATGAGTTCATTAAACGCTCTTTTATTTAATTTAGTTTAAATTTGGTTTTTTTTCTCTTTAACTTCGAGTCGTGCAACGTGCGATTTTGCTTTGGGGTCTAGCTCTTAGTGGCCCCGAACTTTAAAATGGAAATTAATTTGTACTGATTGGTGTATTTTTATTTTTAAAAGTTATCAAAGCCGCAAACATGGCCTACGACTCGAAGGTAAGAAAAAAAATGTATATAGAAGGAAAAACACCATTAGCGTCATTTTGGTTCGGGTCTATTTTGTCTATTATATTATTAATTGTTGTATTATTTGTATAAGGTTGATTTTCATTCATTAAGTTTTTGCTTTTGGTTTTTTTTTTCTTTTTTCAGATATATCAAATGTACGTTTGCTTAAATTGACGTCCAGTAACAAATGTATTTTTGTTTATTTTTCTATAGCTTACACACTTAAAAAAATGCAAAATTCTGCGCGACAAGTTCTTTGAGTTCTTTCTCTCTTCATCTCTCTCTTTCTGCCTTCCTCCATTCTATTCCTTTTCTTCTCTATGTATGTACGTACGTATATATGCATATGTGTATGTGGGGTGTGTGTGTTGTTTAGGGATTTACTTTTAGTTTGTTGGCAACAGTCGAGCACTGCTCAAACGTTTTGCTTTATAAAATACTCTTAGTAGTAGTATATAGTGTACATATGTATGTGTGTATGTATGGTACATAAATGTATGTATGTTTTTTGGGTTTGTGTAATATGTATATTAACTTGAAGGATACAAGCTTTAAAGCTACCAATATATGACAACTTGCTCTCAAGTAAATCTAAACAGTAGTGCATGACTTTTTTGGCTTTTCTTTTCAACATTAAAAACTAAAATCATCAGTACGATGATCATCTCATCTCTTTCATTTCGTAATTTTTTCATTCTTTTTTTTTTGTATAATTTAGCTGTAGCAGGAAGTTAAACAATAATTTTTTTATCTTATGGTATGTAATGATTTTAGAAACAAATTTAATTAGCTGAAAATTGTGCTTGTTTTAATTTTTTTCTTCAGTTGTTTCGTATATTCTTTCTTTTGGCATATCACGCAAGAGGCCAATTCAAATGGCAAAAAAAAAGAAAAAAAAATCGGAAAAGAGATTTTTTAACAACAAAACTCACGCTGCTTTTTCTTATCTTGTGTTGTTTTTTTAACACTTCAGACGCAAAATACAATAACTTTGGGTACTGGGGGGGGCACATGTTAGGGGGATGGGAGAGGGGAGCTTGCTTAAATAATTTACATACATATTAATTATTAACAATTAATATTAAATGCTAATAATGAAAATAAGGTACTGGGTTCAAGTGTTTTTTTTCTTTATGTGTTTTATATGTTATTTTCAATATATGAGCATCAACGAATAGTTTTTTTTTACATAAAAAGTAATAGTTTTTGTCACCATCCTCTCTTACTCTTAGCATATTATCAGCATCTCTTACATAAAGCGTATTTTCATAGGGGGATGATTGCAACAAAGTTTCACAATTGATTTCAGATTTCAATTTTTCGATTTTTTTAGAAGTTGTTTTTTATTTGCGGTCTTAGCTTGGGGCGCAAATTATAAATTATTTGAATTTCAATAAAATGTTTGCGCCCTTGGGCCAGAGGACCTACAAAACGAAATTGTATTTAACATTTTTGAAATATTTTGTTTTTTTTTATTATTCTTTACATTTATATAGTTTATGTACAATTCAAGAATGTTTAAAATCGAATTTAAAGCCATTTGGTAAGTGTATTTCAACTCATTTTACAATGGTTGCCTTATTTCTCATTTTCATTATTACTTTTAAAAACTTAAATAAATGGAAGTTACGTAATGCTATATATCAAATTTCGCGTACAAAATACGTGAGGCTGGCGCTTATATGTGTATGTGTTACGAGTGTTTGTATGTATTTCTTTATATGATATCTTAAGGTAGAGAGGCCGTTTAGTGTGTTTCTTTTTTAGTTGAAGTTAAGGTTCAATTTTATATTTTAATCTTTTTATAGGCAAGTTGAATGCATTTTGCGCTGCTGATGCAGCGTTGAGTTTGTCGTTGAGCGTTTTCGCTATTTACTTCCTTCCTTTTCTTGATTTTCTTTTTTTTCTTGTTGAATTAGTCTTTTGTGATTTGGTGGGTGGTATTATTATCTTTATTTTTTGAGTTATTATTATAAATCTTGTTTTTTTTATCATCATCGTAAATGTTGTTTTATTGGTTTTGTTTTTATATATTCATTTTCTATTTTCCATATTCTTCTTCTTCTCTGTGCTCTCTCGCATTCTCATCAACTGTTTATCGGTTTTCGTTCTTACTCTTCTTCTTTCAATCTTTTAAGGTACGTTGCACATGTTGTCCGCTTGGGGAATATATAAGTAAACATAGGGTGTACTTATGTATTACGCTTCTAGCGTCTGGATTTTGTTTTAATTACTCATAAATACAATCATACATATTTATATAATTTATAATTTTACTTATTAATTACATTTTTTCAAGTCTATTTGCGTATCACGTTTATAAAACAATGTTCAGTTGTGTGAAATTTGTATCCGTTATACATACATATAGAGCCCGTGTCTGTCTGTCCGTCCATCCATCCATCTAACTGTTCTCTAAAACATTATCTCTCTCTCTCGCTCTCTGTTTGTAGCCTAACTTAAGTTCTTCTTTTGCCTTTGTTAAGCTTTTATTCTTCGTCGATCGGCTTTTCAAAAGTTTGCATTTTTAAGTTAACAGCTGCAGTTGTTATTGTTTGTCTTCTTCTTGTTGATGGGTGTATTTTTGTCGGGGAATTTTGCATCTTTTTGGATGTGTATCTGTTTTTGTCGTTGTTGTTGTTTGTTGGTATGTGAATACAGTTTCCATTTGCTCACGTTCCTTTTTAATTTTGCATTTTTTTCTTTTTCTTTTTGTGTTGTTCTCCCTTTTATTTAGCTTCTCAATTTATGTTGCTGTTTTATGATACATTTGAGATCACAAACATTACTCTTCTTCCTTTTTTTTTAATTATTGTATTTTTTGTTTGTTGTTTAAAAAAGTTCAAATTTTCAGTTTTAAATGATTTGTAGTTTTTTTTTTTGGTATTTTTTTTTTTGTGTAGTGTTTTACAATTTTTATATTTTTGATTTTTTGTGTATATATAATTTTTTTTTAAATTTTTTTGTTTTTTTTTTTCTCATTTTGCAAGTCATTTGGGTCCTTCATGTTCAGTAGTTTGGTTGTTAACAGTTCGCTTAGTTTGTTATTTTTTTCGTGTAGTTGTCGTTGCTGTTGCTAGAAGAGAGTTAAGACTGCACATTGAGCAACAATTTAAGATTGTGCGTATCGAAGTCATCAAGCAGATTGCGCTTGGATGACCTGATGCCATAGCCATAACCAACATATCCACCACCACCGCTGGCAGCGTTGCCACCCAGCTGAAATTTGGACGCACTGCATCTATTGTTCTTATTGTTGTCGTTGCCGCCGGCGCGCAGTAGACTCTGCAATGTTGTGCCACCAGCACCGCTGCTGGCCACCATCACCAATTTTTCCTCGGGCCGTGTCAACGTTGTCCAATGCTGCGGCGGCTTTGGTAGCGCTGTAGGTGCAGGTGCATCAAAGCACTTGCTGCCCGCAAAATGCGTCAGTGCGGTGGGTATGAGTGGTGGTTGATGCTGTGGCGATATCTTGCCACCAAATGATGCTGCTGCTGCTGTTGTTGCAACCAATGCCGTTGGACTGCGTCGCTGCTTGCGCGCCGAGGCTGCAACAGGTGAGAAATAACCGCCACCCAAAATTGTTGCAGGTGATGTTGTTGTTTGTATCGAGTGTGGCGAACGACCGCCGCCATTGCGCCTGCTACTATTGTTGGCAAAAAAGAAGCCACCGCCTCCTCCTGATCCTCCGTTCATCTGCTGTGGTGATTGCCTCTGACGAGTATTCCGTTGATTGGCGCCAGCTGATTGACTCTGCAGACGTTGCTGCTGCATACGATTGTTGTTGGGGGTGGAGGGTGGCGATGTGCTTAAAGCGTGCTGCTGATGGAAGTGTTGCTGCTGTTGCTGATGGTTATTGTTGTTGTTAAAGTTTGTACTGCTGGCAATACTGTTGGAATGTGCAGTTACCGTTGCTGGTGTTGTTGATTCTATTGTTGCTGATGAGCCTGATGGTGGGGGTGATGGTGTATTGGCGCCCTTTTTCAAGCGAATGGACTTTGTTGTTGTTGCTGCTGCTGTTGTCATTTTAATGTTGTTTCTAACACTATTGTGCGAGTATGTCATAGTAATTTCTTGTTGCTTTCCTCTTGCTTTCTCTTTCAAAATTAAAAGCTTTTACAACACTGATGGTTGTCGCTGCTGCTGTTTATTTTTCTTCTTTTCACTGAGCTTTTTACCCAATGCGCGTGCTTCTCCTGCTCCTGTAGGCCTCCTCTCTTCTCTACACTTCTGGCTCTTTTTATTCTGATAAAATTTCTGCTTTTTTGCCTTTTTTGTTTTGTTTTTGGTTATATTCGCTAAATTAATGCTTAACGTTAAATATCACACGCACTTAAAATCAATTTATATTTTTTATTTATTATACATAACAAACAATCGCGATTTTGATGCTACGTCGCTGCTTCTACCGCCGCTCGCACTCTTTTCCTCCTTCCGTTATGAACGTCTCGTCTCCTCTTTGGTTTAAAATTTGACGATGCTGCTACTACGCTTCCCTTCACTCTCAGCGGCACAAATGGGAAGAAGCTGACGTCGTACGTAGCTGAACTGTTGTTGTAGCGTTCGGTTTGGTTTGCGTATCGATTGATTTTGTATTTACAGCTTTAGTTATATACTTTAAATAGTTTAGCTTTTAACTTTATGTATTGTTTATCAGTCTGTTGATTTATCTTTTTGTTAGGCTATCCTCATTCTTCCTTATTAGCTCTAAATTTTCCAAACTCTCTCTTCTTTTTCTTGCTCTTACGCTTTTTTTTTTCTTGCCTAATCGTCGTTGCTGTCATCCAAGCCGAATCCCGGGTCCTGTGTTCATTTCAATGGTGTACGGAAGGAAAATAGAATGAAAAAGAAAAATAAAACAAAAAAAAAGTTTAGCATACAGAATTGCGGTGGAGACAATATAAACGTAACGAGTGCACACAAATATATGTACATGCATATGGCACTCACATATACATAAGAGCTTGACGACCCGCATTTTACATATGAATGTGTGTGCATGTATGGAAATAGCCTGTGTGTTCTATTTACGCTCATGGTTGCCAGACTTTGTAAATTTGCAACAGCTTTCGATAAATAAATTTAATTTTTTTAAAAATATTTTTGTGCAATTTATGTAATAATAAACACACGCACATTTCTTTAAAAAAAACTAAGAATAACAAATTTTTTTTTTTGCTGCAACGAATTTAAATTGTGTGTACCTCATATTTGTGAATCAATTCGTACATGCAATTGCGACTTACTTTGAGTTGTAAACCTTTTCACACCAATGTTGTGTGTGTGGTTGATGCTGTTGTAGTCTTGCTCGCTCGCACACTCGCTGGTTTTGTTTTGGATAACGCGGTATGGGAGTGAAGAAGACGACTGTATATGTGTCGCAGTATTGATTGCTTTACAGCTGCGGGGGGTTTTCTTTGCCACTTTGTTATACTGGTTATTACAAATTATTTGCATTTATATATTAAGAGTTGCTTTGTTTTCACTGTTGCCAGTTCAATTTGAAATTTGCGATAGTAATTCTGTATTGGGATATTGCGATTGTTTTTTTGTGGTTTATGCTTGATGGTTATATATGTGGGTACGTATATATTTATTTGTATGTATGTAAAATCACTTTCAAAATGGCGACGGGATGTTTGCTTAAAGGGATTCCGCTTAAAGCTTTCTCCTCTCACTTACAGACAAAGGCTCAAAAAAATCACACTATTAACTGATTCGGTTTGTTTAACGTTGTTTTCTTTACAATTTTTTTATGTTTTATGATTTATTTTTATCGCAAAGTACACACGACAACGTGAACTGCTCGATGTGCCACACACAAGAAACGTTTTGCTTTTAAT
This sequence comes from Drosophila melanosoma, assembly GCA_035042045.1. Lineage (NCBI taxonomy): Eukaryota > Metazoa > Arthropoda > Insecta > Diptera > Drosophilidae > Drosophila > Drosophila melanosoma. The sequence goes on along the minus strand of JAWNLY010000086.1, from coordinate 115,800 downwards.
TGTGGTTGGTGCTTTTGCTTTTTGTTTTTCTTTGTATGCAATTAGCTTCCACTCGTTGTACTTTGACGCGTATTAAAATATTAAACTTTACACAAATATTTGATTTATATCACTTAAATTAAAGACATTTACAATATATAATTACATATATATGTTTTTGCAGAAATTTTAATCAATATTTAACTTTTCTTCTTAGCTTATTCTTGCGCATAGGTACGCTCTCCTCAAATTTTCCACCATGACTAACGTACCCTCAATCAGTGTGACCGAACTATGACATGATGAAAATACAAAAATTAGGGATGGACTTGACCTAATACGATACTTTCAATAAGCATGCAAGCACAAGAGTAGTAATTATATGAAGAACAAATATAAATTTTTAAATAGAAACTACATTAATATTTAAGATTTATTTGTTTGACATTTCCGCACATGTGAACATCAGACAATTGCCTCTACTCAAATGAGCTGTTATCTCACTGTTTTGCCGACAATTCAAAATGATCTTACTTAACAGCTTGAAAAGATAATGCGATGAATTATCGATAATTCTTGCCTTGCCAAAGGCGCTCATTTATAATAAATCAAAAATATTTTATTGTTTTTTCAGAACATGTGTAACTTAAAAACGTATTGAAAGGTTTCTGACATCACAAAGCTCTTAAGAGTAAACTAATAACAATCGGATGTCATATCATCATTACGCCTTATCACGTTTAGTATGTCATCTAAGAGACAGAGCAAATTATCATTGCTATCGATCCACTCCTCCTGCTGTTTGAGCAATTTATCCAAATCGAATTTGGCAACTTCCTCCCGCCAATCGCGCACGGAGACCGCAAACTGTTTGTAGTAGAACTCATCTATATGACGCTTCGGGGCGGTTGCAGTATCAATTTGCATTTTCGACTGAAATGTGTTCTCCAAGAGCTGCACATCCTGAGCTTTTAATATAGATTCGATAACATCATCTGCCTGCTTGGCATTTATAATGAAAGAAGCTTCATCCTCGTCCGGCTCCACAGACATTGGTTGATCCGGCGTAAATGGCAGGTCGATATTAGGCACCGACGGTGTCAGCGATTCAATATGACTCAAGATGATTTTAAAGTCGTATTCATTCAGTTTCTCGTTCATTGTCTTGATGCCGTGGACGATTACTTTGAGGACCTCGACGGAATATTCCTCGCGCAGACACTGCAGTATAATACCATAATAGCCATATTGTTGGACTTCTGCTAGCACTTTGGCAACGCGCAATTTGATCTCATGTTCCGTTAATGTGACAATCTTTTTGTGTTCCTTGGAGAAGGTGACGGTTGGAAAGACGCCGTCGAGCATGCCCTGATTGTTCAACTGGCGATTGAACTCCATGCGCCAAAAGCTCAAAGCGTTCACCTTCACCTCCCAATGGTGGTCGCCGACGACGCAATAGTTGAGCGTTGAGAATAACGTATTCTTGTACTTACTCGGTATCTTGCGAAGATCGTAGATTATTGATAATGTCAATATGGCCTCGGAGCGAACAATATCCTCGTTTTCGCGATAAAGTACGAAAAGCAAGTGATCCTGAGACGTGAACATCAATTAACACAGTTGTAGTTATGTATATTTATCAGAGATTTACCACCAAATCCAATTGACTGAGTCCATTTTCCCAAAGCGCATTGATGGGCACCATTTTGGACAAACACTTGTAGGCGGAGGCTCGCACATATGGCTCACTATCGTGCTTGGCCATCTCATAGACAATCGGTGGTATTTTCACATCGTTTAGAAATTGTTGGAATGCGGGAAACTCTGCAATAATAATACAAATAATTTAAATAGTTTAACGATTTACGTACTACTTATTCAAGACAGACACCTACTTATGCGAGAGATGCTGGCAATGGCTATGGTTAGTTCCAGTGCAGAGTCGCGCACCTCCCAAGAGGTATCATGCATCCGCTTCACAATGATGGGACCCAGACAAACCAAAGCAGAACCCTGCAGATTGTCTACCAGCAGCGCCATGTTTGGCGACAAAAAGTGCTCCACTGACAGCTGAACTAGTTTCAAGGCCTGAACGGTGCACTGTAAATATAAAATATATTAAAATGAGCTTGGAAATTAAAAGAAACATTTAATTATACAAAAAAATAAAATAAATATTTGAATAGGATTTTTTACCGGCACATCCATGTTGCAGTTCTCCAGGACAAAGGCAAGGCAATTAACGAGGCCAATGGTCTCCACGGACTCCTTCCACGTAATCTTGAAGCGTTCAATTAGCGTACGCAGGCCAACCATCACGGAATGCATAACTTTTGGATCTTTGATGATGGCCTCAGTGCCGCGTGGAAAAATTTCCATATAATTTTTTGAGGTAGTTGGACCATGGCAATCCTCCGGATCCGTGGGCAAACTAATGTTGTTCAATGCGACAACCTCACGCAAAGCGTAGAGCAGCGCCTGACAGACGGTAACCGCCTGCTCCCGATGCAGTATGTGCTCCAGCGAGAGTATGCTGTGCACACACTTTCTGGCCAGTTCCGGCGTAAACAAACTGAAATTTCTATGTCCCTCGGGCGTAATAAACGCATCCCGGAGGCTATAGCACAAACGGAGCGTCTGCTCGCAGGACATTTCGAGCAGCTTCTTCACGTAGGTATCAAAAAGTTCACTCTTAGAATCATCGGCCATTTTCATAGCAAACTTCATCGAATAGAGCAGCGGTGCCATATGAAAGCAAATCAATTGATTCTCAAAGGCGACTTTTTCGTCTAGAATGATGATTTCTTTTGGCGCCCGTGTGCCCAGCTTCTTCCACAGTAGGTGATGCAGTTCTGCCATTTTGACGAAATTTATGGCATCACAGCGCTGTATGCAGAATTTCATCAGATTGAAAAAGGATAGGCCAAACTCTGTGAAATTTTCCGGCGGCTCAGCACAATCGGGATTCAGGATTTTCTCATGCACAACCACGGCAAAATGATAGCTGCACAATGTGTTCAGCATCTTTTCCGTGAAGTACGTGCTGTGCGTCATCTCCACCAGCTTCCAAATGTTGGACTCCAGATCATGATGTTCACTTAACAGTTTTACAAGTTTCGTTCGCTCCTCGCTGACCAGCGTCTGTTGCAGTATATAACAGAGTAGATCAACCGTTGCAGATATCTTGTGCAGCAGCTCATTATCATCGACGCTGACATGAATGCGCTCCTCCTCAGCTTCCCCTCCGCCGCTGGCATTGTCATTATTGATATAATCCGGTTTATAAACATTATCGTGTATTGGCTGCATAATCTCAGCGAGTATCTCCAGTGTAACAGCCTCATCCTGCATCTTGTCACAGAACTTGTAGAGCATCTCGTAAAGCAACTGACGCGCCTCGCGCACAACATACAATGTGTGCTCGTTGTTGCTGTAGTGAATAAGCAGTGTCCAGGAGCGATGCATCCGCAAATATGCCAATCCCACGCCGTATTTCATGACCGCTTTCATCACCCGTATTCCATTTAGCTTTATCGATGGACTAAAATTGCCTTCCCGTGCCTTCATAAAGGATTCAACCCTGCAATAAAAATTCAGTTAATTTATCTTAGTGAATATTCTTAAAAATGGTTTTTGACACAACTTGAAATAACCAAGGGAATTATGACATTTAGAATGTTAAAAAAAATAAAGACGCAGATTGCGTTAAATTATTAATAACTTAAATCTTTTATAAACTGTTATTTAAACGTGCGTTTTAAAATTGTATTTTTCGTGCTTGTTTAGTGTCCTCACTCTATAGGCCTTACCTATGCATAATTTTCAGTTCTCGGAGTCGTAGCATCATCCACTCATTGGACGTCATAAAGCTGATAAGATTTAGCATGAACGAGATCACTCTTGGATGTACTCTATTAAAGTCGGCGCTAATCATTGTCAGGCACTTGTCTACCCACTCCGTGACAAACGGCAACTGCAGCACAAATGCATTTTCTGTGGAAAGATTATGTTGGTAGAAATGCCGCCTGTTGCATACACACACATACGCACACACACACAAACACTTACCCTTAGCCTGCAAATGCGATATGAGCTTTTCAAAGTAAACATTGTCGGTTGTGCTAAAGTTCTCGTTCAGGAATATATCGAAGATATTCTTGAGGCGAGTTGTGATCTCCTCTTGCTTTTGCATCGTTTAGCCGGCACTAATTGGTGTGTAAGAGCAATTGGTGCATAGTATGGTACGCAATTTTTATAAAGACCAATGAAATATGTCTTCTTATCACACCGAATAATACTCCAATACTTTAAATGCAGTGTGACCGTATGACAAAAATAACCCACAAAAAATGGTGAGCCTGCTATTTGTTGTGGTAGTCAACAACCATTGGGTAAAAGCGTTAAATTTCATATACTAGATAAAGAAACTTAATAAATTTCTATAATAATACCGAAACGTTTTTAAAATGTGTAGTCACCGTGATTGCCGAATCACAGCTTTGGTCATAATTTACTTCTTCAATGTGCAGTGCTGAAAAGCGGTCGAGTGCTGTAATGCGATGCTGTTAACAGAGTATTTTAATGTTTGCCAATAGTTGGTCACTCAGTTGCATATGCAATGACGCTGACACTCACATCGTACTTCGACATTTATTATGGACAATAATGTAGGCCAAACTGGAGAAAAATCAAAAAGCGCAGCGACAACAGCCAACCCAAACGAACTGATAGCGGCAACGCACAGCGCTTTAACCAGAGCAAATACACCATCAACGAGCATCCTAGCAAATCCAACGTCGTTTTGGAAGAACAGCGGTCGTGCAGTGCCCGGTCGACCAAGTCCAAAGCGAGATATTAACGACAAGTCGGGAGGAATCGGATTAGCGGGACAGCGTGATCGTGGCAACGGCAGCGGCATGGTGTCCACCTTTCGCGACTATCAGCAGTCGGTGAGCGATGCCTGGGATACCGGCGATGATGAATTCTGCATCATAAGCAGCACAGAGGCTGCAGCTGCCGCCGCTGTGGGGGGTAAACAGACACAAATCACAGTTAATCATTTTATTATATACATATTTTCTCTAAATTTGCAGATGCTGCACGCATCTCGAGGCAGATGTCACAAACGGCGGCGCTCAATGTAATTGAAACGCATTCGCGTAGCAATCAAAACCACGTCACACACTGCGAGGTCAGCGATGCTCACATTGGCAATTCCGAAGTGTCAGCAAGTGGCGCTAGCTTTGTCGAAGATATCAAAGAGCAGCGCAGATCATCGCATGACAACAACGAAAACAGGTAAGACCCAACAACTGTCAACAGCCAACTGCCTTTACCAGTTGTTTAAAATTGTTTATTGATTATACGCTATGAAAACTTTTATAATCTGCTATAAATCGGTAGAGTTAAATGTTTTGTGGAAGTTGCAAGGAGTATTTATTCCTGGATGTATGTCCACTAATTTTAACGTCCGCACAATAGTAAACTCTACCTGTGTCAAACTGAAAACACCACAATCTGATCTTAAATTTCTAGTTCTATTCAAAATTAATTCACATACTCATAAAAGTCAGCTCATTAAAAATCTCTAAAACATATTATTGCTTTTAGCTATAGATATTTATATTCATTGATTTATTTAATTTTTTATTCCAAGTTATTTCACAAGCTCATAAAAGTCAGCTCTTTCCCTTAAAATCAACAAAGTTATAGATATTTAAATTTATTTATTTAAACATATTTAAAGAATATTTCTCACTTTTTGACGGATTTCATTGTAAAGATCCCGCTTTCGCAACTATCCTGGCCGACCGCAGCTTCAGAAGATTAGCTCCAACTCGCAGGATGGCGAATATGAGACGAAAATCGAAAAATTTCAATTGTTGCTCGACTCACCGCAACTTGATTTGGTGGCACTTAAGAAGCTCAGCTGGTCAGGTGTGCCGCGCAAGGTAAGCACTTAAAACATCCATCCAGATCAGTTACAACTTGATTCCCTTGCTTCCCATTTCCAGATGCGCGCTGTGAGCTGGCGTTTGTTATCGAAATATTTGCCACCGTCGGGAGAGCGACGCAATGCGGTGCTAGAGAGTAAGCGGCAGGGCTATCAGGATTTGCGACACAATTACTTTCGGGTGGACAGTCAGGATGAGACGCAGCAGGACACCTATCGTCAGATACATATCGATGTACCTCGCATGAATCCACAAATCCCGCTTTTTCAGCAGCAGCTCGTCCAGGAGATGTTTGAGCGTATACTCTTCATTTGGGCGATAAGACATCCGGCCTCGGGCTATGTGCAGGGCATCAATGATCTGGTGACGCCATTTTTCATTGTCTTCCTGCAAGAGGCACTTACACCCAACACTGATCTGGAAAAATATAACATGTCACAGCTGCCGGAGGAGACACGCAACATTATCGAAGCCGATTCATTTTGGTGCCTATCCAAGTTTCTCGACTGCATTCAAGATAACTACATATTCGCCCAGCTGGGCATACAGGAGAAGGTTAATCAGCTCAAGGATCTTATACAACGAATCGATGGTAAGAAATTGTCTAGATTCTGATTATGCCTATGACTATTTCCGACTCTATTATATGTGGATAAAGGGATACTCGCTTTTGTAAACATATGTATTTGCTCCACAAAGATATTTACCAATTTGTATGCATATAGAAATCTAATAAGCTATGATATTTTTTGTGTGTGTGCAGTTAATCTACATCGTCATCTACAGACACATGGCGTTGACTATTTACAATTCTCTTTTCGTTGGATGAACAATTTGCTGACACGCGAACTGCCCCTGCATTGCACAATTCGTTTGTGGGACACATATCTGGCCGAGTCCGATGGATTTGCTCTATTCCATTTGTATGTGTGTGCGGCATTTCTGCTGCACTGGAAGGAACAGCTAATGCAACAGAATGACTTTCAGGTAAAATACAACAAAAAATCTGGTTATATGTAAATATTTTTAATAATTGATTTGATTTGCTTCAGGGTCTGATGTTGCTGCTACAAAATCTGCCAACGCATAATTGGTCCGATCGCCAAATTAATGTGCTGCTCGCCGAAGCATTTCGCTTGAAATTCACATATGCGGACGCACTCAAGCATCTGGAGGCGAAAAGTTGACAAGGCAATCCGGAATGATGCATATATAGAAATTAATTTACTACTACTATTTCTGTCTGTGGGCATATACCCAAATCAATATATATATATATACACAAACACACACATATACATTTATTATATATACAATTTGTTATTAGCTATTTCTTTCGTTCTCTTTTTTATATGTTTGTGTGTTTTTGTTGTGTTTTTACTTTATCGCCCTTATTTTATTACAAAGCTGAATAATATTTCGCTTTTTCTGTACATATATATATGAAATTCCAAATAACGAAAACACAAGTTAACAACAACAACAAGTTAAAAAGCTACAAAAACTTCCAATAATCAAAAAGGCAAATATCCATGGAATGAACGGAAAATGAATTTATGCTCTAGCCCAAAATAAATAATAAGAAATGTTCATAAATTTGATATAATAGCAGTAAATACAAAACAAATAAAAAACACAGGCAGCTCTGCGTATCGATTAAGAATGCAATATGGTGTATATGTATAATCTTTATATAGCAATTAGAAATAACTCCCAAAATAAATATTTAAAATCGTAATTAGACCAATAGCCAATTGGTTTATACTGCATGACGCATGTTTACAAAATAATTCCTATTAAAAAGACTTGTCTTTTAATTGTTTTTGCGTTAATAATATTAATTTTTATGACATTCTTAAATTAGCCTACAAATAAAAAACTCCTTATTATGCCAAGAATCTATTTTATAATAAGCTATCATAAAGAATATAGGCTACATATCTAACTCTGACGATCGGCAATATGTTTGAGCTGCTTGAGAACCGTTTCTAGAAGCTTTTTCTTATCATTTTTGCGCACCAGAGAGAAAATTGGTTTCTTATCCGCCTCACGTATCTTCTCTAGTATAACAATTATTGACTGCGGCTGGACAAGATGATAGCGATTCTCCTGTTTGCCATAGTCATGGAAATACGTGCTCCATTCCTCCAAGATGAGCAGATCGAGCAGTTGACGGTTGCGCTGAAAGTATTTGCTCAGCTCGCCCTCATGCAAACCTTGAACCGGCTCCGATGCGGCAAAGAATTCGCACTGCATCAAATCCAAATTAATTTGGGTGAGGGCGCCCGTTGAGATCTGCTTAACTTCCTCATCATACAATATCGAATAGATTTTATCGGCAATGTGTTCACAGGTGCGACGACAAGCAGCTTGGGCAATATTGGGTAACTTGTAGGAGAAATTGTCAAAGGTGCTCTTTAAATACGAGATCATGTCCGTAATGAAAGCAGAGGCAATGCCCGGCGGATCCACCAAGAGCCAATCGTACGCGCTCAGCTCGAAAAATTCATCAATTTTATAACAGATGCGAACCGCGACCTGTTTCTCCGCATCCTGTCGAGCCACATGGAACATAGCCGAGGGTGTCTGCGAAATACTACGCTCCGTGTTGGTCATGTGGCAGACGAACTCATCAAGAAAGGGACCCGCCTTGTCCAGATACTGTGTATCGATGATTATCTGTATGAGCTGGACAAGAGTTATGCTTGGTTGTCGAAAGACGACAGAAAGGCAGCCGCTAAAGCTGCGCGTCAGCAGCAAATTGGCGGCTTTGCGCACCATGGCGGCCACCTCGTTTGGGGAGAGTGTCAACTGCTCGTCAAACTTCATGCAGGCGTACATAAACTCCTTGGCCTGATGATAAACTTCTGGCACCATGCGTGAAAAGGGGAACTGCTTAGGGAACGGAGCGTTCTCTAGTTGTTCAGAGTGGAAGGGAAAGCGCTCAATGATGCACTCATACTCCTCCACGTTCTCAACCACCATGGGCACAAATTGCTCCTTGTCCAGAATCTCGCGAAAAACGTGTACCCAACGTTGAAGCAGAACCTGGAAAGAAGTTGGGATAATGATAGTTAATACCATATTCCTCTATTCTTCTCTGCTTATAATTTAATGAAGTTTTACTATTGCGCTCACCTCATTGTAATGATCCCGCATATCGTGGAGCAACTCCCACAGGATTTGCACCGTGTATCCATAGCATTTAAAGGTGTTTATTGAGAGCATAATAAGATTTTTAATGCGGAGCAGAATGTTTGGATCTGTACACGAGGAGGAGCTCATGCTGATCTCATTGACGAACTTTGTGAGCGATGTTGACCACAGTTCTTCCAGATAGCTACTCGTGACCACATCCCCAGCGGTGTTCTTAACATGATCTTCCACTACAAAGAATCCAACAATGGCGCAAATATATGTTTTATACGCCTCCAGATTGTCATGCATATTGGGTGGCGGTTGCAGCACCAACTTGGACTGATCCCGACGCTGTTGCCGGTAGTCCTTCTCAAAGTACTCGCGCTGTCCCAGCACCATGTATATGTGCAGGCAGCGATAAATGGGTGAGAAATCAATTAAATCCTGAGCACTCACATTTGCTCCATCATCGTCACGGCCGTTATTGACCAGCTGCTTGTGCTCCTGGATTATGGCATTGATATCCCGCTTCTGCAGCTGTTTGGTGTGCGTGATCGCCAGCTCTCCAATGCGTGGCGAAAACTTCCGAATATTCTCTAGAAATTCACGAAAATCGGCAGCAGAAGATCGGCGTATATTCTCCTTGATTATTGGTATCTGTGTTTGCATTTGAGTGGCAAAGCGATAGTTGTGCTGCTGGAGACGCAGCAGATGCTCAGTCTCCAGAGTTTCGAGCGTGCGCAGTGCCTGATAATATTGTTTATTTTTCGCCTGCTGCGTGAACTTCATGTAGCACTCCAAGGCGGGAAGGCAGGATTTAAGCGCCTCAATGGCGCTGGCCACATTCGATTCAATTTGACGGGCACGCACCAGCTCATTGCCCTGCTGAATGAGCGTGGAGCTAATCGTGCGCAGCGAGGTGTCAAGAGAGTGGACTTCATCGTGCAGCTGCTTCGCCTGTGTGCGTACCTGCAGCAGTTCTTGTATAGAATCGATGAAACCCTGATAATACAAATTGCATATCCGTTCGATCTCCTTGTCGTGGCTCCGTACACGCTGATCCAATTGCTCACTGATCGATTTGCTATTGTTGCCTGCGCAAGGATTGGGGGCGTTAATCACTAATCAAAATGATGACAAAGCTAGCCACTTGAAAAATAGAATAAACGATAATAACCTTCGAGTATGGAGCGAAATGTTGGCCCCCAATAGTCGTCGACGGCTTCTATGTCTTGTACCGTTACCTTAGACATAATTATTACTTTGCCTTGGGCGTTAGATATTGCACTCTACAAAAAATGTATCAAGTTTTTCTTATTTGCGGTAGCTTGCTTCAGTGTTGATAAACGTGCCGCAGTCAGCTGTGTGTTTTATTTTGTTTTGCAGCACATTTGGCGATACTACTCGATTTAACTAACCAAAATGAAAATGGTCCACACACTTTACAACAACCTGTTGCAACAAGCTCATTCAGTGAATGGAAACACAAATTATACGATAAAAAACAGCACAAGGTGGCAAAGTAATAGTAAATGATGTGAGTAGTATGAGTATAAAGTTAAAGTAAATATATGTATATATATTGGAACATGTAGTTTAATCATCTTGAATCAAACGTGTATGGCTCTCATTGCATGGTTTTTGGTAAAATTTAAATACAATCATGCAGCTTGATCGTTGCTTATAGCGCCACATTCAACTTTCACTTCTGCTGCTTCTTAGCGGTTACTTGACGTACTGCTTTTTGTTTTGGCCAAGCTTTTGGGCGCATATACAGTTATGTTGTCGCAGCCTTGCTAGCAGCTCCAGTATTAAGAGAGACACCGAGATTTATGTACACGCACGCAAAACATCGCCCACAACAAAATGGACACTTTACGGAATCGTCAGAACAAAACATCAACGACGGAAACGAAACTACAGCCCAATAACAACAATAAGAACAACAATGCAAGCTTAAAAGAGAAAAGTGACCCAATGATATACATAATATTTCTCTCCTTACTCTTCGATTTGCTGGCATTTACCATCATCTTGCCGCTGTTGCCATCGCTGCTGGAATATTATAGAATCAATGATAGTTCCGGCTTGTACGTATCGCTAACAACGCGAGTCAAATGGTTTCAACAGCTACTTGGCGCACCGGATCGTTATGTGTCGGTGCTCTTTGGCGGCTTTCTTGGCTCCATGTTCAGTTTTCTGCAGTTTCTAGCCAGTCCCATTGTGGGCAGCCTATCGGATTACTACGGACGCAAACCAGTGTTACTGATTTGCACTGTAAGTTTTTTACAATTACTACTACTATTATGAGTGTCTCATCCTAAATTTGTTTCCTTTTCACAGTCGGGCATTGCGCTCTCTTATCTGATTTGGGCTTTTTCATCGAATTTTGCACTGTTCGTACTGGCGCGCATTGTAGGCGGGATTAGCAAGGGCAACATCTCGCTCTGCATGGGAGTCATCACGGATGTGTCCAGCGTGCGGACACGCGGTCATGGAATGGCTCTCGTTGGCGTCGCCTTCTCTCTAGGCTTCATCATTGGTCCTATGATTGGTGCCATGTTTGCCATCTACTCAAATAAAAGCGCCGCTGGCGGCGCCTGGTTTGTGCTGCCGTCGCTGCTGGCTCTGGGTTTGGCGCTGGCCGATGTACTTCTCCTTGTCTTCTGTTTGCGTGAAACGTTGCCAAAGGTACGTAAAATATTTTTACTCGAAATGTAATATCCTCCTTATTTGATTTGCAGGAGAAACGCGCTCCCGAAATTTCATCAGCGTTGTCGTATGGGCTGCAATTACTCAACGTCTCCGCAATATTTAGGTGAGTTCATTTGATTTAATTAGCGTATCTGGCGATCAAGTTAGTTCCACTTTTTCAAGTTCTTCTGCTCCCTTCATTAACAGGTTTTTAGCTTACCGACAGTTTGATATGCTCTAAGTGTGCTTTGCTTTCATTTGTCTTATCAATGCTTAATACGAAATTGTTGTAGAAACGGCCTAAGCAGTTACGAAATAACTAAAACCCAATCTTGTTTCGGCAGTTATGCTATCAAAACTATATATTTCCCAATGCATTGTTATAGATGTATATATATATATATATAGGCCACAATAGCTATACATTCTTAATTTATATACTATATAATTTTTTTTTAATTCACGCCAAATTAAAAGTAAATATTTTATAAATTTATTTACTTTATATATAAGTACTTAAATTTTAAAAACTTCTAGTATATAGCATTTCTATAATATCAATTATTTTATATTTGTACTCAATTAAGAAACTTTTGTTTATACACTTTATTTATTATTAATAATTTTTGTAAATTACATTTATTGTTCAGATTATTTGTAGTTTATGCAATTTTATAAAATTAATTAAGTATTATAACATTACTATTAAAAGGTTTCAATTGTTACTACATCATAAATGTCGTCATATTAGCACAAGTATTACGTAAACTTGAGCTCCCAGCTATTTCTTACTTTATTTAATTAATTAAATTTATTTTTATAAATTTCTCAATTACTGCACAGATTTGCTGCCATTAAACACGTTCCACGAAAGGAGATACAAGCTCTGCGCACAATTGGACTCATTTATTTTCTCTATTTGTTCCTGTATTCGGGCCTAGAATTCACAGTTACATTTCTAATGTTTCATAAATTTGGCTACACTTCAATGGACCAGGCCAAAATGTTTCTGACCACGGGAGTTGTAATGACTCTGCTGCAGGGTTCGGTGGTGCGTCGTCTTCCGGAAGCAAAGATCAAAAGTTATGCCATCTTTAGTCTGTATTTAATTGTGCCAGCATTTGTATTAGTTGGCCTCGCAGAGGATAGCCGTATGCTATATGCAGGCATGATTCTATTTGCCATCTCAACGGCATTTGCCGTCACCTGTTTGACCACCTTGGTGTCCAAGTATGGCAACGATGACCAAAAGGGTTCAGTATTAGGCATATTCCGCTCGCTGGGTGCTTTGGCTCGTGCCCTAGGTCCCGTGATCGGATCTATAGGTATGTTCTCTACTGTTCTTGATTTCATAATTTATTTATTTACATTTGTTCTCTTTATTGCAGCCTTTTGGTGTGTTGGTTCCAAAATCACATATATTACGGGCGGATTATTGCTTATCTATCCAGCATTTGCTTTGCAGCGTGCGCAAATTTAAAACGTATTTCCAACAGTACAAAACGAACAAAGTTTTTTTTATTATTTTCTACAAAACAATAATCAACAGCTAGTATTCGTTTAACTTTATACTTAATCTATTGATTTTCTATATCATATTTCTATATATATTTTATATAAATAAACGCAATTTTTTTGTAGTTCGATTACTTTTCTATCAAGTGAGATAATAACGAATAGTTTTTAAATTCCTGCGGTCTACACTGACGTCATTAAAATGGCGTTCACAGTTGTGGTATAAGTATCGAGTACTTGCAGCTGTCACTTGCATTGCTATACATGCCGCAGCCAACTTTACGTCGTTAAATATATTGGGAGTGACTAAGTCTAAGTGAGTGAGTGTCGCGAGTAAGAAAATTATAAATAAATACATGAAAAAGCCACATGAAAGACCAAACATCTATTGCATTTGTTACCGCACGAATAGTGCCATGTGTTTAACAAAGAGTTAAGATTGATTGACGCCTATTTGCAATCGAATTGATATAATTTTTCTTTTCTTTATATTGTCTCGATTACAACCACAAATAAAAGTGTACAAAGTGTGAGAGCAAAATACACGAATAAAAAGAAAAAACACAAAGAAACGGCGGCGCGCAAGGATTATTGGATTTTACCATACACACACTTACGCACCCCAATTGCTTGGAGCAGGAGTAACAAAACATTAGTAAAAACACAACAACAAAATGGGTGCAAGGGAAGACGAATACGATTATCTCTTCAAAGGTAAATTATGAACATTAAATTTCCTAACCATTTGTAATTAACTATGTGCTAGCCGGTTTACTGTTTGTTGGCTTTGGCAATTTTAATAGAACTTTGATTTACTGAATCTGAACACAGAAACAAAGCTTGGCTTACGATTTTCTGCTGTAATTATGACGCAGTTCAGCAGTACTAATTGAAACTAATTGGAAAAACAAATAAACACATGGCAATCATAAAAAAAATAATTGAATTGAACTATGTTGAATTAGTGATACACGATCGCAATTTTGGGTAATTTTTAAAAGCAATATCACAAAATACGCCCCCTATCGTTGTTCTGCTGAATTCGAAGATATAACTTAAAAATTGTGTTGCTTGTGTCTGGCCTTTTTTTTTCTCGCGCTCTCTCTCGGTTGAAGTCTCTCTGACCAGACATCATCTCCGCCGTCCCCTTTTTCCATTAGACGCGTAACTACTTTGCCGTTAACTGCTGGCTGCTGTCAGTTTGTCATTTATATACGTTCCGTTCTTTGCAGCTAGCGTGACACGTTGCATAAATCGTAATAATAATCGTGATAAAAGTCGCATAGTATTTATATATACTTTGATTATATTTTCAATGAACTAAATGTGTGTGTGTTTATGTGTGTGTATTATTGCTATTGGCAGCGATTAAAGAGCAGCGTATATTCATTTTTTGTATTGAATTTTTCAATTTCTTTTGCATATGTTTATTTCGCTCACATCTACTGTGCTCTTGTTGTCACTCTCTCTCTCTGCTTCAACTCTCTCAATGGACACCAAAAGCGGCTCTTGTAGTTGTTTTATCAGAAACTTTAGTTACAGCTTGCTAATTTTGTAAGCCGCTTGCACTGTGAGTCAAGATCGATATTCTTCGTTCAAAATATTTAAATTACGCATACTCCTTTAATTTTTCGCAAAGCGATACATTAAATTTTAAACCGCCACAAACTTCTCCCACCGCCCCATTTTTCAAGTCAGTTTGGTTGTTTGTTTGTCAGTTTTAAGCACTTATGTTTTTTTTTTATGTATGTGTGTGTTTGCATGCGAGAGCAGTATTCCACAGCTATATATTATATTTCGTATTGTAAATTCAATTCAAGCCTTAGTTTTTTAAAGCTCCGCTTGGGTAAGTTTAAGGTTCTGTGTTAGAAAATAATGCCTATATTTGCAGTGGCTTATTAAAAAATTAAAGCCTTATTTAGAATAACACCTGAACAATAATGACCAAGGATATTATAAAACTTTGACATTTTTCTAAGTCTGAGTCATATGAAAATAAAAGAAAAAACTTCGATAAGCGCATAATCATTGAACAAATCAACTAACTTCATGTTCAATTATTTCTTTTGACTATATATGTGTGTGTACATATACATTTAATGATAAGGGCAATTCGAACGGCTTCCGCTTGAGTTTAGCTGTAGTTCGCCACAAAAAACTTAAGCATATTCAGATCGTTCAGAACTTGTAAATAGAGAGAGAAAGAAGAAGCTTTGTAATGAATCATCGTTGCTCAAGAGCAGCAGCTGTCAAGTCAGCTATCAAAAGCAATACTGATAACCTGTGCTGTTTTTTTTGGATGTGAGAGGGAGTGAAAAACGGCAATATTGTTGCAAAACAAATAAACAAAACTCGGCGAAGGTGTTAAAAGTAGAACCAGAAGACAAGAACAGTTCTGCCAATATGAATGTATGTAAATATTTTTGTAAAAAGAAGTAAATAAAATAAATAATATGTAGAAATATGTGCATATTTAATCTAATGAAACACCTTTAAACACTTACTAAATGTTGTGGTGGGTGAGTCCATTAAATGATTGCTTTTATTATGCCTCTGTCACCCAGAAATGCCCCGAAAGCATTAAATTTACTGCGCCTGCTGACCTTCAGGCACGCGTCGTCGGTATTTTGCCAATAAATGTATACGAGGACATGAACAAATCCATCAACCATCCAGATAGTGTGTTAAGTTATGCAATAACTAGACAGGAGCTGAAAAATATTCCTTCGACAATTGCTAATGTTTCCATCTTCTGTTTTTTCTCTAACCCATTTTGCAGTTGTGCTTATCGGTGACTCTGGTGTCGGCAAAAGTAATTTGTTGTCACGTTTCACGCGCAATGAATTCAATTTGGAGTCCAAGTCGACAATTGGCGTTGAGTTTGCAACGCGTAGCATAGAGGTGAGTAGCTTAAAAGCCACCAAAACATTTAACCACCCCACCACCCGTACGTAATTGGGTGGGTTCAATGTCAAACGAAAAATACGAGGAAAGTACTGTTAAAAATGATTGGTTTGAAGACCTTTAGATTTAGAGTATTGTATATTTAAAATTAGTATCTACAAATTTTAAATCTTAATAAATGTTATTTATTATCACCACATAATTACAGCATAATTGGAGAAATTTAATTTGGATTCAGTCTCCTCAATCAAAAACCAAAAATGTTGTATCATTAAAAACAGACAAAGAAATTATTAGAATCACATAAGAATTTATGATTTTAACTTTAAATATTAAAGATTTAAAAAAAAAAAATTAAAATGCACTATTATAAAAATCAACAAACTCACCAAACATCTTAAAAAATAATAACTTTTAAATGCATTGTTTTATTTAATCATTCCGCGCTAGGTCGATGGCAAAACAATTAAGGCGCAAATTTGGGATACGGCCGGACAGGAGCGTTATCGGGCCATTACCTCAGCGTATTATCGCGGAGCTGTTGGTGCATTGCTCGTCTACGACATTGCAAAGCATTTGACGTACGAGAATGTGGAGCGATGGCTGCGGGAATTGCGCGATCATGCTGATCAGAATATCGTTATTATGCTGGTGGGCAACAAGTCCGATTTGCGACACCTGCGCTCGGTGCCGACGGATGAGGCGAAACTGTTTGCAGAGCGCAACGGTTTAAGTTTCATAGAAACCTCAGCTCTCGACTCAACGAACGTTGAAACCGCATTCCAAAATATACTCACAGGTGAGGAGTTGAGAAATGCACAATTATATAACTATTGATATTAATTGAAATTTGCTTGCAGAGATCTATCGCATTGTGTCGCAGAAACAGATCAGAGATCCTCCGGAAGGCGATGTAATTCGTCCATCGAATGTGGAACCCATCGATGTAAAGCCGACTGTTACAGCTGATGTCCGCAAGCAGTGTTGTCAGTGACCGCCCCAAGGAAGCGCCGCCGCCGCAGCAGCAGCAGCCCCCCGCAACAACAGCCAGAACAGTAATAGCAAGAGTAAATGCAACAGCAACAAAAACAACACCAACATCAATAATTTCAACTATAACAACAACGGCATTAGATGTTATTTTTTAAGCCACAACAAGCAGTTTGTCATTTATGCATCAAAAATCAACAAACAACAATAACAGCGACATAGAAAAAAACAACATCCGGCTGTAGTTAACTGCAGTTTAAACTGAAGTTTTATATATATATATATAAATATAAATATTATATGGCTCCTTGATGTCTGAAATAAAAATATTAAAAATTAATACGAGAACACCACTAAAACACTCCAAATTCAGTTTAAGCTGTAGATTTAACTATAATTTATATAAATATACATAAATGCTAATATTAAAAATATTAATATTAATTTTCGCAACATATTGAATATATAGTTGTAATTTTCAAAGAAAAACCACAAACATTGCTACGTACGTTCTATTAGGCGCCGCATTGTTTTCCAGCAAATTAGACATATTTAACTCTGGCCCTATATCATTAATGTCTATTTAATTGAACTTATCCTCTTTATCTATTCCCGATTTGTCAGCGTCGGAGCTGCTTTTACCGTTGCAAATTACTTTTTATTTTCGGTTAATGTATTACCTTTTTTTACGTATGAGAAATAAAAGTGAACTTAAATCTATAAATTGCAATTAGTTTTAACAAATAATATGTAACTTAAAAGCATGTGCAGAAATTTTTACGTATATTAAACCACACACGAATTCTTCAACAATAGCTGATAATTAAAAGTTGTAAAACTTGAAAAATGCGGATACAGCAACGGCATCATAAAGAAACAAAGCGAATAAAACCATTATCAATTTATATTTGCTATGTTGTGTGTGATTAAATAAATATAATTTAAATGAATCAAGCTTAGTTTTGATTTGTGAAACAAACAAAAGTAAAACAAAAAAAGTTCAAAATTTCATTGGATCATATATTTTTACCATAATGCCGAAATGCTTACGATTAGCTGGCTACCCTATGTCTTGTAAAGAAATCTATCGATATATTTAAAATTGTGTTGCCGTATTTGGTGAATGTCATCGCAGGGTATAAACACGTGTGATTGCAAGTTCTCTTTAATCTGTTTTTATTAAATAAACATGGGTCGCGGCAAAAAGAAAGTGCATCCAAAAACACGAACGGCAGCCTTTAAGGCGAGCGAACCCACTGAAATTGTCGAAGCACCGCACTCTTTCATCATACATCGAGGTCTCTCATGTCCATATATATTGGATTTAACACTTGATCTTCGGCGCATTATGGAGCCATTTACAGCGACGAATTTGCGCGAAAAGAAAATTAATCGGATCAAAGATTTCGTTAGCCTGAGCAGCTTCTTTCATGTGTCGCACATGGGCATCTTTAACAAGGCCTCCACACAGCTGTCCTTTAAAGTGCTCCGCCTGCCGCGTGGTCCTTCGTTAACTTTCAAGGTTTGTTTTTATTCTTATTCATTTGGCTTTGCTAATTCTTTCTTGTGTTCAACAGCTGCATCAGTTTACACTCGCTCGGGACGTCATCTCATCCAGTAAGAAACAAATGATTGATGTGGATCACTTTAAGCATCCGCCACTGGTCATCATGAACAACTTTACTGGTGATGGCAAACATCTGAAATTGATGGCAACCACATTTCAAAATATGTTTCCATCAATCAATTTGGCCCAGGTGAACATCGATACGATACGCCGTTGTGTTCTCTTCTCTTACAATCCGGAAACGAAACTGGTGGAGATGCGTCACTATTCGGTGCAAGTGGTGCCAGTCGGTCTGAAGCGATCAATTAAAAAATTAGTCAGCGCCAAGCTTCCAAATCTGAACAAATGCAATGAGGTCGTAGACTTTGTCACTAAGTAAGCAACATGCAAAAGTGATATACATTTACGATTATTAACGATTTTCGCTATTGCAGAGATGGTTTTGGTTCGGAATCGGAGGCTGAGGACGATGAGCAGTCGCATGTGGTGCTGGCGCAAACCCTGAAGAGCAAGGGCAACTTGGAGGATTGTAAGAGTTCAGTGAAATTGCATGAAATTGGACCGCGTCTAACGATGCAGTTGATTAAAATCGAGGAGGGTTTGCTGACCGGTGAAGTACTCTATCATGATCATGTTATCAAAACCGAGGATGAGAAGGACACGCTACGCAAATTAGTTGAAAAGAAACGTAAGCTGAAGGAGCAGCGTAAGAAACAACAAACCGAGAATCGTGCACACAACTTGCAAATAAAGAAGGACCAGGAAAAATCAGCTAAGCGCGCAGAGGCCGAAGAAAATAACGTCAGCGACGATGATGACGCACAATATTACAAGGATGAAGTGGGCGAGGAGCCAGATGAAGGTGAGCCTTCTCGTTGCTCTTTATTTTTTTTTATTTATGTTCCACATTTCTGTCTGCTTTTCAGAACTCTTTAAGTACGACAATTCAGAGTCCCGCAAAAGAACGCGACTACCCGGCGGCATGAAGTATAAAAATAAAAAACCAAAAGTGGACAACAAATCTGGCAAGAAGTGGAAATCCAAGTAGCGCCTGTAATATTTACACATATAAGCTTTTATTTTTATTAAATGCCTAGGAATACAAATATATATTTGTTGTTGTTTTATTCAGCGAAACATGCGCTGTACCACCTCTTTGTAGTTGGCATTACTGTTCTTCCAGCTGTCCGCAATTTGGCTACGCAGCTTGCTAAATTCACGTTTTGCCTCATGGTTCGGGACACGTTCAATTATTTGTTGAGCCTTCTCAAACTCTTTGAGGTAATAATAGGCCAAAGCCCGTCGATACAAGCTCTTCTCGCTCGGATTTGGTTGGGTTTCCACAAAGTCGGTGTGGTAGATGACATGCTCGTAACGCTGCTCCAGTAGCAAACACGCTGCTAGATTCGTTTGTATTTGTACAAACAATATCTCCATCTCGGTACCATCGATGCCATTTGTCTTCTTGTCCAGCAACTTGAAAGGTTTGTATGTTAGGAGCAGTTTGGCCGCACGGGAAAAATAATCAAAAGCAAATTTGGGATAGGACTTGAACATGGCAACGCCGTTCTCCTTGTAACGCCAAGCCAATTTATGAATCTCTTCTGCGTTCAACGTCTCCACGTTAGTATTGCTGATAATTCTTTCAAGCTTCAGTTGGAAATTTAGTTGCTCGCCGGATTTAGTTGCAATTCTGCAGGCGGCAGTTTCGCCCGGCAAAAACTGCTGCAACAGCAACTCCAAATAACAATCGATTGGAGTCACTGCCGAACCCATTTCCATAGCATGCTGCTGCATCTCGGTGCAAGTCAAATATTTGGTGGGTCTGCTTCCCACGCATGGTATGTTTACGGTGAAGATCACGTTGCTAACCGAAAGTGGTTTCTCCACCTTCTGAAAGTTCAGCGACAGCACCTTTTTGTATAGACCACGCGTCTCATCGCTCCACTCGTTGCCAATGTACCAATCCATGAGTAAGTAAGTTTGTCAAATCTTATTTATCAAATTCAAATATAGTTGTAGCTATTTTTAACATCTGTTTGACCTAACAACAGAGACTTAACAGCGGCTGTTGGCAAATAATAGGTGGGACCAAATTACACAAAACTCAACACTTGCTGCAAATAGCAAACAATTTCCTTAATATAATTTGTTGTGTTTTTTACACAACTTGTATGTGTGCATAATGCTTAAAAACTTAAATTAGCTAACATATAAAAAATGTGACTAAAGTTCACTAAAGTCAACAATTGCGTAAACAAAAACTCTAGATAAATAATTCGTTATTTAAATCTATATATTTTTTAAAACAAGTTTAATAATAATCGCCATAATTATAAATAAATATTATAAATATATTTTGTATATATATATAAGTTCAGCAGAACAATAACAAAAATGATTGTCGCTATTCAGATGACTCGGAGTGCACTCGCAAGCCTCTGCTAACATGTATAAAATACGCCATCAATTTATCCAGCACGCTAAGAGCGTATCTCAGCTGTTAAGCAGAGCAGCAGCAATGAGTTCTCAACCCCAAGTTTATGTCACCCGACCAGACATTGACGCCAGTGGACTCGAATTGCTGCGTAAAAGGTTTTTACACTGCATTGCATATTGTGACCTAACATTGATAAGAGTTTTGATTATTGTTATTTTAGTTGCAAAGTAACGACTTGGTCCCAGGCATTGCCGGTGCCACGTGACGAACTGTTGCGCCAGATAAAAGGCAAGGATGCTCTCTATTGCGCCCTAACGGATAAGATTGACGCTGCTGTGTTGGATGCAGCTGGCGTGCAATTGAAATGCATCGCGACAATATCTGTGGGATATGAGCACATCGATGTAGAGGAGTGCCAAAAACGTGGGATACGCGTTGGCTACACACCAGACGTCCTCACCGATGCCACCGCCGAGCTGACGCTGGCTCTACTCCTGGCCACCAATCGACGCCTCTTTGAGGCAAACAAAGAGGTCTATAACGGCGGCTGGAAATCGTGGGCACCCATGTGGATGTGTGGCCACGGGCTGAAAAATTCGCATGTAGGTTTTTTTGGTTTCGGACGAATTGGTCAGGAGATTGCGGCACGCATTGTGCCCTTTAAGCCAGCTAAGATCACGTACACAACGCGCACGGCCCGTCCGGAGGAGGCTACCAAGGTGAATGCGGAACGTGTGAGCTTTGATAAAATGCTCAGTTCATCGGACATTATCGTCGTCAGCTGCGCTCTGACCCCGGACACCAAGGAGATTTTCAATGCAGCCGCCTTTGAGAAAATGAAAACCAATTGTATTTTTATCAATACGGCACGTGGCGGCGTAGTCGATCAAAAAGCACTTTGTGAGGCACTGCAAGCAAAGCGCATTCTGGCTGCAGGTCTGGACGTCACCACACCGGAGCCATTGCCCCTCGATGATCCGCTGCTGAAGCTAGATAACGTTGTGGTGCTGCCCCATATTGGGAGTGCGGATGTCGAGACACGCAAGGAGATGTCACGCATCACGGCCAGGAACATTTTGGCTGCTCTCCAAGGAGGCGAAATGGAGTCAGAGGTCAAATAGCGTGCGAATTTTTTTTTGTAATATATTCTAGCTTGACGATACAGCAAATAAATAAAAGAAACAAAACTGTTGATTGTTTTATATTTTATTTAAAGAAACCGCCGAAGTGATATCGAAATATGTGTCATAATCAAATGTATCGATATACAGCATTCTTTGATTCATTTTAGTCAAACCATTTTTGGGCGCATTTTTTTTTTTTTTGGCTAATCGATAAGATTTTTTACGATACGATTAATTATTGTTAGAGAAAAAGATATGAAGTCAGTAGCAATTCAAGTCTATTTCATAGTTTTTCTACAAGATAGCAGCTAGCTAGAACAAATTGGATTCTTACGCCACTCCACAATAGATTGTAATAATGAAACCAATTTTAAATAAATTAAAATGAATCGTTTGTTTCGATAAGAAAAGTAGTGTTCACTGTTAATAAAAGCAGAGCGAAATGTTAAGTTAACAGCTAACGCCATTTTTTTTCTCGTTCCTTCTTTTTGCTGTTTCAGCGCGTGGCAGTTGTGGTCCCGGTTCGGTGCTGTTGTATATTGCATTTTTGCAAGGAATTTTATCTCCCATCTTTAAAAAAAAAACACCAACACCAAAATGAAAATCTACAAGGATATCATAACCGGCGACGAGATGTTCGCAGACACCTACAAAATGAAACTGGTTGACGAGGTTATCTACGAAGTCTATGGAAAATTAATCAGTCGCAGCCAAGGCGACATTCAGTTGGCCGGATCCAATCCGTCGGCAGAAGAAGCCGATGAGGGCACGGACTCGGCTACGGAGTCCGGCGTTGATGTTGTTTTGAATCATCGTCTGATGGAATCGTTTGCCTTCGGCGACAAGAAATCCTACACCCTATACCTGAAGGATTACATGAAGAAAGTGCTAGAAAAGCTGCAGGAGAAGTCACCCGACCAGGTTGATGTCTTCAAAACCAACATGAACAAAGCCATGAAGGATATTCTTGGCCGTTTCAAGGAGCTGCAATTCTTTACTGGCGAATCAATGGATGTCGATGGCATGGTTGCAATGTGCGAATATCGTGATATTAATGGCGAGAGCGTTCCAGTTCTGATGTTTTTCAAGCATGGACTCGACGAGGAGAAATGCTAGGCGCTTCCACTCCTCTCTTTCTCTCTCTGTGTATGTTCTATGTGGATTCCATTAGCAGTAGCAACAACAACAAGCAACGCCCAATGCGTTCACAATAGAAGTACAAGAAGAGCCAGCAATGTACATGCATACATACGTACATACATACGACTGACAGCAGGCAGACAACATACTCAACTGAAACCAACCTATTACATATTTCTAACGGATTTCTTTAGTTACAGTTTCTATTTTATTTGGCAACAGTTCGATATTTATGTTTATGTTTTATACAAAGTCCAAATTTTTCGATTCGACTATAATTAAATTTGATGTATTATGTACAGGAATCAATGAATATAACTGTTAATTGTAACAAATTGAGAAAAATTTGTAATTGTAGCATAAGGTCAACCAGGGAACCAGAGCAAGACCAGACCAGACCGAACACAGTGTCACTCAGTAGCTAAAAAAAATAACTAAATTATGGTATATCTATTGTAATTGATAAAAAAAAAGTCAAAGCGGTGTAATTTAATATTTTTATAGCAAACAACGCAATTTTTGTATACTTTCGTTTACGTTTGGAATACGGAATGTCAAAAAAAAAAAAAACGATAACCAGAGAAGAAAGTAAGAACATTTGTATGTACTAAAAAAAATATTAAAACGGAAACCATATACACAAACTGATGTCTCAAAAGTATTTTTATTTTGTGATTGTTTTTTCGCTTTTTCACCCAGGTTGGGATTGCAACTGTCAACGTAACGGCAACATCACCGGTTATTAATTCTTTCTCTTTGTATGTCAATGACTCAGACAAGGTACATTTGTATTTATATGGAAGGTTTGGGCAATCAAAGAGTTATTGACCTTTGACAGTGATACATACGAGTTGCTGTATGTAACTCGCTTGTCATGCGCAATGTATATACAAGAATTCGACCCTGTTTATTTTTGCATGCACCACTGTTAAATTTGTCCCATATTGTGCGATTGGATGCAGTTAACATAACCTCAAAAAGCTGCATACCGTTGTAGCTGTACAAAGCAGAAATATACTTAAGGTTGAACAAATGTATATGTATGCCTAGGTAGGCGTTTGTTTTTCTGTGCGAGTGTGTGCAATAGCATAGGCTTTATTTCGATGTGCTG
This sequence comes from Drosophila melanosoma, assembly GCA_035042045.1. Taxonomy (NCBI): domain Eukaryota; kingdom Metazoa; phylum Arthropoda; class Insecta; order Diptera; family Drosophilidae; genus Drosophila; species Drosophila melanosoma. Next base: position 91,244 of record JAWNLY010000086.1, on the reverse strand, counting down.
TTCTTTGTCGTCTGTGTCATACACAGTTACACGTTTACGTGAACATGTGTGAGTACATGCCAACCTATACATGCAAATACACGTGTATACCTGTTAGATCGCGTGTGCGTTTGATACAGTAAGCGATGCCTACAACGAGTTTCTTTGGATTAAATTTAGTTGAGGGTGAAAATTGAACTAAAGCTGAAAATTGAAAGAAAATTATATTATATTAAAATTTAAATTAAAAGAATACAAATTCTATTTAATGAAGGTATTTCTTAATCGACTCGTATTAGTAGTCTTTAAAATATATTTTATATATATATATATATATATATATATATATATAAATCATGGTATTGCGATTTCGTTAAAGATAATTTCAAACTCTAAAAGTCGGAATACTGATCATAAAATCGAAATCAAATTTGAGTACTGGAATAATCCCCCTCTCGAAAAGCAATATATATATATATAAAAATTGCGAAATATATGAATACGAATTAATATTATACAAGTTAATTGGCTCTTTTTGTCAAAACAAAATCAAGTGTCCTTTGTCATTTACCCAGTTGAATCCATTTCAAAATTTTAAAAGACAATTAATTCGGTATGTGTAAAAAACGCTATTAACAAATTCATTTTTATTTCGTTCATCATTTTGATGTAGCAAAACTGTGGCTAATTGCAGCTGGCTTTCATTGCAATTGCTTATTTTTTCATTTCCATTTAAATAATGGAAGTTTTGGAAAGATCTTCAGTCAATTTTTGTGTTAAATATGTTTAGTTTGTAGGTTTGTTCTTTTGAATTCAAAAAATAACTGCGTGTATCATTATGAATGCACAGTTTTTAGGTCTTATTTATATTACAATTATGCTAAGTTTCTATATAGGCAGCAGTTGCTGCATTGTTGCACTACGTTCACTGTGCTTTCGCATCGATAATATTGGAATGAATCATCTTTTTAACAGGATGGCAGAAAAATAAATTAACAAAAATTTCAAAAAATTACTCGTAAAGATAAGTTACATTTTACAGCTGATTTTTAAGTAATTCAAAATTTGGTGTAAAAAAGCACATCATTATCATATCGTTTCACAGTATAGACACATATAGACACGACACACGCTTCTCAATATATACATAGTAGTTATATATATATATATATATATGGGTATTATTCAGTTCAATATCATCACACATAGTCGAGCTGAATGTAGATCTGTTTGACGCCAACCGCCTCAAAAATCATGCGCGTATGTGTCACAACATACGTTGGATCCACATTCTTGGATACCTCCAGTTTGATGGCACCCACATAGACATCCGAGCATAGCGTCCAAAAGTGCGGCTCCTGCACCGAATAGACGCCGGCCAATCCAGTCACCTTCTGATAGCACTGTAGCAGCGAGCGATCGAGTGCCGATGGCTGCCGTTGCATCAGTATCAATATGGATTCCTTGATTAAGCTAAGCACGCTCAACGCAATTAGCAGCGCTATGAATACGGAGCAAATGGGATCCGCTATCATCCATCCAAACATTTGCATTAGCACGGCCGAAATAATGACGCCCACCGAGCCAAGTGTATCGGCCAGAATATGCAGAAAGACGCCGCGCATTATCTGTGAGTTGCTGCCGCTGGAGAGATCATGAGAATGTCCATGGCTGCCATTATCGTGTGAGTGGCCATGACCTGAAAAAATCAAATTGGAATGTTACAATCAAAGAGCCACAGAATGCCTTAAAATTCACTGACCATTGTCTAATGAGATTGCCTGATGATTGTGATTGCTGAGATCGTTGTGGCTGTGCGAGTGTCCATGACTGGAGCCACCGCCACCGTGTGAGTGTCCATGTCCGCCGCCGCCGTGCGAGTGCCCATGACCGCCATGATTAAATGCATAGATACCCACAAGATTGACAAGCAGCCCCAACACGGAGACAACGAACAGACGCTCGTGCTTAACCTCGGGCGGCTCTATCAGCCGCTCCACACCTTCCGACAATATGAAGAAGGCAATGAACAGCAGAAATAAACTGTTCACAAAGCCCGCCAACACCTCGGCTCGCACATAGCCATAGGAGAATTTATCGTTGGCTTTCCATTTCGTAATCACCGAGGCAGCCAGACCAGCCAGCAGACCAGTGCAGTCGAAGAACATGTGAAAAGAGTCCGAGATCAGACCTACAGATAGGCAATACGTAAGTGACTGTCAACAATGGATAAGATTATACAGTGGTCTCTTGAAAATTACGATTTAAAGGTGTTTCTAATTCGCGAATACCTAATTCAAAGCTAATTAACCTCTATTTTTGAATGATTATTACTATGTTGCAATAGATATAAGATTGATTTATAATTGAAAAGTGATTCTAAGTCGCAAATATCGAGATCTAATGTAGGAAAATTATGTTTGCGACTGATTACTTTGATAGAGCAATAAATTTTAATTTGTCATCTTATGTTAATCTAGTACAATTCAGTTTCAGACTGATTATTCCACTATCTTTTGACTCTTAGATGCTAAAATTTTCTCTATAACGATTCGATGATATAACGACACACTATTTTATCGAAGATTTGTTATATTCTCTGATACACAAAAGGGTATGCAACATTTTTGCAAAACAAGTTAAACATTCAAAAATAGACTTTAGTTCCTAATTTAGTTGCTATTTTCGAGGGATCACTGAAACGTTTTATGGTTTATGTACAGACCCAAACTATTTGTTAGAATGCCATAGAAAAGCTCAACGAATGCGAAACTCAAATTGAGCAGCAGAAAGAGAAATAAGTTGCGCGAATTGCGATCGGAGAAGATGAGTCGCTTCCAGCTGTTCAGTTTTTCCTTGACGCGATAACCAAAATTGCTGCGATCCTTGTGCGTTAACGGTATCATTTTGGTGGCACGTTTTTGCCAAGGCGTTTGAGCTTATATCCTAAAAAGAATTAAACAATGAAAGCAACATGAATTACACACATGTTATCACACACACAAACGCTCAGATAAGCTTTCTTTAATTGTTTGCATACGTGGTATTATCGTTGCGTTTAGCTTTGTCGGCACTCCAGCTGGCGCTTCTTCTGCTTTTACTACTGCTGCTGCTGCTACTAAATCGCTCAACACTAACAGCTCTTAAGAATTTCTCTGCGGCGTCGGCGGTAACTTTCGGGTCAATAAAATGGCACGTGAAGCTTCGTGCTGTGTCACCGCGTAGATCTGACGGCCAGGTTTTTGCAGAGCCGTTGTGGCTTTTGTTGTTTTGTCTGGTTTTATTAAGCACTTGCAATTTAATTCATTTTTCAAAATTCATCAAAAAAGATTTTACCCACACCAATCTGCTGTGTTGTCATCAAAATATTCTACGTACCCCAGTAAACATTTATTGTGACAAAACGATGTCAGGGTTGCACTTCAGTTAACAGAATTGCCATTCACACAAAACCATCGAATTTGTGTATGCGTTCTACGAGATTTTAAAAACTATTTTACAACATTCATTAAAGTGCAAAGCGGTTTTGATTATGCATTTGCAATCAAAAAATGTAACAGAAATTTTTGTTTAGATAAAACCACAGAACCCGTTTCAATTAAACTTCATTCATTGCTTTGCAAGTTGTGCACCAATTATATTATCAAAACAAAAACAGAGCACTGTTCATAACATACTTGTACTTGCTTTAGGTGCTCCACACCTCCAAATAACCAATAGAATGTATGCAAAAGAATCAATTCTCTGAGCAATTTTGTTGTTGCTTACAAATTCAAACCAACACGAAACAATAACAAAATTTGTACACAAATATTCCTTACATTAAAAAGCAAGTTTATTCAACAAACTTTCACTACACATAGCAGAATCATGGTTCTTTCCATACAATTAATTGTAATGATGATAGCGGGATACTGAAGATGTGTTGTAAAATATGTTTACGCCTCATCACCCTTGGTAGCACGTGTGTAGATGACCTGGGAATGATGTTGCACGACCTGCTTAATCAGACCTGAAAACACAAAAAGAACAAACGTTATAAGTATGCCTTGAAATTAAGTACAAAGGGTGGATTATTTACCCTCATCGCGAAGCTCAATCAGGGCACGCTTGGCCAGAGAACCACGGATCTTCAAACGTTCGGACACAACCGAAGGGGTGATCAGTTTGTAGGCGGGCACTTCCTTGTACAATTTCTCATAGGTGGCCTTATCGAACAGGACTTGATTGTTCAGCTTATCCCTGACCTTGCCCTTGGACCACTTCTTCTTCTTGGCCTTGCCGCCGCCGGAGCCCTCCTTCTTCTTTTGTGTCTTTTGCGGCTGCTTGGCCGACGACTTTGCGTCCTTCTTAGGCGGCTGTTATGAACATAAACAGAAACAAGAATAAATTGAGAGATTGCTTTAGAGATTGTATATATATTTCGAATGCACATCTGAATGTAGAACATCTCTTTTTCGAGGTTATAGTGCTCTCATCTTTATTTGTTGCTTGCACGGTGGGTTTTAATCATTAAATTCAGCTTCAATTGCAATTTGTTTGATAGCAAAACACTTTGGTTGCAGTTTATTATTAAAAACGCTTCACTTAATTGCAGCTTTTGCATTGAATACTATTTATTTTCAACAAAAACCTATAGCGACCGAACTCACCATCGTGAAAACCCAATGCGGAAAGATGGAGGACGGAAATTGATAGAGTTACCATGCTTTGTTAAAATTCACAGAGTTGCATGTCACAACTATCGCAATTTTAAACGGCTGTTAATCGATAGTTATTTCAATGGCGGCAACCCATCTATATATTGCTTGGCGTGTGTTCCATTATTTCATTAGGAAAAGTAACAAAACTATAGTCGGCTGTTTAAACAGATTAAATCTGACTGAATAGTTGCAATTAATCTATTTTTGTAAACTCACCAAAATTAAAGTCAACGGAACAATGGAGCGTCGCTATAGCCTGAGCAACTCCCCGCGTTTAACAAACCCCATTGCGAATTCCACATGGATTGATGGCATACCTGTGTAAGTAGCAAGTTTGATGTATATTTATATGTAATTTATTGAATTGTATTTTATAGCGCACAGCGAACAGCGGCGCGCCAGCTATATATAAACGCAAGTGTCCCACAGCGCAGCAACTCAAGCAGTTGTTTAAGCAATGGTTACACAAAAGGAACGCCGCCTGATATGCGTCAGATATCGAGGACTTCCACAAGCATATCCAAAATGAAACGCCAAAAACTAAATCTCAGCCAGCTGGATCCAAAGTAAGCATGGCGTTATTTCTGTGTAATTCTAGAATATTTCATTTTTATAAAACGTTTAGAAACTGGTTTTAGCAAGGCATCCAGCATATCATTTAATATACGTTTACATAATTGAATATGTCTATTTAGAAAAAATTATACTTTTTAATAGCTCATAACATCTAATCGGATGTTTAATAATTATATCCCAATGCATGTTAGGCAATTAGCAGTTGGGTCCAGGGAAAATCTACGATTAAAGCTCTATTAATCAAAGTCTAGAATTCTAGTATTAATCAAATTATTTACGTCTGCCCCACAGAACTTATGCGGATGTGCACAGCAGTGGATTGACCTCACGCATTGCTGGTTATCAGAAGGAGAGTGATCGTGGCCTGCAGCGTAGCATATCCTTCAACAATGTGTACAAGCCGATGACACCGCCACGACGGATTACACCATTAAATAAGGGCGTATTGCCTTCGGTACCGATAACGCGCATTGCGCCGCCGGAGCGCAGCTTTTTCTGCGGCAGCACATTGCCTAGCCTGCTTCGCTCAAATTCGGTGCTGGGCGTGGAAAAGAACAGCGAGCAGTTATCGCGAGAGAATCGACCCATAATGCATCCGCCGCCATTGCAGCATGAAAGCGAACCGACGCGTAGCGTCCTCGAGGAACTGAAGGAGATTTCGCGCAAGCGGATCAACAGTGGCGTAAGTCTTAGTTCAGATATGGCAGTGCTTGGCAAGGTGATTGACTTGAGGTATTTGCAGGAATTACAACCGAATGATTTCAAAAAGAGCTGCAGTCGTATGACTGATTGCGTCGATCATCTTCAACATCAACCACATCAGCAACAACAACGTCAGCAGCAGCAGTTGTCCATTTTGCACCTGCAGTCGGGTCTTAAGCGACCGCGTGAACTTACGGTTACGGTGCCACTGCGTCAGTATCATTCACCAATTCCGCTGTCACACCAGCTGCATCAACAGCAACACAACCCGCACCTCCATCAACAATTTCAAATTCCTGGACATCATTATTCCGTTAGTGTTTCGCCGGAGCAGCTGGCCAAACGTCGAAACTGCAGTCGAAGCAATGAAATTGCCGGGTCTCTCAGCTCCAGCAAGCTGTTCAGCAACAAGCGCAAAACAGCCGCATCCACCGTAAGCGAGAGCAGCAGCAGCAGCTCGCCGGAAAGCTCACCTCACCAACATGCGGCAAAAATACATCGCAATCAGAGCAGCACAATCAATCTACATCTGGAGCATTTGGCAAGAGCGCAAAGTGTGCCGATTACTCCGCTGCCCGCAACACCTGCACAACGCACAGGATCCGCGCCCGATCTGCAGGTGGGGCCGAAGCCGGAGACACCCACCAAACCAAAACTAACCTTGTTCAATGCTTCACAAAATCAACAACAGCGGCAGCAGCAACAATCCCAGCGTGAGCAATTCGATTTGGATAGTCCCGATGTGGATGCCAGCGAATATGCGGGCATACAATTTGTCAAGCCCAAGCAGCAGAATGCGCTGGGTACCCAAAAGAATTCAAATTTGGAGCGTACGCAAAAAACGAAGCTGGCACTTATGCTAAGCAGTTTGAAGGGTGAAATCTACCAAGATGAAGCGGAGTTGGCCGACGAGCCAGACGCGCTGCCCATATCGCTGGCCACGCCCATCAAACCAACGATAATTGCAACAACAAGGACAGCCACCCTAACAACGACAACAGCAACAACCACAACAAGTAAGCCAGTGAGTGTAACAACCACTGGGCCAGCAACAACAATATTGACAGCAAACACCACAGCGACCGGAACAACTACAACAACAAGTAATACCTCTTCGCCGTTGCTTTCATTTAACACAACTGCTGCAAACAACGCATCAGTAACAACGGCAACCACAGCAGCAGCAACATCAGCAACCACTTTAACGACAACAACAACCAACAATGCTTTGCCTTCTCTTTCATTTAATAATGCTGCTGTGATCAAAGCACCTAACAAGGACGCATCAATAATGTTGAACACCTCCGCAGCCTTTACACTGCCTACAGCAACGAGCCAAACAACAACCGGTACATCGACTCCTATTCCAAAACTTAACTTTACACCGACAACAATAGGAACACCAACCACAATGCCGGCTGCATTAAACTTTAACCAGCTGCCAACGAAAGGTACAGCAGCAGCAACAACTACAGCACCAACAACGACAACAACAAGCATCACGCCAATGTTGTTATTTGGAAATGCAACTGCAAAAACAGCAGCCGCAGTAACAACGACAACCGATAAACCGGCAGCAGCACCAGCAATGTTCACTTTTGGAAAGCCCGCAACTGCAGCAACAACAATCAACACAACAGTTGCACCAGCAGCAACAACAGCTGCAAGTGCTCCCTTGTTTAGTTTCGGCAATGCGGCAGCAACAACAGCATCAATCACCGCAGAAGCAACTACAAGCGCTTCAATATTCAGTTTTGGGAATGCTGCAGCTACAGCAACATCTACGGCACCAACAGCAGCAGCCGCTAGTAAACCCTTCACATTTGGTAACACCAGCAAAAATAATGCACCAGGAGCAGCTGGTGATGCCGCTCCTGTGCCTGCCTTACAGCTGGATAACTGGACGCAAAAGCCCACAGAAGCAGCTACCTTTAAAAACAACGGCAACAATGTCTTTGGAAAACCGGCAACAGTCGCAGAGCCCACAAAACTGTTTAGCTTTGCCAACAGTTCAAATAATGGGCCATCTGCCACGCCCATTGTAGCGTCGACTACCGCTCCAGTTGCTATGCCCGCAGTTACGCCAATTTTTGGTGGCGCCACAGCAGCAGTAGCCGCAAAGCCAGCTTTTAGTTTTGGCGGCGCGGCAACGGCGACCTCAACAGCACCGCCCGCAGCCAGCAACTCGAATCTGTTCTCATTTGGCGGTACCACAAGCGATGCAGCTAAGCCCGTTGCAAGAGCAACACCGTTTACGCTATCCAACAGCAACGACACCGGCAATATATTTAAATTTGGCAACAGCGATACTGGGCCCAAAATGACAGCACCATCAGAAGCAGCGCCAGAACCTGCAGCTAGCTTTAATTTCAATACAAGAACTGCAGAAACAACAGCCAACTCGAGCAGTACATTCAGTTTCGTTGGCACGTCAAAAGCAACGCCTACATTTGGTAGCGCCAGCAGCGGCAACAATGCAACGACAGCAAAGCCTTTTACGTTTGGTGGTGCAGCAGAGCAGCAGGTGGCAACAGGCACAGCCATGCAGACGCCACAACAACCGCGCACTGGCGGCTTCTCCTTTGCTGCAGTCGCGCAGAAAAATGAGTCTACAAACTTATTTAGCTCACCAAAAGCAACACCACCCACAGCAGCAGGAGCAACAGCAGCAGCAGCACCAGCAACTGGGATTGTAAAGCCCTGTTTTAGTTTTGGAAGCAACGCAACAACACCATCATCAGCACCAGCAGTACCAACAGCATCGCCCAGTTTCGGTGGCTTTGCGGTGCCAACAACTGGCAATCAAAACAAACCATTTGCATTTGGCGCCAGCACGCAAAATAATTCGAGCTCGCCCATGGGCGGCAATCTATTTGCCAGTGCTGGTACACCTTCACAGCAGCAGCCTCAGTCAAAGCCAGGCGTCTTTGCATTTAACAACAGCAGCAGAAGTGCTGCATCGCCACCACAAGCAGCATCTGGGAATGCACCATTTGCATTCGGTGGTGCTGCTTTACCAGCGCACAGCAACAATACCGCTAAGCCGTTTACATTTGGCGCCAGCGCCAACAATGCAACGGCCAGTAATGTTTTTGGCAGTCCAGCCGCAGTGTCTTCAGCCTCAACTCCTGTGAGCGGTGGAGCCTTTAACTTTGGTGGCACCACATCTGCACCACGCATGCCATCGACACCGCAGCAGCACATCAACAATGGCAATTTCTTTGCACCGCCGAGCACCCCCGAGAATCGACCCATTCGACGAGCAACGCGACGCCTGCAAAAGTAGAGCTCATTATTCGCTTATATATTTATATAAATTATTTTGGAGGGCACTCTGTTGAATTATTTAAAATCAAAATGTTTAAAAAAAATTATGTGTAAATATATGCTAAGTGCTTAAGTACAAAAAGAAACTGTGTATTTATTTTCAAAATTAAATTTTAAACAAAACAGATAATCTGTAATTGACTGCCGCTGTTGTTTCAGTTGCGTCTATTTGTTGCTCAAATGATTAATATTTTATGCATGCGTTGCTGCTGCAAAATGAGGTAAGTTCTTCATCAGCTAATCGAATGCAACTGTTTATTATTTTTTATGAGCTTGCTCCATCATGCTTTTATTTGAATTAAACTATTAAGTTGGTTAATTCGATTATTGCAATCTATTTTATGTCCTTTGAACATATACGCAATCCAGACGGGTTCCTACAAACTGAAAAGCATTAATTATATATTGTTGTATTTAATAACAATTTAAATCATATAAAAACAATTTGACGAAGTTTAAAACAATAGTGGTTGAAAAAGGAACATGTACATGATATATATGTAAGAACGACAGTTGTATGGAAATTTTAAATTATCTGTTATATTAAATTTAAAATATTTATTTATAAATATTTGTTATTGCTTTCAGTTTTTCTAATTTGTAATTTGGTAATTTTGTGCCTAATAGTATATTTAGTGTGTTCACAAACAGATATGTTAACTTTTCTAATTTAAAATTATTGCAAATTTTTATGCCAATTCAAAAAATATTATTTGTCACTTTGGCAGTGAAAACAATAAGCGCTTCAACTTCGCTTTCAAAAAAAACAATTACTTTATAATATCCGTCGGGTGTATGTTGCGGAAATCCGGCGTTTGGCTTAAACTCACAATCATCAAATATTATAGTTTTAAACGGCGTTTCATAAGGGTTTTTATACAGTGTTGCATTCGTACAATGATGGAAATTTTCATAAAACATATCATTAAAGAATTTATCCATAGATTCGTAGAGCGGCAATTTTGGCGCATGTAAGGGTAATTTAAAATAAGTGCTTTGAGTTCCACTATATGATTTATAAATCTTAATTTCAACCTGTTAATAAAAGATATTATATTTTATTTTATTTTTGATCATTAGTGGTACAAATCAATTACCATCACATTACAATCACATTGCCAAAACAACTGTCCAGAAATTACAGACGTATTTCGTGACCTTCGAACGACTTTCATATCAATATAAATCTTGCTCTCGTCCGTGGAGTTACCACCTACATCAACCATTTCGATATCATAATCTACCTGGAATCCAGAATTTTTTATATTCAAATATCTGCAATCCAAATATTTCTCATTGAGTCCTTGACGTATAAATATACCTTGCCGTTAGAGCTTCCATATAGAATCATTAATATCACTGTTACGGTGAACGAAAGCAACATTTCACGATTTCAATTTTAAGTTTTGGTAAAGCACAGATGAACCTGACTAATCGGGTTGGCATTTATATAGCGAAAATCTGCTTGATTCTCATCCATTTCCGTTACATGGCGTATTAGATAAGAGATCTTAGATCGAAAGGCGCATTATAAACGTGTTTTTATAATGGAAATAAAACTATCTGGAAAACTATTGCTTTCATACATGTCAAATTATTTTTTATAGATACATTTAATTGATAGGAAAACAAGCAGATATAATTTTTCACTTTTATTAAAAGTTTTATATCCTTTTCAATCTCAATCTCCAACTGCATTCTTTTTAAGTATTACGTGTTCGTGCGATTTTTTTTGTATACAATTTTTCTGTTTTTTCTAACTTAGAATTTGTTTGACAAAAGTGTTGTTTTTTTTATGATTACTCTAAATTGGTTTTGTTTTTAAAAAAGTAATAACTTTAATATTAAATTAAATGTAAATCATGTGGACGTTTATGCGTGTGTGTCGATGTGTACATAAAATAAAATAAAAGTAAGTGTTAAAGCAAAATTGTACAAGTTTATCATAGAATAAGAAACATATAAAACGTCAAGTAAATAATATATTTATATTAAAATACGTATAAATAAATTACAATTTCCCTTATGCTGCAGGGTGAATCTTCCTCTTTTTGTTAAATCGGCGTTTGAATATATTAACTATTTATATTATATATTTAAAAGGGTACAAGAGATTCCACAATTAAATAATGTTATAAACAAGTGGGCTGAACAATTGCATTGGGGATTTTAAATAGATGAAACTTGCGCGTTTAATTAATATATTTTTATTATAATGATTATTAACATTAATCATGCCACATAAGCTAAGTATTTAGAGTTTTTCTTTATGTTTAATTTTTTTTTATATATGTAATAGTATAAATGTAATGCATCTTTTCACAAGTGTTTTATTATAATTGTTTTTTTTTTTTATTTTATTTTGAGAGCTTTTATTTTTGATAGGTTCAAGTTAAATTCAATTTTTAATTTACTTTTTTTTCTCTATAATTTTGCTTATTTTGATTAAAAATATAAATGTAATTAAATTTAACTAATTTGCTGGTTTAGTTGTTTTTCTTTTATTTACTTATAATGTTTTTGTTGTTCAGCAACTTGTTGTACAAGTTTTTGTTGCTGTTGCTTGTGCTATAAAATGTCTAACAAAAATTGTACAAAACGCTTCTTAGAGCCTGCAATCCAAACTTACAAAAAAAAAAGTAGAATAATAAGCCGTAACTCATTTTTTCTTTACATTTTTTTGTCACTCCCAAAAACAGTGGCTGAAAAATGTATGCGTATTCTAAAGCACAAAACAGACAGATTTTTATATATCTATATAGAGAGGAAATGGTGAGAGGAAATAGTGTGTACAAGTGATTGAAGAGGACAAACTATAAATACCAACTGCAGATAACACAATTATGTAATTTTGTAATAGTAATAGTAATAGTATATATATATATATATATATATATATTAAGACATCGTTATGTTGTAGTAATAGAACATTAGCTGGTCGCAACTCACTAACATTGCTTGATTGTGATGGGCTTCCTTCGGTTAAGCTTACAAAAATCTTATCGCATAAATTATATATGTAAATAAAGTGTTGTAAATTAGTTATATATGTCTATAGAATTATACAATATGTATGATTACTTATATATATTATTATTATGGGTACGAAAAATTGTTGCGTTCAGTGTCAGTGTTAAATAAATCTTTCGGTCTGCATTGGCGGTATTATTCTTCATTTCCTGCCCTCAAACTAAAGTCATTTCAAAACATTATTTTCCGTTAGTTATTGGAACTGTTGTTGTTTCCTTCAAATAGATAGTGTTGTCGTGAGCCTCTCACGCCGTTGCGTTATTTAGCTGCTGTAGCTTCACTTTGAGCTCCGCAAATGTTGGCCTCTTCGCTGGATTTAGCTCCCACGCCTGACGCATCATCTCGTAGATTTCGGCTGGGCAGCCGTCGGGTGCTTCCATTTTGTAGCCAACTTCAACATGCTTCACTACATCTGCCAGTGGCTAAAAAGCAAACATCAAAGGAATATTTTTATAAATTGTACATTTCAAACATTTTATATATATTCATTTGGTACATACGATTCGGGGATAAGGTACACGTCCAAAGGAGTATATTTCCCATAGAAGTATGCCAAAGCTCCACATATCCGATTTATTGGAGAAGCGCTAGGAAGATAAACAAATTTCAAATAAAAATTTGAGAAAGTTTTTAAATGATTTTGCAAGACCATTTCAAATTACTTTACTTACGGCATTTTTGAGTGCCTCTGGCGCAGTCCATTTGATGGGCAGCTTGCCAACATCGAGATTATAGCATTCCTCGCGTGCCAGGCCAAAATCGGATACCTTGGCCACACAATCCTCAGAGATGAGGACATTGCGTGCGGCCAAATCGCGATGCACAACCTTTTTGGCCTCCAGATACTCCATGCCAGAGGCCGTATCGCTACAAAAATAAACATTTTCAACGTTAAACAACTTGAAATATCGTATTAAATAAAGCTCGGGCTGGCTTACAAGGCGAAATTAATTTGATCCTTTTTGGTTATGTGCTGTCGTCCACGCGAACGCAAATAATCAACCAGCGATCCTTTGCTCATGTATTCCGTTACCAAGTACAGATGCTTGCTGGTGAAAACAAGGCCAATAAACTTCACCAGATTCTCGTGCTCCAGCGTGCTGTATGAAAAAGTAGAGAAATGGATATATTTTATATATTTTTTTTTTTGGGTTATAAATGTATATATCGCTTACGTCATGACCGATGCCTCGGCGAGAAATTTTTGCACAGCGCCCTCATCCTTGAGCATCTTGACGGCAACCTTCTCGTTGCGCAATATGCCCAACATGACGTCACCGAACTCGCCTTTGCCAATGCTCTCGCGTAGCTGAAGCTCCGCCTCGGGTATGACCCAGCCCTTGTCCACAAATTCTTTGGAGTTGATGCAATACTCTTGTTTGCCCAACTTGGGCAAACACTTGACAAGCTGAGTGCAAAGACCATCTGCATCGGCCTCATAGTGCTGTGTGCAGTAATACGGCAAAAGGTGAAATTAGTATTGCTAATGGACTAATGTACTCAAAAGGACTTACCGCGACGAGTTGTCCCAGATTCTCAAAATATTCCTCATCGTCGATGGTTAATTTGTTCTCCAGATATTTGACACGATAGTGTTCTACCTTGCCCTGGAAGCAAACGCACAGCGTGTAATCACCGGGAAAATTAGTCGACTCGCGAACCAGGAAGAGTCCATCCTCACGCGGCTGCAGTAAATGTTCCGCCTCATCGCGCGTAATGCTGCCATGGAACCAGCTACGGAAAGATAAACGATTGAGTTGAATGCAATTCGCAGCTGATACAATTGAATATAAATGAATTGACTGACAGAGTTTAACTATTAAGATTTTATCCTTAATATTTCTTATTGAAACTTACGGCATTGCGTTCAGTTTAACTTCACATTTGCGTAGTTGTGGGGCGCCCGTGGGTGACAGCGATGCGTGATTCATGGCCGTTGTGGAACCACTTGTCCACTTGTCCATGCTTCCGCCGCCGCCGTTGATATCGAAGCTGTGCAGCGATGTGGACATGCCTGTGTTGTTGCTACTGCTGTTGCTATTGCTATTGATATTGTTGTTGTTGTTATTGCTGCCGCCGACAACGGCTGGCTGCGTAGACTGCAGCAGAATATTGTTGCTGCTGATGCTGCTGTTGCCGCCGGTGCTGTTGCTGGTGCCGCCACTTAGCGCTAAACTCTTGGGCGGCAACACGCCCACTGGCGTATGCAACGTTAGAGAGGAGGACATTAGATTATTGCTGGAAGCGCAGTTGGCCAAGAGCTGCATATGTTGCTGCTGCTGCTGTTGTGCGACGGCGGCAACTGCTGCCGCTGTCACTGATGCTGCTGCTGCTGCTGCCTGGTCGACCTGTGCATGTGTTGCTGTTGTTGAAGCGGGCGCAAATGTTGACAATATACTATGTTGTTGCTGCTGCTGCTGTTGTTGTTGTTGTTGCTGTTGTATTGTCGTCGTCTGCGGCTGCTGTTGCAGTTGCGTCTGATTGGGCGATTTGGGCGAATGATTGCTGATTAAATTATGACTATTTAATGCATGCGCTGCTGCTGCTGCGGCTGCTGCTGGTGTTTGGTGCTGCAACAAAATGAGGCCTGTTCTTAGTGAATCGAAAAAAATATTGTGCGCGAAATTTTGCTAATGAGCTATTTTAATTATGCTTTTATTATACTTATTAAGTTAATTAATTCGATTATTGTTATCTCTATTATGGCCCATAATAATAATATATTATTTAATAATGAATATTATGAATATATCTAACTGTTTCATATTGATAAGATTAGGTAATTGGATGTTACAGGTATTTTGGCTACAATATAAAACAATTTACTTTACGTGCACTTAACGGTTTCATCACAGGACTCTCTAGTCTGGTAGTCACCCAACTAACTAAACTAAATAAATTCGGAAATCAAATCATGTCTACCAGGTAGCAGTGTAAGACACAATCCACAAGAGTATTTAAGTTTTGAAGCTTAAACGGAATCAATTTATTGCTATTTGGTATATTGATAAAATAACATAAAATTGATAAGATGAACTAGCTACCGAATCAAGGAAATTTCGAATACGAAATACTGGTTGGCAAGTGAGCAGTAATTTATATATATATTTTTCACAAGTAACAACTGCATTTTCTTTAAAAATCCTATTCTAATCCTAGTCTATTTTACAATAACCTAATATTATAATATCAGATAAATTCGTTTCGATAAATAAGTCGATCATCAAATGTATTGTGCTTAACTCACTGATAACTTACCACATTGTTGTCACGGTGATGATGATGATGCGGTGGTATGCTTGGCGGCACAATGTGCGGCTGGGATTGGCTCAGCTGTTGCTGATGCTGCAGCAGCGATGTGGCAACAACGCCCACACCGACACCGACACCAACGCCAACGCCCATTGAATTGGGCTGAGGTGCTGGTCGTTTATTGTGTCGGAGCGGTGCTGTTGGCGGCATCTGATGCCCGGTGGCCTGCAGATACCATGGATCGCCCGATGTGCTGCCGGACACTGTTGTCGCGGCGACCGATGGCTGCGAGAAGCCGCGATGATGCCCAACTACCGTTGTTTGTCCGTTCTGTGTGGCGGTCGCGTGGCTGTTCATATCCTCGACCTTGCAGCTGGCCACGCACCTATTGTCACCAGTTCCTGTTAGACCTGTTGCCGATTTTGTTGTTGCTTTTGGCGGCTTTGCAGCCGCAGTTGTTTGCGGTTGTCGCTGCTGTTTGTGCTTCAGTTGGCCCTGTTTGATTTCAACGGTTATCAACGGCTCACCCACGCCAGCTGCTTTTGTCGTCGTCGTCCTGTTTTTGCCGGTTCTTGTTTGTTTTTCCTTCGCCTTGGGTTCGCTTGCCTCTTCGTCTGCAAAATATAGACAAATAATATTTGATTTAGTCAATTGTTTAACTACGTTCGTGCTTATCTAATCAGAACAATACACACAGCAACACAGGCACACCTTGAGTTAACAGTTTAAACTAATCATTGCCGCACAACAATAGCAGTCACAATTGTAAATATTCTCGTCGTTATTTGCTGAGCTCATTAATTATGCATAAATAATACGAAAAAATATATATATTTCATAATGACAACATCAGCGAAATTGCGCAGTATGTACACGAAAAAAAATCGCTAATAGAATTTCAAGTTCAAATTCATATTTAAATGCAACTCAGCACACAGAGTCAGAGTCATTCGCCATTAACATGGGGCAAACGAATTTCGAACGTCTGGCAACGCCCGATAATCAATAATTGTAGCAATATCCAATTAATTAAAATAGGTCCGAGTCGACAGAGTAACAGGTACTATATTATTGAAAACAGAATTGCCTAAATGAAAAATACCTTTTAAATATGTATAGGCAAAATGAAGCAACAGACAAAGAGAGTGTCTGATTTATTTGAAAGGCAATAGCAAATTAAATATTATAGAGATTTAAGAGCATTATAATTGTGTATAAGCCAAATAAAATTAACACATTTGTTGGCCAATCTTTGTTATTCTTTGGCAACAAATGTTTATAATCGCTTATCAGTGAACAAACACGAAGCCAAGAATGAGAAACATTCGTTTTGTACATTTATCTAATCCAATGCACGATTCATTAATCATTAAATAACCTAAGTGAAAAAGTCAGCAACAGTTACGCAAATATTGCTGAGACAACATATAAATAAATGCATGTGTATTACACACTGTCATATATTTACATATAAATATGTGTGCTATAAACAATTTTAAAAAGGTAAATTGTTGGTCAACATCAGTGTCGCATGTTAATCAACTGAGCGCAAAGAAATAAACGGACAACAATCATGTAATAATAACAAGAATTGTCAACGCCCACACTAAGAATGGCAATTTGATGACAAGATGTAAGAACAAGAGGTAAATTTAGAAAGAGACAACGAGATTGGGAGAGAGGTAGAGAGAGAGAGAAAGACAGAGACAGAGACAGAGATATAAAATGAGGTTTTGGCAAATGTAAAGCATTTGCATGCGACATGCATAATTAAAACTTTTACTGCGCAATTATATGAGTAGCTTCAGCTACTGTTTTTTTTTTTTGTTGCTATTGTATACCCTGTAATCATGGCTTAAATGTTTGGTATATTAGGCTATATATTAAGCTAAAATGCTTACAATCTCTGTTTAAGTCTAACAATATATGTAATTCTAAGTAAGAATAACGAATAAAATGAGTAAAATTTCGCGATTTAAGCATCGATTCTTAACATTTTCAAGGCATCCCATAGTCGAGCATCTACAATAATTCTTCTAATTGTTATTTCTTTCCATAAAATGCTACAAATTTAATTATGCGATGAATCAGCAGGGTACACTATTAAAATTCTCAAGGCATTTGTGTTTGGAACGAGGCTATAAATTCCCAGCGAGACGAAACTTACTCACTTTTAGTTTCGGTCTCGAGTTTTGTAGCTTTTGTATGGTTTCTGCCCATTCTCTGGATACAATTCAGTTCAGTAATTGTGTTCAAATTAATTTTCAGAGTGTTTCTTTTTTGATTGCTTAATTTTCAAATTTTATGTAAATTTCATTGCGGAAACGCTTTTTGCATATTTAATTCTTGGTTCTAGTCACGGAGCAGAGCAAGCGCCGATTTACCATGGGACCCTCCCTCGTCTTTGACAACATTGTGGGCTACGCTTTAATTATGTGAAAGGTGGCTTAGTACATAAAACAACAAAGCTGGAATAGTGCCGCAATCCGGAGTAAAAGCCTATCAAATTAACCATGTTGACCTTGCCCAATTCAAACATTTTTGAACCACATCCGTTGTCTACACAGACTACAGTTTACAGACTCATGCAAATGCAATTATGCACAGTGTGTATAAATTATCACTTTTGTTTCATTCATTCGTATTTTCTCTGGCTTGTCAAGTGGTTTGAACATGACTCTCCAAAACGGCAACGGCCAAAAATTGCATGTAGTCATCGTTTTCATAGTCGATGTGTATGTTGTTTCCTGATTCAGAGTCATGCGGTATTACTTCAATGGAAAAAAATTTTGATATCGAAGTGATGAATAGACGAACTAAACTTTATTTTCATTTATAAATTTCATACAAGGAACAATCTTTGATTTGTATAATATTTATTTTTAAATATATACATCATAAATAGCTCTTTAAGCAATGACTAACTTCCTGTAGAACTTATTGTGCACCATGCCTAATCAAACTGAATTCTGGGCGCTTTATTATTACGCACTGATATCACAATTAATTTCAGATGCAAACTTTATACTTTCGTATAGAATATCTTGAATATGGTACAAGGAGACACGACTCCTATTTAGCAGTATTGATTGTCATCTGTTAATTGGCATTTTTATTTGTTGCTGTCACACACAGACTTAAAGTTTATTGATGCTTGACCTTCAGACTGTTGCAATAGTAGTAGTAGGATCTGTGAGCCTGATGCTGTCGCTTTTCATAATTTTACGCATATCGATGTCATAGCATGAGTCAGACATACACACACACATATATGTATATATGCATTTGCAATCTTAAAAACGTAAATGTAATGGAGTCTGTGAAAGGGGCAAGTGTGCTGTGCGCAATTTACATATTTACATATGACACACGCAGTTATAGTGTAAATTAACTGTCATCATAATAGAATAGACAACACCCGCTAGACTTTGACTTTGACTCTTGATTAGTCAACTCGAAATTTGTTATTGCCTCTCTTATTTTTTTTTTGCATTGCCAAGCTGGCAGCTTGCACTTGACTTGTATGCAAAACACAGTCTGTTTGCGTAGCTGTTGTCTGTTTAAGTCCAATTGCGTGTTATCGTCAGCTTGTTATCGATTTATCGTTGTGAGTTGGCACCGCTGCTCATGGCCCGCACGCAATGTAAACACAAAAATGAAGATATTGCGAAACGACGCCATAAAAGAGATTGTGAAAAGAGCAAAAAACAAAACACAAAGAAAAACAAAACAACAAAGACAATTTCCAAACAAATTATTATTTTTAAGTCTGGCGCTGCTTGATGTTTTTTGCTGTTAACCAAGCGTTGTTTATAAGGTGTTAAACAAATTAAAAAAATAGTTAAGAAAAACAACAGCAAATACTCTCGAAAGTTTTAAATAAAAGATAACCCGTAATTAAATTGAATGAAAAAATTGTCTTAAATATATTCATTAGAAACACGTACAGTTAATTTTAACTGGGCATCATTAAAATGCAGCGTAATTGAAATTGGCAGTACACAAAAAACCATAAATTTTATAAAATACAAAAAAAGAAAGGTTTTAAGTATATATTGACAATGATCTGCCGGACATAAGTGCAAATGCATCCATAAACTTGAATGATTCATTGACAGTTATTTTTGTTGGTCGTTAACTTTTACAAAGTACTGTAGGAAGAGCGTTATTGAAGTGTGTGAGTGTGAAATGCGCAGTACGTCGATAGGCGATTACTTATATGGCTATATAATATTCGCTTAGCGCTGGATGTAGATGAGGTAATGCTCATTAGCTTGTGCAAATTGCAAGCCAAACAACCAAGGCTAATTAAAAGCGATGCTCACATTTTAATTAATGTCCAAGTACGTAAATCATGAGGAAGGCTGTTTTAGATTTAATTACCATAACAAAGCTACAAATTATCAAATTATATTTGTTATCGATAGCCAGAGAGATAATGCATAAATTTAAGACTTAAGTCCGATTATTAATTTAGCTACTCTGAATTAATTCGCAAACAGAAAAAATACATAATTTGATAATTATTGTTAGGTTGAAGACATAAGTCGGAAAACACAAATTTTTACGAATACGTTATTAATCGTTAGTAAAATATATTAATATATTAAGGTTTAGGTATGCTCTATATCTTGTTGCTTCATATTAAGACAAGATGTAGGAAGAGAAAAGTTATTAATAAAAAATGAGTAAGTAATTCCTTAATTATTCCACATTAATGGATATAGCTCTTTCACCTGTCTGGTAGTTTGAGGTCAATGACAAACAGTCAAAATAAAAAAAACTAAGCCACATGTTTTCTCGAGGGGATGGGTCTCTGCCCACTTGCCCTGATCTACGAAGCTGACACACAGCTATCCCAGGTAATTAGCACTCTAATATATATATATATATATATATATGAAGTTGCATGTTACCTGCAGATTGGCTTCCTTCTTCCTGTTGTCTGCTTGCGGTTTTGCCGCACCCCGTTCTGCATGCAATATGCAAATTGCTAGCCAAAAAGCCAGCGAAGCAAGTCTGTCTCTACATATACATATATATATATATATAAACATATGTATATAAATAAAGTCTTGTTATGTGGCAGTGGCACGCAATTCATGCCATCACCAACACCATCACCATCATCGTCATCCAGCGTCTTGTTCCATTCATGCCTTTTGTTATACTCCTTTGACTAAAGTTGTCTAAAGTTACCTCTTTCTTTCATTCATTATTATTGTTTTACACTTTCCAGCTCGAAACTACCACGAAATGATTGTGTGCCGCCTGGCAAGCATTTATATTTCAGTCTTTTCTCCCCACTTCTGTACAGGTTGGTTCCGTTCCGTTCCGTTCCTTCCATGACGACTCATACACAATGAGGAAGCAATACAAAAGATTCTCACGTACTTGTTACCTCTATAGGTGTTGAACTGTATATATAAATTTATATATATATATAGCTCTCTTCCTACTTACTGTAGCATGCATATAGAATTCCCTTTGCTGGCATTCCGTGACGTGAGTTGCCTCACGGGCATTCTGTCAGTCAGTTAGTTAAGTTTGTTGGCTAACAGCTTGTTGGGCACACATCAGCGACCTTCTTTAGAATACTAGCTGCAAATATAGTTGCACTCAGCTATATTGTATGTAAGGCGCTCAACTTAAGGGTAGATAAGGGCTTAATGGAATACGGCGTCTGCCTATAGATTAAGTTACCCTTAAGAACCTCTTATTAATTAGTTCGCTTTAATTGCCAGATATTCATCTTTAAGATGCTTAATTTATTGTTATAACATATTCTATGTTTAACTTGAACAACAGTTTAAAAACCAGCTTTATATTAGTTATATGAAGATATGCAACTCCTGTTTATTGCCTCATTGGCAACAAGCTTTAGCATTTGTGGTCGGCGCACTCGGTTTTGAAAGGTAACTTCTTGCAATTGGACACTTACTGTTATGGTTTTGTTAAAACCCAAAACCCACCATCAATGTCAACCAAAAAACAAGGCGTTCCAAACTTGTAACTGGCTCTTTGTCTGCTGCTTTTGATGCTTGCCCGATTTTAGCTGATTTTCCAAGCGCAACCATGGTTTGTAACTTTATATGCAGCGAAGCACTTGCAACATTGGGCACAGGGCTACCTGGTGTTTTTATACCCTGAACCCATAACAAATTAGTGAAAAGAGTATATTGGGTTTGTGCAAAACTATGGAAGCATCTCCAACCACATAAGATATATATAGGCATATCTGAAATATAAGTATTCACATAGCCCGGTCAGTACAAGTTCATTTCATTTTATCGATAACTTTCTTCTGTTGTACGATGACAATTAAAGAAAATTTACAGAGACTTACTTGATATATATGAAGCATTGACATAATATCGATTCATTGCATAAATTTGATCAAGATCGAATAAAAAAACAACCATAAAGATAACAATATAAATATAAAAAGCTTGGTTCAGTGTATATCTTAGTGGAGCTCACTCGACTACAACCTTTTTACTTGTTTTTTTTTTTTGTTAGGAAATGAATAAAAGTTGACTATTCTAGCTTCAAAATTGAAAATTTAAGTGCATTTTTTGAGATAATGTTACCTGTTGTATAGCTTAAGTTCGTGAAATAAAAAGGCATGTTTAAAAATATTAAAATATGTTTTTTAAAGTGTTAACTTTAAAATAGGATTTCGAACCGAATGTTACTGTCAATTTTGGCATACTAACCAAACCAATCATCGGTTCTGATGATGGGCGGCAAAGAGTTACTTTTGTTGTTGCTGCTGTTGTTGTTATTGTTGTTGTGGTTGTTGCTCCTGTTTCTAGAGGATAAACGGTCTTTGGTGTTGCTTCTGTTGCTGTTTTCAAACTTTGATTTGGCTGTTGCTGTGCTTGTTGTTGCTGCTGTTGCTGATTGAAATCTGCGCTGTGCGTTGCGAAGAAAATTCAATAGACGCACATCGATGGGCTGCGCTGCGTTTGTTGCCGCCGTGTGGTGCGTCGATTTGGCGTTGGTGCTGCCACCACTAATTGTTGGCGCATATTTATCACAAAAGTAAAACTCTTTGCGCCTGGGCGGCGCATAGGCGGCACTCAAACTGCTGCACAACTGCAACGGACGGCGGCGTGCCTTGGAAATCAACTGGCCGGCAGACGCCTGACCGTTGGTGGTGTTATTGTTGTTTAGGTTGAGGCTGCTGGCGCTGCGCGTTAAACTGTGGGCCAGACTCTGCTTGCACCAGTAGACGTCCTTGCTGCCAAAGTAATAGTAACGCCTTCGCGTATCCTGCGAGCATCCAGCAGTAGCAGAGGCTGCAGCTAAGCCTGCCGCACGATGATGCCGACTGCAGCTGGAGCGTGTTGACTTTTTGCTGCTGCTACTGTGGCTACTGTTGCCGTTGTTGTTGGCGATAGTGGTGCAGCCGGTGGTTTGACTGCCGCTGCTTGTCTGCGAGTTGTCACTCTCGTTGCTCAAACTGTTGTTGTTATTTTTCCCAGTGCTTCTTGTTGCTGCTGCTTCTTTTGACACAGAGATCGCCGTGTTCGCTTGCGTAGGCGTGAGATATGAATTGGATTGGATAAAGACACCATCGCAGGTAATTTTGATTGTTGTCACCATGTTCCACGTGGCATTTCGTCTGCCTTCACTTCACCAACTCACTTAAAGTACTTTAGCCTTATGAACTACACTTTGCCTTGGCTTTGAATGGGAGATATTTAGTTTTAGTTTTTGGGTGGCACCTAATGACCTTTTTTAAAAAAAAAAAATGTTCTATTGATTGAGTATTGGAATTTAATAACCGATTTTACTACACTCAGAAAACAATCGCCGTAACAATTTTACTTGTTTTTAGAAATAATTTTTTAATATAAGAAAAATTTAGTAAAAAAATAAAGGTTTGACATAAATCGACAATAGAAAAATCTACAATAAAATTGAGAAAATAAATATATTTTCTGAATAAAAAGGTAAGGAGTTACGCTTCTTGCGATAAAGGTATAACAAATAACAAAAATTCAGAGCGTTTATTCTATAAATAAGTTAGCTTTATAAACTGATTTTAAACTGAGCGAACAGTTGAAAGGCTGTAGAGCTTGTAGACCATTGAACTCAACAAGAACATCATCATCAATATCATCGACATCGGCATCGACATCCACAATGGCAAATCAGCTACTCTCTTCACATACCCGGTACGGTACAGTGGGGCCTGCCCTAGTTGAATCGAGGCTAATGCCGCATCAAACAATGTGCACACTGCAAAATTGTTTTCTTTTGTAATCATACTAATTAAAGTCTGCTTTTTTTCTCTCTCTAAAGCGCTTCGATTTGGACCCGGCCAACAAAAGAGGCAGGCAGAAAATGAAAATTGTAAAAAAAAAAATCAATGATGAAGTGAAGCAATAAAGGAACTACAAGTAATGATAATACCAAAGGCGGACAACGGACAAAAGATAGCAACAAACAACACACAACAAACAAAAAGGCCAACAAAAAGCGCAAATTGGAAAATATCTGTGGAGAAAATCCAAAGCAAGCAAAAACAAAAATCAAGTGAAACAAAAAGCAGCAAAAACAGAAATTGTCTAGATTCCGAGAGCGTGCTCCATATTTGTCAACTAGTTAGGCCCAAACGGGGTGTGGGTAGGGGATCAGTAGATTGGGGCTTATACAGCATAGTAATAATAGTAATTGTATTGTTGTTGTTGTTTTTTTTTTGGCATTTGCAGAAGTCAATTTGCCACTTTAACTGTAAGTGAGTTAAGAGCAACGACAAAACAAGGAAAAACAACTATATTGTTTATGTTTTGGATATGTGGTGACATATACATATGTATTTGTGTGCAATAAATAGTCGAAATAGAAATAGTTGCGATATTTAACCAAAAGTAAAGCTTTTAAAATTGTCTTGTTAACTTGGCATTTTTTCTATGAATTTGATATTTGTGGGTTGGGAAAACACGAACTAAGTCGGTGGCCTGCATTGAATAGGAATTTACTGGAATTGGGGGGTGCGCATGTGTGTGTGAGTACAAGTTTGTGCAAATACTATACAATGTAAATATATGCCCATTTTTTTGGGCGTGAGAACGCTGACAACACCCATTGTTTTTAGCTGCCTGTTGTTATATATATTTTATTCAAGGCAGGCTGGCAGACAATACACCTTGGGAAAGTACGTGAAAAAAGACAAGATAGGTGGAATGCTACACTTGCTCAGATGACGACCGATACAATGTGCTGATAAAGTGGTAAGTGAAAGATGTACGAAACAGTTGTGTTGCATCTATAGTTATATATATATATAAATATATATATAAATATAAATATATATATATATATCTATAAGGTGTTAATTGGCTGGGATTAGGCGACACAATGCACAATGCAAACAATGCACTAGTTTTCGAAAAGCATATGTGGGCAGAATGAATGAAAAGTGTCAACAGATTTAAGCAAAGCTGTGTTTAGATAAGAAAGGAACTCAAAGTAGTTGATTTTTACATAGAATTTACATTAGAAACATGAAAGAAAGTCACAGTCAAGAAAAGTCGACAGAGATATACTCTAAATTTAATTGCAGGTGATAAATATCAGTTGGTTCAATAAGAAAATAAGTTTTAGTTTTAATATGAAAATAAATTTTGCTAAGCAAAATGTGCATTTTCTTAAGCCAGTTTTTTATTCACCAACACAAATTTAATGTATCAACCTTATTAACTTAAATACTTGTGGACCTTTGATGCAAATCTAATTTAATACTTTAGTTTATCAATAATATTATGCGATAATATCATATGCCCACTGAAGTTACCTTAAAAATTATTTTCTTTATAACTTATTATTATTGTAAATCGGCTTGTATATTAGCAAAAGAACTTGATCTGCCCAAGGAATACGAAAACGTATGTTCCAATTAAAAGTCTTTAGCTCCAGACTGTAAGACAAGTAAATCAAGTAGCTGATGTAAAATGTATATATAAATACTTTGCTTCTTTCTTATACCAGTTTTTTTAATATGCAATGGATACCATAATCTTAAACACCTTTTTCAGCGAAAGATAATCACAAAAGAAAAAACTAGTTCAAAAATAAACGATAAATATAGTGCACCAATGTTAAAACACTTTACTTCCATTTTCAGCTGAACGTTATCTTGTGTGACCATCTCTTGTTTTTCCAAAGAGCTAGCAATGGTCATTTAATGATGGGCTGTCATTTTAATTAGTGATTTCACAATAATGCCAAAGTATTTTTGAAGAGTTTTTCACTTTCTACATTTTGGGAGTGCTTCAGAAGTTGTGTTGTTGTTTTAAGTTGTGGGGCACACTAAATGATGAACCACACAAAAAACCAAGCAGCAACTCAACAATGAACTATGGAAATGAGTTGAAGCTAAAACAAAAAAATTGGGCACGTGGAAAGTGATTGCTTATCGAGAGAGAGACAGACCCAAATTTTAAATTCTTTAAACGGGAAGCAGGCACGGTAAAAACGTGCCCTGTTAAAGTACCGCCAACACGAAAAGAAGCAGAAATAAACTAATTAAAAACACAACAGCAAAAACGTAAACTGAAATATGACACAACAAGATTTAGTTGTGGTTAAAGCGTAGACAAAATGCGAAATGAAAAGCGAAAGCAAAATAATATCAAATAAAAAACAGTACCACAACAAAAACCTGATCTTAAGTAAAAAACAAAGTCGCCAATCATATAAAAACAATAAGCCTATAAAAAACAGCAATGGGGCAAGTTGAAAATGCGTGAGACGCCGCAACGGATATCCTCAGGCTTCATTCGACTTTTTTTTATCATTTATTTTGTATTTTTAATTTTAGTGGCCAGCAGCGCTACCTGTTGCATTATATGATTTATACACTCATATATTATATTGTTTTGTTTTTTTTGCGAGTGTGTGCAGTGAAAGTTGCGTTTTTTGCTTTAGTTTGTAAGTTTTTTTGTGGCCGTTTTGTAGGGCGTTGCACAGTAGTTTGGAGAGCCACGTCTTGCAGTTAAGATTATTTATTAATTATAAAATTAATTCTTTTAAAGCACGCATAATAGAAACCGGACAACGAAATAAAATAATAAATTTGTATACACTTAAATTGGAATTAAAATTATTAGGAATAACAATAAAAGAAAACAAATTATTAATGATATTGGCCAAAATTTACTTCAAGATTTAAAGCAATATCATTAACGATAAATCAAATAAAATATGGATTAATAAATTATCAAATGAAAATTTGGCAAACTATAAAGTAAAATAAAAAGTTAATATAAGTGAATAAATCTAAAGTAAAAACAGATTAAATAAAAACAAAAAACTCTATAAATAAGCGCCATAAACAACAAAAAAGAAAAACTTCATTTACATTTTACACACTCAACACGTACACTTGAGAAAATATAAAAAAATAAAACATAAAAATAGGCGAAAAACTTAAAAATTAAATGCAATTGAAAAATGAAATGCGCCATTGGCAATTGGCAATTGGCAGTTGGGGATACGTTTGGTTATTTGTTGCGTTCGGTTTTGAGTCGTGTGCAGTGAATGGCAAATTGCTTAAATAGTTGGGTAAATATCTGTGTCTGTGTGCGTAAAAACCAAAAGCAAAAAGCTTAAGAAAACATTAAAAATTAATTCACGCGTCTGCAGTTGAAGCATTTTGTTGTTACTGTGTTTGCTGCTTTGTCCACTTTCACTTGGCCAAGACTGCCAACTCTCTCAGGATGATGACGTTTTAAGTGTGGATTAAAATTGCCAAGGAGTGAAAAGAGATGGTTGGAGGTAAAAGAGGGGGAGGCATGAAAACTAGTTACAATTTAAGGCCTAAAGCCGCAATGGCGGTGACTAATGCTCTGGAAAATTGAAAATGGCTCTGCGACGTTCGACACGCCAACAACAACACCAGGCAACTGCATAAAGTTATATATGTATGTGTATATGTACAGAATAAGCTTTCTTCCAGTAATCAGCCCACGAGCTTTTTTTGTCAAAGTCTCGTCTCAAGAGCCGCGTGCACGTCGCCAAAATTAGCGTGGAAATCAATTGCTAAAAGCTAATGATTCATGCAATTGGAATAGGCGGCAATGCTAAGCACAGCGATGTTGAGTACGAGGGGAAGGGAGTTAAACAAATTACTAGCTAAGAAAATAGTGGGTAAAGCAGCGGAAAGACTAAAAAAAAATCCGCTTGTAATCTTTGAGATGAGGCGTAACAGATGAAATATGCTAGCATTACAGCACAGATAGGGAAATACGGGGAAAATAAAGATAATTATTTCTAGCTGTAGATAGAAGAAGAATTCTAAGCATACATTGCGTGCTCAGCACACGATGCACAACGCACAGCGAGAGAGATATAGAATGAACCTGTATATATATAACTAGACCGATAAATATAAATATTTTTAAAATAAGAGTTTAAGTTTCTAGCCGAATTATCTTTTGCTTCCCACAATATTAATTTTTTCATAAATCAATAAAATATATTGCAAATTTGAACAACTTGAAAAAATAAGCAACAAAAAAATATATTAGATACGGGTTTCACCTCATTTGATTAATACAAAAAATTTGCAATGATATGCAATCGATGGCTGACCCAAAAAAGCCCTATAATTAAACTAGCAAACGAAGACTTAACAAAAGGTCATTGAGCCATCAAAAATATAAAAAAAAAACCAACTCAAGTTCACGAAATACACATAAGTCATATATCATTTCGTTTATCACATCTTTGTATAAAATATTTTTTTCTTTTTTTTTTTTTGTTAAGCTTTATGATAGTTTGGCATGGAATTTGCATATTGAAAGAGTTGATGTCGCTTCAGGCAAATCAAACAAAAAAAGAAGTGATATTTCGCATGCATGCATCGAATTAATGATTACACATTTATAAAGATTTTTATTATTTTTTTAAGCTGGTTACACAATATTGCATTTGTGGGGATTTATATATTTATTTATATATGTATTAGCATTATCAGGAATTTGCACACATTGCCAATTATTGTTATTAACTGAGCTGTTATTGCTACAAAGAGCAAATGCAATTCGATTCGATTATTACTATTGGATTGGCAATAATTTTTTGACACGCGACGTTGGAAAATTCGTTGGCGCATGCGCACGAAGCCAGGCGCTCTGCGAACCGCGCGACTTGCTTGCAAGTCACAAACTGACTCAAGCTTGGTCGACCGGCGTACAAGTCAGCTTAAAAGAGAGAGGTACCCATCGATAGAGAGAGATGATGAGTTTGGAAGCTTTACTCAACCGCTTTGTGTGTGTGTGTGAGTGCGTTAACGTATGCATATATTTTTGTGTCTGAGTGCAGTTGTGTAGTGTGCACTTTTATCGCATGAGACAAGGCGCTCAGCAACGTTTACGTCAACGGTAAGCAGCCTAGCAAAAGAGAACGACGACAAGTCGAGCTTCCCTTACTGAACTCTGGGTGAGTGATGCAGTTGCTCTCGCCCTCTCTCGCATGAGAGAAGTTTGCATTAAACACATACACGAATGCAGGCAGCTATAGATATATTTATAGCATGCTAGATACGATAGCGTGCTCTGCTTTGGTAGTATTTTAGCGTCTAAATTAATTACTAATAGCCAATGTTGCTCAACATGCGACGATTCTTTTTTTTGGTGTTTCAACTTGTTTTGACCAAATTTGTTGGTCTAAGTTACTCAAGTTGTATTTGTATTTCACTGCGCTTGATTTTATTAGTTTTATTTTTCTTGTTTTTTTATTGGCCGTCAAATAACATTTACCCAAAAAATGTAATTGCTTTAGCGAAAGTGAAAATGGGAAAATTTTTAAGTTGCGATTTTAAAATAATACTCAATTCATAAAAAATTTGTTCACGTATTTTTTGTTTAATTGTTTTTTTTAATGTGTTTTGGCTACTGTATGTTATGTTGCCTTCTTTGTGCTCTATATTTTATATTTGTTCTCTCCGTTTATATTATGCTTTTGCGCTCGTGCTTTTCTGCGTTTTAAATACGTTTTAATTGCATTTCCCGTTGCTGCTGCAATTTTAATTAATTTTTTCATTCGTTGTTGCCTTTGCCTGTACGTCATGTGTCATATGGCAATTTGTGTCCCTTATGCTTTTGCATGTTTACGTTTCGGATTCGAATATCGCAAAAATAAAACACAATTCAGATTTCAGGCAAACATAAAAAGCTAATGCGTTGTTGTTCTGTTTGCTTATGCTGCTTTTTGTTGTTGTTTTCCGTTCGTGATGTTTGGCCCGTTTTCGCTGCTGTCATTTTATACATACAAATGAAATGAATGTAAGTATTTCAAGCGCATGCATTTAGCACTTAACGACTTCAGCCACCACCCCTTCCCATTTAACATTTTTCCCGTTGAAGTTTACCCCATCTCTAACTATGCACGATTAGCAGGCAAATGTGAATAGAGAAATTGCATTCGCCTCATGCCAAGAAAAAAAGAGAGCGCTCTGAGAGTGGGCTGACGTCATCAGCATTTACAGGACGCCTTTTGCATTGCATTGGAATGTTCAATGGAATTCGGCGCACGATTACAACAGCACATTAACAAGCAAGCCCTTTGTACACAGGCAGATACATACATATACATAAAAGCGGCAGGCAGCAGCCAATGTGTGCTAAAAATAAATTGTGTGCAAATTCACGAAAAAATAAACAATACCGCCATACAATGTAAACAAGAGAAGAAGAAGCGAAAGCAAATATAAGCAAAAGAAACAGTTCAAAAATATGCAGCTGTGAGAGTTAAAGACAAACAATAAATTAATAATATGAGCACGATGAAATCTATCTTCTGTCTTCTTCGCTTTGCTGCGTGTCTTGCGATAACAATAACGGCAGGTGCTGCTACGATGTAATTCCATAAAAGCCCACGCCTCTGAAGACTGATAATAAAATGCACATAATAAACATATATATATATATATATGCACATAATGGAGAACAAATTCATATTGGTTAACAATTTTAAATGCTGTATAATGATAACAGAAAAAGTGCAAAATATATGTACAAAGTATTATACAAATATTTAGCTTATCTTTTAACTTCATAATTATAGTTTAGAATTATATTGATAATACTATCGATTAATACATTTGCCTTTAGTTCATTTTCGTTAGCTTTTAAGCCTGGAACCAATTCCAATTGAAATTGCTTTTGTTCATTAAGAGAACGTAAGAGAAAGAGAGCGCAAGAGATAATTAAATGATCAAAGCAAGACTAACTGCACACAGCCCAATGCATGGAAAAGTTCACGCAATTCTCAACTCTAACTCTTACAGACACATAGACACACATGCAAACGCAGACAGAAGGAGCCTGAATACAACGCCCACTCAAGAAACAAACCAAAAAGCTTTGGCGCCGCTACAATAACTAAAACAACAACAAGAGCAGCTACTCCAATGCGTGACGTCAGCTCACGAATATATTTGCCGAAGCCGACAACTGACCAGTAACAGCAAAAGCAAAAAAAATACGCACCTACTACAACATATACTACTACAAACGGAAACTACGATGCGCTACGCTTCGGTTATTGCCGTTAATTATTGTGCTGCTTCCACTGTCTGTTGTTCTTTTTGTTGTTGTTACTGTAGGTGTATTGAATTTGGTCATTCATGGAGCCAGTCACTGCTCGTTTTGCATGCGTACATATGTGTGTGTGAATGCTATTCATAACAAGCCTAAAAGGCAACAACAACAACAGCAACAAAATTGCGCGCCATTGGAGCGCAGAGTTGTAAAACGTGTTTTGTTTTGCTGCTGTTGTTTTTGTCGTTGTTGTTATTATTGTTACTTGATCAAAAATGCGTAGTTTACGGTTGCTTTTGCTGCCGTTGTTTTTGCTTTCGTTTTTGGATGACATATAAGGCAATTTTATAAAAACAGATTTCTCAAAATTTTATAAAGATTGACCTAAGACAACAAGCAGCAATAAAAAAAGTTAAGATTTTATAATCAAAGCTTTTGTATTTATCTTTTGATTAGTTTCTATCAATATGACAAAAACAACACAAAACTTAAATTTTTTGAATGTAATTTTGTTAACAATCATTTTACGCAATACTTTACATTCGCAAATTATGCAAAAAACAAACACACACAGACAGCTGTCAAGGCGCGGCCAGCATATGAGGAGAGAATATGTAGCATAAAAGAGAGCACACGAATTTTGTTACTTCTTATTGGCAATTGGCTTATCCTTTTTGCGCAAACTTTCGTCACTTTCACCCACACACATAGACACACGTACGCACGCATTGGCAGACAGCGAGACGCTTAAAAAGGGCGTTGGGTTGTCCTTACGTCAAACAACAACACAAAAAAACATTTCAGACACACACACACATAGACACTCGCATACATTCACATTTTACACCTTACCTGATTCCAATTGCTCTGCTTCTGCTGCTGCTGTCTGGCATTCCACTACGCCTCCAACGATGCTGCTGCTGCTGCTTTGCTGCTGACGTCGTCGTCGACGCTGTTCGACGATCAAGCAGCGATCGTACACATGCACATTTTTTTTGATTTCCGAATATTATAAATTATTTATAAACATTTGCACGCTCACACACACACAAACACGCGCTTACACACACATACACGAACTGTGTAGATTTTTTTGTGATATATCTGGCCCAACTTGCTGATGGCTTTTTGTGGAATTTTTTACTCTTTTCCTTCACCTGCTACACATTTGTTATGTTGTTTTTTTTCACTTCTGGCTTAAGTAGTTTAAACGCTATTTGACAGTTGTTTAGTGACAGTAACACATCGGCACACAACAATCTTTTAACGCACAGAACCTACTAATTTTACAGCAACAAAAAATTCCATGAAAAATAAAGCAGCCATCTTTGCCCAGTATTAGGATTGTTGATACTATATCGGTATATCGATATTAACGCCAATGTCTTATGGCACGCGATATGTTTTTTTGTTCTGTAGCCGAATTTGCAAGACCTATCGAGTTATTAAATTACGCCATGCGTATCTATCGATAGGCGGTTAACACTTGTACTATTGGCTTGTAATATAAACAACGTAAATTGGTTGTTTAAACAAAGTCTATCATCAATTGATTCTTTCAAAAGCTTTCACCGTCAGTGAACAGCATTAATAACCTTTAATTGTATCATAAATTTTGCAATATTCTATTCAAAATACAAATCAATTAATTAGCTTGTTGTGTTTATGTATTACAAACATAGTTTCGATCATTACCAAATAACTCTCAAAATTGCGCTTGGCGCCAATAATTTCTTCTTCTTTCACTTTGATGACGTAGCTGCGCCAACAGAACCGATATACAAACTATCGTTATGATAGTTAATTAAGTGCAATAAATTTTGGTAATATTAATCTTTTAAGATGTATACATGTATTGAACTGAATTTTTCGATGCGGCATTAAGTGTTTGCTTAGCTGTTTTTAATTTTGCTGTCATCGAACATACCCCTACATATATATATTCGATATACGTTAAATCAATACACGATTATTTTCGCGTATTTTATTTAGTATTTTGTTGTGCGCACGTTGTTGTCATTGAGTTTGACAAAAAAATCTAGCTAAAAATATGCGCAATCTCAAGCTGCAATATTGCAATGAGAAAAGAACAGGAATAAAAAATCCAAAGCAACTGTTACTTCACCCAGACATCGATCGCAACGATAATGAAATCACCTACATTATCACCGACAACAAAGTCGTCGCCGTCGACGAAACAAAAGAACCCAAAATAATTGCTGAACTCCCCGCGGAAATAGTCAGCGCTGAGTTTCTGCAGCTCGACAATGCGATCTGCGTGGCGACAGCCGCCGGCGAAGTACTTCTCATCAATCCAGACACACTGACCACCAGCGAGGGTACCTTCTGTGACGTTGGCATCGAGTGCATGGCCTGGTCCCCCAACCAAGAGGTGGTCGCCTTCATAACCAAGGCAAAGAATGTCGTCGTGATGACATGCACCTATGATGTGCTGGGCGAGCAGCCACTGGATGCACAGCTGGCCAGCGAACAGCAGTTCGTCAACGTTGGGTGGGGCAAGAAGGAGACACAATTCCATGGCAATGTCGGCAAACAGGCTGCCAAACAATCCAACGAGTTTCAAGCGCCGACAGATGTGCAACAGTTGCCACATGTAAGAGATCACCAATGCCTGACCAAGCCATAGTTCTCCCTTTTGTATAACACTTGCTTTACAGGATGTGCAAATTGCTTGGCGTGGCGATGGCGCTTATTTTGCAGTCTCGTATGTAGCCAACCATGTGGGTCGCACCTTTAGTGTCTACGATAACGAGGGCAAGCTGCAGCACACTGCGGAGAAGTGGAATGGAATGCAAACGCCGCTCGCCTGGCGACCCAGTGGCAATTGGATTGCCCAGCCACAAGTCTTTGCCAGCAAATCGACGGTGGCTCTGTTTGAAAAGAACGGCCTGCGTCATCGCGAATTTGTGCTGCCCTTCGATCTGAATGTGGAGCCCATTTTGCAACTGCGCTGGAGCAACGATTCGAACATATTGACACTGCACACAGCAACAGCGGATGCCCAGCGAATTTATCTATATACGATAAACAATTATCATTGGTATCTAAAGCAGGTATTGGTTTACAAGGAGGACGACAATCCGCTTGCCTTCTTCCACTGGGACAGTCGGCTTGGTGCTGAGCATGTGCTGCACGTGCTGCTCGAGTGTGGCAAGCATTATACGCATCGTTGGAATTTCGCCATCGATTGCCAGCCGGGCACAGCAATTGTTTATGTAATCGATGGGCAACGTTTGCTCCTCACCGATTTCAACAGGGCTGTGGTGCCGCCACCCATGTCTTGGCGCACTGTTACCCTGTCCGACGGGCAGTATATAAATGCTGTGGGATGCTGCAAATCGCTCATAGCCATCTATACCTGCGAACAGGTGATTCACTTGTACAAATCTGAAACGCATTCGATCAACAAGAGCGCTAAGCCGCATGCCGAACTATCGCAAGTCAAATTGGCAAACTTCTGCTGCGACAAGTTGGGTAATATCTGGGCAACACACAGTGTGAGCAATTATACACGACTCATGCTACTCTCCACGTTCGTCGAGGGCAAAGATTATCGCATTGTGTGCTCGATGCGCATCGCAGGCACCATTGGTGCTTTAGCCGAGGGTGCCGCCAGCTCAAATGTCATCTATGTGCAGACTCTCAAAAATCGCCAGGTCTACGAAATTGCAGTCAGGAGATATCCAAATCAGTTATTGTTAAACCGCACCTATTTGCAACTGCAACAGTTCGCGGATCAAATGCAATTCTACAGCTACAGCAAAACAGAAGGTAAAAAAGCGATAACACTCTATATATATAAATAATAGCAGTCAAAACTCTATATATATATATTTATGGCCCTTATGAAAATTCCTTAAACCCTTGAAGAATTTTACTACCCATGTTTATTTTACTTAACCTTATTACTTTTTCATCGGTTTGGGGCTGTTTTAGATAAGTAATATTTTAAAATTGAGAGTTTGCAGACTAAGAACATCTGGTATAACAATGATAACGGTATATATATATATAGAGGGAAAAATAATAGTAGTGAAAACTCCTTATATAGTTACATCCCCTTTCATAGGCCCTTTCATTCCTTGTATAATTTTACTCTTTCAAATATCTTCCTTATTTATTTTACCTATTCCTGTTTGTGTTTCAACTAATAAATATTGTAAACTGATATAGTTTGCTATAGTTATTTAGTTTGTTAATTTAATATTTATCCCATCTTTCAATGATTACTTATCTCAAGTATTGATTGTATTCAAATTATGATACATTTTTAACAATATTTGAATTATTATTTATTTACCATTACTTTGATTACTCGCAAATCGTGTAATTTTTGATTTTGATTCAATGTTTTCAGAGGGTCTCATCTCGCTCCGATCACAGTATCTGCTGCAGATCGATGAGCAGAGAATTGCGGAGGATGTCACCTCGTTCTGTGTGGTGGGCAATTATCTGGCGTACACCCAGCTGAATACCCTGAGCTTTGTGCGTTTGCGGGATCGTCGCGTTGTCGACACGCGCACCATTGAGCGGGGCGGCAAACTGGTGACTGGTGGCGCTGAAGATGCACGGCTGGTGTTGCAGTTGCCGCGTGGCAATCTTGAGGTGATCTGTCCGAGGGTGCTGGTGCTGGAGCATATTGGGTGCCGATTGCGACCACATTTCTACGAGGAGGCGATGCAAAATGTGCGCAAGCACCGCATTAACTTGAACATCATCTGTGATCACGATGTACAGAAGTTTGTGGAATTCATCGATTGGTTCATCGAGGAGATCAAGGATAGCCAATGGCTCTGCTTGTTCCTCAGCGAGCTGCAGAACGAGGACTATGCCCTCGGCATGTATGCCAGCAACTATGATCCAGCGAAGCAACATTTTCCCCTCAACTACAGTGCGGATTGCAAAGTGCAATATATTTGTGAACTGATGCTTGGACGCATGGAGAAGGCCAAGGAACCGCAGTTAATAGCACGCTATCGGCTGCCGATTATAACGGCCTACGTGAAACTGGGCAAACTGGAGCAGGCACTCCAAATGATCTGGCAACATAAGCAAAATGATTCCACAATCGCCGAACAGCTGCTCAAGTATCTGTTGTATCTGGTGGATGTCAATGAGCTGTACAATGTCGCCCTGGGCACCTATGACTTTGGACTGGTCTTGTTTGTAGCACAGAGATCCCAAAAGGATCCCAAGGAGTTTCTGCCGTATCTGAATGAGTTGAAATCGTTGCCGCTGGATTACCGCAAGTTTAAAATCGATGAGCATCTGAAGCGTTACGAGCGTGCCTTAACCCATCTCGCTGCATGTGGCGAAGAGCACTACGATTTGGCGCTGGAGTTTATCGACAAGCACAGCCTGTACAGTCAGGGGCTGCTCATTTATGAGTCGCAACCGGTTTTTCATAAGCGCATCTGCATCGCATTTGCGGATCATCTGCGTGCCAATCGTCAACTGGAGGAGGCCAGTGTCATGTACGAACGTGGCGGACAATTGCAGCAGGCGCTGCTCAGCGCCCGTCACACGCTCGACTGGCAGCGGGTGCTGCTCCTGGCACAGCGCGACGGCTCGGTGCCATTGGAACAGGTCGCCGATTCGTTGGTGGTACCTCTGGTGCAACAGGCTCGCCATCTGGAGGCCTTTGAGCTGCTTAAACGCTTCAGCCTGCCGCCCAGTGAGAAGCCGCTGGATGTCTTGCTCGACGGACATCTCTATGGGCGTGCCATATACGAGGCGGGTCTGCTGACAGCTGCTGGCAGCGCTGATCTGTTGAGTAAGTCTACTTTGGCAATAACTATTTTATTTACTTTTATCGGTTCGAATATCAGTTCACTTTTTGAATTAGCTATTGTTAAAATCTCCCCTTGAAACATATATTTTAATTACTTATCAACAAATAGTTTGCAGATCGATTGAAAACTATTTTTGAACAGCTTTATGCCTCTTTTGAAAATAAAAATAATTAACGATTATAAAAAATATCATATAAAAAACGGCTTAAGAATTATTTATTTCAATTTAAAAAATTTAAATGCACTTTGTTTATTCACTGTTAACCTGTGTGGATTTTCAACAGTGTCGAAATAAAATAATATTATATATTTGTTGATTGCATAAAATAAGTTGTGAAAGAAAAAATAGTTTAAATTGAATAAACTATATATATTTATCATCTAGAAAAAGTGCACTTAACGGGCTCTAAGCAGACTTTTATGTTATAGCATAATTTATTTGAATTTCGTGGGCGAAGTTTGATTGTTTTCAACATCGATGTATTTATTGAAAGACTCTTTAAACTTTTTCTTATTTTTCTTCTTTATGTTTTGATTTGTTTAGTGTATTTTGTTATTAAATATTTTGTTGCTATTTTCTATAAATAGGTTTTTATTTACTACCAATATTAATTTACATACCAAAGTTTAGTGTTACAATTAATTGCTTTGTTATTAATTGTTTACTGTTTATCAATAATATGCTTGGGTATATTTTATATTATATTATATTATATTATATTATTATTATATTATATTATATTTCCTATGTTTTAAAAATTTCATCTATTAATGCACATCAGAAATCAACTTTTATCTATATGCGCCAAATAATGATTGAAATAAATTTAATTTGCTCATATTAACTGCCTTGGAATGGGATTTTAATTTTAAAATTGTTTGTAGACATGTTTTTTTAAATAAAATCTTAACAATTACCTTCCTGCCTTCCAGCTGAACGAGTTAAGCCAGCGCTGATCGCCTATGTGTCACAATTAATCGCTTCACTGTGCGCGGATCACAAGCTCTTCGAGGAGCACAAACAGCGTCTGCAGGAGATACGCAAGCGTCAGGCGACAAGTGCCGATGGCAACGGTGAGAACGGTGAGCACGATGTGGACATTGATGAGGTGGATCTGCTCTCGGATACGAGCAGCATACAATCCTCAAGGCACAGCGGTAGTTCACGTGGCACGGGGTAAGCAAGCAACAGTCATCATG
Organism: Drosophila melanosoma; assembly: GCA_035042045.1. Lineage (NCBI taxonomy): Eukaryota > Metazoa > Arthropoda > Insecta > Diptera > Drosophilidae > Drosophila > Drosophila melanosoma. Next base: position 53,108 of record JAWNLY010000086.1, on the reverse strand, counting down.
CACATCAGTGCACATCTGATATTTTTTCTCATTTGTTTCACTTTCTTTGGGTGCAGCAAAACATTTCGCTCGAGTAAGAATCGTCGCAAACACGAACGCAAACTGCTCAGTTTGAAGCCGGGCAATCCATTCGAAGATATTGCGCTCATCGATGCGCTGCACAATCACGTCACGAAGATCGGCCAGCAGCAGCAGCAGCAACTTGTGCATGACACATGCAAAGCACTGCTCCAACTCCACACCGAGGATGCCCAAGCAGCAATATTGCAACGACAATATGAAAGCATCTTGTTGCAAGTTCAATCGGCGCTGGACGAGATCTGGATACCGGAGCTAATGGGCGGCAGTGCACAGCACTTGACCGGACCCAATGTCGACTATCTGTCGTTGCGAAAGGAGCAACGTTATGCATTAATAAGTGGGTCGACATTTTATTTATAAATTACACATTATGCTAGAAATCTAAAGTGTTTTAGAATAAAATATGGTATTTTATATAATATTATGTGTATACATAAATTTTTATATTATTTATTGTATTATTAGTAGCTATATTCAAATTTATTTTATTTATTTAGTTTCCAATTTTTTATTATTTTATAATTTAAATAATTTAGTATCATTAAGTATCTTAAATGATTTATTTTTTAATGTATTTTGTTGTTTCGCATATTATTACTTATTACTCACGGAAAGAGAGTAAAGTTAAAATCAGTTTGAGATTTGAGTTTATGTTATACGAAAATTTAGAAAATTTAAACTTATCCTGCCTTCGGTGCATTTAGTAATCATATAAGATATTTTATAAAATTCTTTCGTGTTATGAAAATTTTTCATGTATTTTTTAAAATTCTAGAATTTTTGTATAGTTAACTTTCTAATTCAGTCAGTTTTTAAACTATTTCAGTACAGAATCTGAACAAAGCAAACTGAACACATTCTTTCTAAATTTGTCAAAGTTTTTAAATATTTTATTTGTTTTTGATGTAAGCCAACATTTGTTACAATTCCAAATTGAAATGGATTTGCAAGGATATGATTAGACTATTAATCAGATAATAGAAAGAATGTGATAGGGTTATAATAATTTATGGTTTGTTTAATTAATAATGAGCATTAAATTCATATTTTATACTAATTAAATAAGGAATCAATACATATATACATAACCAATATCTTAAACATATAATGAAATAAGGAATCAATATATACATATACATATATATTAAATTTTTCTCCTTGTACGCATTCTAATCGAAAGTTTTTTTTTTTCGTTACAGGTCCCTTAAAGCGATTTAAGCCACAATTGAACATTATCGACTGGAAGTATGGCATATTGAATTAGTTCTTATCATTGTTGTTATCGCTCTTGCTCTGTTTTAAATGCAGATTTCCAATTTCCAATTTGCGTGCATTCAATTTTCACTTTTCATGCAAATCCGACGGGTTTTGAAACTCTCATTTACTTTCACTAGATGTTCCAGCTGAAATATGAAATAAATGTTGCATTAAACAACAAACTAATTGAAGTTTTTTTTTTTTAAATTTATTAATTTATTGGCACGAAGCACAAGTTGCGTGTTGTATTGTTTTTATTTCTCTTTTGCTATTTAACTCTAAAAAGTGGGTGTATTACTTGCACTGAATGCATTTATTTCCATTTAATGTCGAGATTGGTCTCGACGGACAATCATTTAGGAGGCGTTTATTTATTTACTTATCGCTTGGCAACCGCCCTTTAAATTTTTTCGGCTAATTTCCTGTCGCCGGTGTTGACTGCTGCTGCGTTGGCGTCAACTTCGCTGTCGGCGTCAGCAGCTGAGCTAAGAAAACGTCGCAGCTTGAAACAGGTTTCAGTGATTTACTGTAGGTGTGCATTGTTGCCAGGCAGCATGCATTTGCACAGTGTGGCCACAGCTATATTAAAATAAAGAAAATTCAGCACCTTAAAAATTAAAATTAAATTAAAAGTAAAAAAAGTAAAAACAATAACAACAAAAAAAGAATAGAAAACAATTGCAAGCACTCAAATTAAACTTGTTAACTAATTTCCCATACGTGCGCATATTAAATTATACTTATTGGCATCCTGAATCACCCTAATGGACGCTGGACATGCGCAGCTAACGTATTCTGCTGCGGCTATTTTCAGCGCCGACGTCGCGACGCAACTCCAATTGAGCCCGACGTTGCTCTCTGATGTTCTCTTTCAGCGTTTTCGTTTTTGCAGAGCCATTTGAGTGAGCGGCATTGAACGGAGCAGTCGTGTGTTCGCTGCTGCTGCGCTAACCGTTTACTTTGGCGCGTTTACTCTACTTATGTTCGCAAACATTCTTTAACAAAAACAAATATAAAAGAAATATTTGATGCGTGTGTATGTTTGTATATAGAGCAGCTGTATAAAGAATAAGAAAGAAACAAAAATCAAACAGCAACCAAAAAATTTAGTCGGAGCATCAAGTGCGAAAGGAAACGCGTGTGTGGAAATCGAATCGAAACCGAAACGAAATCGAAAACAAAAAACGGAGTGCAAAAAGTGCAAATGAAAAAAATACACAAATACATTTATAGATATATGTATATGCATGTGTATATGTAAAATTCCAATAAATAGCTAATTATTGGAAATTTTGCTATTGATAGCTAATAATACGAAAATGGTTTAATTGTGCAAATTAAGAAGAAAGTGTGAAAATATAGTCAATCAAAAATTCAATTCCACATTTGTTGCTGTTTGTTATTTTACGCTGCCAAGAGGGTCTACTGCGCAGTCGAACGCGGAAGCAGAGCAGTCGAAGCCGCCGTCGCAGTCGCAGCTGTGCGTTAAGTAAATAAATACAATTATATACACAAAGTAATTGTGTTGCTTAAGTTGTTTAAGTTTGCGCATATTAACAACAAATATAATTAACTTAAGTAGCTCAGCTTGACCTTTCGAGGTAACAACAACAGCAGTTACATATTTTGGTAAGTTCTGAAACTCTTTCTCTCTCTATCACCCAGCGCTGTTGTTCTATAAACATCGCTGCTGCTGTCGCAGTAATGTGCTTGCGAAAGCTTTGGTCACCTCTCGTTGCCTATCTCGTTCGCACTCGTGCGTTGTCCAGTTTCAAAGCTCAGCTTGAAACTTGAAAAACGACTTTCAACATCATTCGATGTCTTTTTTGTTTGTTTTTCAGTGCTGGTTTTATTTTGCCACTTCTACTTGCCGTTCTGCTCTTTTTTTTTTTTTTTTGATATTACTGGTGTTTATTTAATTACACCTATATTTTTTGTTTTGCATTTGCTCTTTAGCACTGTTTTTTTATTTGCCAACATATTTTCGCACATGTCCGCGTAGCAATAGTTTATTAATAAATTTAATGCCATTATATCGTCGTTGTTCTGCTTCTTTGCTTTGTTGCTAAGCGTAGAAAAAAATGTGTGTTGGACTAAACGTTTTTATTTTGCCAAATGCTTGAAATAATTTTAAGTAATTTTCTTATTAATGACTTGGCATGCGCTTTATTCGTTTGTGTAATTTATGTAATGGTTTTTATCGGCTCGTTCAAAACCGTTCAAAAAAGTCCTTGAAAGTATTTTTGTATGATTGTCTATTAAATAACAGCTGATATTCACTGGAAGTTTTCCAATTAATAAATCTTGCAATATGTTTTATAACAATGGATAACGGAAAACTGAATGCGCATAAATTATGAGTATTTTTGAATATACGATTATCTTTATCTTACAATTTGAAATGCGAATGCTGCCGTTCGTTTTCTTTGTTTGCAGAACTAAGTGGATTTCGTCTAGCCGAGCGAATGTTACTCAATCTGCTTCAGGTAGATACAAGTCGCGGTGCACGTCTGTAAGGCGCAACAAAAAAGTAAATCCCAAAAGTGCTGAACGTGACTCAGACTCTGTACTGAGCGGCTCTTTCGGCTTTAGCTTAATTCCTACTTACACTTTGACTCTGACCAACGAAATGACCAATTTCAAGCTCACAAAAAAAAAGGAATTAAATACAGTGGTCGCTCGATAATGTTGTTAATCGAATTTTTGTTATTTCTGTTCCAAAGTGGAAAAATTGGAAAAAATCTAACAATAGATAATTTTTGACTAATTATAAAAAAAAATTTTTTCAAAATAATTCTTCTTTTTATATTAAATTAAATTAAATTAAAAAAGAAAGCAAAAATTAGTAAAGCAACTGAAATAGAGAATGCTTAATAACTGAAGAAAAAAAATAACACAATATAAATAAATAAGAAGAAATGTATCATAATACTTTTCCAAATATGGACAATTGCAATTTTGTGGTGACCACTGTAATCATTGAACCATACCCACCATCTAATGTTCGTTAACCGGTTTAGAGTCAAACGCGTTCTGGGCACGAATCGACAACATTCCATGGAAGTCAACTTTAGTTTTGAATTATTTGTTATTTTTGGGGTTGGGGCTGTGGGTCTGTAAACCTACTGGCTCTACCCTCTATACTCCCTCTGTCTCTCTCTTTCTCTCTCTGTCACTCTGCCTATGCCTCAGTCTGTCTCTGTTCCGTCGTTGGCGGCAGCTCATTTGCCATTCAAAATGGGACTCGCAGCCCATTATTAACGATTTATGTTGTACTTGCAAAATGCATAATGCATTTGTGTTTACTCAGCTGCTGTTGTTGCTGGTCTCTAATTAAAAAAGAGAAGAAGAAAACAACGTTGTTGGCTGCAACATGTTGTGGCAAAGGCAACAACACAACTTAGCCTTCGCTTAAGGCTTTCGAATTTGCATAGATTACCTTTGGAGTCGAACCTAAAGATACATATATATGTGTATTTATATTTTATACACTTAAATGCAGCTTTTAGCTAGACAACTTAGGGCCGTTCATTAATGACCGACCTTCGCGACTGTTAAGTCAGACAGCTAGAAACTCGCATAAGTTTCATTTCGAGATGACTCCATGTCAATATGATATGAATTTTGGACAAATCGCTATCCAACTATTCAAAATTTGAATTGCTTTGTTATAATTTATTACAAGTGTTGCGTTTATTTTCCATAATCATTTATCACTAATTTTAACTTTTTTTCGTAATTTGGTATGTGGTTAAAAAGTAGATTCCGGTTAAGTTGCTTTTATATCCCATAAAACAGTTTTAGAAGATGAGAGTGTTTTGATGGGTAAGAAGTTAACAGCTCGACTCAATTATGTCTTAGATCCGGTTCAGTGTTATTACAGCCTCTAATAGCGTTATGCAACACTGTCTTGATCTCAGTTATCGACCCAAACAAACAGCTAAGCCAAAGCTGCATATAAATTAAGGTCGTCCCTCTTTCAGCCTCAGACCCACAGACCTGACCTATACCTTAGTTGTTGCTTTTTTTGTTGTTTTATTTTTCGTCTCGACTATCTTCGTTTGTCATTTCTGGTTCTTTGCAGTGTCTTCTTCTACTCGATTGTTGCATCTTTTTTTTGCATTGTCTTTTAGTCGGTTTTCTAGTTGGTGTCTTCTTACAAAACTTTTTGTGGTTTGCGTTTTTGGTACAACTTTGCATTTTGCAATCATCAAATGGAAAATGTTTCTTGACTGTTTTGGCTTTGCTGTACATGTTTTTACATGTTAAATTAATTTAAGCTTAGAAATTAAATTTGCAAAATTAGATGATAATACTTTAAAATTCTCTTATCTTCTACTTTTTTTCTCAGTATATTTATACTTGCTTTTCACAACCCGCTTAATTCAATTAAATTTTTTTTTTATTATTTTGTTGACAGTCTCTACTATTACGTAAAAAGTTAACGAACTTTTAAGTTAAAAAACAGTAACAAGGCAATGACTTTTAGGTGTGCCAAAAAAATAAAAACCTAAATTGCAGAAAATTAAAATGCTTATTCAAAGCTTTCTTTTAGTTTGAAGTTATCACAATATTTTTTAAACTTCGTCTTCCATCTCGTGTAATGTAATGAAGAACTTGGTGCATGCCACAAAAAGTTTTCGCAGAATGTATATATTTCTATTAATCTTAGCTTTATTTAACTGCATTTTGAATTAAATATTTACATAATACTGAAATAAATATGACTTTGTTAAGTTGCATCTTCGTAAATAAAAATATATATAAAAAAGGAATTTTTTATGTCAGCTGATTTCATAGCAAACGCAATCTTTTAATCACGAAATTATCGCTTTATATCCACTTTAAATAACAGTGTCGCAATAGCGTAATTCACGCACATGCAAATAAAATTCGTTTACATGGGCCTTTTACATTTTTTGTGTTCTATTGTAGAATTCTTGAAATTAATTCAATTCTGGAATTGTGGGCTTCACTTTTATTATTCGACGCTTGTCAAACACTTTTGAGGCACTGATTGAACTTAATTGAATTATGTGTTGTGTAGTTGTAAATGTGTCTGTGAGTTACATCTTTCTTCAGCTGTATGAGGAGGAAGGGTGTTTTCTATTTGCTCAGATCGGCCCTGAACTGTGACCCGTCCCGGTCCCCTGCCCGATAATATGCGGTATGGGCATGCAGGAAGTTGTTGATTTTGCCTATGAACTAGTTTCTCTTATTTTTTGTTGTATCGAGTTGTTAACGGGCTTTTGGCCCAAAAGCTTTTTGTTTTTGGCCTTTTGTGTTTAATTTAGAATGTGTGTGTGAGTGTATGTGTATGTGTATTTAGTCACAGCTGCTGGCATAAAAATGCACTTACAAAGTATGAAAATGTACAAAAAACAAAACAAACTGTTTCTATTTACATTTCACATGCGCACATTGAGGGCAGACCACACACACACACACATGCACGCACTCATATGTAAAAATGTAAATATGTTGGTTTTGTTTGTTTATGCTTTGCTCATACACACACACACACACACACACACACATATATATATATACCTTCCGCTTATAGCTGCAGTTCTTTTATGAACCTCTGCACGCATGTGCAACACAAACAGCAACAACCCATGTCGATTGTCAGTTGAATGTGCCATATGCTTGCAAATTTGTCAGACGTTGCAAAAACAAACAATATTGTGGTAAACAAGTTTCCTGTGAGTGTGTGTAAGGTGCGTCTTACACTGACAAAAATTACAGTAGTCTGCATTATTATTATAATTATTATATTAATTATTATTATTATTTTTGCTAAATAAATCTATCTAGTTTGGTAGTAGATTCGTAGCTAGTCCCAGATTTAAGGGCTATCTCTGAAAACTATCTGCACTCTCTATTACCACTAACAAAGTTAATTAATACATCAAATCGTACCATGCATTTTTTTCTCTTAGTGCATTTGGTCATATTTATAAAAGCCGATTCTAGACATTGTAGTCCAAACACGTTCAAATATTTTGCATAGCAAACAATCACATTTCACATCTGCCGTAACTAATAGGCTACCTGAATATATCGATGTAAACTGTGTAAATATACTTCAAAAGTTTTTATGTTTTTATTATGGTTTTCGGTTTGCTTATTGTTATTGCTTGCGCCGTCCTTTGGCCAGCAGAAATTCCCCGAATTTAATACACATTATCACTTGGCATTTAGAATTCCCTTGAGTTTTATAATCTCCACACAAAACGGGTTTTAGAGAGAAGCATTCGTTCCAGTCTCGCCGCGGGGCAAAACCCACACAATTTATTATGCAAAAACGATTATTATCAGTCTATGTTTATGTCTATAATTTATTATATATGGCAAACTTGTTGTATTTAGAAAATTGCTTATTGTCACTTGACAGCCAGACAGACTCGACACTGCTACTCTCATATATTACGTACATCAGATCGCATCCCAAAAATTCTAATTAAATTGTTAATTAGTATATTGACGTGATATGCAAAAAACATATTGCGCACTTTCATATTGTTTGACAAGCTCACGACTCGATAATAGTAGGTGAATACATAATACTCAGATTTTTAATTTTACGTTCTAGGAAGTTGATTGCAATAACTTCCGCACTTTTTGTTCTGTTCTGCGAAAAGTCATGAAGCTTACGGAGAATTAAAAAAGGCTGTATGTGCTTTACATATTACACATAGCACTACGTATATACCCGAATAAATTGGTTTTCGTCAGTTAAGAAGAAATCCTTCATTTAGATGATTTATATCACATCATCAAAATTATTCTCTTTTATACTCCGTTTTCATAGTAAGAAAGTTTATGCGAGCAACACTGGCTATTGAAGTACACGGCTAAACTGACTTTAAAACCTTAATTTTTACTCTTCAAAATCATTTCATAAATGAATATTAACTCTAGACAAATCGATAGCTTATATGTATTCATTAAAATGTCATAGAAGACCGTTTTGTTAGTATAAACTCATATAGTAAAATATAATATATATATTTAGATAAACTATTATGTAAATTATAAAATATATATTTATAAAATACCCAGATACCATTATGTAAAGATGTAGACTTTTATATTATATACCCAAACATACTATTGACCAACTGTAGCACACTAAATTGGTTTCATTTATAATGCAGATTTTGTAATGGTCTAAAAAGGGTGTCAATCCGAAACGAATTTAGGCTAAAATTTCGATTCTGTTATAAATATTACGATAATATTGACACATTTATTTTAACGATAAGTTATGATACAAAGAAACGGTTAAAAAATAATAACTTATCGATTTCTTAACATCGAACATACATAATATCAATAATGTGTTATATAAAATAAAATTATGAGGTGTCAGCCTATACACTAATTTCTCTAAGGAAATTTTATCTACCTTGAATAAATTAAAAGAAAAATATTTTCAAAATTATGTTCTAATTTCGGTTTTTAATGTCAATTGTTAAACACGTGATATCGATTCAAATTCTGGTTTCGGTATCGATATTTTCTGCAGCATCTTTACCGATTTATTATATTATTTAACAATTCATAATTCCCATAAATCATATATACTACAAGTGTTTAACTTCATTATGACATTGACCAGAGTAATAACAAAAGGTTTGCAAATAGCTTTTAGCGTTTTATGGGGCATATCCCGTGGTGTTATTTGAGCTTAAAGTTAACGCTTTATTGCTAATCAATTACTTGAAAAAACCTTGAACTCGGTGCATAGATTAATATATAAGCCAAATATCACGTACATATTTCCATATTATATATATATATATATATAACGAATTTGCATGTTCAGCAAAAGGGGAAAAGACAAACAGCGTTGACCCAAAAAAGACAAATATATAAAAACAAAAATAAAAGTAACAGACAAACTGGAAAGAAGCTATTCATACTTTTTCATGAACATACATAAATCGATATGCAATTTCCAAAACTTTTGTAAGTCATTTTGGAAGTTGATAAGTGTAAGGGAAAATTTGCTAAATTTCTAAAAAAAAATATATAAAAGAAAAAAATTATTTATAAATTAGTTACAATAAATGTTTAATGTGGTGTGGGAGTAATCTCCCAATTGAGTGGAACACAAATAAAAGTCAAGCGTGTCTTAAATTATATAATGCATTTCAGTTGCTACAAACAAACATAACGCCCACAATAATCTGCAACAAGTTGTCGACGTTGCCTGCCCCACTCTTCCCCTCGAAGTATTAACACATTTAAATGTGCTGAGGGAAAACTAGTTTGTCAACATTTTTTCTTTTTGTTGCTGTTGTTGTTTTCATTTCTTCTATTCGCAGCTGCCCGTTGTGAAAATTAGCCATGAAAATGTATCTATAAGATACAGTCAGCGAGCAGAGCTCAGCTGAAAAGTAAAAGTGCTGCGGCAGCGCCTACTTTTGCTTTCATTTAACAACAACAACATCAGCTATCACATACTATACTTTCAATAATAAATAAAAAAAAAGTATTTTAAAAAAATTGTACTTCAACTTTCATATTTCTGATTGTAATTTTTGTTTCTTGGCTTGACAATTGCTCACAAAGCAGCAAATAATTTGACAAAAAACTAAGTTTGGTTACTAAGTGTTTTAATTTAGTAAATTACCTACAACATTTAGGAGAGAAACTATAAATAAAAGGTGTAAACTGTAGTAAACACCATCTTATAGTGTATATAGAATATTTATCTATTCTATATTTGGTATAACTGCAGTCAAAATAAAAATAATAGTAGTACACACTTATTATATATATATAAGAAATTAAAAATAATAAGTTTAAAAATTACGATCAATTTGATTTGAAAATAAGCAATCAGAACAAAATATATATATATATAACATTGATACAAGGGATAGGTGTAAAATTAACAACCGAAAAAATGAAAGTCCTTAAATTAAAAATAGCATTGAAGCTTTCTAAGATTTAATATTTCTAAAAACAAGATATAATTTTTGGATTAGTATTTGCTGGCAAAACACTCATAAATAAATAATTGGTGCATAGGGTCCACCAAGAGCTGATGTTTGCCAAAGAATTGCTCTTTCACAGTCTCTCAAAATTATTCGTTAAATTAACTTTAGAATCGATTTTAAGAACTTCGCACAACAAATTCGTAAGTGGATAAAAACTGGGAACAGTGCCGGCCTATCATCTTGACTTCATTGGTTGTAAATGATGCTGCAGGGAATGGATTGGTGTACTTGGAGATGAGGTTCAGCTGGACTATGACATCCCATCAGTAACCTTTAGTAGCAAAATTACATCCTTGATTATGCCATATAGGTTTCTATCCGAGATTTATATTAAATACATGTAAATAATTTTAAATATTGAAATTAATGCTGATTATTATTAATTGAAAGTAATATATTCGGCAGTATTTACTTACTAACGAGTTCTTCAGTCAACTTTCTTATGTACCCAAATGTGATTGCATCAATCATAGATTCCCCCAAAAGTTTCCACAGAGTATTACTTCACTCCTTGCTATGTTGTGAACTATGCGACTGCGCCGGCGACGGCATTCAGCATTCAGTATTCAGCTGACACGACGACAATGAATGAACTCACATGACTCACACCACCCGAATGCGCACACACTCAACACACACAACAAGCGAGAGAGAGAGAGAGATGAACAGACAGCAGCAGGCTGGCTTGGCTTAAAGTGTTAACTCATCTGGCTGGCTGTCTGGTTTGTGGTAATGGAATAACCTCAATTCGGTTCACACTGCGGATTGCGACTGCGTCATGGCTTTAACTTTTTTTTTATGCTCGTAACAAAAAGCGAAAAAAAAAACTCAAATAAATAAACAAAAACCGAACCAAATAGCAAAACGAAATATATAAAACAAATACACGTGCAATTGTGTCCAGCAACAATTTAAAACCTATAGCAATAGAAATTTAATGATTGTTTTTTTTATTGTTGCTTCACAGTGGTGCAGCGACAAAAAAATGTGCTTAAAGATTATTGTATTACACTTTTTTTCGAACAAGTTTACTTTTAGTATAAATTAACTATAGCCTTAATTGTGTAATTTTTTTTTTTTTATTATACAGTAAACTCTTACAACTTGCAACATGTTCCACTGTGCAACGGTAGCCCTTGTGTGTCAGTAAAAAATTTAAAGCAAGCTTTTCAATTTCGTGACATTCAAATTGGCCACGTAAAAAGGGCACCGATTTTCAAATTAGTTGCCTCCGAATCGGCATGCAACAGGTGTGTAATTGTCATTGTTGCTATTGTAGTTACTATTGTGGTTGTTGCTCCAATTTGCAGTCTATTTTTGGTAACTCACAAAGGCTTAGGGTTGTGTGTGTGTGTGTGTGTGTGTGTGTGTTAGTTGTGGAGGTGTGTGCAAGTGATTGTTGATTGACAGCCTGTCCTTCAGTTGTTTGAATGTGTCACTTTGCCGACAAGGCTGCCCTGAGTGGACTTTTTATAATCAAATCAACAGATTTGTAACTGATTTATATAGTTAACAAAATGATACATTTAAATACTTTTGTTTAAAGTATAACGAAGTAGATATTTTTGTAATCTTAAAGAAGTTAGAATTTTTAAATTGCTTCGCCTTAAATTATTCCTAAAGATACCCATGATCAAAAAATCCGTTTATTAATAAAAAAACATAAAGTTAGCTTTAAGATTTTTTAATATTTTTTAAATTGCTTTGACTTAATAATCGAAACCTTGGTTATATCGGTTTTCCTTTAGTTTGTTTTGATTATAGATATTACTTGTTTATTATCTTATAATACAAAATTTAAAGTTAGCTTTTGGATCTTTCAAAGTAAAGATTTGCATTGACTTAAAAAACGAAACCTTGGTTATTTCGGCCTCCCTTTAATTTATTTTGATTATAGATATTACTTGTTCAATATTTTAAAATAAAAAAATATAAAGTTAGCCTTTAATAAAAAATATAATTTAGCTTTTCAATATTTTAAGTTGCGTCAAAATAAAGATTTTATTTGACTTAATAAATGTAACCTAGTTTATTTCAGTCTCCCTTTAGTTTATTTTGATTATAGATATTAGTCGTGTGAAGCAACCCACCCTAATCAACACAAATCAAACCATCCCCAAAACCAAGCATGACGTTTGACGTTCGGCTTGCCATTTCATTAGGCAACATAGATAAGAATCTTGGCCACAGCAAATGCAATTTAGGTCCAACCCAGCCCATAGCCATATAATTATGAATATAAATGTCTGAACAGACCTCAAGTCGCGTGCCCAATTTGCGACCGAACTGGCGTAGTAAATCAAATTTAGTATTTGCCCCTAACAAATGCACACTAATTTTGTGTCTTTTTTGATATACCCTGCAACCATTGAGAATAGTCAAGAAGGGTATCATGAAGTGATGCATGAGTATGTGAAAGGCAGAACGAATTATCTTGGACACCATAAAGTGTATATATTCTTGATGGGGATCTACAACCCAGTCGACTTAGCTATATCCGATTGTCTATTTATATGTATATTGTTTTTTACTTTTAAAGCTAAAACTGGCTAGTACAAATTTTATTATTTGTTTACCATATAAATATATGCATATATATACAAGATCAAGAATACGTAATTTTAAAATATCTATATTTTAATCGTTTTCCGACTGGAATGTAAACGACAATTTTTAAGACATATCTTTATCATACAGGCTGCGTATCCTGAAATAATTTAGATTGTCAAATTTAATTAATCGTATCGCGAATATATAGATATGAATCGATAGAATCAAAAACCACCAATTTATATATATATCCTTTTTATTGAGAATGTTAATTGATAAATTATTGATCATCTAATAAACGTTTCTCAAGATCTCAAGATCGTTTTCCTATAGAATACTGAAAAAATACCAGGAATACATAAATTTATACAAATAACAATATTAATAATCTATTAGTAATTTTGTCAATAATTAGGTACCAGCTCAAAAATATATACATGCAAAAATTATGCAGTGTATTATATTATCCAATATAGACTTCAGTATAGGATAACTCCATGTTGAGCCCTCTCGACTAGAGCCAACTTCAGGTTTTGGTTTTGGTTTGTTTACTGTATGCAATTAGTTAAATGACATGCGCTATAAAATAGCTGCAGATATGCGAGATATGCGCCACAAAACAAATTCATTTTTCTGCCTGTTAATGTGCGGTGGTTGGTGGTTGGTGGTTGGTCAGTTGCATAATTGCTCTTAATGCAGTTGAGCAATTAGGCAACAATTGCAGTTTATCGTCAAAGTTCCACTCGTAATGCTCTATGATAATCATACTTTATATTGTGGCCTATTCGGGTTCCCTTATTTGTCACGACTGTCGTGTAATTGCTGTTCATTTTTTTCTACTTATTTGTGTTTTTTTTTTGGGTCACTTACCATACATGGCAAACTATTGGTACATAACTCAGTTAGGGGCCACACCATTGTACGTATAAATAGAGCGAATATTTGTCAGTGAACATTGGTCTTAACTTTAATATTTATATCTATATATATCTATAATATACAATATATATATTTTATATATACATTTATATACGAATCTGAAAAATTTGCTTGCTTTTCGCTTTTAATTTGTGGGGCTTTTGTTGTGTTTCCATTTGTGGTATGATTTTTAGACGCCAACTAAGCGGCTTTTGAATATGCTTTGTGTGGCATGATTTCATCGGGGACTTTATACACCCATACATAAGTAATTGGAACTAGAGTTTTTATGTCAACAAATCATTTCACACAATTCAATTTATTATAATTATTGTTAATAGCAATACACGCTTGATTGGGACACAAATGTTGCAAATCTTTCATCAATTGATTTAAGTTTTTATTCATTAGCTGCAATAATACACTTTCGAAATAAGCTCCACTCAATTGCTATTTTCTATCAATTAGTTTGGTTATGTTTTTAAAATTTATTTTCGCCTAACATATCATTAGTTTGCAAAATATAAATGGCAAAAATTCTCAAAGATAAATATACTTAAATATATGTTATAAAACCATAAAATTTGTATGGATTTTATGTTAGACTCTGAACTCTGGAAATTGGTAATCAATGGGTATGAGGGACAGAATGAGATAAATAAAGTAATTAATTTAAATAATAATAATTGTAAGTATGCATAACAATATAATTAAGTGATTATTTTATTTTATTTATATAACTTGCTGAAATTTCCACATGGCTCTTCGATTATAACTTGATCTGTAGAATAATAAATCATATAAGGAGGAGTACCCAAAAAATAGTTTGTAGAAAGTTAAAACTCTCTAAACTTTCCACAGACTTAGCCTTATGAAAGTTATCTGATATTCAAAACCATTGGCTTTTTTTTTTATTTATTTAGCATATTTAAAGTTCAAAACTCGATTCTGGCTCAGTTATCAATAAAATTTTTTTCGCTTTTTTCTGCCTTTGAAATAATAGTTATAAATTCGTCAAGACTTAATAATTACTATGAACTCGACTCTACATCATAAGTGATTCTATAAATATAAGCATATGGTTATATATTCTAGGCTCATTAGCGTTTGTTTTCATGGAAAAAAAACTCAAATTAAGTAAATATAACGCAGCGGTCAGTTTTGGGGGCGTCGCTGCCTAGTTCAATAAACGCCGTGGTGGGGCAACAAGGTCAATGTTTATGATGTTTGTTATTATGATATTTTTGGCCAGCGACCACTCAATTTTGATTTTGGATTATCATTTCTATTTTAATTACGTTGAAAGTTCAGCCCGAAGGGACCGACAAAATATTTGATATGCGGAATTTCCGTTTGGATTTCGATCGAATGTTGTTTTATAAGCAAATGACATGCAAATGAGTCATCCAAACCGAAATCATTAAATCAGAAGTGATTTTTGATTCGGAAAGTGTGAAATGCATATGAGTAGATAAAGTAAAAATACGCGAGATATATAAATATAAATGAAAGAGTTCGAATAAATTTGTTTGTAGTTGAAATTTGTTTAACATTTCTCCCTTATTATATTACTTCACAATGATCAGCTGTCGCAGCACAAAGACATCTTGGCTTGTGTTAATATCAGTGAGAAACTATTTTAAAAACTTTCAATAGGTAAAACTTTCGCTTTTAATAATATATATTTGTTATCTTCATGTATAAAAAGTTTTTAAACAAATTTTAATATCAGAAGTAGAAAATGTGTAGGCACAAATCGATTTATAACTGAAACTGGGCAGTCACAAGGCCAATATCAAAAGACTAAAATGAATTCTCTTTAGCTCTGTTCCATTTTGTCATTTGCAGGAGCAATAGTAATAACACAAAGTTTTTTTTATGCTCTCTGCAGTTATAGCACTATCGGAAAGAGCAGCTACTGCAACTCAGTAGCATTTAGTAACAAAATTCTATTGCTTTTTTCTGTCACGGAGAAGTAAAATCAAACACTCTACTTATTCATATTAAAAGTCGTCTATTTCATCGCTCATAATTAATTGGTGCTCTGCATTAACATTTATTTTTATAACAAAAGTTATTTAATTGATTCCCATAACATATACGGATCGATTCACAAATGTTAATGAACTGCCACCTGCAGCTTTTCCTCAAATATCCACTTACAACTGCTGAGCAACTGTTCGTAATTTTTGCGAAACAATTAAATTCACATTTCTACTCACATTATGACGGCACCAATAAAGATGGAAAACAGTTATAAATACTTTTTAGCCAGTCTACTGTAAATAACAAACAAGCAACCATGGGACTCCTTCTTATACAATAATTAACGCCCGGCAGTTGCTATAACGCCTACTCATATGCACTATTCTTCACTTGGATGATTTTCAAGTTGAAAAATAGAAAAGGCACAACAAATCCCATTTATTAATGTTAAGTAAGTATCTGTGGCACAGTCTGAAATAACGAAGTACGCAACAATTAGACTAAACTGAAGACAACCGAGATCTGATTTAGTAAATCTAAAGTCTAACTGTTTTAGCATTCTTCAGAATACCACATATTTTGTTTTGTTTTTTGTTGAGTGCGTGCTCAGTTCCAGATTTGGGTTATCTTTAGACGTGGCTCGTGAGTTATGGTGATTAGTCGCACAATAGAAAGAAAGCGGCAAATGCTTCAATTAAGGCTACCGATTGTTAATAATTGTAGATTCTTTGGAGTTGATTTAAATTTGTGTTTGTTGTCGGATTGATGGTAAACAACAAGCCAAACCCATTTCGGAAATGTTCCGAGATTTTCTCATGACAATCAATACAAAACGAGCAGTTCTCACGCAATCTGAAATCGACAAAAAAAAATAATTTGTATATATCTCAGGTTCTTAAGTACCGATTCGAATTTGTATCGAGATGATGCTTCTGTGGCTGTCATTACAAAATCTGGCAACAAACATACAAAATATTCTTTTTCAACACAATGATCGACGATCCATATTTGAGCTCTTGCTCAACTCACGTACCGCTCATCAATCAAAACCTATGACTGACTCTTGGACTATCTAACTACGTTTATGATCAACTGGCAGGTTGATACTATAGTAGATGGATCATTAGTCTATTGTCTTAGTTTCCAGCTGAATATATTGCATCTCTGTTTTACTTGAAGTGAAATCAGCGTAATTGCAAATCGATTTCAACTGAAAAGAGCAGATCGCATAGACTGGTTTCACATTCTGCACGATCATTCAATGCTGTGGAGGAACTCTCTGCATCTATAAAGTAAGAGTAGTTGTTGTAGTAGTCATAGCTTAACAATTTCTAGATTCTAAGCCATTCGTTCATCTTCAGCGACTTGCCGCTGAAGCGGAAACGATTCTTTTTCTACTTCTTCGTCATCTTCTGGTTGTTTTGAAAAGTTTGCTGATTTCATCAGGGTTACCATCATCGTTGCTTAGCTTAAAGCTAAGCTGCACTTGCTATTATATTTTGCCAACAAGTCACGTTTTCCACGCAGCACCCGGTACTTGTTTTGATTTGGGTTAACTGTAGGGTTCAAATTGCACA
The DNA here is from genome assembly GCA_035042045.1 of Drosophila melanosoma. NCBI lineage: Eukaryota > Metazoa > Arthropoda > Insecta > Diptera > Drosophilidae > Drosophila > Drosophila melanosoma. The sequence continues at coordinate 35,728 of JAWNLY010000086.1, read as the reverse complement.
CAATGCTATTCCCTATTGTCTGCTGCTTCTGCTAATTTTCTTTTCTTGCTTTATCTTTTGCTTCTGGCTATAGTTCAAGTTAGTTTCGTAATTGGATGTACGTAATGGCTTCGATTACGCTGTCGGATTACCTTAACACTTCTGCTTTTAGCTACACCATTATATATAACTCCTTGGATATGATATTATTTTCAAGCGATATTAATTTCTATATTTGTTTCAAATCTTTTTCCTTATTTGAAAAACTATTTTGTTTTATTAATTACTGTTTTAATAAATAATTTGTACCAATATATAGCAATAATCACATTAAAGTTTCTATAAACATTAGCAGCCACTAATGCGAATGGATATTGTGCTTTTAGATGCTCTTATGTAATATATTATTTTCATATAATTTTTATTAATCCAATCTGTTTTGATATTTGCCTAACTTTATATTTTGACAGCCATTTCTTATTTAATTGTTTTTTTTTAGTTATTTTATTTAATTTGATTAGTTTTGCTAGTTTGGCGAGCAGCCGTTTACTCGACTATTTTATTTGACGTTTTTACAGAATGCCTAAAAGTATGCTTTAATTTTTCATCTTTAGTCTTCGGGCTCACGATCATCGGCTTACATCGTATCATACGTATCGTGTACCAGCAAACATATGCACAAAACAGTTTTTTACGATATAAAAATGATTATTGATGTTTTCTATGGAAAAGGTGTTAAACTCAAAATATTTATTTTAATATCTGTTCCAGGTATTTACCTATACTTGGTATTTTTCTCGTTCTGTCTGCATATCTACTCGATTTTAATGTACTGTATTGTTTTCGTGGATCTCGTAACGCATTAAAGAGGGCATATCCCGTAAGGCATATATATTCTTGAACAGCGTCATACATAAGTGGCAGCTATATCGTATGTTAGGGTAAATCGTTCGAAACATGATTTCTTGAATCTTTTCTGTTTTAAAAAAATGATTTCAAATCTTATTTACAAACTATGAATTTATTTCGCTCTTATCAGTTGGACAAAAAAGATCAACGTCTGACTAGTAAATCACATAGCTTTTAAAGCAGTCTTTGGACAGTTTCTAACAATTTTAAATTTACAGTGAAATTTTGAAATATTTTATATTTGGCCAGCCTTAAGTGGACGTTTACTATCTTCTTAATACGTCATATTGAAGTTGATTAATAAGTGTATAGTACTTGCTATATTTTTGTCTTGTTTTTATTGGCTGTAGATAAGACACTGATATCACAACATCTAGCAACCTAACTTTATTTGATTTCCATAAATATATGCTTTAAAAAAATATATATATGTATATTTATGGTGTTCTAAAATTGTTCGTCTATCTGAGCCAAATATTCCAATCGCGGTATGATTTTAACGATAGCTGCCACTGTTTGCGCAGAGGTATTAAAGTTGCTGTGGCACAAAAACAATTGCAATCGGTAAGAGGACGGACAGACAATCGGCCACGCTGCCGGCCTTCAATGATACTGATAATAATTTACCTTTGAGTTTCGTCGTCTTATCAGTTGCAAAGTTGACATTCAGAAGAAAAAAAAGTTACAAAATATTATTGCCAGCTGTATATGAGCTTATAGTTGCTTGTGCGACTGCAAACAAATCTTATCAGAGAGTTTTTCATGTTTTTTTTTTTCGTTTTGTAGAATTAGACAGCAAAACACACGTTCAGCGATTACCGGTATAGCAATTTTTATGTAAATTTTTAACAAATATTTGTGCTGATGAATTTAATATTTTAAAATACATTTTTAAAGCAATTCCCAACTGCACCAAATGTTCAGACGTCAATTAATGTCCCATGTGCGACCAGATAATGTTTAAACTACACCTTACGTTTGCATTAATGTGGAGATACCACTAAAGCACACTGGTTCGAAAGCATATTTGCAAGTAAATTATCTTTTATGTATATTTAACAATTATTTTAGTTTCAATGAAACAAAACTTTTAAATCAAAATTATTTAAAATTCGCTATAATATATATATAATTTTATATATTTTTTGATTTAATTATTAATTAAATGACTAATCGAAATAAATGAATAAAATGAGTAAGTTGACTAAATACATATGAAGCGTTAGTAGTAAATCAGGACTATAAAATAAAATTGATTAATTTTGTAATCATTTAAAATTTTTAATTTAATTACTCCCATTTAACATATTAATTATCTTCAATATTTATTTTGAAAAGAATTATGAATGGTTTTTAGACCAAATTAAATATATAATTACAATAAATAAAGTCATTACTTTAAATTCGGATCTGATGATTTCATTTAATTTAAAATATTTATTTTTTAAAAGCTCCTTAAAAAATTTTGAATGCTTTAAGCCACATTGGATTTTATTATATTTTAAAACCACTGTGCGGCAGTTGCTTTTAACGTTAATTGGCACTCGGCTTAGCCTACCTTGTAACCCACACCTAGACAAAAGCACCACAACAGCGCCTGGAACCCAGGAGACGGTTGCATGCATTATTGACATGACATCGGGCGAATCGGTAGATAACAAAGCAACGATAACCATGGAGAATAGTGAATGAAACCAGCCCAAATAGCTACTACTATGTTGTAGTGGAGTATTATGAACCTGATTACCATACATATATATATACTACGACATGAAATTGTTATTATAGCCACATACGAGACGATGAACTTTGCTTTTGGGCCAATTTGAATTGAAAATGGCGTGTGTGCTGACTGCAGTTGAATGAACCCAACACTTGCTTGCTTGCTTTTGCTCCACTTCATTTCATCAATAGCCGTCATATTCAAGTTTGAGCACTCCTAATCAGGTACATTGAACTCTTTGGGGCAATTTTTTAGATCGAAGTTAACTTCTATATATACATATCGTAGGTAAAGTGTTATTACTCAATAATATAATAAAGTTCTGCTAGATGCATTTTGGCGTTACTAAAATTGCTATATAAATGGCCATTTACCTAAACAAATGGGAGTCGTAACAATGATGAAGTAAGCATTATTGCGTGCAATGAGTTTATACAGTTCATAAGAATTAAATTATACATTAATAATAAGCTGGAGATATGTTGGAAAAGGTGTTTCAGCAATATGCATTAATTATCTGTTATTGTTTATATGATTTTTATTCCATATCTATACTATAGTCTTAACGACTTAAGAATATTTTCAACTACTTATCTTTTATTTAGTTAGTATATATAATAATATGTTGTCCAACGATCAACATCTAAAGTTTTAAGTCTATAAAAAGCAATATATTTGTTCTATCCTCTCCACTTTAATTGAACTAATTGCTTTGCTTGTGTACGCCTTAACCTTGAGCCTTGCGACACTTAAGTCCATCGATAAAGAAATCGTTTTACAGGCAACATTTATACGTGTCCTAATGACATTCCGAACGATTAGGTGGAAATTTGATTAACTGATTAACTGAGCAATGGAAATTGTTTTGTATATTGGTTGTTGGTCTTTTACTTTCTTTGGAATTCTTGAACGTTCCTGACATGAATAATTGGAACCTTAAAGAGTGAAACACTGCTATAAAGCTTACTCGTAATTTGTTGTAATTAAAAGTAAAAATGTTAGCTAAATTGTTATTTGTATTTATAGTTCATGGTTTTTTTTACGCTTTTTACAGGTCGCGATCGTTGAAATGCATAATTACAAAATGGCAACGTGAAAAAACGTAAAACAAAACTAAAAAAAAGAAAAAAACAAAACAAAAAATTACTGAAACAACAAAAGCGCTTAAGATGGGCACATAACTTATCAGCAACAAAAACCAGCAGCGAAAACAATAACAAAAAGAAACATAAAACTAAAGCTTTTTGAGTCGCAGGAGAACACCTGTAAAATATCAGCAACAATTTTCAAGCGAATAATTTAAATTGAGAACGAGCGAGAGAGAAGTAGACAATATGCTTCGGTCGCTCCACTGGGCCATGGGCGCCTTTTTGGTGTTGGTGCTTTGGGCTGCTACGCCAACCCTGACGCAGGCACGTTTTGTTGCGAAAAGAGAAACTCCTAATGTGGTGGATAATTTGAACGTGGATGCGTCCACAGCTGACCGTGACATTGTTGGACCAAGCAGTGAAAGTGCCGTTGGATCGGAAGTAACAGAAAATAGAGCAAAGAGCGTAATAGAAGTGGAACCAACCTTAAGAGAAGCTAACAGCAGCAGTTTGGCTGAGCTTAAAGACCAGCCCACAACAGAAGCTGCAAAGCAACAAACATTGCTTGCTGTTGCTTCAGGCACTGAAGCTAGAAGTGAGGAATTTTTTAATGCAAATATAGTATCCAAGCAGGAGCCACTAAGCAGTGTTAAAAAAAGCAGCAGCACTGTTGAGACAGTGCGAGCGTCAAAAGCAGAGCAACAGGCTATTAAACAGGATCTTAACGTTAGTAGTGATATTTTACAGAATGTTACATCAGCACAAGCAGAAACTGTACATGCTCAGCTCTATACAAATAAAGAGCTTAAGCCAACAACAGCAATGCCAATTGTAGAAATAGAGCAACAGCTCAAGCCACTGTTAAAGCAACAAGCAGAACTGCAGCAAGACCTTACAACAACAACAGAAGCAACTATAGCTCCAGCAACGACTTTAAGAGAGCGTTCTCAGGATCATGCACGCTCCATGCAATTTGCAAGCAGCACTGAAATCTACTCCCCTCTACCACCCGTTACGCCCATGAAGCTCCGACCGCTGCTCATGACAAGAACAACAACGACAACAACAACGCATACACCATTGCTGCTGGCAGCGCTGCTGCATGCTGGCGTTACTGTTACGCCCAATAACATTGCCTCGCATGAGAATGTTATTGAGGAGAAGCAGCTGAAATCGCAGTTCGAAAAGCGTGCAAAATTCATTAGCGACTCGATCAATTCGACTAATGCACAAATGATGCTGCCCAATGCAGCCGAGGTGTGGAGCTTAGCTGCAATGAAAATGGTGCCCACGACAACAGCAACAACACCAACAACAACCACTTTGCCACAGAACAATGCTAATGCTACAGAACTAGCCAATGATATTGAGCCGCAACAGCAGCAAAATCAAACGGAACAGCACAAGGAAAAAAATTTATTAGACTGGCAACAGATAACGCTTATGCAAACGAACCAAGAGAATCAAACAGAGCTGACGATGAGCACCACGTTGGATGCCACCGAGGCAGCCACACAGGCAACCACCACCCAAAATTTAGATAGTATGTTAAGTGAAAAGGATATGGAAATGCAGGCAGCTGCTAGCAACGCCGTAATAGCAAGCACTGTTAATGAAACAACGACGGAGAGCAGTGCCGCAAATGAGATAGTGACAACAACAGAAGCTATTAAGGCAAAGCCAGCGTTAGCAGCAGCCGAGGCAACAGGAACAGCGCATGCAACTGTCAAGACGGAGTTAACAGAGATTAGTTCAAATGTAACAGCGACTGTAAATGTAACTGCAGTCCCAGCGTTAGAAAAGTCAGCTCAAGTTAACTTGGCTGTAGAAAATGTAATTGAAACTGTTAAGCCGGCATTAATAGGGACAGCAACCACAACTGTTAAGCCAGAAAAATTAAACTTGACAGACGCAACTGTAACTGCAACTGTTAAACCGGCATTAAAAGAGTCACCACAGCTAAACTTAATCGAAGCAACAACAACTGCAACTGTTAAGTCAGGGCAACTAAATTTGGTAGAAGAAACTACAGCATCTGCAATAGAGACAGAGACAGAGAAAACGACATCAACAACAACCAGAATGCCACCTGCTGCACTGCCAACAGCTGTTGCAGAGCTTCCAGCAACAATTACAACAAGCACTTTGGCAAGTACGTTGAACGGCACCCGCAATGCAAATGAAATGGCAATGACAGCGACGGCGCATGAAAATAATGAAACAAGCGATAAAAGCAACAATGTCGACAGCGACGACGACGAAGACGTCATCAACGGCAGCGTCAACGTCTCGGTCGCTACGGGCAACGCGCAAACGACGCTAGCGTCGATTGAGCTCCAGCCAATAACAGTTAGTACGCGAACAGCTGGTGAAGTGAGCACAACAAGAGCGACGACCACGACGACGGGGTTATTTCATGGAAAGCTTGATGAAAAGTTTGAAACAACAACAACACCAGCAATTAAGTTGACTACGCCTACGCCAACAGAAATTGTCCAAATAAGCAATGAAGTGAATTTACCAGCAATTACAATTAGGAATGTGACAAGAGAAAATAGCGAAATTGATATAAGTGGCAAGAATAATGTGCAAACAAGTGGCATAAACAATTTATTGCTAACAAACAGTGCCGAAAATATCAATAACAGTGCTACTAACAGTCAAACGCCGCAAATTAATTACAGTGTTGCTAACAGCGATACGCTACAAATCAATAAGAGTGAAAAAAATAACAGCAAACTGAATGAACATGAAACATTGTTGGAAACAAATAACATAAGCGAAACAGCTTCAATCACGACAACAACAACACCAACAACAACACCAACAACTACACCAACAACAACACCAACAACTACACCAACAACAACAACAACAACAACACCAACAACAACAACAACGCCAACAATAACACCAACAACAACAACAACAACAACGCCAACAATAACACCAACAACAACGCCAACAACACCACCAACAACAACACCAACAAAAACATCATCAGAGGCTTCAAGAGCGGCAGCTGAAGTTGTCAATGCTTTGGATGAACGCACAGCAGCAACAACGACAACAGTAATAAAAGCAGCAAATGAAAATGTAACAGCTGCAAAGGGTGAAGACTCAATTTACGACGACGAAGATGAGCAGATTGAGCATGATACCGTTACAGAGCATCGGTTGGTAAACGAAAGAAATATGGCGACCACAGAGGCGACAACAACAACAACGAGCAGCATAACTAAAGCAATAACAACAACAACGACAGGAGAGCCGCTTATTAGCTTGTTGGATGATAGCACCACAACAACAACAACAACAACAACAACAACTGAAGCAGTAACCACAACAAAAGCTACAACAACAACAACAATAACAGAGGAGCCCATTTACAGCTCAACTGTAATATACAATAAGAGTATGCTGCCCACCACAACTGTTGTTAACAGTGGCCATGTAGATGTGTCCACGAGTACAACATTGATGCCACCACAACTGACTGAAGAATTGGATCAGATGCAACAGCCGCAGGGCAACACTGGCACCGATGTGAACGTCATCATTGCCATAACAGTTAGTGTAATTGGCGTTGTGGCACTCATTTTGCTGGTAGCCTTCCTTTATCTGATGCGCAAGCGCCAAAAACAAACTTCCTACGGTCAACGATGTCGTCCCGTCAGCCTCGACGACTACTCCCTGGACAATGTGTCAGTGCTGGGGGGCAGTGTGCGGCGCAAGGTGCGCGATTTACGTGCCTCGAAGCGCACCTATGGCAATGCTGCCTTCGATGATCCCTCGCTTCGGCACAATGTGCTCAGCGCTATCGAACTGGGCAAGTTTGTCGAGCGACGCTCGAGCATCTTCGAGGAGTTCCGCGATGTCCCGCAGATCATTGCGCGAGCCGATGAGGTTCCAGCGGGATGTGAGGATAAAAATCGGTGAGTTAAACAGATAAGTGAGTTAGAAGATAAGTAGAAGTAGAGGTAGAAGTAAAATTTCAACTAGAAGTAAAAGTAAAAGTTGAAGTGGAAGTAGATAAATAAACATAGAAGTATAAATAGAAGTTGAAATAGGAGTACAAGAAGAAGTGAAGAAACCATTAGAAGGCTTGAGAAGTGAATGTAATTGTTGCCATACAAAAACTAAGAGTTTAATAGAATATTGAATAATATTAAAAACTAAATATTAAATAAAGTTATTATTTGATATAGGGAGAATAGTAAGTTAGCACAAATTGCTATTATAAACTTATTAGTTTAGCTTTAAAAGCCATAAAAATGCTAATAACAAATTATGTAACAAAATAAAAAAACGTATTAAAATTGGAAGAAATACGCGTTAAAGGCATTTAAAAGTGGAGAGATGCTTCTGCGAAAGTGATATCAGTCAGAACATTTGTTAAAAATAGTCCATTCATATCTAATCGCTGGAAATAACAATGACAAATACAGCCAAAATAAAATAATTGGGAGGATTTCTTACATACAAACAGACGAAAGCATGAATGAGAATATATGTTTCTTTACTTAGGCACATGGGGAGAGTAACTAACATGAGGAGATAACAAAAAAACATTCATGTTCAAATTGTTTTCTAGAAAACTCACGGTACTCAATTTTCAAAATGTCTTATTTATCGATTTATCTCACTTGTATTACATACTCTCAAAGATTACGCATCTCTTACTAAAAAAATACATTTTCCTTATATGTACGCATTGTCTGCTGTATTTGCTTCCTATCATTCAATCAAAATGTATATGGAACGTTGATCGTTAATCGATGAATCGCTGGATCAAACTTGAAACCGCAGCTACGCCAACGTGATTCCACTTCCTGAGACGCGTGTGGTGCTCCAGCGGCAGGGTGACGATGACAAAACGGAATATATTAATGCCAATTATGTGCGGGTAAGTGAGACGGCCAATAATCCCTCTTTCCCTTTTCCTAACACAAGTCAAGCCATAAGCAAAAACAAAAAAAAAAACCAAAAAAAAATAACAAAAAATCAAAACCTGCCTCCCACAAGCAGCAGCAGCTTTCTCACACATGGGTGGCCATGTGTGTGTGTCTTGCAACGGTACTGCCCAGAGTTGCCACTACGTCTAGCCTTGCATGATGTGTGTGTGTGTAAGTGTGCATGTGTAATTATACGGCCCATGAGATTGCCGAAGTGCCAAGAAAATTGTTTCAACCTCTTTGTTACATTGCCAGTTGTAAGCAAATGAGCTTTGAACAAAAAAGAAAAACAACAAAAATAATAATCGTATACAAAAAATAAAAACTTTATGCATTGTAGTCATCAAAGTGAGGGAAAGTTTTTGTTTGTTTTGAAACTACAACGAAGTATGAATATCCTAAACAAATTATTGTAGGATATTAAATGCATAGCTAAAAGCTTTATGATTCATACATTTTATTTGAAAAAGACACACTCAGTCAATTAAAATGCAATTATAGTTGCAAAAAAGTAAGCTATTTCCACAAAGAAAAAACAACACAATTTTTTTATATTTTTAACATTTAATTATATTCCCCTGCTAATTAATCATTTTTAACGCGATGTCTTTTTAATTTTGTTTACCACCATAAAAGTAACAGTGATTCACGTTTATTAATTGATCACGAAAAAAAGTAGATATAAACTTACTTTAAGTTATGTTAAACCATTTGCCAAAACTGTTAGGCCTCTGTTAATGCTTAGAGTGTTCATTACACCAATTAAGCTACTCAATTACGTCGTAGCATTGAGGTGTGACTCGGAACGCGTGCGATGCGCTTCCAGGCGTCTGGCAAAATGCAACTAGGGCTGCTAGAGCGATTTATTTTGCATGTAAATAGATTCTCGTCGCTGCAAAACAATTCGTTCACCTGGTGATAAGCCAAGCATGCTGTGATTTACATTTATAACATATATTTGTGTATGTGTGTATGTGCGCACATACATGCACAACTATAGCAATTTATCAAAAGCGCGCGCAGCTCAATGGCGGCCATTAAATGACGCACGCTTCCACTCCCACACTCACACACACATAGGCACACATACTTATTTAGGCGAGAGCGAATACTCAGTAATCACTTTTATATTCGGTGCAAAGATTTTAATTAACTGTTATGTCATTGCACAAATGTTTATGTGTTTGTAATGTTATGTGCAGGCATTATGTAGGCTTAATATTAACATTACAGTGGGTAATAGTGTATTAAAATTGGTAGTATAATTTTTCAGTGAATCTTGTAAAAATGTACATAAATATTATAATTGATGGAAAAGTATAATTTTACAGGAAGTAATGATTTTAGCTGAGTCATTAAAATTTTATTAAATTGATTTTAATTGTTCAGTCGATTTTGTAGAATAAATGTTAAAGTTCAATATTTGTTAAAATCATGTTTGTTATATTAACCTCTATCTCTATTTTCCACATTAACAATAATGTTAAACTCTATCTCTATTCCTACAGGGACCACGAGATGCGCCCAATTATTATATAGCCTGCCAGGCGCCACTGGAAACCACAACTGGTGACTTTTGGCGCATGATCTGGGAGCAGCAGTCGCGGGTGATTATCCAGGCAACAGATCTTAATGAGAACGGCATTGAGCGCTGTGGCGAGTATTTGCCGCCATCGGTGACGCTGGATAATCACAGTAGCTACGGTGACTATCAAGTGACGTTGAAGCATCGCGAGATTAAGGACAAGTATGCGATTTCAACGCTAATGCTGAAGCGTGTAGATAGCGATGAGTGCCGCGAACTCACGCACTACTGGTACAAATGGCCCGAGGCCGGTGTTCCCGTCGAGGAGGCTCCCATCATAGCCATGTTAGTCGAGGCACGCTCCTCCCTCAAGTCCTACGCCCTCGAGCAGGCCAATGAGCTAAAGCACGAGAAGTCCTCAACACTGACGCTCAAATCGATCGAGGGCGAAGCGAAGCGGGCAAATGCGGACGGGGCGGATGCGGAGAAGTGCAGCACATCAAGTGCGGCAAGCAATGAGATTAACGGCAATGTGGCGAACAAAACGCAGCACAGTCAACAGGGGTAAGTACAAAAACAACTTAGAAAAATATATGAATATTTCCTGTACTCACTTTAAAGTTCTCTTGAATATATATTGATGTTGATAATGCATAAAGCTTTTTTAATATATTATATTATATTAACTTAAAGTTGTTACTGCTCCTGTATTTCTTTTATATAGGTATATATATTTTTTAACTAAGCGCCAAAAAGTTTCTGAAAAAAATAACAGCACAATTCTCAAAAGAAATATTTGCAAAAGTTTTTTTTTAAAACTTTTAAGTTTAATTAACTTAATAAAAAACTGACAATGAAAACCAAATTTTATCGTAAAGGAAAAGAATTGCACTTGTAATTATAAAAAGTAGAATAACCGATTTCTATAAAATGCGTAAGTGGTACTCTTTTTAGTAATATCATTTATTATTTCGCCTACTTTTGGCACTTTTCTAATCGAGTTAAAATAAAAATATATACACAATCAAAGGAATTCCAGGAGCGGTATTAAATTTTGTTTTATGGTAGAAATACTAGATCATTTATAAAAAATCAAGATTTGGAAAACATTGAAGATCTGCTAGTATATTTTCCGTAACTTTAAAATAATGCATTATGTTAAATTGTGTATAGGGTACATACATACATAAGTATATATATATATATATATACTTAGCTGGCAAACCACTTGTCAATTAACAATTACAATATTACTGTGTTTTGTGCTGCATGCGAATTTCTTTGTTTAATTGTTCTGTTTTCATTCTTTGTGTATTCCAAACGCTCTCCATTCGGCCACATTTAGACCGCTAACGATTCACTGCTCCCCAGGCACAGGCCGTACTGGGACCATTATTGCCTGTGACATGGCCATAAGGAGCCTGGAGACACCTAAGCGTTCGGTGGACATACCGCAGCTGGTGTACTATGTGCGTAGGGGAAGGGCGAGCGCCGTGCAGACGAAGGAGCAATACGAATTTATCTATAAGGTGGCCAATATATATGCGACCAAAATCACAAATTTGTCAAATGATAATTGAGACTTTGAGGCGGGTCTCGAGTGCAACTATTGAAGTCCTTATATACACGATGTATACATATTATAGTCATAGCACATATATATATATATATATATAGATCTATATGTGTCTGTATTTATATTGTATTCTATTAGTATATTATATTATATGTACATGTATGTAGTTATTATAATCTTATACACATGCAGTTTTCTTTTTGATTTTCTGCACGAGTGCTTGAAATTTCCATTTAAGAATGTATGTATTATTCCTTTATTATTGTGATATATTCGTATATTTGTAAATCTCTTAAATAATCTGTTGCATATTTATAATAAGGCTTTGTTTATTATTGCGATTATGTTGTGTAAATTATTTTTAATTGTAATACAAAAAAAAAAAAAAATGTGTAAACTATTATTTTTGGCTTAACTTTGTATTTGAAAAGAGCTTTAATGTGTGTAACCTGTTAAAATAAATATTTAGCTAAAGAAAAAAACCATTAAGCACGTTCATTCAAATATTTGGCACCTCTTGCGCTGTGACTGGCAAACGACCACATCGATACCTTAAAAAGTTACGCTGACTTATCGATACTTCGGCGATAACACTTTTGTTTGCGCTGCAAAAAACCAAAGCTGTGTGCTAAAATGAAGCTTGAATATTTATTGCTAGTCTTTGCGCTTTTTGGCGCTGCCATCGCAGATGAAGCATCCAAACTTAAAGTTGGCGTTAAGAAGCGCGTCGAGGATTGCACGCGAAAGGCGAAAGGAGGCGACATGATACATGTGCACTACAAGGTAACGGGACAATCCAATCGGACACGTCAGTTTTTGTTTACGGCTTCTCTCAATGTATATTTTTGCTCAGGGATCGCTTGCAGATGGCACAGAATTCGATAGCAGTTACAATCGCGGCAAACCGTTCTCATTTACGTTAGGCGCACGTCAAGTGATAAAGGGCTGGGACCAGGGACTGCTGGGCATGTGCGAGGGAGAACAACGCACCCTCACCATTCCTCCCGAACTTGGTTATGGCGCCAGCGGAGCGGGCGGCGGCAAAATCCCGCCCAATGCTGTGCTCATCTTTGATGTTGAAATGCTGAAAATCGAGAATCGTAGCTCCGAAGATTTATAGATTGCTGACAAAGTTGCAATCAAATTATATTTTATGTTTGTACAGCTGGATTGAAAAAAGTGTAACTGCCAGATTAGGTTTCTTAATTAAACCTTTCGCTTTAATAAAAACACTAAGTAAAAGTGCAACTAAATCAACCAGATTACAGTAAATTGAACTTATAAGAATAACATTCGAAATATAACTATAATTAAAACATGTCACTTAAAATCCTATTTATATTTGTTTCAGTTTATAAATGAACATTTAAACTGCCAAATTATTTTTTGTTTATCGCTCTTTATACATTATGGTCTTCTAAAAATAATAAAATAAATGGAAATGAAAATAGATCAAAGAAATGCATGTAAGTTAAATAAAAACTAAGCTGCCAATTGATAAGAACAACATTTCAAATTAAACATTAATTGAAATAAGTCAAAACATTCATTAAATGTCTACAATTGAAAAATATAACTGATAGATTAGTATTATTTTTAGATTTTTATAACTTTTAAATAACTTTCACTATCAGAAGAAAAAATTGGTTTCTCAAAATCAACAAGATTGTCGTTAATTAAATTAAATCTGAGAACCATATTCCAAATAAAAAACATTTATTAGTAAATTAACATGAAAAATAAATTGCCTAATTTCATTTTTCTAACGTTTTTTTCCCCATTAAATAAACATTTGCTCTCATAACCGCTAAATGATTGAATAAAAATGCAAATAGCTCAACAGGATACCCAAAATTATAACTAATAAAAATGATCTAAATATGCCACGTTCGTCAAGACCGTTATAAAAAATTAAGAAAAATATTATCTTAAAGGTTTTCATCATATGGAAGACGTTCGTCTGTTAATATGAGCATATATATATTTTAGTACTTAAATTATATAGTACTATATTCTAGCTAAGGGTAATCGGCCTATGCAGTTAGTGTGCTTGTGACTCTCTCCTCGACCTCGTCGAAATGGCGCCGCATCATGCGATGCTTCTCCAGCGCTGTGCCCTGAATGAAGCGTTCGCCACAAGTGCCGCAGACGAATGTGCATTCGCCGGTGTGTTGCTGGAGATGCAGTTTTAGATCCTTGGCCTGGCGATAGCTTTTGTCGCAGTAGGTGCACTTGTATGGCTTCAGCCCACTGTGCGTCAGCATGTGCCGCTTCAGCTTATCGGAGCGTGCGAAATCCTTCCCACAGACGGTGCAATGGAAGGGTTTCTCGCCCGTATGCATCCGTCGATGCGATATCATTTCCGAGTGCCGTGGAAATGCCATTTCGCATAGATCGCACTTGAAAGGCTTTTCGCCCGTGTGGCGACGCATATGCGTGACCAGTGTGGCAGCTGATTGCGTTTCACGGCCGCAAAGCGAGCACAGGAACTTCTTAACGGCCTCTTTCCGCTTTCGATCCCCGTTGATGTGCACGTCCCGTATGTGATTGTTGAGCCGCGACTTCATTTGATAGGTGCGATCGCAATGCGGACACTGCAACAGCTGCACACTGTCCGCAGGAGGATCCGCTGGTATGGTTGGAATGTGATTGGCGCCGGTTGCGCCTGTTTCAACTGGGCTGGTGCTGTCAGTAATGGTGCCATGCTGCAGCTGCATGTGTTGCTGCAGATTCTCTGGCCACATGAATTTGTAACTGCATTTACCACACGACAACTGCTTCGCCGTGCTGTGGCACTGCGATTGCCGATGCTGCTCCATGATGCTCTGTGTGAAGTTAATTAGAGATTAGGAGGAGACATAGGCGTCAATAAGGAGCTCACCTTGCAGACACACTTGAAGATGCACAGTTCGCACTCGTAGGGCATCTTGTCGAAGCGATGCATCGCACGCTGATGCTGAATCATTTCGAATTTTCGTTTGCATTGCACTTTGCAAAGTTCACAGATGTAGACTGAGCGTAGACTTGGGGGTGAGGTTGCCGACTGCATGTGCAACTCATCCTCCGTTTCGGAGTCGCCCAGCTGCAGTTCGTACCCCGATTCGTTTGTGATCGAGTAGTTGAGCGGCGAATCATAGTGCTGGTGCATGGAGAGGGCCAGCTTCAGTTCCAGCTGAATGTGCGAGCGCAGATCACTGATGCGTTCAAAATGCCGATTGCAGATTTTGCACGTGATCCGTTTGGCACCGTTTGGTTTCGATGTAGCCGCAATGAGTGTCTCGGCCAGTGGTATATCCTGCTCCCGTATCCCGTGACGCTTCAGATGCTTGACTAGGTAGTCGCGTCTATAGAATTTGCGCGTGCACCATTGGCAGGGTATCAGTTTGGATTGCTCGGCATGCACACTGAGCATGTGCACCGTCAGCGACTTTTTCTTGTCAAATACACGCTTGCAATCGTTGCACTCGAACGTTTGATTCTGAAAGGGATTCATTTTAAAATAGATTGCTCTACATTGTTGACTTTGCTTACTGTGATTCGATGCTCGCGTATGTGAGCCTTGAGATTGTGCCGCCAGCGGAAGCGCAACGGACACCTGTGGCACAGGAATCGCTTCTGGGCATTCTTGCACTGCAGCTCGTTGTGATGCCGCAGCAGCTGGAGGCTGACGAAGCGGGCGTCGCAACGGCCGCAGACATGTGGCGCCTCTAGCCAGGCATGCATCTGACGCTGGTGATCGTACAGCTGATATTTGCGATGGCAGCGCTCGTGGCACAATTCACAACTGTATTTGGCTTTGGGTATGCTGCGCTGTTGATTCGCTTCTCGCTCCTCGGCATCCATTTCAGCCTCGCTCTCTGTCTCGGAGCTGTACAGATCCATCTCGTAGCCAGACTGATTGGTTATCGAGTAGAAACGTTGATAAATCCCAGCGGAGAGATCTTTGCGTATGAGCGCCTTCAGCTGATCTTCGCTAACATCCTTGGCATCCGGATAGAAGAGCTCGGCAAGCTCATGCGGTTGCATATTCGAGCGTGCCCCAAAGCCAACTATTTCCGGATGCTGCTCGAGATGACGTCGCAGATCCGCAATCTTGTCATATTGACTCTGACAGATCATGCACTCGATGAGCTTGTAACCATGTGGTTTGCACACATTAACATCAATGTCCTTGGCCTTTTTACTTTCGCCCAGATTCGCCGAGCGCTTGGAGTCGCGATGCACCTTGAGATGCACCTGCAGCGCTGCCCTGTGTCTGAACTTGCGTATGCAAAACGAGCACGACAACCAGTCCGTCTTCGATTTGTGCGCTCGCAATGCATGCTGCTTCAATAGCTCGATGCGCTTGAAGTTCTTTGGGCATTCCTTGCACTTGAAGATGGCTCGTTTAAGAGTGTGCAACTTGGACGTTTGTTTCCACTTCTTGGCGCGCTCTTTCAATGGCAAATCATCCAGTGAGCTGGAAAATATAAAAGCAATAAATACATTGATATATCTTCAATTCGTGTTCCTCATAATTATCCGCTTACTCTTCCTCATCCAGGTCAGCCTTAAGAATTTGTGTCTGTGTATTTGTTGCTCTAGCTGCAGCATCCTCTTCCTGTTTAACTGGTTCGAGCATATTCAGTGGATCTGCAGACTTTTTGCCATTCAGCTGATCATCCAGTTCCACATCGATTGCACTTTGTACTGTGGTAAATTCGGGCAGTTCTGTGCAGGTGATATCATTCTCAGCATCCTCCTCCTCCGTTTCCAATTTAACCTGCAAATAATTGTTCAATAAATATAATTAAACATTGAAGTATATATAAGGCAGGTGCTGGTACCTCCACGTGCTGTTCGGCGCACATCTCCATGGGCGCCTCCCGCAGGCAGTCGTTGGCGCCCGTTTTGTCGCCGTCTAAGCGTTCCACATGGTGCATCAGCAGGTCGTTGGCGGCCAGCGCCTGCTTTACGTAGTAATAAGCGCCGATCAATTTGCGGGCACAATTGCCGCATAGACATTGTGGCAGCTGTTGCGACAATGTATCATCCAGCTGCATAACAAATACATTACCAATTATAACTCCAAATTATAGTTTAAAAACAACTTACATCGATGTGGGTCAGTTCGGCCAAAATGTCCGCAAGCTGTTTATCTGGAAATCTTTTGGTAGACGTCGCCAGCTTGTATAGTTTTTCCGTTTCTCGTGCATCGCAAGTGCGACACATGACCGGCAGCTTCATTTTGTGACGGTCTAATTGATTTTTAATACATTGAAAACGGCATAGAAGAACAGCAACAAAACAGAAAACAATACTTCCATTGCTTACTTATCTACTAAATACATATGTGTACTGCAACTGTGATGACAAAAGTTCGTGCAACTATCGAATACTCACGTGGATACATCGATAACATCTAAAGTGACAGTCATATTTTCATGTCATACACTAATCTCAAGCTTATTAAATATGTAAACATAGACAATAGGTGGCATTAATAACAAGCGTTTTTAGAAAAAGTGTTTGTAATATATATAAAGTGGTCTAAGATTAAATGTAATGCAATTAATTTGTTATTTAAAAAACGTTATTGTAATATATTTTAAGTAAATTAAAATTTAAACTATTGTAGAGCAGTGATTGCATTTACTGCTCAAATCGGTTGCATTTTCAGCTTATTCTGTCAACTTGGAGGCATACAAATCAATCAAATGGAGTGTAATTTCCAAAACTATTGCAATAAAAAGAAGCAATTCTGCATAAAGAATCCCATCAGCACCCGAAGCACCTCTAATACTTTTTAATCGTCTTCCTTATCAGGGCAAGACGCTGCTTGTGCGCCTCGGTAACAGCGGCTCGCTTGTAGGGACGCAGTTCGTCGGTGCCGAAGCCCGGTATCCACATATTATATTTTCGCTCCAGATGCAGCTGAACGTCGCGTACCTCGATTTTATTTGATTTACGATGCTTGGCAAAGGCACTCGTCGATTTTACCGTGTCCTCAACGAAATCATCGATGATCTGGAGCAACAGTTCCTCGACATCCTCATCCAGCTGCGTGGCCGGATCCACTTCTCGCACCAGCTCCGTGAGACGTGGCTTGGTTAACATCTAATACAAAGGGAAGATGATTTAAGATTTAAATTTGAGTTGAATTGGAATTGGAATGCTTACTGGTGTGTTCTCAGCGCCAGTTGCTGTATTGTGGCTAGCACTTTTGCCACTTGCCCCCGCACCACCGCCACTGACACCACCACCACCACCACCACTACCAACAGGGACCGATGCTGAGCCACCGTTTTGTGAGGAGGAGTTACTGTTGTTTGTCATGGGGCTGTGCTGTGAGGGCGAAGCCATTATTGTTGTTGCCGTTTCGTGCTGATGCCCGCCGCTGTTGCTATCGAAAGTGGTAAAGAGATCCGACATTGCTTTGTTTTCTGCTTTTTGTTTTGCATATATTTAATTATGATTTAATGATTCGACGTGTGATTGTAACTAAAGCAATGTGATTTAATTTTGAGTGTTGCAAATAGTTGGAAACCAAAGCGTTGTAGTTGTTTATGGTGTACTGTAATTAATGTGCATGTGTGTGAGTGTGTTGAATGCATGATTTGTGTGTGTTAGAGCATGTTATTTAAAATATGCAAAATATAATAATAATGTTAATGTTAATTAAATGGTGTGTGTTTGCTTAGCGTAACATTTTTGATTATCGTGCAGGAAACAAGCGGAACTCGCAGCAGCAGCAGTCACAATTTACTTACATTTATTGTTTCAGCAAGTTTTTTATAGTTAATTTTATTTATTAAAATGAAAATTCGTAAGGAAAATAAAAC
The DNA here is from genome assembly GCA_035042045.1 of Drosophila melanosoma. Taxonomy (NCBI): domain Eukaryota; kingdom Metazoa; phylum Arthropoda; class Insecta; order Diptera; family Drosophilidae; genus Drosophila; species Drosophila melanosoma. The sequence goes on along the minus strand of JAWNLY010000086.1, from coordinate 17,152 downwards.
AAGCTCTTCAGGCTTGCATTAGTGTTGTACAACAGCCACTTATCAGTCAAAATGTTACAGATATTGTATCGATAGATCGTTGATTTATGTGATAGTTATGTTTTTAATTTAGAACTTTCTGCAGAAATGATTAAATCTTCCTCCAAATTTACTAATTTTAAGCTTTTACAAATATTTTGATTCAAAACTTTTTTTTTTTACAAATACTAGTCGTCTTCAAACTTATCAATAAACGATAATTTATCGCTGCCATCAAAATCGAAACGAATTTATTGTATAAACACGCACGAAGGCGGTTTATTTGCGCATTGTCAATTTATAAAGCATTACGTTAACGGAACAAAGCAGCGTATAAGCAAAATGTCAACGGCCGAGCCAAACCCCACTATAGGCCAAGAGGAAACTGACAATGTAGAAATCAACGATAAAGACGAAACTGTAGATATGACATTCACAAAGGAAGTGCGTCAGGCGACAAAAGATGTCCACAAGTTGACTGATATATTAGTTAATGCAAAATTTGCAATAGGTAAATATGCTAAAAAATGATTTGGAGCAGGTAACATTACATTTTTAATTTGTTGTATATGCGCAGCACTTTCCGACGATGAGGTTTGGTACGATGGACTTTTGGTCTTTTACGAATTATATAAATTCTTTGAGGCCAAGTTGCCAGAGCGCCTGCTGCCCAAGGAGCTGCATCGCACGGCTGCCTTTGAGCGTGACTTTGACTATTTTTATGGGTCCGACTGGCGCAAATCATATGAGCCACGTCCGGCTGTTCAAACGTATTTGGCCCATCTGGAGCAGGTGGCCGCCAAAAGTGAGGTGCTTCTGTTCGCCTTTGCTTTTCAGATGTACATGGCATTGATGTCAGGTGGTCAGTTGCTGCAAAAGAAACGTATGGTTGCCCGAAAGCTTTGGATATTTCCCAAAGACATCGCTGAGCAGGTGCAACAGAAACAGGCCGAATCGGATGCGGCAGCGGCAACAGCCCGAGCAGCTGCAACAGCTGAAAATGATGGCATCCAGGAAGAGAACGATTTGCGGTCCAGACCAATGCCCGAGCAGGTCACCATATCGCAGGTGGGCTGTGAAGCCACATACTTTCCAATTAGAATACCCTTGCTGAAGAACAAGCTACGTCGCATCTTCAATGAAGTCTACGGTAAACTAGATGATGAGATGCGTGCCGAGTTTATTGAACAGAGTCGCAATGTTTTCCGCATGAATATCGAACTGCTGCGCACCGTCAAAGGAGTTAATCGTGCTAATCTCAAAAAACTGGCTATTGCTGTTGTCTTTATAACAAGTATTTATGTGGCTTTCAAATTGGCTGCTAAGTAATGTGCTAGTTGTACGATTTAATCTTTTATTATATGTTTATGAGCTTAGTTGTTAATTTCATATATATGCATGTTTGAACCAAAGTCAATAAATTACAAGTTAAAGGCAGATTTTCAAGTTGTAATTGCTTATGCAATATCCAACAGTTCACGTTTTTTAAGCCAACTCATAATGCGCTCAAATTGCGCCTTGTAAAGCTTATTTCTATATCTACGCTCGAAAAGAGCACTGTCATCGAACGAATCCGCCGATGTGGGCACCGCTAGACAAAGTGACAATGTTCCAATCACAATTCCAGCAGCTATTATTGAAGAGTTGAATACATGAGATTAAGGCTGTTTTCTTCTGCCTGGTACATATTCATTTACAATTTCTACAGAGTATAAAAAAAATAACTAAAATTGCAATTAAAGGCTGACATTTTTGATGCTACTACTTAATGTACAATTGGAAGACAGTTGAAATTGAAATCTCTGATGGTATGATTTTATCTGTATCGTTATTAAATATTTTTTTACATTCAAAAATCTTTTATTTTAATCATATAAATAAAATATATAATCACAAGCAACTGTAAGTAAAAATCGTACGTCTCAATTAATCTGTTAGCATGTAACTCGAAAATGAGTCTTAAAATATTCGACTTATTTAGTTTGATCAGACAGTTAAGATAGCGACGGCAATGTGCTCTGATGTGAACAATTAAAATATAGATTCGCTACAATTATAAAATGTAAATTGTCATTATTTGTGAACGGAAAGTTAGCGAAGTGTTTTAAATATATTTGATTATAGAATCGCCCCGTAATTGTGATGTGTTTTCTGAAATTATTTATTTGTCAGTTAAGAAGTGAGTTGATTATTGTCAATTATAATCATCTTATCAAAAGACTTCTTATCAAATATTGCACTTCACAAAATTTTGAGAATGTATGAAAATATGTTGTAGATAGAAGAACAAAACAAAAAAAACATGACTTTCTTATTTATGCATAGCTCTAATTCTAAACTTATAAACTCACAAAGTATGGGATGCTTGAGAAACGTAATATGCAGTTCCTTTAAATCAGGTAAAAATCCAGTGCACTTCAAAAGCTGGGCGACTTCTATTAAATTTTCATGATACCATCTTATTAGATAATCGAATTTATCAATTTTTATTTCCAATTGTGTCAGGAAGTCATCAGGAAAAAATATAGATCCAATGCATCCTCCATGACGAGGTCTACAAATTTCACTAATATGGGATCCTAATGTGCGATTTGGATTGTATTTTATATATTCTAATACATGCTAACTAATTCAGCTAACAAATGCTTACCAATTTATGACGATATTCTTCTACCCCAATGTATTCAAATATAGAAATAAACATGTCGCGGGTTCTGTCGTTAACCATGCTGTCATTATATGTGGCCGGATAGGGTCCATTCAGTTCCTTATACCTAAGTGAAGATGCATGCTACTGGCCCATCTTTTTAAGCACACTTTTGGTGGGCTCCATGTCCAGACATTTTGCGCGATGCATCATCTTAAAGCCACCCGACTGAAGAATATCCACTAACAAATAATATTAAATCTGTAGGTCCTGGGACTACAAGTGACAAAAAGGCCAGCCTAATGGTAGAGCTTTTCATACACTGCCAATTCCTTGGGAAACATATTAAAAGCTGGGTTCTCATAATTTTTACAACTTTTTTGTACTTTCAGCATATAGAAATAGCTTTTTGTAGATTGATCTAAATAGGAATAAGAGATTGATACATTAAAGATTGGTTTACCTATTGAAATACCAACCTTTCAGCTGCGCTTTTATTTCAACTTTGATTATCTTAGAAGCATAATTGTCACCAGGCTTAATAGAATGAGCCAAAGTACCGCCCAAAATTACTCAAATTGAGGTTCGTTGGCAGAAATAATCTCACTGAAATCTTGAATGTTTAACCAATACAAATATAAGTCATCTGGACACTCTTCGGTGATAGCGCTACGAAATAAAGTAATTTGTTATCATTAATATTAAAACAACAACCACGACTTACTCAAGGTCGAGTAATCCTCTGTGATTTAACCATGGATAGATGGCCTCTGCATGTTTGCGATAATTTTCGCTGTTGAAGAACTTGTTTATGAGTGCTTTGGATTCCTCAGATTCGCCAAACAAATTGTCAATGGACGCATTGTCTGTGGGATCGAGTAGCACAACCGCCATCACTGAAAAAACCGTAGTTGTTGCCCAGAGCGGATTCGTCAGCAGAATGTTGTGGAGTTCCCTCAGGCTGGGTATGTGGCGGGAATACTTTAGCAGTTCAAGATTGCGCTTCAGTTCCGTATGGTAGTGGCGCACAAAGTAATCGAATTTCTCAATTTTAATATCAAAACTGGGCGACGACAACAACAGATAATACAGATCGTAAGCAGGTGAATTAAAAAGCGAGCGCTGAAAGTCCACAAAGAGCGTGTCCGCAATTTCACCGTTTGGGCCATAACGAAACATAATATTATTTGTCCAGCAATCACCATGATTAAGGACATTAAACTGAGTAGTGTCGTAAATGCCCGCCTTAAGTTCCAACTCAAATACGTTACCTATAATCTTTTCCTGTGAATAATGAAGTTTATTAAAAATGTATTATTTTTGTAAGAAATTTCTAAAAATTCTCATATCTAATAATAAATAAAATAATAAAATATATTTAGAATTAAAGACCGACGTATTAAAAATTCTGGTTTTTTTTTGTTAAGCAAAATTATTAATTTCGTAGAGGCTTAACAATCAAATAATTTTAATTAAATCATCATTTTATTTGTTTAACTTGTTTTCCTCTAACAATTTATTTTCTAAATCTTGAACTTAAAATGCACGTTCATTATCTAAATCTCCTGTTCCCATTGTCATAAAATTACACTTAAGTTTAGCTATACACAACAAGCGGCGATCTTATGATCCAATTGCATATTTAATATCCAAAAGGACTTTTTTTCTCGATAACTCGCTGATGCCTTTTGATTGCAGAGTCTGACTCTGCTTCTTGAATTTCACAACACCCATTTTCGTTGGCAACATTTTCCGCCCGCTTCCTCTGCACATTCGCTATCGCCATTATTTCACTTACTTATTTTTAAGGGACTGAACTCAATTCGGTCAACGCATCATCGATATCGATTTCCAACGATATCGATATTGAATGTTACATACAGACCCTCATGTAACCTTACAGATATTTTTGCATATCTAGTGGCCTATAAAATACATTCCCATTAGACTTTTAAACATAATATACTCGTTCTTCTAAAAATTTGCTTAGGCCCAGCTGACGCTAAAAATAACATTTATAATTAGGAGATTTTTTTAATTACCTCGCAAAAATGTTCTATTTGAGTTTTAGATCTACCACATTTCTTAGTTGTATCTTTTTTTTTTTATCTTTTTTTATCTTTTACTTACCACCTTAGGAGCATATTTTTCACTGCCCTTCATATTTCTCAGACCATCCAAGCATAATTGCTTGAAGCGTTCATTCTGACCGCTTTCGTAGATTGGACGTGTCTTCTCATTGAACAACGACTTGTCCAGGCAATCGGCATAGGGCCCTTTGGTGACATAAAGCTGTGCAGATGCTGCATGCAATTGGGCCAACTTGGCCAGGACACACTCTGTTTCCTCTGTATTTAGTCCCTGCCGGCGATCAGCATTCTTAAATCCGGCGACACGCAGATTTTGAAGAAATATGCGATTTTCGTCGGTCTCATTTGGGACCTGATAGTACTTTGGTCCAAAGACAATTGGGTGGCCAGCCTTCGCAAAGAGTTGCTCCAGCTCTGGTATGACATCCTTATACATGGTCACCTCTTTCTTAAATGGATGCATCAGGTTAAGTAACTCTTTGCCCATCCCACTTGCAAGCGGTACTTTCAGCATAAGAGATGTGCTTTCAAATTTACCGCTTAACGTACGGTAATCAATGTCCACAGAGAGCATTATGGAGGCGTAATTGTCACCAGCTGAGGTGGCCTTTTTGACACAAAAATCTTGAATATCCTTCAGATCGGCTATATGACCTTTGAGCATATTCTTAAAGTAGTCGCTGGTCACCCAGTCGAGCACTAAAGGATCTATTTCGACTTTAGTTGTTGTTGCTGTTGATGCTACAGCTACAGCTGTGGGTTCAATTGGTTGACTGAAATTTATAAATAAAATATATTTAATATCGAATGAGAATGAGTAATTTTTTTCACTTACTATGGCTCCAACAGTCCACGATTGTCCAGCCAGGGCAATATTTGTTCAATGTATTGCTTATAGCGTTTATTGGTGTACATAAGGTTCTTAAATTCCATCGCCGAGTCGCCGCCACCGAGAAAGTTCTCAAATGTGGCCGATTCTGTAGGATCTAGCAGGACTACAGGCAGCACCATAAAACTGGCCAAGAGTGCATAGGCGCCATATTTGTACATTTGCATTTGTAGCTCCGTCAGGTTGGGAATCCGTTCCTTGTAGTCCAACAGCTTCAAATGCTCAATCAGATGATCATGATAGTATTTTATAAAGTAATCGAAATATTTCAGCTTGTGATCTATGTGCACAGATGTCATGATGAAGTAGTTCAAATCGAAAGCTGGATGACCGTATTGTGGATTTTGGAAATCCACAAAGATCATGTCAATCATCTTTTTATTGGAATCAAATTTGAAGAGCAGATTATTGACCCAACAATCACCATGCGCCGTCACATTAAATTCACTGGGATCAGGTTTTAATTCAGCTAGAGTTTCATGCATATTGGAGAAATGGTTTTCCTATATATAAATATACACATATTTTTTTTAATTTAAACATTGTTGGCAATGTATATAAAAGTACTTACCAACTTTTCACGATATTGCTCGCAGTTCTCATAGCTACTCAGATTGTTCAAAAACATTTTGTGTATGGGAGCAAACATTTCTTTAGCCATAGTCTTAGATTTTTCGTCGCCAGCCCCGAACCAACCATAACAAATCAAATCAGAGAAGGGTCCATGAACGCTCCTATAGGTGGCACTAGCGGCATGATATTGCGCCAATTTGCGTAGAACAAATTTGGTTTGTTCAACATTGAGGCATTCGAGACGATTCAAATTTTTATAACCATCCTGACCAAGATCATGCATAAGAACCGTATTGGCCAGTTTCGGTTCCGTTTTCAGGCTCTCCTTAAATTTGTAGGCGCGTGGTGCAAATGTTATATCCAGGCCTTTTGACTTATATAACTCCTGTAATTTGGGCAACATATCTATGTAGGCCTCATTTTCAATTTCGAAGAAATTCACTACATCCAACATTTGTTTCATTTCAGCCATATCATGTGGCACTTTCATCATAAAAGAAATTGGTTTGACGGATTTGTCTAGTTGCGCAAATATAAGAAATATATTTATTTTGATTAGTGAATTATTAGTTTTTGTGGTCAATTAAAAAAATAATATTAAAATACAATTAAAGTTTTTCCGCAGTGTGAAAAAATATCTTTTTTTTTTTTATTAATTTTGTTAATGAAACGTACCAAACGTTAGAAAAATGTATTAAGTTCTGTTTACTTTTGTTTAGATTTATTACTTTTGTCATCAATAAGCTTTTAGATTTACAATAGCTAAATATGATTTTCAACTGCAAGTCATAATTGAGCAATCACATTTAAGAAATAAATTAGAGATTTATATGCACTACATTGTTCAGTTTATAATTGCAATTTTTCTGTATTTAATATTAATAATAATAAAACACAATAGCATTTGTTGGGTGCACTGTTATCTCAACTATTTGTGCCGCTTCTCACAGCCAGATTATGCTTCTTATCAGCACTTTTGTGTTATTGATAAGAGAGTTAAAGAGACAACCGCTTCGCACTTATCTCAAACCAAAATATGACGTCACGTTCGGCATTCTGATACTCACCAGTTAGCTCTGCTTGGATGCTCACTCTCAGCATAAGCGTCACATAGTTCTCGCCAGCAGGCACGCCAGTCTTTACACTAAAGCTCTGAATTTTTGAGAATTGTGGCACATTTTCTCTGAGAATTTCCACAAATTGCGACTCATTAATCCACTTTGGCACCATTTCATTGTTGGCTATACTCGGTGGTGGATCGGCGACAGGTGTCGGTGCTAAGCGTGGGCAAAAAACTGTTGGGGTGGGCGTGACGACCTGGTCGACATTATAATTTATGTTTGGCTTTGAACTCTGAGAACCCATTGCGCGATATTTTTAGACGTCTGGAAGATTTGACAAATAATTTGGAACTGAGTGTTTGCTTCACTCTGTTCGTCGATATTTATACCCATTTTCTATTACCGATAATAGCTGAACTTTTAGTTGCCAGTATCTTCGGCTTAATATGTGTGTATATGTGTATACTATTCAAAATTATGAACTGATATGGTTCGTAAATACAAATCACGATGACGACAACTAAACGATGCATTTAGTTTAGTCTAACTTAGCTTCTACGAGTATAAGCTGATATAATTACATATTTAGCGCTTTCTAGCTTTATTAAAATTTATTGTGATATAAAGAAATTAATTAAATAAAACAACTCTATAGAGGACTGCAAGATAACCTACGCTCAGGCAGCAACAAATAAATATATATAGAAGCAAATGAAAGAAACTCAAAATAGGAATTTGCCTTTGCTCTTAACTGTTCCTTTAGAGTGTATACTTTGTTGTTCTCTTCATTGAGTAACGCAAGCGGGGATTGGGATTCTGATAGTCCAGTAGATACGTCTCTTGCAGTTGACCCAACTCATTTTGCTGAAACATCAGGTTGGTTGTCCAAAGGTCACCATGATTAAACATTAAATTCGTCCTTATCAATCCGAGCATCCCCTATGATGAGGTCCACAAATTTCTCTAGTATGGGATGCTAATGTGCGATTTGGATTGTATTTTATATATTCTGTTGGAGCGAAAGCCTTTCGCCGCGTCAGGGAATGCCTGGACAAGAAAATATAACTGAGTCCCACCAGCGTTGTGTACTCAATCAAAGTTTATTCAAGACTGACTTATAGTTAACATTGTAAGTATCCATTTACGAGAGACTTAACATATAAATTGATGCACGGTTGCATTCAATGTAAAATAACATAATTTTCAACATTACATGCATGCTTACAATTCAATTCAAATGTTTCCTTTTTGACAAGTTCTTTGTTAGCACATCTGATATCATTACATTACAACAATATGATATATTATATCTATGTGCTTGGTTCTACCATGATGTACAGGATTCTTCGTTGTTGTGCACTCAAGTTGTGTCCGTACAACACCGTCAGTGCCACAACCGATTTCGATAATCAGCCTGCTCATGACAATAGCTTCATTGCACGCCGTTGACAAAGCCATATACTCAGCTTCGTAGTTTCTCCAACTTTCATGATATCGGTCCGCAAGCAAGTGTATCTTCACCTCCACTGTGGACGCTAAGTACCGCAGGACATGCTTTACGTCAGCAAGATGTTCGCCATGCGAATCCATGTTCCGTTGTGCCAACTTTGCAACCAAGTGCAAAATATCCGGTCTTGTTGTGAGAGCCAGGCACATTAGCTCACCTACTTATGCTTAATACGATGTCATATTCACCTTTTCACCGTTGCAAGCTGTCTGGTACCCAGCATCCAAAAACGTAGCTGCTGGTCTGCAACTTTCCATAACGTACTTGCGCAAAAAATCTTTGATGTATTGCGTATTGCCCAAGTTCACCCTCACTTTGAATTTCCGTGCCAAGAAACAGTTCCAGTGGGCTCTTGTCAATTTACTCAAACGACTTCATAATACCAGCCTTAATGCTGACTATGTCCGATTTCGATTGACAAGCTATAATTATTATTTTTATTATTTATCGGGGGTCTTGTGCACTGCGATCTAATAGATCTATTGTGCCCCCTTCTGAGCTTAAAGCTCTTCCAACAACCCCAGTTCCTAACCGAATGTCAGGATCTTTGATGGATCGAGGGCTGCCATGTCTTTGACATTCAAGCATCCCTAGGATGCTGCATCTTTTCCTGGCAAGGGCGATGCATTCTGTTAGGATGTGAGTTGAAGACTCCTCCTCGACTTCACAAAACCTACATTGGCTGTTGTTACAGATACCCATTTTGGACAGGTGGCTTCTTAGTCTACAATGTCCTGTCAATAGACCGACAAGTATCCTTAGCCTATTCCTGCCCATGGATATTACATGCATAAATCGTTTATGATTATTCAGGAACTGGGGTTGCTGGAAGAGCTTTAAGTTCAGAAGGGGGCACAATAGATCTATTAGGTCGCAGTGCACAAGACCCCCGATAAATAACTAATAACACCGTACCTTTGCCACCAGTCGTTCCTTAAAACGTTCTATTTGGCCGTAAGCATCCCGCTTCAAACTGTAGACCCACTTGCAACCAATTTCACGATGATCTTTCGGTAAATCTACCAGCTGCCAGTTTTGATTCTTAATCAAAGCCTCATACTCCTTTTGCATCGCTTCTTGCCAAAACGAAGCAGAAGAACAGCGCATAGCCTCGTCGAAGGTTGCTCGAATGGGTACCTTACTTGTAACCATAGTATAATATAATAGAGTATATTATATTGCTTCATTGGGCGTCCAGATCTGCCCGTCCTAAGCAATTTCGGTCTACCTCATTATCATTGCTCTACTCGGTGCCCTACATTTGCCACATTAAATGTTATTGCTTCGCTCTTTGCCTTTCAAGATAGCTGGCCTTATCAAAGAGAACATCTCTTTTATCGAAAACTGTCTTGGATTCTGCATCGTAGAGCAGATAGCCATTTGCATGCAATGAGTAACCAAACATGCGGTATTCATTCCGTTTGGGCTTAAATTTGCTCTTATGACGACTCTTATCTAATCGATGGTTTCTTACTAGTCAAAGCTTCCATTGGAGTCACCCCGATCAGTGTCTTTGTGGCTACACGATTGCGTAAATACACCGCTGCGTTTACTGCCTCTGCCCACAGTGACTGATCCATGCCTGATTGATCCAATAAGCATCTATTAATCTCCACAAGCGTACGATTAGCTCGTTCCCACCATTTTGCTGCGGAGTGTATGCCACTGTCAATTGCCGTGCAATTCCATTGGTTTTCAAAAACCCGTTGAACGTTATGTTCACATATTCACGTCCATTGTCGCTGCGAATACACTTGATCATCCTTCCTGTTTGACGCTCTATACACAAAAATCTGCCTTGACCTGTCAGTGTGCAGCAGTTCCAGAAGTTTCTGCGCTCGGCTTTCTGTTGATCCCGGAACTGGCTGCACTTGAACCTTGTTCAGCATGACACCCGTTGCAACACGTCAACATTTTCCATTCCTCGCACCAGCGCCTTGTTTGCGATTTCACGCAATCTATCATAATTATGCCACAACTCGCCATCCGACTTAATAGCTGCATAACGTCTGTTACGATGACTTTCAAACAGATTTCCTACTCGTTTGGCCTCGAGTATACATTTGCCGCCTTGGAGTACTGGTGCACTCTTTGCATCGAAATATACCTTGCACTTCATTGCTACGGCTTAACCCACAGACATGAAATTGCTCGTCAATTTTGGTACGTACAATAAGTTGCCTAGTCCCAGTGTACACAAATCCATTTTCACATTGAGTTTTGCTTGCAAGGTGCCGGCGTCCGCCAAACAGATCGTTTCGGTATGTGCCTCAAACTTTGAAAACATTTGCTTATCACAACACATATGACTTGTCGCTCCACTGTACAAGCACCAGCCAAGTTTCTTAAGACTGCTTGCATCCAATGCGTTCAGTAAGCTGCAATTCCCCTGTCCGGTCGCTATTTCACCAATTCGCCTTAATATGCACTATTTCACTACATTTGTAACAGGCGAACTTTTTCAGTTTCTTCTTTTTGGTGACCTTCGCACTAGCGTTATGCCGTTGTCTAACTGTAAAGACCTGCGCGATATCACTCTGCTTCTCTGCGCCTTCTTTCCTTTCGACTTCTTTTATGCCCAGAATTTCAAGCGCTTGCAGACTGTCGGTCGCCGTGATGGCGACAACAAAATTCTCATAAATGTCTGGAAGACTGGAAAGCAAAATAATGACCTTGAGCTCGTCAACTATTTCTATTCCAACTCCGGCAAGCTGATCTACGATTTCGTTAAATGTGATCAAATAGCTAGCCATGCTTTGCACCTCCGCTTCCCAAACCAGCGTTGTGTACTCAACGTTTATTCAAGACTGACTTATAGTTAACATTATAAGTATCCATTTATGAGAGACTTAACATATGTATTGATGCATGGTTGCATTGAATGTAAAATAACATAATTTTAACCATATTCTAATACTTGATAAGTTAATAACTAATTTAGCTAACAAATGCTTACCAATTTATGACGATATTCTTCTACCCCTATGCATTCATCAACGACCCTTAGGAAAGTCCTATTGTTGGGCTCCAATATAGAAATAAACATGTCGCGGGCTCTGTCGTTAGCCATGCTGTCATTATATGTCCATTTAGTATTTTATACCTAAGTAAAGATGCATGCCCATCGTTTTAAGCACACTTTTGGTATTGTCCATGTCCAGACATTTTGCGTGATCTATCATCTTAAAGCCACCCGACTGCAGATTATCCATTTACAAATAATCGGCAGCAATTTTTTTTATTAAATCTGTAGGTCCTGGGACTGAAGATGACAGAATGGCCTGCCTGATTGTAGAGCTTTTCATATACTTCCAACTCCTTGGGAAACATATTAAAAGCTGGGTTCTCATCTTTTTTACTACTTTTTTGTACTTTCAGCATATAGAAATAGCTTTTTGTTGATTGATATAAAGAGGAATAGGAGATTGCGCTTTAATTTCAACTTTGATTTTTTTAGAAGCATAATTGTCACTAGGCTTAGTAACATAAGCAAAAGAACCGCCCAAAATTTTTTCAAATTGAGGTTCTTTAACAAAAATAATCTCACTGAAGTCTGGAACGTTTAACCAATCCAAATATAAGTCATCTGGACACTTTTTATTTGTTATCATGTAAGTTATATATTATATATAATATATATAAACATAATATATATTTATATATAATACATGTGGCTCTAAAATAAATTATGTTTAAATTTTTAAAAAATCGCCTGTGCGAGATATATCTTAAGTTGATATTATATCAATAGACTTCATCCAATTAAAAAATAGTAAACTTAAAAAAATTTTCAATAAAACTTTATTTATTTGTTTAAAAAGCGACCAAACTTTATTATTTATATTGTATGTGAATTTGAAAAATTTTCTTCGTTAATAATGGAAATGTTGAAGTTTTTCGCATTTTTTTTTAAATTTTTAAAACTGTCATATCTTTGTTAATAATGGAGATATTGACGTTATTCGCTTTTTTTTTAAATTTTTAAAACTGTCATATCTTCGTTAATAATAAAGATATTGACGTTTTTCGCTTTTTTTAAATTTTTAAAACTGTCATAACTTTGTTAATAATGGAGATATCGACGTTTTTCGCTTTTATTTTTTTTAAATTTTAAAACTGCCATATCTCCGTTAATAATGGAGATATTCCGTTTTTCGCTTTTTTTTAAATTTTTTAAACTGTTATATCATCGTTAATAATAAAGATATTGACGTATTTCGATTTTTTTTTAAATTTATAAAACTGTCATAACTTTGTTAATAATGGAGATAACGACGTTTTTCGCTTTTATTTTTTTTAAATTTTAAAACTGTCATATCTCCGTTAATAATGGAGATATTGACGTTTTTCGCTTTTTTAAAATTATTATAACTGTCATATCTTCGTTAATAATGGAGATATTGCCGTTTTTCGCTTATTTCTTTTTTAATTTTTAAAATTGTTATATCTTTGTTAATAATGGAGATATCGACGTTTTTCGCTTTTTTTTAAATTCTTAAAACTGTCATATCTTCGTTAATAATGGAGATAAAGACATTTTTCGCTTTTTTTTTAATTTTTAAAACTGTCATATCTTTGTTAATAATGTAAATATTGACGTTTTTCGTTTTTTTTTTCTTAAATTTTTAAAACTGCCATATCTTTATTAATAATGGAAATATTGGCATTTTTCGTTTATTCTTTAATTTTTAAATCTGCCATATCTTTGTTAATAATGGAGATTTGACATTTTTCGTTATTATTTTCTTAAATTTTTAAAACTGCCATATCTTTGTTAATAATGGAGATTTGACATTTTTCGCTTCGTTAATAATGGAGATATTGACATTTTTTTTTCTTAAATTTTTAAAATCTGCCATATCTTTGTTAATAATGGAGATTTGACATTTTTCGCTTTTTTTCTTAAATTTTTAAGAAGTCATTGGAGTCACCCCGATCAGTGTCTTTGTGGCTACACGATTGCGTAAATACACCGCTGTGTTTACTGCCTCTGCCCACAGTGACTGATCCATGCCTGATTGATCCAATAAGCATCTATTCATCTCCACAAGCGTACGATTAGCTCGTTCCCACCATTTTGCTGCGGAGTGTATGCCACTGTCAATTGCCGTGCAATTCCATTGGTTTTCAAAAACCCGTTGAACGTTATGTTCACATATTCACGTCCATTGTCGCTGCGAATACACTTGATCATCCTTCCTGTTTGACGCTCTATACACAAAAATCTGCCTTGACCTGTCAGTGTGCAGCAGTTCCAGAAGTTTCTGCGCTCGGCTTTCTGTTGATCCCGGAACTGGCTGCACTTGAACCTTGTTCAGCATGACACCCGTTGGAACACGTCAACATTTTCCATTCCTCGCACCAGCGCCTTGTTTGCGATTTCACGCAATCTATCATAATTATGCCACAACTCGCCATCCGACTTAATAGCTGCATAACGTCTGTTACGATGACTTTCAAACAGATTTCCTACTCGTTTGGCCTCGAGTATACATTTGCCGCCTTGGAGTACTGGTGCACTCTTTGCATCGAAATATACCTTGCACTTCATTGCTACGGCTTAACCCACAGACATGAAATTGCTCGTCAATTTTGGTACGTACAATAAGTTGCCTAGTCCCAGTGTACACAAATCCATTTTCACATTGAGTTTTGCTTGCAAGGTGCCGGCGTCCGCCAAACAGATCGTTTCGGTATGTGCCTCAAACTTTGAAAACATTTGCTTATCACAACACATATGACTTGTCGCTCCACTGTACAAGCACCAGCCAAGTTTCTTAAGACTGCTTGCATCCAATGCGTTCAGTAAGCTGCAATTCCCCTGTCCGGTCGCTATTTCACCAGTTTTGGCACTTAATCTGCGACAATTCGCCTTAATATGCACTATTTCACTACATTTGTAACAGGCGAACTTTTTCAGTTTCTTTTTTTTGGTGACCTTCGCACTAGCGTTATGCCGTTGTCTAACTGTAAAGACCTGCGCGATATCACTCTGCTTCTCTGCGCCTTCTTTCCTTTCGACTTCTTTTATGCCCAGAATTTCAAGCGCTTGCAGACTGTCGGTCGCCGTGATGGCGACAACAAAATTCTCATAAATGTCTGGAAGACTGGAAAGCAAAATAATGACCTTGAGCTCGTCAACTATTTCTATTCCAACTCCGGCAAGCTGATCTACGATTTCGTTAAATGTGAGCAAATAGCTAGCCATGCTTTGCACCTCCGCTTCCCAAACCAGCGTTGTGTACTCAACGTTTATTCAAGACTGACTTATAGTTAACATTATCCATTTATGAGAGACTTAACATATGTATTGATGCATGGTTGCATTGAATGTAAAATAACATAATTTTAACCATATTCTAATACTTGATAAGTTAATAACTAATTTAGCTAACAAATGCTTACCAATTTATGACGATATTCTTCTACCCCTATGCATTCATCAACGACCCTTAGGAAAGTCCTATTGTTGGGCTCCAATATAGAAATAAACATGTCGCGGGCTCTGTCGTTAGCCATGCTGTCATTATATGTCCATTTAGTATTTTATACCTAAGTAAAGATGCATGCCCATCGTTTTAAGCACACTTTTGGTATTGTCCATGTCCAGACATTTTGCGTGATCTATCATCTTAAAGCCACCCGACTGCAGATTATCCATTTACAAATAATCGGCAGCAATTTTTTTTACTAAATCTGTAGGTCCTGGGACTGAAGATGACAGAATGGCCTGCCTGATTGTAGAGCTTTTCATATACTTCCAACTCCTTGGGAAACATATTAAAAGCTGGGTTCTCATCTTTTTTACTACTTTTTTGTACTTTCAGCATATAGAAATAGCTTTTTGTTGATTGATATAAAGAGGAATAGGAGATTGCGCTTTAATTTCAACTTTGATTTTTTTAGAAGCATAATTGTCACTAGGCTTAGTAACATAAGCAAAAGAACCGCCCAAAATTTTTTCAAATTGAGGTTCTTTAACAAAAATAATCTCACTGAAGTCTGGAACGTTTAACCAATCCAAATATAAGTCATCTGGACACTTTTTATTTGTTATCATGTAAGTTATATATTATATATAATATATATAAACATAATATATATTTATATATAATACATGTGGCTCTAAAATAAATTATGTTTAAATTTTTAAAAAATCGCCTGTGCGAGATATATCTTAAGTTGATATTATATCAATAGACTTCATCCAATTAAAAAATAGTAAACTTAAAAAAATTTTCAATAAAACTTTATTTATTTGTTTAAAAAGCGACCAAACTTTATTATTTATATTGTATGTGAATTTGAAAAATTTTCTTCGTTAATAATGGAAATGTTGAAGTTTTTCGCATTTTTTTTAAATTTTTAAAACTGTCATATCTTTGTTAATAATGGAGATATTGACGTTATTCGCTTTTTTTTTAAATTTTTAAAACTGTCATATCTTCGTTAATAATAAAGATATTGACGTTTTTCGCTTTTTTTAAATTTTTAAAACTGTCATAACTTTGTTAATAATGGAGATATCGACGTTTTTCGCTTTTATTTTTTTTAAATTTTAAAACTGCCATATCTCCGTTAATAATGGAGATATTCCGTTTTTCGCTTTTTTTTAAATTTTTTAAACTGTTATATCATCGTTAATAATAAAGATATTGACGTATTTCGATTTTTTTTTAAATTTATAAAACTGTCATAACTTTGTTAATAATGGAGATAACGACGTTTTTCGCTTTTATTTTTTTTAAATTTTAAAACTGTCATATCTCCGTTAATAATGGAGATATTGACGTTTTTCGCTTTTTTAAAATTATTATAACTGTCATATCTTCGTTAATAATGGAGATATTGCCGTTTTTCGCTTATTTCTTTTTTAATTTTTAAAATTGTTATATCTTTGTTAATAATGGAGATATCGACGTTTTTCGCTTTTTTTTAAATTCTTAAAACTGTCATATCTTCGTTAATAATGGAGATAAAGACATTTTTCGCTTTTTTTTTAATTTTTAAAACTGTCATATCTTTGTTAATAATGTAAATATTGACGTTTTTCGTTTTTTTTTTCTTAAATTTTTAAAACTGCCATATCTTTATTAATAATGGAAATATTGGCATTTTTCGTTTATTCTTTAATTTTTAAATCTGCCATATCTTTGTTAATAATGGAGATTTGACATTTTTCGTTATTATTTTCTTAAATTTTTAAAACTGCCATATCTTTGTTAATAATGGAGATTTGACATTTTTCGCTTCGTTAATAATGGAGATATTGACATTTTTTTTTCTTAAATTTTTAAAATCTGCCATATCTTTGTTAATAATGGAGATTTGACATTTTTCGCTTTTTTTCTTAAATTTTTAAGAAGT